>JAOXOE010000336.1:0-37620 GCA_028565055.1 Phoeniculus purpureus | reverse complement strand
ATCTGCTTGACAAAAATCATAAATATAATGACATCCCCAGTTGAAAAGACATCTGCTCCATGTGCATTAGCTCTGTTCTTACAATATATTTATGTGCATTTTAGAAGGGATGGATAAACAAAGGAGTGTCCTCATTCTCATTGCAAATCAAGTGTCTCTGTTGACGGTTGTGACACTTGGCTGACTTAAGTATCGATTTCTGCAGCTGAAGAGGAAGATGCGCACATCCCTCTCCCTTTTAATGAAATCGGGTCCTACATCCTTGGAAACACAGCTGTAAAAGCAGTATTTTGCAAAGAGTTGTTGACTTGGTAGCGAGGAGTTTGATATTTGTATTGGGTTGCGTATCACAGAATCACAGGACATAAGGGATTGGAAGGGACCTTGAAACATCATCCAGTCCAATCACCCTGCCAGAGCAGAATGAAACTGTTGAAAATACAGTCTGAGGAGTGTGTTGAGTCAACACAAAATACTTGCACAAGATTATAAACCAACAGTGCATTTAAGGGCTGACTTGAAGCCCAAGGAACTGTGTTCAGGCTAAAGTAATGTGGGACATGTTTGAGTACTGCCATGAATAAAGAGCAGCCCAAGTTGGGCAGTAAAGGAAGGTGTAACAAATCACAGGCTGCAGGAGGGAACCCAGCATGGAAACATCATCCCTCATCGGCAGAGGATCAACATGCTGTGGGAGCATTTGTCAGCTATGAAATACCTGCCCAGTGAGCAACTCCACATAGAAGACATGTTTGCAAAAGCAGCTATTAACACTGGAATGAAAGATATGCAGAGACTGAAACAAGTAGAAAGAAATGACCAACTCACTATTTACTCCTAAAACATGGTGAGATGACACGAGCGTAAACATTTATAAGGGCAGGACAGATTGAGGGAACAGACATTAATAATGTACCACATTAGTGAGAATCCCAGAACATTACGGATTGGAAGGGACCTCAGAAGATCATCCAGCCCAATCCCCCTGCCACAGCAGGATCCCCCAGATCCAGTCACACAGGAACGTGGCCAGGAGGGTTTGAAACCTCTCCAGAGAAGGAGATTCCACAACACCCCTGGGCACCCCCTACTAGAGCTCTGTCACCCTAATCGGGAAGAAGGTCCTTCTCACACTGATGGGGAACCTCCTCTGTTCCAGCTCACACCTGCTGCCCCTTGTCCTGTCACTGGGTGCCCCTGTGCAGAGCCTGGCTCCATCCTCCTAACACCCACCCTTTCCATGTTAAACAACATTCATGTGGTCACCCCTTAGTCTCCTTTTTCCCCAGCTCAAGAGAGTACAAAGGATTAAGCTGAAGTAATCTGCTACACACACAGAGAGCACCAGGAATGAGTGGCTGCGCACACTACAACTCTGCATTCACAATAAATGACAAGCTAAAGAAGAATCAACATCACTTAATTTTTAAGCAGGGCAGTATCTTAGTACATCAGTAAGATTTTAGGCAGCTCACTTTAAGAAATCCCTGTAATTCAGCATTCTGTGAGAAGACAAGTTAATCAACTGGAAAGAATCTAGAGGAGACTTAACAGCAACTGCAGACTTACAGAACAATAATTTGTTAATCTGAGGGAGGCACTGACATAGCAGCTCTGGTAATGCAGAGAAGCAAATACAGACATTAAGAGAAGCAAACATAAAAGTCTTCACACCTGTGGAAGGCAGCTGCAGAAAGACCAGAGAGAAAACCCTGTTTTTTTTAAATCCACACAGGTTTCAGAGAAGTAGCAACGATGATCAAGGGCCTCTCCTCCCTTACGAGGTGAGTGTTGGGGCTGTTTGATTTGAGGAAGAGGAGGCTGAGGGAAGACCTCATCGCTCTCTACAGCTGTCTGAAAGGACACTGCAGAGATGTTGGTGCTGGGCTCTTCTCACAGGTCAGCAGCAACAGAAGCTGAGGGAAGGGCTTCAGGCTTCCTCAGGGGAGGGTTAGACTGGCCATCAGGAAGAAATTCTTCCTGGAGAGAGTGGTCAGGCACTGGGATGGGCTGCCCAGGGTGGAGTAAGTGTACCTTGCGGGAGGGGTAGGGGGGTGGAAATGCAAAATCCCTAAAACATTTTATCTGTGGAAAAAAGCAATCTGCCAGAGGTATAAGTATTAGTCTGGACCAAAGGGGTGGACCTTGTGACCTTTCTGTGTACCCACTGGATTTTTTATTTGCATTCTTCTGTGGCTCTAAGAGCAGAAAACCCTGAGTGCCTGAGAACTACGATTGTCTGGATGGTGGATGTAACCAACAGACAAGTCCTCTTATCCCCTAAACTCCCTGACTCAGGAGGAGGGCAGACAAGCCAAAACCTCACAGGTTTTATGTTAATTCTACTTTGTCTAATGGACTTAGGACTAATTTAACTGGGGTACACCCCTGCTAAATGAAATTGTATGGAAATCAATCACTTCTCTTCCTCACACTTATGAGGCAAAGTTTTATGTTCATGCCCTACAGAAGCTCCATGATGTAAGAACCCAAACAAACAGCCCCCTCTGCAACATTGACACGCAGGGATTACACAGGCAGTTCTTGATGCATGACCATGATATCTGAACTTGGCACTGTGGAGGATTTTCATCTCTAAATCTTAAAAATTGGCTGAAATCCCAGATCAAGGGAAAAGAAGAGGGATTAACTGTGCAGAAATCACCATGAAAAACACTAGCAACATCTGGGTACGTAGTCACAGCAGACATCATCATCACCCAGCAGTAACAACTGGAAATACCAGGGCTTTAAAAGAAACAGGTAGGTGCTGCCTTGGTGAGTGTCTATAGAATGAGAAGAAAACCAGTTCTTCTGTCTGTCTCTTTAAAACACACATGTCATTGCCTCAAGCTGCTCCTGATCTAGATGGGCCTCCCAATAACAAACAATGTATTCTTCATTTGGACCAAATTTTACCTCAAAAAAAGGGGCTGAACTCCAGGCTTTCATTTCAAGGTAAATGTTGGGCTACATCAGCTGTGTCTGATGAAGGTTTGTCTTAGTTCATCACAAAAATCAGGAAAATGTGAGCAACTTATTCAGCTCTACATTTGGAAACTGTGTTCTCTCTACATTCCATTGAAACACCAGGGAGCTACCTGCTGCTGCAGAGAGTCCAGCACAGAGCCACAGAGATGGTGAAGGCAGGAGAACACCTCCCTGATGAGGAAAGGCTGAGGGAGCTGGGGCTGTAGAGCTGGGGAAAAAGGGAGACTGAGGAGTGACACCATGAATGTTGATCAATATGGAAAGGGTGGGTATCAGGAGGATGGAGCCAGGCTCTGCTCAGGGGCACACAGTGCTAGGACAAGGGGTAGCGGGTGTGAGCTGGAACAGAGGAGGTTCCCCATCAATGTGAGAAGGACCTTCTTGCCAGTGAGGGTGACAGAGCCCTGGCAGGGGCTGCCCAGGGGGGATGTGGAGTCTTCTTCTCTGGAAATGTGCAACTGGATGTAGGGGATCCTGCCATGGTGATGGGAGCATAGGACTTGATGATCTTTGGAGGTGCTTTCTAATCCCTAACATTCTGTGATTCTTCTCCAGTATAAGAGCACTGGGCTAAAGAACTGAACCTGCAAAATTATTCTTGATGAGAGTGGAAACAGACAAGCCTGTTCCTTTTGCACCTACCTACTGGTAACCCTTCCAAATCAGAAGGAACTTATTGCTGGACATACATAACAGAACAAAGAGATCATCTGGGGAAAGAAAGATGTGACAGGGGTTACAGGCCACACATTCAAATCTCAAACAGACAACTAAAGCTGTTTGTTAAATCATTTTCAATAATCCAAACAGCATTTTAAGATGACAGGATTTTTCGCAAGTTTGAGATTTCAGATGTGCTCCCTAAGAACAAACAGAGCAGTGCCAATCTCAAGTGGATGAACAATCAGCCTTGTGACAGGTACTGTGTTTGGGAACAGCTGGGATGAGCCTCTGATGGAGATTGAGCAGAGTATTTCAACAACACTAAAACAACAACAACTCCATTTAATGCCACTTTATCCTTGTTTCTACACTTATTAAACCACACTTCATGTTGCACAGGTGAGAATGAAATGGAAAAACGCAGAAAACATCTGTATTCAAGCTCTTTGAGGTAGGAATTCAGAGCTCAGGGGCATTTTCTGGGTTATTAACCTTCACATAAGATCTGACACAGAAGAATGGAGAAAGGAGAGGGGAAAAACAGATATATAAGTGCACATTGTGCTTGGAGCAGTGGTACAGGAGATGCAAAGAAACGAGGGAAATGCTTAGTGAAGGCCACGAGAGACAAGTGACCCGTTCTAATACCACAGAATAACAGAACATGAGAGATTGAAAGGGACTTTGAAAGATGACCCAGCCTGATCCCTCTGCCACAGCAGGATCCCCTAGATCCAGTTGCACAGGAACATGGCCAGGAGGGTTTGAAACGTTTCCAGAGAAGGAGACTCCACAACCCCCTGGGCAGCCCCTGACAGGACTCTGTCACCCTCACTGGCAAGAAGGTCCTTCTCACATTGATGGGGAACCTCCTCTGTTCCAGCTCACACCTGCTGCCCCTTGTCCTATCACTGGGTGCCCCTGAGCAGAGCCAGGCTCCATCCTCCTGACACCCACCCTTTTCATATTGGTCTACATTCATGGGGTCACCCCTCAGTCTCCTTTTTTCCTCAGCTCAAGAGACCCAGCTCCCTCAGCAGGGAGGAAACTCCATTGGCTCTGTGCTGGACTATCTCCAGCAGCTCGGTATCCTTCTGGAGCTGAGAGGCCTAGAACTGGACACAATAGCAATTTTCTACATGGACCTTTTCATATCCCATTATAGCTTAGCAGAATTTTTAGTGTTATTTAAGCCTCTTACATTATCCCCCCCCCAAAAAAAAAAGTTGAAAGGGAGTTTTTGAGGACTAAATGCAAATTTATATAATTTTGCTATCCAGAAAGTGTAAATGAAAGGAACACACGCACAGAGGTCAGAGGAATTATTGTAATCTGGCTACACTATTGAATCTGCCTTTCACTCTTCTTGAGCTGACGTCTTTTCTCACATCTGTTTTGCATTGCTCAGTTGGTTTCTGTGTTGTGGGGGGTTCTGGACCCCAATTTAACTGGGATGCAGGTAACACAACACACCATGTCAATCCTCCAGGTGGCTTACAAATATGTGTATTACATCATTTCAGAGGCTACATGATGGTTAACATGATCTGTTAATCTACTCCTCAGTACCCAATAAAAATCAGTCATAATTACACAAGAAGGGATTGTATGAACTTGAGGCTTCAAGAAACACTGCACAGGTACCAACTACTCCAAAAGACTAACAGAACCAGCTTCCTCATCCTCATTTGGGAAAGGGCCTGACTTGACTTCACTTGAACCAGTTTCATCAGCACAGACCTCTCAATACCCAGAGGCTCCAAAGGCTCAGCAGCTCACGCTGAAGCCATCTGCGTCATTTTCATCAATGCTGAGGATTTAGCTGAATGTTTAACTGAAGAGGTCTGTGCTGCTGCTGTGCTGGACATCAGAAACTCATGCTGCTCTAAAGAATTCATTCCTTTTTTCTTCTCATTACTATAAAGACAAGGAACTGCTTCTCTCATCCACTGAGCTCCTGTTGATTCCAACTCCTGAACCCACTCCTAAATAAGAACTCAGAGGGTAGGTCACAGCAGTCCAATGCCGCTTCTAAAGCCACATGATTGTGTCTACACCTTGTTTCACAGCTTTCACTATGAAGGCAGTTTCTTCATGATACAAGAGCTATTTAAACCTTCATTAATTAATAGTGAAACCCTGTTTGCTTCCTTGATTTAACTTTCCTTCCCTGCTGTATTAGTTCATAAAATGTGAACACAGTCTCCAGAACGCTGCTCAGCTCCTGCCCTCTTGGCTTTCATCAACCTTTCAGTAATTCTCCTGACCTCCCCTCTTCCACACAGTCAGCAGGACTCTGCTCTCCCAAGGCAAACCCAGGAGTCTGCCTGCTTGCTAATCTGCCTTCTTTTTCACATGAATGCTGCAAAGCCTTTGTCCAAGAGGAAGCATGGCAGGGACAAACCCTTTATCAGCTGTTGCATACAGTGGTGCACTTGCTTTCCAATCACCCTTTGTGAACTGGGCTTTCCTCCAGCTACCATGCAATGCAGCAGGCAGGGTCTGCAAAGCACTAGATCTCTACCCCACAGAGTCCTGTCCTGAGCATCCTAAAACAGGTCAGCAGTGAGATAACAAAGCAGGAACCAGAGAGCTGACTGCAGTCCAATGAAAGCCATCCACTACAGACTCACAGAACCATTTGGGTTGGAAGAGACAGTCATAATCAAGTCCAACCACTGACCCAGCACATTTAAATATCATAATTAGTATTATTACAGCTGAATGTTTACACCACAGCTCTGGACTCTGGCTCAACAGTAATGTTGGGGTTGCTGAACAACCATCTTTTGCTGGTCCTGTGCAATGTCATTTCGATTTGGCAGTCAAACTGCCACAGATTTCCCACCTGTGGTTTCAATTATAAAACTCGAGTTTGGCCCCATGTCAAGACCCCAGAGCATCGCACAGCCCTGTTCAGGTACTGCATGCAGAGGTCTGCTGTGCTCTGCTCACAGCAATTTCCCAAAGGGGCCATCAGGAGGGAGGAGCTCCTGGCAGCAGAGTCTCTGGCTAAAGCCAGGCCACAGAACATGAGATCACAACTGAGAGCATTTGTCCATCACTGCTTTGTTTGTTCAGTTATCCTGATTGCTTCCATCAGAAGCTCACATGTCCAAGTGCTGCCAGCTAGGACCTTCCTTTCCAGCTTCCCCTTGCACCTACCTCTCTGGAAATTGTAACTGCATTTCTATTTCACAAAAGCAGATCTCCTTTTTCCCTTTAGCATTCAGACTCTGAAGAATGGATTTGCCTCACACTTTTCATAGCTGAACATTCCTTTGTCATTTGAGAGTAACTTAACTCTCATTTAACTGCCTTCTGCTCTCCGTAATCTGATTTGGTGCAGTGCAGGCAGGAAGTGTCTTCATTCCATGGGGCCAAATGGAGTTAAAGGAACACAGAAGACAGGCTACAGCAAAGCATTTCAGGCTATTGCTGCCAACAGAATGCTACCCACAGCCTTTTAGTAAACACAGTTTGCACTGCTAAATCATGTTAGCAGGGTTAATGCTCAACAACCATTAATGCTCTGGCACACAGTGTTTGCTTCCTAGTTAGCTCACCGGACTCAGCTCAGAAAAAATCTACAGAACAGCATGGAAAAACACGCTGAAAGATGTAACAACAGGTACCGTACAGAACCCTACAGCACCTGTTGGAAGCCAAGTCCTCTTGCCACTTGCAGCAAGCTACCAGTAACCATCCAGCACATTAAGCAGGTGATTCCTCAGGAGCAGTAGGTCAGGACAAAATTCTTGTCACCCATACTTGCAGAAGCTCAAATGGGAACATCTTTAGTCCTTAATAACAGATACTGGACACAAGAGGAACATTTTCACTATGAGACCAATTAGCTACTGGAATTACCTGCCTGGGGAACTGGTGGCATCCCCACCACTGGGAATTCCAACTGCACGATGCATTGGGCCAGCTTGTCAACACCTGGCTTTTGTTTAACCTCCTGGTTTCAGTAGTTGCTTCAGTTTTGAAAACACCAGGCTTCATTAAGCTCTTGGACTGCACAAGGGATTCGTTCCAGCGGGCATTTTATCAGATATTAAACGGCAGTGCTTTCGCCTAAACACACAGCCCGCAGCTACAGCTCTGCGCTTCCACAGCCAACGCAGGCAGCAATACAACAGACCTCACTGTTTCTGCAAAGACCAAGGCCCACAACAGTGCAACCACAAATAAGAGCTTTGACACATTCTCTCTTCCTTTGCCTACTTCACAGGAGCAGAGCGGTGCTGCCGAGCTGCTGCAGCAGGTAATGGACTGGCTTGGTTATTAAAGACAAGTGCTTATAGGAGAACTCACTTCAGAGCAGAGGGGAACCACTAACAGCACTACAGAGATCAATACCAGACCACTCTTGTTTGATTCATTTAATCAGTGACCCCAGAGAAACAACAGGCAAGGAGAAGGAAAAACTGCTGATTAGGGCAAATGGAGAGGGGGGGGGCAGAGAGGCTGACAGGGAGGGGAGGGTGGGCTGCCCACTGGGAAGGTGAATGCAGCAGTGAGCTCAGAGAAGCAGAGAAAGCTCAGCACTAACTGCAGAGGCAAAGCACTTCAGGGCACGGAACTGAACAAGCACCAATCCTGTTTAAGGACTATGTAACGAAACACCCATTTCAGCCTTGTGGTGGAGAGACTGAAGTAGCCCGTCTGTTTGCACAGGTTTGTGACTCTTGCAGCTTCCTGCTGTAGATTTGACTGGATCAGAAAGCGACCAGAGAGACGGAGGAGACCAACAGCGCTCACAAACAAGAAATGTTTCTGAGGATATGAAAAGGGTTCATGGTCCTTCACTGGTTATGGAAGAGTAAGATGCAAAACTCAAGTTGCACCAGTAAAGATGGTTTGGGGTTGTTTTTTTCCATCAATAAAATAACTAATAATCAAGTACCAGACAATAGTTCTAATATTCTAGTATTTAATGGACAGCTTGGGGAGATTATCAGCACCTTTTGTCACAGACTGTGTGCAAACGCATCAGGAATGGAGAGAGGACAGCTGAGCCTGCACAAAGGAGCAGAATAATCTGCTAAATCAGCTTCCTTCCAGTCCTACTTCCTGTGATTGTTGGTACAGAACCAATCATGGAGTCCCCATTCAAAGACTCACAGGGTATTGCAGAGTACAAACACATGGCTGTCTGAAGTATTTATAGCAAATTCAAAGCCCAAATATAAATCAAAGGAAATTCTATCACTACTCAGAGTTTAGTCATCTAAGAAGAGCATTTTCAAGTTCATTATAAATTGTACATCAGATACTAAAGAGGGAAGCAAGGTCACGTAGAATTCAAAAGCTCTAATTAAATGTGAAATCTGTTTAGAAAGCAGCAAAATGTATGAAAGCCCTTGTTTATATGAAAAAGGAGTGTCACAAAATTCCATCCCAAAAGAAAAAACCCTAACCCAGCTCCCTCAGCCTTTCCTCATCAGGGAGATGTTCTACTCCATCATCTCTGTGGCTTCTAGGATCCAGTCTTAGATCCTGATATCCTATTTTCTGAAGGATGCTGCTTTTCTCACCAGCCTCAAGCCCTAAGTAACTAACTCTGCTGAAGGAATTAACGACAGTGGAGCAAACAGAGCTCATTCACTAGAAACACAGGTTCAGACTAGAACACAGCCAGCTACTTGTTCCTACATGCAGAATTAATCAGGCAAGTGCTTGTTTTCAAAGCTGGTGGTAAGTATTTATTAACCCATTAAACCTTTCCTTCCCCCCTTAGCAGAGTTTCAGCAGAGCACAGCCAGACGCTGCACCGAGTACCAACAAATATAAACACCACCTCTTTAACATCAAAACATCTCCAAGTCAAGCCAAGGGCCCAATTCACTACAAATATTTTGCCCAGGTCTGGAGACAGTCCACACTTTTTAATTTGCAGAGCCACCGCCATGCTGCCTGTACTCCTAATTCACCCAACATCATTGCCATGCAGGTCACACGCGTGCTGTGCGTGCCGGGTGTAAGGCCATTATGGAAATGGCTACAGAGACAGACAGGAGCCCAGGATATATTCCATTCTGGGAGGTATAAACAGAGCCTGATATGGCCAGTAATCAGTTCTTATCTCTCCTTTGAAAGAAGACATTAAAAGCTAACAGGAAGCTACTAGGAAAGGTGGGGGGGGAAAGGCAGTGTTAGCACTGATGAATGATCAAAAGGCCAAGGTCAAACACATGAACCTTTATCGCTCCACTGTTATTATCACATCATGGAATGTATTCTGGGGGGGGCAGTCACAGCTCCCTGGAGCATATAGCACAGGCTACTGGAATTCACATCACAGCAAATCCCACTGAAACCACATGTGAGGCCCCAATGCAAGAAGAAAAGGTCAAAGATGATGTAGCAGGTTTGGTACTTGGAAATTCCAAGTTCTCCTCCTTGTGTGTAGTCAGTTGTATGAAAACCAACACCCCAGAGGAGCATCCAGAAAAGCTGCTGTAACAGATTTTTTTCAAGAATCCTGGTAATGTTGGTAACAGAAGCATCTGACTTGTTTTCTCAACTACAGTCACACCCCTACTTACACACCGAAGCTCTCCACACACTTCAACCCAAGTCTGATTCTGTCAGCTACAGTCACACATATCTGGGGAAGGTTTGCAGTAGGTTCTGTTCTCCTAATCTAAGAATTCCTTTCTACTGTGTTGCTGTAGTAAAGCTCAGAGCCAGTGCAGAGCACAACAGATCAGACAAGGCAGTACCTGCTTTGTATTTTCTCAGAAAGTTCACAGCAAACTGTCTTCTAATGAGATTCTGTGGGTTCTGCAGCTTCATTTGTCATTTCCATTTTGGCTTTTATGTTTCACAGGCTCAGTACCCCTAAAGTTGGAGAGAGTCAATAAAAATATGAGGACTGTCTGAAAGAAAAACTTTGTGTAAGAGCCTTGTTTCATGCACTGCAGCAGAAGCGCAAGTTCTCTGTCCTTTTCTAACATGGAGAAGTGAAGAAGAGATGCAACTGCATGCTGGAGGTCCTTTCCAGCCATGATGATTCTATGATTCTATGTGTGTCATGGCACCACTGAGGATGAAGTATGATGTGATTACACTTCCCAGTACATTAGGCCCACTGCATAATAAAGGTGGTCTGGTTAATTTGGGCTTCCAGATTTGCTTTCTACCCTGAGTTTGGGGAAGATACTGTGTGATTCTTAAACAGAACTGCAACATAGGGATGAGCTAGCATACTCAAATGATGATGCATACTAAATTAAGTACTAAATTCAAACTTGGACATGGCAATTTCCCTTGCAATGACAACACATGGTGGGAAATAGTCATCCTTAATCAGCCTGCTCAAATATACCATGGCCATTGTACAGATGATGCTGGAAGAAACCAGTCACAGAATCACAGAGCATTAGGGATTGGAAGAGACCCGAAAAGATCATCCAGTCCAAACCCCCGCCACAGCAGGATCCCCTAGATCCTGTCATACAGAAACATATCCAGGTGGGTTTGAAACATCTCCAGAAAAGGAGACTCCACAACCACGCTGGGCAGCTCCTGCCTGAGCTCTGCAACCCTCACTGGGAAGAAGGTCCTTCTCACACTGATGTGGAACCTCTGTTCCAGCTCACACCCACTGCCCCTTGCCTCCATCCTCCTGAGACCCACCCTTCACATATTGATCAGCATTCATGGGGTCACCCCTCAGTCTCCTTTTTTCCCAGCTCAAGAGACCCAGCTCCCTCAGCCTTTCCTCACCAGGGAGATGTTCCACTGCCTTCATCATCTTCCTAAACCTAGAGGACAGTAGAGCATCACAAGAGGGACCCTATGAGTAACATTCCTACCACAAAAGAAATAGTGCTCCATTAAACTCAGAATTCAATTGTTTTGGGGTATTTATGGGTTGCTTTAAGCATCTCATGCTTAAAGCCTCATCTACTGCCCCACCTAAGACATTCTATTTTCTTACTTATCAGGCCAAAACAAATCAGCTCTTCTTCATCTTTTTGCCCAAATAAGTCTTTTCCTTCTAGGCTTTTGGGAGTAGAGTCCTGAAATTAAAGCCTGATTAAGTGTATGTCATATTTCATTGTAAACATATTTTAACAGATTAATATTACACACATTTAATGAACTTAATTCAATTACTATCATTCCATTTAATTAAATGTCTATTAATGGAAAGGAGGAGTGATAAAATGGAAGCTAAATAGTGTAAGACACAGATGGCAAACACAATCAATAATGAAGAACCACATAAATTCATGTGAATCAGGCTTCTTTTTCCTAATCAATTCTGGGAAATGCAGCTCTTCGTACAAATACCTGTGTTTTCCTGAGAGGAAAAGCACTTGTATTAAGATAAGAATATTCATTATTTGCTTATGGCTTGCTGTGATCAATTTATTGTCCCTCCTCTATTAAAATCTCAAATCATTATCATCAAGAAAAGTAAAATAGATTTCTTTTAGTTACAAATCATGCAACAGTAGTGAAGAAAAGACTAACTCAGAAAGAGATTCATTATCCCTACATGGTGTGCAATATCTTTGCTGGAATACATAAAGCACTCAGCAAAGAGCTGCTAGAACTGCACCTGACTGGGATCAACCACAAGTAACACAAACATGGAGCGTCAACCAAGTCTCTCTGTGACCAGTCAGACTTCCGGTTTTTTAATGTCAAACCCAACTGGCTTTTGCTTAAGCCCTAAAACATGCAGTAACCAGGTATACTGTGCTCTAGGGTGAACCTGGACATGAAATGTGTGCTATGCCAACAACCACCCGGGAGCTGCAACTGGGAGTTCAATATGGTACAGAGGAAAAGACAAGAGAAAAGGAAGACTCAAAAGGGTTTTCTGCAGAAGTAATTATTAAAACACAAATCTTCTCAACCATGAGTGCTAGTGACCAACAATAACTGCAATCAGAGGCTGTACAGAGCTCAGAACGGCTAATTAACGCCCATGCAAACACCAGGCACCGTCAATGTAGTCAGTCCAACCCTCTGATAAGCTCCAAACAGTTACTGGAATCAAGGGGACAGGAGACAGACAAACACAAATGATCTGGATGAAAAACTGAGCTCAGAAGTCCCACGTTTGATGTGATGGGGTACATGAAGTATCTACTCTCGCTCGTCCTCATTTGTTCTGTTCAATGCATAAGGATTAGCAATTAACCGCTGCTTCACTGGAAGCTAAGATGTATTACAGGAATAAATCCAACGTGGATTATAGGATGTGAACGTCTTACTGAGCAACTTGCACAAAATGACCTCAAAAACGGCTGCCAGCCTTGTACGATTGGAATTACTTGGCTTACTGTTGTTGCAGCCAGCAGTGTTAGATCTATCATTATAGATGTGCTAGAGCTGCTAGGAAGCAATTAGGATTAAAATTGTTCTGGTAGTTCCATCAAACCCCCCTCCCTAATAGGAATTCAATTAAGTTCTTCTGCAGTGAGTAGACAGAGGAAACTGGCTGCATGTGGGACACTTCGCTTCTTTGGGCGTAAAGTGACACACTGCACTGTGGCTGTCCTGAGGGAATTGCAGGGGAAGAAGGGTCCCACTGTCACAACACTTGTCGCAGAATCTCAGAACATCAGGGATTGGAAGAGACCTCAGACCATCAAGTCCAATCCCTCTGCCACAGCAGGATGCCTTAGATCCAGTAATCCAGGAACACAGCCAGGCAGTTTTGAAACATCTCCAGAGAAGGAGACTCCACAACTCCCCTGAGCAGCCCCTGCCAGGGCTCTGTCACCCTCACAGCACACACAGAAGGAAGGAACTGCAACCCTCAGAACAAATCCTTGAGAAAGCAACTAGAAATGTACAAACAAATGAAGGTACCTCTTTAGTACTGAGGTGTCACCGATCTTTGATCCTAGCAAAGCTGCATTACAGCAAACATTACCAGCCTGACATTTAGGAGAAGCTCTTCTTTTGCAGCTTGAGCCTTGTTTTCAAGGGCACCTGTGGAGCAAGCACAGAAGAACTGGGGACTAGCAGCATCAATTCTAAAGAAATACTGGTGTGGGCAACAGAGAGCTCCATAAAAACAAAACAGAGCAGGGAAAAGGTAATGCCAGTGTACAGGCAATTCAAGACTGCACATTAACAAGGAAAGAGCTCAGCCATTTCTAGCTTGTCACAAGTGACATGAGTGAACTCATTTAAAACTCGCCTGGATATGTTCCTGTGCGAATTGGTCTAGGTGATCCTGCTCTGGCAGGGGGATTGGACTGGATGACCTTTGGAAGGCCCTTCCAATCCCTAATATTCTGTGACCTCACTTCATTTAAGAAGAGCAAACTGCTCTGCACACAGCAGAGCCAGGAGCTGGCAGTCCAACCAACTCTAGGAGTGATTACACTGCATCACCAACAGGTTGTCACCTTTGGATGCTGCTCACGGCAAGACTGGGAAAACACAGCCACAATACACAGAGGGGTCTCTACAGTATCATAGATATGTAAGGAGAAAGACAACGTAAGTTGTGCTCCAGGAACTGTCCTCCAGGCTCACATCCCTAATCCTAAGAGATAGCAGAAGAATCTAAAGAGGAAGGTCCCCCCATAAAATCAAGTGGTGACTCCAGAAGGATAAATTCTGCTCTTTGTGTTTTACTACTGTTCCTCATGTGCGCAGGTTTAGGACTTAGAATCCCCATTTTGGAACATCCCCGCTTGGGAACACACCACAGTAAAACTCCACTGTAGTTTGCAGCATTTTAACAGCAGCATCTAATGCAAGGAGTTTCCTTTCTGAAGCCAGACCATAGCAAGGCTCCTCAGCACCATCACCTCTGAGCTCCTAACCGACTAATATCACTTCAGGGGGACCCCTGAAGTGGCTTTTTCATCAAGTCATTGCACTGGAGCTTTAAATCCTTGGCTGCACAAACACTTTTCTTTATGGGGCAGAGCTGAATCTTTCAACAGATGGCTCTAAGAACAGATCAGTCTCTGCCCAATACCAGTCTGTTGGCTACAACACTACCTGGAAGAAATACTGTGTGAAAATGCCATGATAACTAAGGCAGGATCTGTTGCAATAATGAACCACTCAGACAAGTAAATTTTGACCACAACTGTCTCTGTGCCACCAAAAAAGGCTCAAATTATAATGCTGGGGTCATCACAAAGCACCCAGGGCTCCACAGGTGCTTGAAGTTTCTTCTCAATTATTCAAGTATCTGAAATTCAACAGCTGGGCCCCATTTCAGCCTGCTCCCAGCTCATTATATTAAATGGCACCATCTGGTGACTTGAGGACTCTTGGAGCACCAAACTGTTGCAACGTGCCCAAGAGTCAGGTAACGCTCAGTTGAGACGAAAAAATCATCCTGAGTGCTTGCAGGTCTGCCTTTTGTCAAAGCAGGGGCTTAGCAGTTCTCTCTAAATTAGAATTGAAACCATCCTTCACCCTTCCAGAAACAGTGACACTTCATGCAGTAATAGAGCAAGTAAAAAGGGTAAAGACATACAACCAGTAGAGTTGTGTGTGGTGCAGCAGACACACTGGAGGGGAGGTATGCCATTCCGAAGGACCCGAACAGGCTGGAGAGGTGGGCACAAGCCAACCTCATGGGGTTCAACAAGACCAAGTGTAAGGTCCTGCACCTGGGTCGAGGCAATCCTAAGCACAAATACTTAGTATTTGTGCTGGGCAGTGACTGGCTGGAGAGTAGCCCTGAAGAGAGGGACTTGGGGGTGCTTGTAGATGAAAAGCTCAACATGAGCCAGCAGTGTACACTTGTGGCCCAGAAGGCAAACCAGATCCTGGGCTGCATCAGGACAAGTGTGGCCAGTAGGTCGAGGGAGGTTATTGTCCCCCTTTACTCTGCTCTGGTGAGACCCCACCTGGAGTACTGTGTAGAGTTCTGGAGCCCTTCTTACAAGAAGGATGTGGACATGCTGGAGCGTGTCCAGAGGAGGGCCATGAGGATCATCAGTGGGCTGGAGCACGTACGTCTCCTATGAGGACAGACTGAGGGAGTTGGGGCTGTTCAGTGTGGAGAAGAAGAGGCTCCACGCTGATCTTCTTGTGGCCTTCCAGTATCTGAGAGGGGCCTACAAAAAAAGCTGGGGAGGGACTATTTAGGGTATCAGTAGCGACAGGACTAGGGGCAATGGAGCAAAGTTGGAGATGGGTAGATTTAGACTGGATGTGAGGAGGAAATTCTTCACTGTGACAGTGGTGAGAGCCTGAAATGGGCTGCCCAGGGAGGTGGTTGGGGCCCTGTCCCTGAAGGTGTTTAAGGCCAGGCTGGATGAGGCTCTGGCAAGCCTGATGTAGGGTGGGGTGTCCCTGCCCACAGCAGGGGGGTTGAAACTGGATGATCCTGTGGTCTCTTCCAGCCCTGACTGATGATTCTATAGTGACTTAAGGTGGAGAAGTTAGTTTCATCTTAAAGCCTGTGTTGTGGGTGATTAGAACTTCTAGAAAACGATAAGGAGGTGTTCCTGTGTGACTTGGTCTGGGTGATCCTGCAGTGGCTGGGGGATTGGACTAGATGGTATCTCAAGGTCCCTTCCAATCCCTAATGATTCTGTGATTCTATGAAATCACTCTGGGTGCTACAGGACTACATTTTTAATCATGAATGGCTAGGAAGAAAAGGCAGAGGCCATGAGGTGATTTCTTTTTAACGGGGTAGCATGAACAGTGCTACTAAATAACAGAATCATTTGCATCGGAAAACAGCTCTTGAGCATAGAGTCCAAGCATTAATCCAACTATAAGCCCACTGCTAAAGCACGTCCATAACCACGCTTACACGACTTTTAAACACATCCATACCCCAGCTCCCTCAGCTGCTCCTCAGTGGTTTGGGTTAAAGGGATCTTAAATAAATGCCTAATTATCTCAGGAATCTTACCCATTGCATTATGAAACACCCTGACGATATAAATTAAAGGCTTAACAAGCACTAAGCTTTCACTTTGGTGGGAAAAAATGCAATAACGTATAATAAAAAGCTTTATGCGTTCTGAATGACTTGCAATTTAAAATAATTAGGATTCCTTACTGAACGCCTCCAGCCACTTCCCACCAGCGTTAGGGCTACTGCGCCTGCCCGATCTTGCCTTGCCTTGCCGTGCCGTGCCTTCCCCGCATGCCCGGACTCCACCTACTCCAGCCCCCGGCAGCCCCGCCCACACGTCGCGGAGCCCGAGGCGGCAGTGACGCATTTTGGCGGCGGCTGCTGGCGGTAGACGCCTGGGCGGAGGAGCGCAGACTGACTACAGGTCCCGGCGAGCCGCGCGTGTGCCCCTGGCTATGGCGGCAGCGGTGGTTGCGGCCGAGGCGGCGCCGGACTACGAGGCGGCGGAGCTGTACACGCGCGCGTTCCGCGTAAGCGCGCTGGCCCGCGGGTGGCGGCGGCAGCTTGCGCCGTCCGATCTGTCGCTGGCGGCCGAGGCCGAGGCGGATGAGGAGCTGGAGCAGGAGCTGGGCTGCACGGCAGACACGGCGGCCGAGCTGCGGGCCGTGTGCAGGTGCGTGGGGGGCGGGGCGGGGCGGCCGCGGTGCTAGCGGCTCCGCTCAGTGCCTTCTAGCAGTTGTGCGCTGTACTCGTTATTTGGCAAGTAAGTACTTGGTGTCGCCAAGTGAAAGCTGAGATGTGTGAACATGTACCTGGGTTTTTAGGCGGCCCCAGCTGCAAAATGAAAGGCGTTCCCTATATGAAGTGAAAGAGCCAGGCCAGCAGTATCCTGGATTGCAATAGGAGGAATGTGGCCATTAGGTCTAGAGGGGTTGTATTCCCTATCTGTTCTGCACTACTCTGCCACATCTGGAGAACAGTGTCCAGTTCTGGGCTCCCCAGATTAAGAGAACCTGAGATTTACTGGACAGAGTCTAGCGGAGGGGCATCTCTCCTATGAGGGAAGGTTGAGAGAACTAGAACTGTTTAGTCTACAGAAGGGAAGGCTGAGAGGAGAGCTGGTACATGCTTACAAATACCGGAAGGGTGGCTGTAGGGAGGATTGTGCCTAGTAATGGGACAAGGGTCAGTGGGCACAAGCTGGAGCACAAGAAGTTTCATTTAGATACAAAGAAAAACTTCTTTACTGTGTGGGTCACAGAGTACTGGAACTGGTTGCCCAGAGAGGTTGTGGAGTCATAGTCTTCTCTGGAGATTTTCCAAACCCACCTGAATGCAGTCCTGTGCAATGTGCTGTAGGCAGTCCTGCTTTGGTGGGCAATTTGGACTAGATGATTTCTTGAGGTCCATTCCAACTCCAGCATTTCTGTGATTCTATGATCTGTGGGTGTTAACTTATAATTTAGGTAAGTTCTGGTAACTGACAGTGTACATTATGTGTTGAGCTTGGCTGGGTTCTTGCCCTCTGTCTGTTTTCTGTTAGGCCCAGCGATGAAGTCAAAGATATGTGATTCCTTGTGCTAGATGCAAATTAAAAATGTTGTCTTGTTTTACATTTGTAACTTAACTCACATTTGTCAAGCAGTGAATTGCAACTTAGTGTTGAAAGAAGTGAACCGTGGAAGCAGCCGGATCTGACATGCCAAAGCTGGAAGGCTTTCAGGTCATGTGAAAAGACCTGACTTCAGGCAGTTGTTCCTGCAGAAAGCATCATAATTGTCTGTAGCACATTCCTGAAGAAGGTGTGCCACAGTGCTGCTGCTGTCTCTATACCTTTGCATAAGTTCTGGCCTTTGGTTATTGATTCTTTAAAGGAAATACAGAAATAGAAGTATTTATTTACTTGCTATTTCAAATGCAAGATTTGGACTGTTCACTGTCATGCACTGAAAAGAATGAACATAGTCTCAGAAGTTATGCAGAAGGCATAAGTTGATATATATAGCTAGAATTGCACTGTGTATGGAGGTCTTGATGGCTTTTTCTTCAGTGTCATGCATGCAAGATGTGTATAGAAAAAGCAGGCTTGTGTCATAAACATACCCTTCTGTTTGTGGAGTGATGCACCAAATTATGGGGGCAACACGACAGCAGAAACAGCAACTTTTTTTAAAGATCAAGTCATTAACTCGGCAAAGTTCATTTAATAATTACAACTTTTTAAAAATTATGGTGGTACCTCAGAGGAAGGGGAAGTAGGAACTTGTTGCTTTAGTAAATGGCAAGGAGCAAACAGAATGGGAATAGGAGTCCAGAAGCATGGAATTCAATGTCTGAGCCGAAATGTGTGTGCACAAGTCTTGTAATGGTGAGAGCTTAGTAAGCCATTCAGAAGTCAAGACTTTTAAGGACATTTTTCATTGGGAAGAAAGCTACACTTGTTGAATTAGATCTTACCAACAAAAGATATTTGTAAGGCATTCTTGCTGTAACTAATGCTGCTTTAACTAAGACAATACTTTACTTAGCTGTCATAGTTGCGGTGACCAGGATATTTTTTTACCACTGCTAGGCTTTTTGCAAGTAAAGGCTGATGCTAAAAACAGTTCAGGCATTCATGTGTGACAGCAGCGGTAGGAGTTACTTAGTAAGCTTTCCCATTGCAGATGAGGTCTCTGACAGTTCCTATGCTGTGTCTTATTCTCTGCAGTGACCCTGTTGCTTAAGCCTCTCTATTGCTATTTTCACTTGAACTACAAGCAGATTTTCAGTGCTTTGTTTATTTTTTCCTTCATTCTATCTCCTGTTTTGTATTCTTCGATCTGCGATTGCTGTATTTCATCTGATGTCTGATGTCTGAATTTGCTAACGTTATGCAAGTTGGAGCTCCCAATCCCTAATCTCCATTGGCTTTTGCTTTTAAATTAAGTAGTAATAGACTCTTGAGTTTCTCCTTAACATTGGTCAACCTTATCAGTCATTACCTCTGATAACTTTCACTTGCCTTTTCTCAGCTCTTTATCTTCCTTCTTTGAGAAGAGGTGAAAGCAGAGGACTACACCAAGATCTGTTCTGTATTGCCTTGGTGTCATGTTTATTATAGTAATATCTTAAGACACTCTTTCATAGACTCAGGATAAAGTTTTTCTATATCCACAAAATTAAACCATTTTTAGAAAGTGGTGATACAGTGTATGTTTAAGTACGCTTGATTCTGTGTACTTGCTGGTAAAATGGTACACTGTTTAAGTGTGTTGTGGTTGATTCATTGTTCTGTTTTTTTAAAATTTTCTTCTGTTTTGTTCCTGTAGTACATTTCTGCAAACAAAATGCAGGAGAAAATGTCCACCTTCATTCACTTCAGTTTTACTCAGTAGGAATGCTTTGCATAGTGCTCAATTTGCATGAAGTCAGTCATCGTAGAGATTGCCTAGGTTTTCAGTAGATTTTAAATTTAAACAGATGTAAAATGGTGACCTAAAGTAGGGATTCCATTAAGTATTTCTCTTAAATAACCCAGAAGGATCAGTTTTGTCCAAATGTCTTGGCAGGCTATGAGCAAAGAAGTTTACCTTGGGATTAGTCATTGGTATTTGAACGATTGGAGCATTTGGATATTGAAGATGCTATGTTAGGTTATTCTGTTCTGTCTTCTGAGTGATTTGCTCAGTACGTGTAAGGGCAGACTAAGACTCGAATCAGTGTGGGTTTTAGGTAGGTCAAGGGAGGTGAGGCTTACAGGTACCTTATTCCACTTCAGCCCTGATTTGCCTTCTTGTTTTATTTGAAGAGGTAGTTGTAAATATCTCTAGGGATGTGTTATAAAGCTGCATTAAGCTAGCATTAACGTCTTAACGTATTAGTATTTAGAGTCTTGTAGTATTAGTGTCTCAAAGGTGAAGAAAGTACTGCCATTAAAATACGTGCAATGTAAAGAGTAATAAAAACACTGTATTTGTTTACTGAGTAAATATCAGGGAAAATAATGAAAGCATCATCTCTAAAACTGAGAAAGCTTATTGTGCTGCCAGAATATTCTAAGAAGAGAAAGTCGTGGTGATTAAAGGCTTCGTTAATAGGCTATTTCCACGCAAAATTTTCCAGACTTGCCTGTGGCCTTTTTATTTCTAGCGGTCTTAAAATACCATTCTAAGGGGTGTGCATTTTGTATAACACTTTGCATGCCTTTTTTATAAATTTGCTCCTCATCACTCTCCTGCGGTTTGCCTCGGTCTCCCATTAAAGAGCATGGTCAGTGTTTTCCCCTGCACTGTAACTCAGCACACTGAGTGTGTTTGTACGATGTGCAGGAAGTATTCTCTGTTGGGACTTGGTGGAATTCTAGGCTTGTGGCTGTCAGGAGTGAGATGTGCCCATGAAGTGTGCAAGCTTTATAATGCCTGTATAGATCTGTTAGATCTATGACACTGGCTACTTTGCTTTAATTTCTGGAACAATTAGTGTATGCGTGGTGTCTGGTTTCCTCAGCACAGTGGACCAAGTAATAGTGATGTGGTTCCGTTGGCTACAGTGGAGTTACCTAGGAGGAGCTCCCGTGTGGCATGTGTCAAAGGCCACACAGCAAAGCCTTTCAAGGCTTCAGTGCATGCCATACAGTGACATATATATTGAATTATTAGAGCAACCCAAAATACTGAAAAGATACTCTCTTTTCCTTTAGAAATTGTGGGTTTATGAGTTTCTGGGAGTGAGATATGGCAGTATCTGCGCTCATAATGGTCATAGAGCTCGTCAGGGATTCAGTGGTAGTTTCTTTTTGTTCTAGCTACCTTTCTGTCCTTAGATGGAGAAGGAGGAGGCCAGGTTTGTTACGTGTTGTCTGCTTGGAGCTGCTTTCTGGGAGATGCTAGGTTTTTCCTGCAGCAGGTGATTAGTGGGCATGATGTGGCTACCACAGTTAGAGATCCCTGGCCTAGAGCCCTGGAATCTTGATGAGTTTGTACATCATATGTATGTACAGAAAGGAGATGGAAGACTTTGATTCATGTTGGTGAAAGTTAATGATGATAGGTAATAGATGTTTTCTGTCCTGCAAGTAATATGCCTGCTGTTCAGAGAAAAGAATATTTTCTTCTTTCACAGTAATTTCTTCAAAATGCTCATCTTGAAGTGACTCCGAGCCTTTTGGTGAATGGGGTTACTGTCCATGTGCGGGAAGCCTTATGTAAGTAGTTTGGTCATACTGGTGGGATGTCAGTTCCACAGAAGGGTCAGTTGTGCATTGCTTTACTTGTCAGGGGCTACACATTACTCTGTTAGGTGGGCTGTTCATAAAACTACACTGAGTTGAGAACAGCTCCATCTGAAAGGCTAATGCTTGCTCTCTGTTCTCCAAAGTGCTCTTCTGTTCTTTTAAATTAAATTACTATTCCTGAGCAGTGGCTCAGTCAGCACTTTACTCAATACTAACTCAGCTGTCTCTGCTTCCACTATCTCAACAGAGAGATATCTAAGATATTCTCAATACAGGATCTAAGTAAAACATTGATTCTGTTTTCAAGAGGTTGTAACTGGTTGCTGCATGGTTTCTTACAAAATGGTACTTCTCAAGTACTATCTTTTTCTCAGTAAGTTAAGAATGATTTTCCAATTGGGATGAAATCTGCATGACAGGAAGGTTAAAACTTTGTGTACAGCTGGATAGTAAGAAACTAACTAAACAATGATGTCAAGTTGTCTTTGATGTAGAGTGACTTTATTGGGTCACTGGAACTAAGCCATCTACCTTCAACCAAAGTTTTGCCTCTGACTTTTGTTTATTGTCTGTTGATGTAAGTTGATGTCAGAGTTCTGTTTCTCAGTTGCTCTAATGAAGTTCGACTCTAAGGGATTAATGCAAGGATAGTATTACCTAGCTTAGTTGTGAGAAAAATTATAAGATTGTAATTTAAAAAAATTATAAACTATATAGTGATATGCTCAAATTTTTTTCTGGTCATTACAAGTGGTTTGTTTATCCCATAAAGAGATGAACTCACACAAGAGTTCACTGGGATTCAAACTGGTAATGACTTGGGCATTGGTAAAGATTTACCTTTATATAGTCTGCTTTCAGTAGAGAGACAAAAGATATTTAACCCTTCTCTGTCTTAATATTTTTTCAGACTAGTTTTAAGTTGGATAGAACTCTTTTGTGATCAATAACAAAGTATTACTGTCTTTGAGTCAGCATTACTATGCATTTTTCTAAAAAGATAGTTGGTCCTAGGGTAGTGTCTAATCTGAAGCCTTCAGAGGGTAATTTTGGTTGGTGAAATGACGTGAAGAAACTGTGTGTAACAAGACTCAAACAGGGAAGCAGATCTTGTGGTGTGTCTATGAAAAATTCCATCCTCGTTTAGGTTAGTAAAACCTAATGTTTGTATGGTCAGTTTAAGTACTTGCTGCAGACAAAATCAGTTCCACTTTTCCTTCCCACATCCTGCAGTGATTTGCAGTAAGGCAAAAGATCTGTGGTTAGCTATTCTTTGGATTCTGTGTGAGTACAAGGAGGGTGAGGATGAAAATGACCTGAGGTTGGAAAGAATGAAACAAGGAAGAACAGATCTGTAACTTCTGGCAAAGGAGTTGTCTTAACCCCACTGGAAGAATGGTGGCATAACTGAATGCCTTAATACAGCCGTGGGAGCTTGTGTAAATGCAGCTTGCTCACGTTTGTAGCTAAGGGTGATTGTTAGCCTTACCATGCAGGTTGAGACTGATGATTCCTTTTGGTTGGCTTTGTTTTGTGATATGTCATGAGAAATTCAGTGAGGTGGATAATACCTGAAAAAGTCAAGTGTGATTTTAGTTCATAAAAAGTATTGTGTTTACGTTTCAGATGGCTTTGTGTGTTATGATAGAGCTATGCTCCATTTGACAGAAAGCAGAAGGAGGATAGAATTTACCCAGTCTGTGAAAATTTACCAGGCTGTGAAAGCTTGGTATAACGTCCCAGGACTCTGTGTCTTCTGGTTCTTTAGCTTAACAGCAGCAGATACTGTCTTTTTGCCCTGATTTAGGCTATACAAGCTGTATCTTGTTTATTCAGATTTCACTGTCACTGTTCATATTAAAAATTCTTGACTGATTTTTATTATGAAGTAAGTTTGAAAAAATGTTTAATTGTTATTTTCTTTATTGTCCTAGTCTTGATATGTTAATGTCTTCTGATAAAGAAAAGGACGCAGATGTCATTCCTGAAGATAGCAGTCTACTGACTCTCCGGTACGTTGTTGTGGCACACTCACAGTACCCTGATGTGGGGTGGAGCAGGAAAAAGCACAAAAGCATGACTGGCAGTTTACTCCCTTTCCAGGCAATAGTGTTCTTTCTGAAACAGTGTACTTCAAGGGCAGAAACACCAACCTGGTATTTCCTGTAGGCCAACGAGTATGAGCCTTCTGGCTGAATGTTGCCTAGGAATTTTTTTATTAAGGTGCAGAACAGGTTAGTGGTTGGGCTTGATCTTAAAGGACTTTTCCAACCGAAGTGATTTGATGAATCTGACATCTTTGTTACTAGAAGAACTTAAGATTTCTGGACCTAGGTATTTCTGAACTAGCATCTAAATTTGGAGCTTGCAGGGGACTTTTGGAGGTTACTCCGAAGCCTGATGAAATAAATCTCTAGTTCTTATCTCTAGGAACCCACAGTCACTATAACACGCAAAGTTTACAGTACTGAACTTGTAGCCAAGATAGCTCTTCATTTGCAGCCAGCCCTTATAGAATCAGCTTAGTACACTTCAAATGCTGAGCAGTATATGTTACATTTCAATTAATTAACTTTAAACTCATACTTGGCCAGTTCAGGCCTGTGCTATACCTTAATTTCATTTTGTGTAATACTAATGTGAAGCGGTGCCTTGAGTGTTAAGTCTGATTGTTAGTGAAAACCTTCAGAAAGTTCTAGAGGGTAAACAAACTTGTTCCAGAAGTTCAAAAACATTTTATGTTCATACAATGGTTAAATATATGTATTTTGGTAGGTACTCAATGTATGACATTCTTCTACAAATTATACTGAGGTATTTTTGTCAAAGTATCTATGTCATGGGATTGAGAGTATTTATGAAATTCCTCGTTTTTAAATTCAACATGAATTTTGCTGAAGTGGGAGGAATAGTTGAAACAGCTTTCTCAAAAGTATTCTGGGAGACCATCTTCAAGCTGCATTTTGCTTGCTTTCTTGTAAGTGTAAAACTGCCCACAAACAACCCATTCTCACATAAGTGGAAAGAGAAACACAATCTAAAAGGTTTTATAGAAGTCAGGAGACAGAATTGTAAGTTAAGACAGCCAGAAATTCTGCTGTCTGTAGTAGCTTATATCCTTTAAAAATCACACCTAGAGATTCTGAATGGAAGTTGTTGAATGAAATTTTGTCCTGTGTTCCTGTATCTCAGAATTAGAAAGAAGGCATTAGAGAGGAGAAAAAAAACAATTATCGTGGATCGGGCCTGCAGACAAGAAACTCTTGCCTATGAGATGGTAAGTTCCCTGTCATCTTGTAGGATCTCAAGACAGTTCATCACTTCACCAACTTCTGTTTGCTTTCTTTTTTCATCACTAGGAAACTGTACACTGTAAATGTTTGCAGATACGAGTTTGGCAGAAATGACTAAAGAAACGTTGTAGAAAGATAGGACAGGAACTCTGCTTTTACAGTCTGTTAGTATGGAGAAATATTACCACCATATGACAGATTTTATTTGATTGCTACTAAAGTGTTGTGTAGGTGATCAAGGGTACTGAACATCCTGCAAACGTACCACACAGCTAGACAAAACACATGATGTTTTTGCTTCTGTGTTGTGTTGCAATCTAAGCTTTAATGTGTAAAGGATTGTGAGCTAGTTTCTCTGGGGCCGAAAGAGGAAGACAGTAGGAGCATGGTGGCAGCAAGTTCCTAATTATGAGCTTTGTAACCCAAGTTCCTCAGCCATTCTCACCTGTCAGGAAACTGGAGTGTGGTGATCAGCCACACTCAAAAACCTCCTCAAAAACCACCTCAGAATTCCTTTCACTAAAATTTTTCCTTTCACTAAAAATAGCTCTTTTCTTAAGAATTCTTCATAATCATTCAAGTCCTAACAGGAAAATTTAGATTCTTAAATTTTGCAGTGCTGGAGTGTGCAGCTTGGACAAGCAAATCATGAATTATTGCAACAACCAGGGATGGAGGCATAGTGAGAGAGGAAACTCACTTGTAACTAGTAAGCATTTTTTTCTTTTGAGGTTTGCTAGTCTGCCATAAACAATCTGGCTTCAACTGTCCAGAGGCCCAGACACATGATGTAAATAAACATTATGAATCATCTGAGATGCAAGTGCTGTGTTTGGCTTCTAACCTAAGGCGTATCAGAGAAAATATTTGTAATATAAATGTTCATGAAGAGCATTTATGAGTATTCTTTATTTTTAATTCTGAAGAATGAGTATGTGCTTTAAGCAAGCTGCAGAAACAGTTTTGTGTCTTTGAGCTGGTTGGGATTGATGTGTCCTAAAATTGGATGACGGCAGTAAGAAATGTGAATTTGGAGTGTATTGCACGAAAAAAGGAAATCCAAGGGATGTATTTTCCACTTTGAAAATTACCAGAATTTTCAGATGTACAGACTTGTGCTTCCATGAAGAAAAAAAAAAGGCTCTGTTGTTTCGTTAGGACCCCCCCTCCCCCCAGTGACCTGTCCTGGGAGGAGGTGACACTGCCCAAGTACCTGCCCTTAAAGGGTATTGCTAGGTGAGCAGGGAAAAGGGGACAGTGATCTTGGTCCTGCCTGTTTCTGCTTAGGGCCTTAAGCCCAGCACAGGGGCTGTAGCCCCGTGCTAACCCCCACCCCCCTTTCCGGGGCTGTAGAGGCGGGCAGGGGGGAAGACGGCTTCCAGTGGCTCCCTCTCTCGGGACTGAGGGGGCTCACAGGGTTGGGTCTGCTCTGCTCCTGTAACCGGCAGGGTGGGGGAGGATGGCCTAGCCCGGCGCTGACCCTGGTGCGGCCGGGACAGCACGGATCTGATGCCATGGACCAGAGAAGCAAGGCTTTGGTGCAGATCTACCACCACATGGAGCAGACCTTCAGCTGCGCACTGAGCTAAGGAACTCCTCTTTCTTTCTCCTGGAGCTGAGACAGGAGGAGAGAAAGAGGAGAGGGTCCTGGAAAACCCTTTCAGCCACGGGCAGAGAGTGGGAGGGTGGCCCTGCGGACGCAGCCATGTGGTCTGTCTCCATCTTGGGTCCCGCACGTGGCCAGGGCCCTGTGGCTGCCTCCATTTTAGAGAGCCCTGATCAGCAGGAAGAGAGACTGTTGGTCACTTCTGCCGCTAAGAAAGACTGGGGGGTGCTTGGTATTGGGAAGAATTCCTCTGTGCTTAGCTGAAGAAAGCAGAAGGACTTGAGAATCCTTAAACCTTGGGCATGAAAAACAGAGTCTGGGTTCTTTGTTTGAAAGCATGTCTCCTGCACCGAGGGATGCAGTTTAGGTGCTGAGGAATCAGGCCTTCCCAAGAGTGTTGAGCTGGAGAAGCTAAGCTGAAGAATTGAAGAATTCACCAGTCTGCAAACAGCCTTGGTGCTGCTGTACCGCAGGCAGGGGCGATGCATGAATAATAGAGAGGGTGGTGGTACTCGTCTCTACATGACTGACATGCTCTTTTCCTGCAGATCTCTGATGTGAAAAAAAGACCCAAGGACCAATACGGTAGTGCTCTCCCATTGTATTTTTCTCAGAATATGTGATGGCATTTGTCACACGGTTTCTAGTGTGTGTGCACTGACTTGCTTAACCTTCTCTTTTCTGTACATGGTTATAGAGTTAATAAACCCTTTTACAGTTTCTCTGAACTATTCATTGTCTGGCAAATTTATCCGAGATCTCATCGAGACCTAACTGCTTTGTTTTTATTTTTCCTTATCTTTAATTGTGGTCTTTCATTGTGGTCTTGAACCCACCATAATACTGGTGTCGAAAACCCAGGAGCAAAGTATTTTCTTAGTTTTAACCTGCTTCAATTGGTGGAGAATGCGGGCAAGGTCTCTGAGTGAGTTTCATGGCTCTCAGAGAATTTTTGCAAAACAATTGAAACAAATTTGATGTGCCGCTCGTTGTGGTTCTGAAAGGAGGAGGGGTGGTATTTAATTCCTTAGGTGAAATTTGCCTGAGGTAATTTGTAATTTTGGGTAGGAATTGTTAATTCCTGTAAGTATTTCCCAGAAACTCAGGTGATTATCGTCGCTGTACCTGTGAGCAGTTTTGTTTACTAAGGAGCTAGCTGCTGACGGCACTTTAATTTTAAATAAAACCCCTCAAAATAAAAAGACAACTCTGTGCAAAGTGTTAGTAATATTTTGAGATGAGCATCTTCCCCTTTTCACAGTGACTGACTTAATTGGTCTACACAGCCTCTATCCCATTTGCTCTGTGCCAATTAAGTATTTATTTTTTAATTATTATTTTGTTCTTTGTGCCTACACAGATTCAAATAAAAGGCCAGCTGAATTTTCAGAGCCTCTCCACCCCTGAACTTTGAGGTTCAGTACAGACTTTCTTCTTGATCAAGTACACTCAAGGAGACCAAGTCCTGCCAAGGTAGTGTTGGGGACCTTGATAATTTGAGATGTGGAAGCCTGGCTGACATCTCAGATGAGGCTCTGAAGGATTTGGGATGATAAATACGGAGAGAATTTGATTCTGTTCTTCTAGATCTCATTCTCAGGCTAGAAAATAATGTTCAAGCTGTCTCTCTTTCCTGGGGCAAGTAATAGAGATCCAGTGTATTTCACCTTTATTGGTTAGGAAAAGAGGTGATAAAAGAACGTAGTCTATTCCTTAGGATTTTACAGCGTCATTTCCATGAAGTTAGATGTTAACTACTTGCATGAAACACTTTTTAATGGAACACACTTTTACCAGATGGGAAGAAATAAGACTCTTGCTGCTATTTTATTTTTCTGTGCTTTCCTCAGGCTCCATCTATATTGCAGCCATAACCCAACCCCCAAACCCCATCACAACTTTGCCTTCTCACCCCATTGCAGAACGGTTAACAGTTCCCAAGATGAAGGGGTCTAACCATTTCTGAAATAAGAACTGATGTTAGAGGGTACCTTAATAACTCTTGCAGTTCAAAGATGAAAAGGAGTAACTTAGTGTCTTGTCAGACCTCTTGGTTCAATCATGTTGAAGAACCTGTCTGAGGTTAGCTGTATTTTAATCCAGGTTTTAGGTTTGCTTCTCTCAGCATGTAGCTGTGTGAGCAATCATATTCAAGTGAACACCATTCACAGCATGGTAGGGGTTGGAAGGGACCTTTGGGGTCCAATCTCCCTGCCAGAGCAGATCCCACAGGAACATGTCCAGGTCAAGTTTGAATGTCTCCAATCCACAAAATCCACAGGTTCTCCGAGCAGCCCGTTCCAGTGCTTTGCCACTCTCACAGTGAAGCTTCTCCTTATGTTTAGGTGGAACTTCTTCTACTCCAATTTATCTGTTGCCCCCTGTCCTGTCTCTGGGCACCTCTGTCAAAAGTCTAGCCCAATCTACTCTGAGCTAAGCAGCCCCAGCTCTCAGTATCTCTTCACATGGCAGATGGTCCAGTTTCTTCATCATCTTGGTGATCCTCTGCTGCATTCTCTTTAGTAGTTCTTTGTCTCTCTTGAATTGGGGAGCCCAAAAATGGACAGAAGACTCTACATGTGGCCTCACCAGGGCAGGGTAGATACTAAATGCTGCAGGATCAAGGGCACAGGAAAATATGAGTTCTTGTCACTCTTTCCTAGTAGGAGATGCTGGGCTGTAAACCTGACTTGTAAAAACCTTCACCAGGTCCAAACTTTAGCAAAGGTGACAGTTTGTAGGTTCATGTGATTTTCTTCCCTCAGGACAATGGAACCAGCTGAAACCATGCAGGTCTCAACCCTCCGTTGGCTCATAGATCTGAGATATTGAAAAGGAATTAGGAACATGGGAAAGAACAACGAATCGTAGAATAATGGAATCATTAGAGATTGGAAGGGACCTCGAAAGATCATCCAGTCCAATCCGCCTGCCACAGCAGGATCCCTAGACCAAGTCGTGCAGGAACACATCCAGATGGGTTTTAAAAGTCTCCAGAGAAGGAGACTCTGCAACTGCCCTGGGCAGCCCCTTCCAGTGCTCTATCAACCTCACTGGGAAGAAGTTCCTTCTCATATTGATGTGGAACCTCCTATGTTCCAGCTTACACCAGTTGCCCCTCATGACCTCATTAATATCTATAAATATCTGAAGGGTGGGAGTTAGGAGGATGGAGCCAGGCTTTTCTCAGTGTCGTGAAGGGGTCGTGTATTTATTACTGTGGTTTTCAGCCCATTTTTGGCCATTGCTTGCAGTGCCATCAAGGCTGTGGTTGCAAAGATTCAGCCCAGTGTTTGACTACAAGTAGTTATGAGCATCCACTGCTTCCTGCAGTTAAAACTGCAGAAAGAGGTGCTGAGTGCTTAGGAGTGTGAGCCCTAAAAAGCATTTTAGTTCTCCTAGCTTTTCCTTGCCCAAGGCAACAACAGCTGCCTAGAAATAGTTAATGGCCCTCTTTGCAAAGTCTCATTCTCCTTTTAAGGGTCATCCTTATCTCCATTCTAAGGCTGAACTGAGATTTAAATTTAACTCCATGTTATTGAGATGCAAATCACCTCAGTCTCATAAGTATTGTATGTCTAAACCATATTTTTCATCATGAAATTCTTTCTCTTTTTTTTTTTGTTTAAAGTGTTTCCCTTTAAGTACATTTTTCCATTAAACTAAATATATGTTTAATTTTTTCTTTCCTCCTCCAAAGGCAAGGTCCTTTCAACTCATGCCAGTGTTATTATTTCTCAAAACGAGTTTCATCTTGATCCATAAACATTTTATGCCAAGAATAATGCCGTTTTAAAGACAATAAGTGCCTATTTCTGCCTGAGGCCATCGGAAACCCTGTAAAGGAGGCAGTAGGAATTAAGGACACTTAATCATATTTCTCCATTTTTAACTGTTATTTTTTTACACTCTGAAGCAGTTTTTCTATCCTCGGTGAGTCCTATTGAATGCCATAAATCTTAATTAAAGATGTATTTTTTTTTCTGTATGAAATCGGAGCTGGAAAGAACATTTCTTATTTTTAAGACTAGCACTGTGTGCAGGCTCATAAAACAAACAAGACTTTTACACTCGCAGGGTTTCAAAACCAGTTATTGCTGCCATCACATCGAATTGGTTCCATAATTATTATTATCGTTGGGTTTGGTGTTTTTATGATTATCATTAATGCCCGAGCTTTGCATTTTCTTTGCACAAGACATCATGGGGAAAAACAATAACTTACCTAATGTGCGTATCTGTGTGGAAAATAAGATGAAGGAAAACAGAAGTACACCCAACAGCAGAGGGATTGTTAATGTTTTTAATTCATTCACTATAAGGTGGTGTGATTTTTTTTGTTCTGTTTTGGAATTTTTTAATTATTGTTTTTTGATTTTTTTTGCCTTTTTCTTGTTTTGCTGTTGAAGCTGTTTCAGCTAGGTGGACTTAAATAACTGAGCCTGTTATGCACAAACGTGCAGCAATATTTTTGAGGCAAAATAATTGCATCGATTCTTACTGGGAGAAGTGCTACATCTGGTAATGAAATTTTCCCACTGCTCCACATACCCTTTCCCATTGAGAGGAAGTAGGAGAGTGGAGTTTCACTGTCCAATCTGTTCTGGTGGGAAGAAAGCAGTACTCCATACCTCTTGTGACGATGCTGTACTTGTAGTATATTTCTGTACCTGAAATGGAAGACACTGTAGAGGGGTTTTGAAGCCCGTTAAATCCAATGGGAGGATTTATGTTGGCTTTTGGTAACAAACAGTATTGGTTCTGTTTTAATGGCACCAGCTGAAGTGTGTGATCTGACAGTCTAGTTCTGAGCACTAAGGTATTTAAGGTATTTCCGTGACTCCAAAGTGATGGAAACCCAGCATGAGCTTTACCAATAATTTCAATAATTTTTTTTTACCAATTCAATAATTATTTCACCAATAATTTTTGTGATTGAGCTTCTTATAGACTAATGGAGGCAGATACTATCAGAGTCAACTTCCCTTGCAAGGGGCGTGGCAGGAGGCATCGGTTACCAGGTTATGATAACTTTCCAAGCACTTTTTGCCACAGAAACAGATGATGCAATCAAAGAGGAAGCCATTAAACTTAACAAATTACTGAACACTCCTGTTGTGGAGGGAGTAGCTGTACAGGCACATCCATAAACACAGTCTATCTATTCACATCTTCCTGTCTGGCAGATGCTTAGGGAGCCATTGACTTTCCATGGGACGATTTCAGACTTTGTGTTAAGCATAGATATATATTTATATGTCATACACTCATGGTCTTGATGGTTGGTAAAGATAGACCTATTTAAATTGGGTTCTTGCAGCTGGACTTTCTCCTTTTAACATTGGTATGTCCCAGCATTTTGACAAATAAAAATGAAAGAGGGGTTAGAAGTGTTGCACACCAAGGAGCAAGCCACTGCTCAAAAGTGTGAGCTGGTGTACCGGAATGTGAGTCTTTGGTCATTAAGCACAGGAATAATGTTGCTCCTGTGAGTCATGCTGCTAAGTCAACAATGAAACATTCATGTGAATAAACCTACCTATGGCTAGGTCTTTGTGGGGGTGCAACCTCAAGCTCTCACCTTCTGCTGCAAGGTCACTGTGTTTCTACAGCTGCCAAGTCAACCAATGAGACACCAGTGGCTTTTATTAGATGTTCATGGTTACTGTTCCTTAACATAACATGACCTTTCTCAATGAAGTCTCAATCAAAAGGCCATCGATTTACTGGCTGTGAAGTGACGTTTCCTAACTGGCAATTTATCGAAAACATAGTTTTGGTGAGAAAATATCTTATTATTTCAGAGTCACCTTTCTGCTTTCCAAAAGGCATTTTGGAAGACAGCAAACTTGCAGAGATAATACAATTCCCAGCACAGACCAAGCACAGATCAAGAATACCAGTCACAGACTTTATTTTGTGCAGGTTTTGTGCTTGCAGCTACCATATCTCACTTCTACATGGGTACTGAATTTGGGACGAGAGAAAGGAAGGACTTATTCTGTATTGCAAATTGGTTGTTGTATTTGATAGTTTCCATTCCATACATTATGTTGTTACAGAATTCTGAGCTTTCCTAGTGAAGGACTGTAATTTTCATGCTTGCTCTCCTTTATAAAGGGTAAAAGAACTACAATGGAGCAAAACCCCATAGTTGGTATCTTTCTTCTCAAGGTGGTATAATTTTGGGGAAAGATCATAAAACAAAGCTGATATTGTTTTCCAAGGATCTCCTGATCCTCTTTCTGGCACCAATAATAGGAAAGACCTCAAGTGTTCTGGGATCATGGGTGGCCAGGGGAAAGAGTGTAAGCACAGAATTAGGGAAGTTGGTTCAAAGTTGGAATGGATAAACATTTCCCAAACATTAAAAATCCAGATCAACTAATCTGTTTGAACAAAGATAATAATAATAATAACAATAATAATAATAATCACAGAATCACAGAACATCAGGGATTGGAAAGCACCTTGAAAGATCATCTAGTCCAATCCCCTAGGAATGGACTACACAGCAGGATCCCCTAGACCAAGTTGCACAGGAACACATCCAGGTGGGTTTTAAACATCTCCAGAGAAGGAAACTCCACAGTCCCCCTGGGAAGCCTGTTCCGGTGCTATATAGTAGTAATAATAATAATACACAAGGATTATCTTGAGCAGCATTACACCAACATGGCTCTATTCATGACCAAATCTCTTTAGGAAGGTGGTTTGACACCAAGTACTCAGTAACTTCTTTTCTTTTGTTTTCCTTTTTCCTTTTAGTTTCCTTTTCCCCCTGGTTTTCGTGGGACTGTTCTTCTGTGCAGACTTCTAAAAGTTTAGCAGTCATCACACAGACCCCAATGTGACACCTTCCAGACACTCAGCTCTCCATATACTGCAGGCTGAGGTCCACAGAACAGGGGAATTTCTCCCGGCTCCAGTGTAGCCAGCTTTGTTTGCTACACTGCCTTGATCTCACAAGCTCTTGGGTGTACAAGTAATTTAATGCAGGTGAGCAGAGAACTGACATAGGTCATTTTGGGTTATTTTCCCTTAATTAATTTTTCAGTTCATGACATATCTTGTTGAAAGCTGATTAACTGTGGTTTTGATTGACTGCTACACCACATTTCTTTAAAAAAACAATTAAAATGACCACAATACCCCCTCTAAATGATATTAATAAAACCTCCTTCCAATAACTCTGTCAAAGGTTAGTGAATTTTGCTCATGTTTTTCAGTCTTTCACTTTTTTGGTTGTTTTATCAGTTCTTAATAGTCATATACTATATTGGTTTGCATTCCTACACATAAACAAAGACTTACATACTTAAAGGTACAAGTATTCTTGCTCAAGTGCTATGGGTGAGTTATGAGTACCGAGACAGAGTATAATTAAAACTATGTGTTAAGGGGAGCTTAAAGCTGGCTTTTCCATATAAACAGTCTGTGTACAGCTCGTGGGTTTAGTGGGTAAATATGACTTCTGGATTGGTACAGATACGTGCTTTATTCCAAACCACTGATGCAGTAATGCTACCAACACCAGATGGCTGCTCACTATCTGTGGAGTGGTCAAATGTTTCTGATGTGTCTTTGCCGATTATGAGGTTAGTTCTCCTCCTGACAGTCTGGTGAGGAAATCAGTGGTTTATTTGTTTAGGGGTCTTTTCTTTGTGCATTTGGTTTTGGTGGGGTTTTTTTTGTTTATTTGTCTTATTTTGGAATTCTATTTCTATTTTGAATTTATTGACATGTCAATCTCTGTTATTTTGTACTGCTGAACCTGGTTCTATGAACCAAACCTGAAGAAACTATTACTGTTTTTAATGGGGATTAGAATAAGCCTCACAACTGGGATACACGGGTAGGTGTAGGTGGAGGATGTTGTCTTACTGCTCTGCCGCTTATTCTATCACTTAATAGTAATTTCACCTGCAGGATTCTGTATCAAGTTGTTTCCTAAATTCCCTGGTATTTTAAAAACCTATTTGTCTTTCCTGTACTACTTTGTACCTGAAAACATCATACACTCTGTTCTAGGTACTAGAATTGCTGGTTAGAGTACAAAATCCCCTCTCTATGGTGACCTCAGAAGACACTCAGTGGTGGGATTTAATTGATTCTGGCTTGAATTATAAAAGCAGATTCTCAGAATCATCAGACTTTACAGACGATAGGATTCAGATCTGCTTTGATGGTTAGGGTTTGTGGCTCAGGTCCATTTTCATAATGACATTATGTTAACTTTAAGAAAGGCTTCCCAGCAACTTAATAGGGAAATTATATCAATTAATTATAAGTTCCGAGCTCAGTCTTTTTTTCCAGTGGGGTTAAACAATGCAAACACTTTAATTACAGGAGTATTAATGCAAGAACATATTTGTCAAAGATAATGTTTTAATAAAGAAAAAAACAATTTTCTGATAATTGAATAACCAGTGAATAAAATTATGTGTTCATGCTGAGAAATGACTGGTTTGCCTTGAATAGATACAGACACCGAGCTGTGAGCTGTTTGTCTGCACGTCTGCACTTAAGAAGCTCTGCCTCTGACTGAACCAAAGGACACCTTTACTTCCAGGTGAAGACAGCAAAGGGACTTGTTGACATCAGCGAGAAGGGGCTTGTGGTGCACAACCGGGGAGCAGTCCCCAGCTGCACAAACACAGCCAGGTTCACACATGTTCAAGAAGTGAACCTGATCTTCTGAGTCAGGTCCAGGAAAGATTTTGCATCTGAAATTCTAGACTGCTAAAAAAAAAAATAGGAGGAAAAAAAACCCCATGGACACCTACAGGAGTCTGTCTAAGTGAATAGGACTAAGTTGTGAAGAAAACCCTAGGAAAAGACTCTGTTCCAATAAAAATACAGATGTTCCTATTTCACGGTTCCGCTCTTTTCATAAACATATCCCTGATACCGACTTTTTCAGCTTTCAGTTTCTTAAGCAACTATTCTCTTCTGGGAAACACTATTTCAAATCCATACTAAGTAAAAAGTATATCCTAAGGATTGTACAAAAGACCAGGGATTTTCATTCAGGTAAATCACAGAACGACAGCACCACAGAACATTAGGGATTGGAAGGGACCTCAAAAAATCATCCAGTCCAATACCCCACCACAGCAGGATCACCTAGATCAAGTTGCACAAGAACATTTCCAGGTGGGTTTAAAATGTCCCCAGAGGAGAGTCCACCGCCACCCTGGGGCAGCCCCTTCCTGTGCTCTGTCACTCTCACTGTGAAGAAGTTCCATCTCATACTGATGTGGAACTCCCTCTGTTCCAGCTCACACTCATTGCCCCTTGTCCTATCATTAGATGACACTGAGAAAAACCTGCCTCCAAAGAGGTGAAAGGCATCAAGTGAAGTTGTTGCCACCAAGTAAGATTTTTAATTTTAATAAGATAAAAATAGATTATTTTGACTTTCTTTCCTAAAAAGAATTCTGGCTACTTGAAATAAATTATCTTTTTCTTTTTTGAATGGAATGTAATGCGAATAGTAACACAACCAGTGCACGCACATATATTAGTTTTCTGTCCTCTGTAGGTAAAAGCCAACAACTTTATTTAACTTAAAGGATAATGTATTATATTGTGGTTCCAACTAAAATATCTTTAAGTCTTGTTTGTCTTGATTTTTATGATTTTGGTGTGATTCAGAAGATAGAGAATAAAAACTGCTGCAACACAGGTCACTTGCATCTCTAAAGGCTGCTTCTTTCAGTGTCCCTCACCTGCTCACCAGTGCTCATGATGGCACTGCAGCAGCCTGGCACAGGAGAACCTGGGCAGAGAGCAGAAGTTCTTGTGCACCTGGTTCAGCTCCAGCCTGGCTTTTCACTGTGAGACTACAAGAAATGGATTATTATCCAATACATGACCTAGCTGGAGGGTTTAAAACAAGCTATGGTCTCTGACTTCCAAAAAGACAAAAGCGGAGCTCAAACCATGTGGGAAAACTGCCACCTGTAATTAAGGCACATCATCTGTCTCCAGAGCAGTGCAATACCACACACCATGCCATGGGGGACTGCAGATGTGACAGGAACTGTTGGGTTTGGATTCCTTTCAAGCTGCATGAATTGTGGTATTTATCTGTTTCATGTTACAGTGGAGCATCCAGTGATCTGGGTGGACCCTCCACTGAGGTCTGTTGGGATGCGGTCGGGTGTTTGGCACTTCTCGTTGGGGTGATGTGCAAGACAGCTACAGGGAGCTGAGAGGACGTGGCTGAAGAAGCGTGACTTCTGGTGGTCCTCTCAGGGTTGATGTCTCAACCCCGTGGAAGGGAGCTCAGCTTTGAGGTTCAGGATTCAGGCATTGAGCTGGGGGAGGTGGTGAACTCAGAAACATTTTCTTTGTATTTTCTGAAGACATAAACCACAGAAAACTCAGGTATCAACCTACCAGCTGTAGCTATTCTTGTCACTTGGTTTTGAAGGCAATAAGGGGTACCGAGGGGATAATTATTCTCATGTGGTGTGTTCTGAAAGGGCAGAAGCCATTCAAGCAGCTGAACTGCTGAAATTAGAACTAACAAGGTAGATGGAGAAGGTGTTGTCTGCTCCCAGGGGAACACCTCTCTTACAAGGACAGGCTGAGAGTGATGGGGTTGTTCTGAATGGAAAAAAGACTCCAGAGGGACCTTATAGTGATCTTATAGTGCCTGACAAGGGCTTTCAGAAGGCTGGAGAAAACTGTTGACAGTGATAGGGAATGATAAGATTAGGATGAGTGGTCATGGTTTGAATCTGGAAAAGCGCAGATTGAGGTTGGACATGACGGAAACATTCTTTGATCTGAGGGTAGTGGATCACTGGAATAAAGATTAGAGTGCATTGTCAGCAAGTTTGCTAATGACACAAAACTGGGAGGAGTGACTGTCGCTCCAGCAGACTGTGCTGCCATTCAGCGGGATCTGAACAGGCTGGAGAGCTGGGCAGGGAGAAATTCGGTGAAACATAACAAGGGTCGGTGTAGAGTCTTGCATCTGGGCAAGAACAACCCCAGGTACCAGTATAGAGTGGGGACTGACCTG
>JAOXOE010000334.1:0-15688 GCA_028565055.1 Phoeniculus purpureus | reverse complement strand
ACAAAGAGTGAGTTCCACAAGGCAAAAGGAAAATGCAACAGTGACAGAAACCAAACCAGTGTTGTTGGCCAACAGATAAATACAGGGTTCCTCCTGTCCTGAACTCTTCCAGACAGGACCCAAATAATATCTGGAGAAGTGGAAGTAGGCTACAAAATGGAAAAGTAATGACTTTCTGTTAGAGGAGATAAAGTTTAACCTAATTATATAAATCTGAGTGTTGAGTATGAAGATGATTTAAGCATGTAGTTTCAGGTTCCAGGTGTTGGCAAGGAGGAATTCCAGTGAGAATCAAGTGCAATGGAATGTTTAGAAGTGTATTGCCCGTATGACCAGAGCATGATACAAATATTACAGAACAAGACATGGAGATTGTTCTTGATTTAGCCCAGACAGAGTTGGTTCCACATGACATCAATCATGTTGCTCTGTTTTGTCAGTAGCTGAAGGAGTGTTGATAACACACCAGTGTTTTTGCTACTGCTGAGCAGTGTTTGCACAGCACCAAGGCTCAAGGATTTTTTTGTTGTTGTTGTTTGGGTTGTTTTCTTTTCTAATATTCTTCCCAACTGAGGAGATCTGTGAGATAGGCTGGGCCAAATAACTCAAACTGGCCAAAGGAATAGTCTATGCTGTGTGATGTTAGCCCAGATATAAAAGCAAAGAGACAGAAGAAAGTGGAAGGGCATTCGTTGATGGCATTTCTCCTCTGGAGAAAATATTGGCAGTAGCTAAAACCATCTGCTGATGGGAAGTAGAGTATAATCTTTATTATTCGCCTTTTATTCTGCACACAGCTTTTGCCTTTTCTGCTTTATTAAAGTGTTGTTGTCTTTACCTTCTAGTCTCTTGTTATATGTTAGTCTTCCCTGTCCATCTAAGAAAGGGGAGTGGTATTGTGGCTTTGGTTCAGGACCAAAATACCACACTCTGATTTGTAAACTTCCCTCCCAGGGTACATATTCTGCTTTAATTCCTTTCATACAATAAAGGAATGAGCCATCTGCTTTTCTGTTCTTATTTTTCCCTTACTTCAGAATCTCATGGTTGCACATTGCTTAATATTTTCATATCTTATCAAAAGTGTCAGCAAGGGAAGAGGTACTTCAGGCATTTTGTTAATCTTAGAACAGCATTTACCAAGGCAGCATTTGCTTTCTTCCTTCTAGCCAAGGGACTCTATCCATGTTAAATACTACACACTGCCAGGAAGTAATGAAATAGCTGAGTGCAACATATCTGAGACAACAAAAAAGTCTTTTTTTGGTTTGAGTACAGAGTGGAAGAGTAGCTCTTGGTTAGTTCACTTAAAATCTGTATTTTATATATATATAGATATAGATATAGATATATCAATGCAAGCAGTATCACATAATTTTATTTGGTTCTGTAGTGGAAGTGTCATCTGCTGGTTATTCTCTAGTCACAGGCACAAAAAATTATTTCTATAATTATGTCTTCAGTAATATACCTGTGGCATTTTTTGTAACAAAGAGGTATTTGCCCATGGAATGCTTTTGCACAATTAGTCATGAAAGCCACAGTAGTGAAAACAAATGTCTCTTACAATTGACTTACAAGAATTAAGAAACCAAATAAAGGGTAATTGGTCTCATTTTGCATACCTGAAATCTATCATATTTCTTTCCTAGACGTATTCATTGGAAATGGAGTGGACATAAAACATTCTTGGTGCCAGAGAGTTCTATCTGAATCCATTCTACAGAACACAGAAAGCATTTAGAAAGGAATGTGCAGTAGTAGTTGTCACACAGCTATATGATTATGCACAGTGACTGTTTCCTTTAGTCTACAACAGTCAGCAGAACACAGACCATGGTCAGGATCCTACTCAATAACACTTAGTCCAGCCAGCACTTACTATTGTTTACAGTAGGAAGAATATTTGGAGCCTGAGTTCATATCTTGCTTATGCTGTCTTTGCAATGAAATTTTGAATCTGAAGGAGTTACAAGCACAGTGATGGCTTTCAGGATTGCCTTCATCGTCTGTAATGACTTGAGTTTGAAATGAAATTAAAAACAAAAGAAAAAGAAAGCAGAAAAACCTAGATAATGCATTCACGGATGTTTATTTATGTTGTGTTTCAGTTTCATTTTTCCTGCAGAAAATTAATGTATAACATGGGATGTATAACATTATATTTATATATATATATAACATTATACATATATATATATATAATGTTATCATAGGATCATAGGATGTTAGGGGTTGGAAGGGACCCAAAGAGATCATCGAGTCCAACCCCCCTGCTGGAGCAGGACAAAACTATCTAACACAGATCACAGAGGAACATACCCAGGCTGGCCTTGTTATGTGTACATCTATATGCATAAAACATTCTACGTTTATTTTATTGGTTTTTAGGTTAATAAAAAATTATATTGGGCATTTACAATTCAACTGCTACTAACAACATTTAGTTAACTCTGAATACTCAACTGATTTTGTTCTATGAGGCTCCACTGTCTCTGTATTTTGCAGGCAGCACTATTGCTCAACGTGCATTGCAGCATTAATTCATGTTTTCCATTTTACTGCTGTCAAGTTTTGTGGAATTGTTAGAGCTCCAGTTATAGCTCTTCAAGACAAAAGGGCTAAGAGTACTGTTTAAATGAAAGCCAGAGCTCACTGTACACCTGTGCACCTTTGAGTTAAGACCTGTACTTGAAGGGCACAGGGCTGTCAAATTCAGGGAAGTCAGCTTCACTTACCTGCTTACATTAAGGAGCTTAATGGGTTTTTTAAAACTAACCACAGAGAAAGCCACTGACAGTGCCCTTCAAACTCGAGAGAGCTTTGACTCAGACAGGAACACTACAATGCAAAGGCTGTGAATTGCATTCTGTTGTTGTCTGAAATGAACAGGAAGGGTGATGAATGTCATGATGTTTTGGACAACTGCAAAGGAACAGAGATCCAGCCGTCTAAATTATGTTTACTATTTTTTGAATGTGAGCCTTTATTCTGTCTGCACATATAAGGTGAGGTTTTCAGCACAAACCCAGACTGCAAGGAGCATGGCTTAGCAAAGAAAGCTCATGCTTCTGCCTTCTACAGTGCACTTGGAAAATCCCACTCTCATTCAGATGCACCCTCAAAAGTTGGAATATTTGTAAATACCTGCTGAGTTTTCTTCACATAGGTAGGATTGCTGGCAAATGAAAAACAGTTAAGACAGCAAAAACTGAGATGCAAATTTAGAAGTTGTTTGATTAGTTTATCTTTTGTGACTGCAAGGTATTTTCTGGGGCTGTTGACTATTAGTAAGACAGTGCAAAAGCATAAGAGAAGCATTTGGGTAAATGCCCAAAGTTCTGAACTTTGACACTCTTTCTCTCTAATTGCAGGATGAAGGCAAGTGCAGACCCCTGGAAGTAACAAAGCTGGAAGGAGCAGAAATTGGTGTTGACACCAGTCTGGGTAAACCATTTGTTTTTAAATGCATACCTCAAAGTGGAAACAGGATTTTCTACTTCTGTGCTACTTCCAACCAAGAAATGAAGAGGTAAGTGATCCTTCATTTTACTAAGTCTGGTGTGGGGAGAGGGAGCCTGAATTTTTGAAGGATGTTCACAACACCTGCCTTCATTAGTATAGGGGACTAGAAAAGTCAGCTACTTATGGAAAGATGGTGTTTCTAGTTCTCCATTCTAAGTTTTAAAAATTTCTTTTTACTTTCATGTGTTATTAATTAGAATTAATTAATTAATTCTCAAGATGTCCCTGAGTTCTTGATATATCTCCAGAAAAAAAACCTTTACTCATATTCTCATACTTTCTACCCAACATTCAAGATGTGAATTTTCCTGTCTAAATAAGTCATTTCACATAAATGATCTCTCATCTGCCCAACAAGGACAGTGCTAGCAACAAATCTTCCAAATCCAAGTTTTCTATTTTTTGTCATTTTGTCACATTATTTTAATGTTTTAATGTGCCACAAAATCGTAAGAGTTCTGGTAAGAGGCAATGAGTTTTGGTTTGACTCAGACTTGCTTTTTGTATTTTTTAAAAACAGCAGGCAACAAAACAAAGAGACTAAAATCACCCAAAACACAAGTAACAACTTTCTAGGCTTTAATTTCAAACTGTAGTAAAATTTAATCCTAACACCTTCTTTGGTTTATTGTGAATTATCAAAAATACAAAGTTATGAAGCAGGTTGACGTTTGGTATTCATCCACCCAGTTTTTTATAACACCTTATAACATAACATGCAGCATTGCAACATCAGAACATTTTCTACTTCCAAGGCTCATACCATCCACAGCGCAAAGAGGATTAACTTTACCAACAGATAGATTGCTTTATTCTGTAGTCTCCATTTCAGGAATCCTTACGTTTTCCACAAAGTCCTTATCTACACACAAGAAAAACACAAGAAGATAAATAATTGAAGTATATTTGAAATATTTAGATTCCTTTGTCTGCAATATTGTCCTAATTTATTACAATATGTTACTCATTATGGTTTGATACTTATTTTTCTGAAAGTTGGTAATGAATAATTAAATTTAATTCACTACTTCTCTACCTTGAAGCCTTGAAAATTGTCCTGAAAATTGTACATGCCCTTAAATGCTGTCAGCAAAACTTTTAAAAGAGGCAGTGAAGCACATTTATTTAACTCTATGAAACTAAGCTAGTCTCATTTTTTTGTCACATTGTAGGTGGCTGGAGGCTATGGATAAAGCAGTGCATCCTGTCCATCAGGTAATACTTTTTTTATATGAGAATGCACGTAGCAGATTGTGTAGAAGAACAAGGAACAGTAGATGCATTTGCACATGGTCAGGTGCAGACAGCAACACAGAAGCTATAAACTTTTTTTCTGGGCTGCTCGGACATGAATCAGCTCAAATCTAAGAGCTGTATACGAGCAGTATTGTGGCTCAGCAAATATGATTTGCTCATGTGGTGGAATGAATCCAAATGCTCCCTCTCCGCGTATCCGCTGCTGTAAGCTGGCTCAGATGCCTAACTTTAAATGAGGGCAGTAGGAAGGGAAGGAGGAAAAGAGACAACTCTTGCAAGCACACATTTGCCCTAGGTAATGCTATTTGAGTAAAGGGAGAGAAGGGCTACCTTGTTTTTCTGACAAAATGTTAGGAAGGAGGAATACAGAGTGGGGGGGTTGCAGAGTTTGTTTTCAGAGTGAAGAAACATTCTGCTGGCTTCTGTGGCTGGGAGGAACAGCTATAACTGACCTTGAGTTACTACAGAGAGACCCTGCCCAACATGATTTACTATGAATAGTTATGGACTATTAGATATACATATTCACATACGTGCGCGCGTGGGCACACACGCGCACACACACACACACACACACACACACACACACATATTTATGGCCTATTGTAACTGGGAACTGCAAAGCTTATTTTACTGCTTCCAAGGTTGGAAGCAGAATGTTCAAAGCCACTTCAAACTTGCCCTTTCCTTGCCCTGTGAGTCTTATTCTTCCCTGCTATAGACAGAGTGCAATCACAAAAACAGACTGTTGATCTGCAAAATATTTTAAAAAGTTTTAGCTTACTGAACAAGCTTTTTTTTTAGAAATTATGTGAGAGTCAAATGGAGGGTAGGTGTCAGGGTTTACTTTTTTTGCAAATTAAATAAAATCATCAGTAAGAAAATTGCAAAACACAAACTATAACCTGCAATAATGCACTTAGGGAAAAAAAGAAGACATTTACTTCTACTCTTCTCAACTAGTAACCCTTCAATAAATTCTATGCTTTAGTGACGGGCTTTCATACAGTGAAATACATTTATTTTTGCAATAGCCAATAGCTACTGTGTTACAATAGGGCTCGTGGCATAATAATTTAACTGACTGATATACTGACATTATGCAACCTTAATGATCTAAAAATATAATTATTTTATGCATACATGTAGTATTATTGAAACTGTCCTCTGCACTTTTCTGTCTCACCAGGTTTTCCATTACTAACAAAGGCTACAGTTAGCCATGTCGTGCTAGGTGTTCTTTCCATCATTGCCTGTTCAAGGATACTAAAGAAGTATATAAATAAATGGGGGGAAAAGAAAAGTAACCCTGTGGAAACAAACAGAGTGATACCAATATTGCACACATTCACAGAATCACAGCATCACTCCCCATGGATTTCAAGTTACAATAACACTGATTGATTTTGCATTCAAAATATATACTGCAAATATGCCAAACTCAGCTGAATTCCTGACTCCTCTCAGTTTTAAAGGAAAAGAAATGCTTTAATCTCACAACAGGCAACCTGGTCATATTAAAACAACAAGTGTATTTTATCCTGACTTTGTTAGAGGGTTTTTTTGGAATCTCTTATCACGGGAATAGTCTGTACAATGGCAATATTTCATTGTTTGACCTTTTCCCTTACCCGTAAATGACAACAGGATAATTTTAGCAATGAAAAGGTCCCGATTTTTCAGAAAGGCAAAGGAGAACATCTGTGAACATTTTTTTTAATTATCCAAGTCTGAGAGCTGTATTCGGACCTCAGATGCCACTACATTTATTCTGGAACTGAGGTGGTTCCAGACTGCACAGAGATTGCTGAAATTCAGACCATTGGCAAGATTATACATTTGTTCAATGCTTATTCATCCAGCCTTGAAATAATCCTGGTTCTACCAGTATTACTTGTACTGAAAAACAAAACAGACTTAGAAAAACAAGCTGTTATTGTAAGAATGAAGTAGAAGTTGGTCACTGTTTATAGTCAAATATAAGTTCTTCTAATTGCGTTTTCAATATTGGCTTTTCAAATCATTTTTACCACAAAAGTTAATTTCCTTGGAGGGGACTACAGCTTGTGTCTTTTTTATGGTAGCAGGTCTTGCTTAATTCCTTACCAGAACTTTTCATTATGCACTTCATTTACAGAATCACGTGTGGGTAGATGTCACACTGCATAACACTACCCTACCACCCTTGGCTATCAAAAACCCAGAGTGCTTGGGGCTTCTCCACCAGCTGGACAGAAGCAAAGATGTCTGGATGCAGCACTACTGCATTTTGAAGGATGGCTGTTTGTACTTTTATGCCACTCTCCGGTCTACACATGCCCAAGGTAGGGAGAGCTGTCGGATTTTAGTTGATTGTTAAAATAGAAACGTTACACTGCAGTTTCCAAATAGAACCTTAACCATTAGTGAGCGTTTCTTACCAGCAGACTTGCTCTGTTCTGTGGAATGAAGAAAGACCAGGCTCAGTCTTCATTCAAAAAATTAACCTCCCTCACCCCCATCTTCTTTCTTTTTCCTTCCATGGTCTCAATTTTTCTTTCTAAAATAGAGCTGGTCAGGATCTATGCACATGAACTTAGGACTAACACATAGGACCAAGTATGAGCAATAAGATCTACTCATCCAAAGACAGCAACAGTGATCGTTCACTCTGATGACATTCTGCTGAAAGATGTTGACACCCACTAAGTAGAATCTTTGGAGGGAGGGACATCATAACCTTAGTCTGGTTTCTCTGCCACTACCAGTTTTTCACATGGCCTTGGCAAAGCTATTCCACACATCAGCAGGCAAAATTTCCCTATTCCAGCAGAGGCTGATGCTTCAGGGCATGACTGTTGTCATCTGCAGCCAAAACTGCCATCTAGCAGCGATCCCTGTACCAGAAGAGGAGGACTGGCCGCACTGAAAGCAACAAATTGAAGCTACCTGAGTCAACTACAAGCAGAGGAGCTGTGGTTTAAGCACTGAAGAAAACATGAGAGCACAGGTCTATGGAAGACAGTATTTTAAGAAAAAAAAAGAGATGCTCCAGGGAGAGGGGATCTGTCAGGACCTGCAAACGCTTTTTGCTCGTGCTAAGAAAACTGGAAGTCAAAAGAATCGGGAAGAAAATGCTGTTGCACTTTTACTTACTATCTACCTTTCAGATCAAAAAGGAAAACGTTTCTTAGGGTTTTTGCTATTTGCAGCATGATCAGGGCAATAGACATTCTGCTTTATACCATTTGCATAGCACTTTTGATTTGCCAAAAGGCTTTATATATGGCCATAAATGGCCAGTGATTTGCTGCCTACATGAAACTGAATCTAAGGCTTACTCAGAGCTTAGCACTGGATTAGCAGAAAAGCAACAATGAAGTATTTATGATGCCCAAGCTCACTTTCCGCCTGCTAAAAGGGTCCTGGTGGTATTCAAATATCCTGCTGCATAAAAAATCTTGTATATGGTAGTGTCTTCTCTCTTGCTACTGCTGTTGTTTTTTTCAAGTTTTGCTACAGATTCTAACTCCCCCATATCGTTCTCAGTGTTGTAGCTTCAATTTAATGCTCTTATCACTTAAATGTGTGACTGAAAAAGAGTAAAGACCCTGACAACTGCAGCAGGAATATTCAGCTACAGTTGATCAGCACAGTAGGTCTTTTTGGCTACTCACCATGTATGTATAAAGTGAAACTACACATTGCTGCAGTAAAGTGAGATGTGAAACAACAGACAAACAAAATACCCACTAAAGTTAAGATGTCCTGAAGACCATATTCTGCCTAATGCCTTTCCTTCACAGCTGGCTTTTGTGGCCTGCAATAACATTCCAGTTACTACTGGTAGCAAGTGGGACCAAGGCTTGGGCTGGGATTTTTGTGTGAAGTTGCAAGTCTCACCTCTTTAGCTTTTAAAGAAAAAAGAAAGAACATCAAAAGCTAAGGAAAAAAAAATCTAATACTAAAAGAAGAAAAAAGCCACTTCTTACTTAATGAAGAGCTAATAAAACTACAGTCCTGATAACATTTGCTGGACACGAGGCATGTTTTACAATTTTTAAGTCTATTTTAAGAATAAAAATCCCCTGTGCTTTAGCATTTTTCAATATTTTACATATAAATTCTTTACAGCTCTGTTAAACACTCAACACAAGACACCTGAAAATCCAGCTTGCACGAGCTGTTGAAATGCTCATAACGGGAAGTCATTTTATAGATGGTGTCTCCAATATACGTGACGTATGCTTTTTCGTTCTGCTCAGGTGGCCTTTACCTACAGGGGTACATTGTGAGCGAACAGACACTGGGCTCCAGGAAATCTGTAATTGAACTCAAACCTCCATCTGAAGAATTTAAAACTTTCTACTTATGTGCAGAGAATGTAAATGAAAACAAAAGGTAAACTGAACTTTCTTTTTTTTTTTTCCCCAGTTTTATCTGACAGGCTTTAGGGAAGCCTTGGAAGGTCTAGTGACCACTTTTCATTCAGTTGTTTTAACTCGTTCCCACAGATTTCCCTTTAGTCCGACAACACTAGAACATGCTCGCACACACTAATCATCAGTTCTGCTATTGTCAATGCTAGAACCAGAGCAAACCTGGCACGCAGAGGTTCAGAAGGAAACCTAGAAAAGTCTTTCACTGTGATGTCTGGTTGAAGACACTAAACAGAAAAAGCTATGGTATCTACGATTAGAAATAATGGAGAATATATCCACCACATTCCCAAGAATTATTTACTTCCAATAAAGGCCATTAGAATTGAAAAATAAAACTAGCCTATGGAATCCGATTCTAAAGGCGAATGGCCTTAATCACATCCAGCTAAATTCTATGGCTCACAGTGAGAGTTCTTGTCTAAAGCCTACTCACCACATCAATTAGGCTTTAATTTAATGAACAAAGGATAAAGCTTTTTGGCATGTAAGAAATTCATATTAAGATGTGTTTTTGTTATAGTTAACTCCTTCTCTCTCCCCAGTTCACTTACTATCAGCACACGTACGCAGCTGTACAAACACCACTTATAAAATGTGCTTTTTGAAGAGTGTAAGAACGCATGCATAGTATTTTATCAAGGACAGCTGTTGGTCTTTCATTTCCTCTAGGTGGATTACAGCTTTGAAAGCGTCAATTAATAAATGGATACCCCTACACCAGGCAATCCAAGATTTTATGAACAGGCCACTGGAGGAGACAAGGATGTGAGGTCAATTTTTCCCCCGCCATTTCTGTTTTCCGTTAAAAATTCCATGCTATGTCTTACGATTTATCTCAGAAGATGTTCTAGCAGCAGATAATCTTTAGCGTACTGTTAAGTTCACAACTCTTCTAAGTATTAGTAAATAAACATGAAGAAATGTTGCCTTCTTTGTAGCTGTATTTATTCTGTATTCCTATTTCAACTCAGGCTGTACTCAAGTCTCTTTTGCAGCGGTGAATAATCAACATCTATCTAATGAGACAAAAAAGCACTACATTCCAACATGTATTTTGTACTCCCTGACATTTTATATATGCACTCATTTTTTTTTTTTTGCAAGTGCACCTTTTGCAATGACTTCTGCTCTTCATCCAGAACTTTGATTTGTGGGTTTACTTCTAAGTTTCTAAATAGTGTAAGGCTTAACGTTGAGGCAAGCCAAAAGGTTAGCAACCACATACATATTGAAGTTTGTCTTGGGGGATGGAATACATTTTTTTATTTGTGTGAATACTTGTCAAGGTTTAATGCCAGCTGGCCACTAAGCACCACACAACCACTCAATCAACCTTCCCAGGGAAATGGGAAGAAGAATCAGGAAAAAAATCTGAATCGTAAAACTCACAGGTGGCAATAATCATAGAATTATAGAACGGTTAAGACAGAAGAGACTTCAGAGATAATTAGTTCCAACTACCCTACTTAAGCAAGGACACTTCTCACTTAGACCAGGTTGCCCAGAACTCTGTTCAACTTGGCCTTGAGCACTTCCAGGGAAGGGGCATCCACAACTTTCATGGGCAGCTTGCTCCATTGCCTCCTAACTCTCATCATGAGGAATTTCTTCCTGATGTCCAGTCTAAATCTACCCTCTTTTAGCTTGAAACCATTCCCCCTTGTCCTTTAAATGGAATCCTTTATCAAAAGCATCTCTTTAGCTTTCCTGTAGGCTGCTTCAGGTACTGGAAGGCTGCTTTAAGGTCCCCCCCCACAGGCTTCTCTTCTCTACTCTGGCCCTTGGATCATGCTTGTGGCATTAATCTCCCACTAAACTGTTGGAGTTGCTCCCAACAGTTCTATGTCCTTCCTGTATTGTGGACTCCAGAACTGGATGCAGTACTCCAGATGAGGCCTCACGAGAGCAGAGGGAGAGAATCACCTACTTTTGCTTGCTGGTGACACTTCTTTTGATGCAACCTTCCACTGTAGAAAACTACTGAAGACCACAGACCTTTGTGCGGTCTTCTGGGATACACTTGCACATTGCTGGCTTATGTCAAGCTTTTTGCCGACTCATGTCCCCAAGTAGTTCTCCTTGGCACTGGTCTCAATCCATTAACCTCTCAGGATGTATTTGTGCTCAGGACTATACCAGGACCCTGTGCTTTGACTTGGTGAACGCCGTGCAGTTTGCACGGGCCCAGTTCTCAAGCCTGTCAAACTCCCTCTGGAAGGCTGTTCTCCCCTTCAGCACATCAATCACACCACACAACTTGGTATCATCAGCAAATGTGGTGAGGGTGCACTTAATGCCACTGCCAATGTCACTGACAAAACTGACCCAGCCCAAAAGAGATTCCTGAGGATCACAACTTGTGACCAATCTCCACTTGAGCATTAAGCCATCAACCACAACTCTTTGAATGTGACTGTCCAGCCCATTCCTCATCTACTGGGCAGTTCATCTGTCAAATCCATGTCTCTGTATTTTGAAAGCAGTGATGTCATGCAGGACAGTGCCAAATACTTTGCACAAGTCCAAGTAGATGACATTAGGGCAAGGTCCAGAATAGCACCTCTTCTCATCAGCTCCTCTATCACTTGGAGGAACAAGTTATCCGTGCACACCAGGAATCTTCTGGATTGCTTACACAGTGTGCAAGCAATTGTCCTTTCAACATGCGTCAGTGTGATTGAAGTCCCCCACGAGGACCAGACCTTATGAATGTGAAGTCACTCTCCTATCTGTCTATAAAGAGCCTCATCGATCTGGTCTTCCTGGTAGCCTATATCACACCCCCACCATAATGTCTCCTGCTTTACCTTTTACCTTGACCCATAAGCTGTCTGCCCTTATGCATTCCCAGGTGAAGTTCCACAAATTCCATCTGGTCCTTGATATTGAGGGCAACATCACTTCCTCATCTACTCTGCCTGTTCTTCCTGAAGAGCTGATACCCCTTCATTCCAACACTCCAGTCACAGTAGTCACCCCACTGCATTTCAGCAATTGCAATGAGATCATGGCCTTATGACCACACACAGGTCTCCAGTTCTTCCTGTTTGTTGCCCATGCTGTATGTACTGGTGTACAGGTACTTCAAGGAGGGAGTTGGGTGTACAGTCCACACCCCTGAGGGGTGGTGCTCTTTGGCTCTCAAAGGTACCACAAATGCCTCACAAATGCTAAGCCAGTACCCCCAGGGACCTCTCTTGCATGTCCAGTTACATTTCACTCCCTCTTTGAATCCAGTCTAAAGCCCTGTAAATGAGGTTCACTAACTCTCACCCTGGAGTCTTCCTCCCCTAATGACAGTTGCCAGAAGGTCTTGTGGTTTGTAAGTGTATCTGTATTAAAAGAATCTGAAGTCCTCCATGTAACACTAGGGTTGGAGCCAGGTATTCATTTGCTGACTCCTCCTATTTTACCCCCTTATCATTCCCTGCAACTGGATGAATCAAGGAGAACACAACTTGTGCTCCCAATCCAATAAGAGCAGAATAATTATTTAAATAAAATATAATAATTACAAAAATAATAATTACTCATATCATTATTGCAATGGAAAGGAAGAATGAAAAGAGAGAGAGGTGAAACCCGACAAGACAGTTGCTCACACCCCCCGGTCGGAAGTCCTAGAGCAGTGATCTGCCACTCTAGGCCAGCTCTCCCAGTTTATGTACTGAGCATGATGTCCTGTGGTAAAGAATATTCCTTTAGCTAGTTTGGGTCTGCTCTAATGGCCACGTTCCCTTCCAGGTTTGTGTGCAGTTCCTCACTGGCACAGTATGACAAACTGAAAAATCTTAAGGCAAGCACTACTTAATAACTGAAAAGCTTGTGGTAGTACCAAGGGCATCCACAGAAAGCGTGTGAACTTGTGAACTTGAAGAGTATCAATAGTAGGTTTGTTAAACTGAAGTGGTGACCAGGACACACTGCTGTAATTTGGTGCAATGGTGTAATTTGTTGTTGATGCACCCTGGCTCAAGTTGCAGTAATATGCTGCAAAAACTGTGGCAGCTCAGCTGCTTGTCTACCCGGGTGCTTGTTGCCATCCTCACTTGAGGAACAGACAAACGTTAAAAGCCACCTTCTCTGAACAGTGTGACAATTTCCCATTTTCTCCAATGTGAAGTCAGCACAGTTTAGGTGATGGCTGACCACTTTATCTCTATCTTCACATGAAAAAGGATGCTGGAAGAATGGTAAGAGACATATAGAATCACAGAATGGTCTAGGTGAGAGAGAGAATGGAGGGACTTTCAAGGTCTTCTGGTTTCAAAACCCATGCCATTAGACTGGGTGGCGCACAGCCCTGTTCAGCCTGCCCTTGAGCACACCCAGTGATGGAGGATCCACAATTTTGCTGGGAAACGTGTCACAGTGTCTCTTTACCCTCACAGTGGTGAGGCACCATAACAAGACTTCCTAATTTCTAACCAAACGTACAGTCTTCTGGTTTAAAACTAGTGCTCCTTGTCCTGTTGCAACAGGCCCCATTAAGAAGTCTGTCTCCATCTTTCTTTCAGACTCCCTTTAAGTACTGAAATGCTGCCATAACATCTTCCCGGAGCCACCTTTTCTCCAGACCGAAAAACTTAAATTCTCGCAGCCTGTCCTCATAGCAGAGGTGTTTCAGCCCTCAGATCATGCTTGCAGCCCTCCTCTGGACCCTCTCCAGCAGGCTCATAGCCTTCTTGTGCGGAGGTCTCCAGATATGGACACAGTAGTCCATGTAAGCGGTCTCACAATTGCAGAGTGGAATGTGAGAATCACCTCCCTTGATCTGCTAGCCATGATCCTTTGATGTAGCCCAGGATAAGGTTGGCCTACTGGACTGCTTTTGCACATTGCTGGCTCACATTGAGCTTTTCATTAGCCAGCACCCCCAAGTCCTCTGCAGGGCTGCACTCAATTCATTCACTTCAAAGCATATATTAGTGCTTGGAATTGCCCCAATCCAGTTGCACTTTGCACTTGACATTGTTGAAATTCATGAGGTTGGCATGAGCCCACCTCTCAAGCTTATCAGGGTCCCTCTGGATGACATCCTTTCCCTCTGGCATGTTGACCACACCACGCAGCTTGGTGTCATGAGCAAACTTGTTTAAGGTGTGCTCAGTCCCACTGTCCATGTCACCAGCCAAGATATTAAACATCACAGATCTCTGCCACCTGGGGAACACCATTTGTCACTGGTCTCCGTTTGAACATCAAGCCATTGACTGCAACTCTTTGAGTGCAACCATACAGCTAGTTCCTTATCCAGTGAAAGGTTCATCTGTCAAATCCATGTATTTCCAATTTAGAGACCAAGATGTAATGTGGGACAGTGTTGATCACTTTGCACAGGTCAGAGCAGGTGATGTCAGTTTGCTGCACTCCAAATATGACAATGTTCTGCAGAAGAAAAGCCATGGCATGTCACTACGGCATTTGCCACAGAAGGCTGAGTTATTTAGCAGGAAATATTTTGAGGCTACAATTCTATTTCTGCAGAGTGTATAAATCCCTTTTGTAACGTATTTCTGAAGGATAAAACTGTTGTCATTGGTTTATGCCTTCTTTCTCCTGAAGTCTCTTTTACCAGAAGCTGAAAGTCATTTTCGTGGAAAATCTTTTTGAATTTTCTATAGTTAATCCACCTTTCAAATACAGCAGTGAAAAAATACATATTAATCAAACCCGAAACAGTGCAACATCCTGGAAGAGAAGTCTGACTGCCTAATGACTGAACTTTGCTGCTACATGAACTCCCATGCTCATTCCGTCCATTTGCATTATGCGCTTTCACAAAATGATGTATCATGGTACGGTATATCCCTTTGATCAGTTTGGCTTAACCAGCCTGGTGCATCCCTTATCCCTTCTTAGTTGGGGAGAATGTTGGGAAAGGCAAAAAGCCCCCAGCCTTGGTGCTGTGTGAGCCCTACTCAGCAGTAGCCAAAACACCGTTATGTTATGAACAGCCCTCCAGCTACCATGTGAACAGAGCACTGTTAGAGGTGTCATGGAGAGGATCAAATCCATCACAGCTAAACCCAGTAAAATCTCTACCCCTTATTTGATCCCACTTGAGTCATGTTCAGGTCCCACATAATGCAATACATTTTCTTTCCATCACTGAAATTCCTCCTTGCCAACATGGATTTAGACCATATTCCTAATACCTAATATTCCTCCTTGCCAACATGTAAAACCTAAACTTCATGCTACAACCATCTTCACACCTCACATTCCTTCATTTACAACATAAACAATCACCTTTATACCCAATACACAGACTAAGACAATTTAACTATTATCCCCAGTCTTTTATGAGAAAAACTTTACTTTTCCATTTTGTGGCCTACTTCCACTGCTCCAGATATTATTTGGGTCCTGTTTGGAAGTCTTCAGGACAGGAGGAACCCTGTATTCATCTGTTGGCCAACAACACTGGTTTGGTTTCTGTCACTGTTGCATTTTCCTTTTGCCTTGTGGAACTCACTCTTTGT
>JAOXOE010000333.1:0-10381 GCA_028565055.1 Phoeniculus purpureus | reverse complement strand
TGGTCTAGCAGTTAGATACTGGGATAAAGGTTGGACTCGATGACCCTGGAGGTCCTTTCCAGCCATGATGATTCTGTTATTCTGTGTGATTCTGTTATCTGGTGATAGGACGAGGTGCAATGGGTGTAAGCTGGAACATAGGAGGTTCCACAGAAACATATGAAGGAACTTCTTCCCAGTGAGGGAGACAGAGCACTGCAACAGGCCGCCCAGGGGAGTCTCCTTCATTGGAGACATTTAAGACCTGTCTGTATGTGGTCCTGTGTGACCTGGTGTAGGTGATCCTGCTGTAGTGGGGGGATTGGACCAGATGATCTTTCGAGGTCCCTTCCAATCCCTAATGAGTCTATGATTCTATGAAAGTCACTGTACTACCCTGTCTTGTTGGCTTTACTCTCTTGAACAGTACAGAGCTATCCATGGCATTATTTCAGTCATCTGAGCTCGGTAATTGCAATCATGGCCCTGTGGCCACACTAAGATGTGTAGTTGTTCCTGCTTACTCCTTGTGCTGTGTGCATTACTGTAGAGACATTTCAAAATGTTAATCAAGCATACAGGCTTTCCTGGAGGGAAGTGGGAAGATGTACCGCCACTGTATATAGCCCAGGGTGCTCGCTTTCTGGTCTGCCTCTACTCCCCAGGTGTGTGTGTTTTCATTTTGGACCCCACCCCAAAAATCCTTTAGTTTAAAGCTCATTTCTTTAAGTTGGCTGGGCTGTTACCAAAGATTCCATTACCTTTTCCAGACAGGTGTGTTCCATCCCTCCCCAGCAGGTTATAATCATGTTCCATGGTCATAAAAATCAAAACCCTCATGACAGCACCAGCTGTGTAGCCAGGACTTGGTGTGTGTTTTACAACTATTTCTGGCTATCTCCTTTCCTCTAACTGTTAATGTGTAAGGAAAGATAACCTGTGCATAGAATTTCTTTACCTGTAACCCTAGGGCTTTGCTTCTGATTTTCTGTGTTATTCATGCTGACATGAAGGAATAACAGGGGATACTACTCTCTGGTTTTGATCAGTCATAGCACCCTCTCAGTAATGTCTCTGATCTTAGCTCCTGGAAGGCAGCAGGTCTCTTGAGAGTCTCTGTTAGGCAGATGGGTTTCTCATCGCCCTTTAATATAGTCACCCGCTACAAGTACCCATCTTTCTTCTACAGTATCCACTGTGTGCTGGTGTTGCAGTTACTTCCTGAAGCCCTTGCTCTTGGCTGTCTGCAGTAGCTATTTGTGGTTGCATTGTGGAGGGTAAAGACTGAAAGGGAGTCCTGCTTTTGTGGGTCACCAGTGTCCATGCTGCCTTATCCACAGCAGTGCCCTCAGCAGGAACAGGTTTAGGAAACCACCTATCTCAGTCTCAGCATCACCAAACATTGCACAGCCTACTGACTGCTGTCACTGCAACACCTGTCCCAACAGGTCATTAACTTTGGGCAAGAACTTACCGCTATTCCAGGAGTGGGGGTTGGGCAGTCACAGTAGCCTGCCACTTGTATTGAAGTCTCCATTGTTACCTGTTCTGTCTGGGTACACCAGACATCACTGGGACATTCTTAGAAGGTACAGTGGTTTTAGTCCTGAGGCAAGTACTTATTTTGCTAATAGTACTCACAACTACGGACATACAAGAAGGCTTTTCAATATCGTCCCCAGTGAAGTCTTACCTGCACTCAAGCTGCTCACCTTCTGAGCTACTTCTCAGAGCAAGCAGAGCTCTCAATGCCTTTTCACTGTCAGATTGATTCCTGCTCTATGCTGGCTGGCAGACCAGTCAGACTACACAGAGTAGTCAACATGTCCTCTGGAACAGCTGTAAGTGGGATGAGGTCACTGCAGGTTGTAAATTCTGGTTTTAACCCTTTTAAAATGCCTATGGAAGCATTCTCAGCATATTATGAGGGCTGCTGGGTTCTGCAGGGAGAACAGTTCTTCCCTTTCTCCTAGCCCAAACTCTTCCAACCTCAGGAAACATATTTAGGGACTCTTGGTGCCAAGATTTACAGCAGCAGGAGCCAGCCTGCAGCAGCTTCTTTTGGTGACTGGCCGAGATGGTTGATGATCTTCACCATGGACTGCAGAGCGCCTCTTCTCTCTCCTTACTGACCTGGGTGTCAGCAGAGTTGTTTCACATATTGACACTCCTCTTTCACTAGCTGCTGTACTACAAGGCTTTTCCCTCTGCTTCTTACATATGCCATCGCAGAGGCACTAGCACCACTGCTGATGGACCTCAGCCAGAGTCAGGTTCATCAAGTAGCTAGCTGGCATTGGCTTTTCCAGACGTACAGAAAGCTTCTAGTAGCTTCTCAGAGAAGCCACCCATATATCCCCCACTAGCAAAACCTTGCCAAGCAATCCAATACAATTACTAACCATGAAAGCTGTTTGATTAATAGCTCTCCTGTGGACACAGAACTTCATTGCTGACGCAATCTTGCGATTGTGCATCAGTCCTCATTAGATAGTTCAAACTGAAGGTGATATGGCCACTGTAACTGGAGATGTGATTGTAGATTATGAGTATAGTACTCGCAGTACATTGTATACCAGATTGTTATGGTTTAAATTGTTGTTACTTGTCTTGAAAATTGCAGGCCAAAACTGCAGGCTGAGTTTATGGGTTTTCTGCAGAAAGGGTGTGTGCGGGTAGAGAAGGCTTGGAGTTTAAGTTTCAAGTTTCCAGCCACCCCCTACCATACACTTCTTCCTGTGGACTCCTTGTTCACTTAGTCTTGCCTGTGTTGAGGAGTGGATGCACATGGCACTGAGCTGGACATGGCAGCCATCTTGCCCTGGAAACATGGTGTGTCTCTAGACATTGTGGAACCTCAGAGATCATCAGAAAAAAGGTTTCATGGATTTCCATGGTTTACTGAAATGGAGAGAGTTCTTGCTTGCTCATGGCTGTAGGAATCAGCATTTTGGAAACTTATACATGGACTTGATAGAACCCACAATTCCATGGAAGCAGAAACTATTAGAAGTATCTTTTTCCTTTCTAGGGTTTGGACATTGAGGCTTTGGATCAGTTATATAAGAACATTGTGATGAATCTCTGTATGTCTTTGTGTGTTACGTCTTTTTATGTGGGGTTTTAATGTGGGGATTGAATTAAATGCCTTGTTGCCTTTTTTTCCTCAGATAGAGTTAGTTTTGGTTTTCACTTGCAATTCATAAGTCTTTTTTTTTTTTAAACTCTCACTATATTGTTTTTTTTTGTTCCCATTAGCAACTTAGCTAAATTAATTGGTTCATACTGTCATTCAGGCACATGGCACAGGTATGCTCTATTTATATATTTGAACACTAATTTGGCAGAGGCTAATACTTGTGTACCAGTCTCAGGTATTTTATTGAGACTTTGTAACTATGAATACCTGATCAGTATGGAGTGATATATACGCTGTATTCCTATTCCTTATATTAGATGTTGAAAATCTTTAGACTTGCTCAGAAATTGGGTTTCTTCACAGCACAGTAATCAAGATAATTGATGCAGACAGTGGTATCTCTGCTGGGGAATGTATCAAGTAATAGTAAAAGACACAGAGAAAAAACCCCTATTTCTTGTCATTATTACAACAGCCTTCTCAGGATATCAATGCTCTTAGAAAAGTAACACTTTGAGAATTTTCTCTTACAGTTTGTTAAAAGTTCTGAAAATTTTCTGAAGACTTTTTTCCCCCCTTTAAATCAGTATCGGTGATTTTTTTCCTGCTTTGCCATTTTTTTCACAATGTTATCAGCAGTTCAGATTATTAAATTAAAATGATGTTTACTAGCTCTTAGTATTAAGATTTCATTATGGTCTGACCTTCAGAGTTTCAAATTATTGAATGTTTCTAAGCACTATAGTGGTAATTTTAACTACTTATTACTAATTAGCTGTGGCAGGAGGATTGGACTAGATCATCTTTTGAGGTCCCTTCCAATCCCTAATGATTCTATGATTCTATGAATTACTTACTACTAGCATGGAATTAGTCTGAGCAACAGAAAAAAGATGAGATTGGGACAGCTGAGAGAACTTAAGGTGAATTTTCAGCTGTTTTCAGTCAAGAGGTGTATAGTTGCAAATCTCTGACTACTACTTTTACTGTATTTTATTATTGGTATTTTTACTTATTCTATTGCAAGGTAGATAATTGTAGGGAAGAAAGCATTTTTTGGGAAAGAGTTTGTCTAATGCAGAAGACTTCTGTCCCCTATACAGGTATCGGTACATATTTTAGACAGCAATGTCTAAAATAATCTCATAATAAAACAGCTTTCTCTTAGCTTCTAAATCTCAAGTTATCTGCACCATAAAAATATTTTAGTGCATTTTCTCAATAATGATATTAAAGTATAAATAGTAAGAAACTAGTTTATGGAAAGGAATTGAAAGAGCCATCAAATTAACTTTATAGGTATTTTCTCATGTGCTGGGTATTTTTTTTTCCTTGATCATAGGTTTCAGAAGAAGCTCAACATCACAGCACTGAGGACGAAGATTCTTTCCGGGGAATGGAGCCCTATCTTGTCCGGAGATTATCATCCCGTAACATCCAGCTTCCCCCACTGGCTTTCAGGCAGTTAGAACAGGCCGACTTGGATAAAAAGAATGACACTGAGGCTATCCCAAGGCCCACAACTCTTCCGCTAAGGATTCCTCCTCTGATTGCCATTACATCTGCTGAGTCCAGCAGGTAAGACCTGCAATTTCTTTTTTATTCAATATTTTCAGTGGCTAGTCCAGGACAGCAGATGCTTCTTCTAGGAGAGAAGTTTATATCTTTTCTACATCCTCTAAAGAAAAGAAGAATAAAATGCTAGTGTGTAAATTTGTGGCTGAAACTTGATAATACTACTTGTAAACCTTTTGGTCACGTCCAGATGCAAACACTAGAAAAGCTTTTCTGTGAACATTACCAGTACTGTATATCCAGAAAGGGCTTTTGATAATATTTTTTTTCATATTATAATAAAGATAGGAGCCTTTTTATTTACAGAAAATCTTCTATGTGATACAGCTTCAAAGCAAATGTCAAGGAATCATGAGAGGATTTTTCCTGCCCTTGTACATCTACATTATTTGTAATGTAAATGAACATTTTTGGGTATAATGTTTTGTGTCATTGTATTAAAATTTCTTCATATTGCACCTATGATTTATATCATGCACGTTTTCTAGAGTAAACTTTTATGTTCTTAAATGCTTCCGACACCTTCCTGTTTTCTATTTTTTGAAATACTGATTTTTTAGTATGAAATTGTTGCTTATGGTGCTGAAGGCAGTGTAGCAGCCAGGTAACCTGAAAATATGTAAAGAAAAGGAAAGATGACCACAGTGAGAGCTGAAATGCAGGACTAAGAGCTTTTGGAAATATCTTCACACAGAATACCTTATTCTGAATAATATACTGTGAAAATAATGTAAGACTTTTAGTACACAAGAAAAAACATGAACATTCTTTAGGGTGCTAGGGCAAAAACCATCTAACATTAATTTAAATTCAGTGTTGCTTCCCAAATCTTATTTCCACATGGACATATTCATTTTTGGAATGTGAGACCAATTCTTGAATTGAAATGTATAGGAAAGGCTGAGCTACAGAAAAAAAAAGTAAGTTTAGGTAGAATGATTACAGTTCATATTCATGGTCTTTCTAAATTTCAGAGTATTTGGCTTTGATACTCGTAGTTTTCGGAATACTACAGTATCTTCTGTAAACAGTGTGATACAAGAGAGATATTCTGTGTATTGTTAGCTTTAAAAACACTGAAAAAAATAAGTGTATGCTCCTGATGTGGTCAAATGTCAGAAAGCAGAACCAAAAATGTTTCTGCTGAACTGTGGAGAAGTCTAACTGATCATAGATTTCTGGAGACTGCGTTATATTCTAGGCTAGATTCAAATATGCAAGAGCAAGGCAGTTTGAAGGGTGTTCAAACAGATAACAAACCTAAACCATGCTGGTTACTATGGTTAGCTATCTGCTCTACTCAGAGAATGGTCAATTCTGTGAGAAGTTTTCTGCGACTACGAGTCTGTTCTGGGCATGAGAAGGTAAGTTTGTATCCTCCCTGTGCAGCCCATTCCATGGGTTGGTAGAATGCATTTTATTTCGAGACTGGACAAAACAAGATTTCTCTACAAGTAAGTTTATTGCTGAGAGTGACAGGAAACAGTCGATCTACAGATTGCTGAATGGAACTGCCAGGCTGTTTAAACAAACAAACAAACCAAAACTGAACACAACAGCAGAAGGAGTTACAATGACAATGTTTCTTTGTAATATAAAATCTTTAGCTTTTATGTTTCTTTCTTAGCCAAAGAGCAATTATACTGCTACAGGAAGAATATTGTCTAGGAAATTAAATTTCTGTGGACGTTCAGTGCCATTTTTCAGTTGTTAGCTCTCTCAAGCAGCTATGTATTTCCTGTTTATGTGCTTGTAATGACAGCCAAACAGCTGTTGAAAGCTATCCTTTTATCTGGCTTCTTGCCTGCGTGAAAGTATACAAACTTAGGGAACCTAATCTGTCTGTGAAAATATGACTTACTTCCATTGCCTTCAAAGGTATGAAAATGTGCTGTTGAGAGAAGGAAACCAAGGTATGGCTGGCACATGGGAGGATTATTTATTTTCATGGGATATGTTCCGAGACAGAATTATTTCACCAATGAAAATACTGTAACTTAAAAATGCATATTTTTTTGGAGGAATATGCTAGAAGATCACAAATATAGTATTATAAAGCATCTTATGCTGTGATTTAAATACCTGGAATGTGCAAAACTACAAACAGTGAGAGTGAATGCAGTTTTAAAAAGAAAATAGGTGATGGGATGAACTCACAAGTCTGAGACTGAATATAGAGAAACATGGTTTTGACAGATGGAACACTTGGTGGATGAGGAATTGGCTGGACATTCATATTCAAAGAGTTCTGATCAATAGCTCAATGTCCAAGTATATAATGACTGATCACAAGTGGAGTTCCTCAGGGGTCTGGTTTGGGTCTGGTGCTGTTTAACATCTTTGTCTGGACATTGAGTGTACCCTCAGAGAATTTACTGATGACACCAAGCTGTGTGGTGTGGTTGACAAGCTGGAGGGAAGGAGGGACCTTGACATGCTTGACAATTGGGCCCACGCAAACGGCATGATTTTCAACAGGTTCCTGCATCCAGTTAGAGACAATCCCAAGCGCAAATACATGCTGGGTGGTGAACAGATTGAGAACAGTCTAAAACAGGAGGACTTGGGGATGTTGGTAGACAAGAAGCTCAACATGAGCTGGCAATGTATGAGTGCTGCCCAGAGGGCCAACTGTGTCCTGAGCTATAACAAAAGTGTAAGGGAGGTGATTCTCCTGTTCTGTTCTGCTCTTGTGAGACCTCACGTGGGGTACTGCATCCAACTCCCAACACAAGGACATGAAAGTGTTGGTGTGAGTCCAGAGGAGGGCCATGAGGGTAACCAGAGGGCTAGAGCACTTGTCCTGTGAAGACAGGCTGAGGGAATTGGGGCTGTTCAGCCTGATGAAGAAAAGGCTCTGAGGGGACCTTACAGCAGCCTTCCAGTACCTCCAGTACCTGAAGAGAGCCTACAGAAAAGCTGGAGAGGGACTTTTTTTGATGGACACTACAGATAGGACAAAGGGGAATAGTTTCAAACTAAAAAAGGGGAGATTTAGATTACATCTTGGGAAGAAATTCATCACTATGATGGATGTGAAGCACTGGATCAGGTTGCCCAGGGAGGCTTTGGATGCCCCCTCCCTGGAAGTGTTCAAGGACAAGTTGTATGGGGCCCTGGGAAACTTGCTCTAGTGAGAGCTGTCCCTACCCATGGCAGGAGACTCGGAACTAGATGATCTTGATGGCCCCTTCTGACCTGTGATTATAAGATGCACAGATGAAGAGAGAGAAGTGAATGTTTTCTACCTCGACTTCCGCAAGGCTTTATGACATTGTCTGCCATTATATCCTCACAGGGAAAGTTAGGAAGTGTGGGATAGATGAATGGACAGTGAGGTGCATTGAGAACTGGATGAACACAGTGCGGAGACAGTTGTGGTTAGCTATGCAGGATCTAGTTGAAGGCCTGTAAACAGTGGTGTTTCCCAGGGGTTAGTACTGTGTCCAGTCTTGTTCGATGTTTTTATCAATGACCTGGAGGAAGGAACAGAGTGCATGTTTGCCCATGGAGGAGTGGCTGTGCTGACTTTCAGCAATACCTGGACAGGCTGGTGAGTTGGGTAGAAAGGAACGGAATGAAGTTCAACTAAGGAACTTATTTTCCAACTTACTGTTGGAAAGCAGCTCTGTAGAAAAGGTCCTGGGAGTACTGATGGAAAGCAAGTTAAACATGAGACAACAATTGTCCCATTTTGAAGAAGGCCCATGGTATCCTGGGGTTAATTAGAGGTGTTACCAGCTGTCACATTCTGATTTCAGGTAAGGGAGTGACTCAGGTTCATGATTCACTTGAGGTCAAATTAAGGACGCTTATTCCTTAGGTCCACAGAAAGTCAAAGCTTTACTAAAATTGTCAGATTCCAAACTCCAACAGCACAGGGAAACACCAAAGTTAACCTATATTAGACTCAGAGGGTACAGAAATGCTCAAGAGAACAGAGAAGAGGAAAAGGGGAAAGTGAGAGAAGAGAGAGAGAAAGAGAGAGAGAAAAACAAATTATCTTCTCTTTGCTTACAGTGGCTTGAGACATCTTGCTTGTTGTTAATCAGTTTGGCAACAGCAGATAGTGAGAGGTTCTTCTCTCCCTCTTGGCCCTAGTAAGGCTGCTTAGGGAGTATTGTGTTTGGTTCTGGATTTCCCAATTTGAGACAGACAGAGAAATACTGGTGGGAGTCCATTGGAGGGTTACGAAGATGATTAGGGGACTAGAACAACTCTCTTAAAAGGAAAGGCTGAGAAACCTGGATCTATCAAATCTGGAGAAGACTGAGAGGAGATTTTATCAGTGCCTATCAGTATCTAAAGTATGGGTGTCAGGAGGATGGGACTATATCCTTTTCTGTAGTGCCCAGCAGTAGGACATAGGGTAACTGGCACAAACGAGAACACAGGAAGTTCCACCTACACATAAGGAAAAATTTCTTTACTGTGAGGCTAACAAACCGCTGGAACAGGCTACCCAGAAATGTTGTGGAGCCTCCTACAGAAACATTCAAAACCCATCTGGTTCCTCTGCAATCTCTTCTAAGTTAACCTGCTCTAATAGAGAGGCTGGGCTAGATGATCTCTAATTTTAAATCTTTAAGATGTCAAGCATTGGTTCTGATTTTAAGTTAGCTTAGTAGAGGAATGAGCTACAGTAATTCAAATACAGCTTTTCTTTTTGTAAAACAACAACAGAGCACATGAAAAATCAGAGAGTAAATATTCAGTGATGCTTTTCTCAGTTTTTCACACCTTATAAACTCTTACTTTTCTGACCCTAAAGAATGTCATCACAGTGTCTTCCTGTCATTCCTTTCACTCTTCTAATTTCTCTCCATGCATATAGGGTGCTAGATTCTGTTTTGGTTTTATTTACCCAGGTTTAACTAAGACAATAATAGAGATTTTTGTTAAGATGAAATATTTATGTCTTATATAGAGGTTTGACAAGCAAAATTGCTAATGAGTTATAAAAGCAAGTGCTTGTAAATTGATAGACCAAGCCTGCATCTGGTATCAACAGTTACATTTATGAAAAGTAACAATTGCCAGACCTTCTACCAGGAAGATTAGAAACAGAAAGGCAACTGCTTTTGATATTGCAGTGGTTTGGGTTTTTTTAGATAAGCAGTATATTCATCTGTATGCACAGAAATTTACATGCAATATTTTACTGCAAGCTAGTAGAGCTGGGATATTTGGAGCATTTCTGCAGTATCTTTTTTGCAATGTTCCTTCTGTTGTAATATATTAATTTTTTTTTTTTTTCACCCAGGTAGCAGTATAGGTTGGGGACTGACCTGTTGGAGAGCAGTGTAGGCGAAAGGGATCTGGGAGTCTTGGTGGCCAGCAGGATGATCATGAGCCAGCAGTGTGCTCTTGTGGTCAAGAGGGCCAAGAGCATCCTGGGTGTATCAGAAGGGGGCTGGTTAGCAGATCAAGAGAGGTTCTTCTCCCTTCTACTCTGCCCCAGTGAGACCACATCTGGAGTATTGTATCCAGTTCTGGGCCCCTCAGTTCAAGAGGGATGTGGAGCTACTGGAGGGAGTCCAGCGTAAAGCACCTCCCTTATGGTGGGAGGCTGAGGGAACTGGGTCTCTTTAGCTTGGAGGAGACTGAAGCGTGACCTCATTAATGTCTACAAATATTTGAAGGGTGGGTGTCAGGAGGATGGAGCCAGGCTCTTCTCAATGTCATCTA
>JAOXOE010000332.1:0-12702 GCA_028565055.1 Phoeniculus purpureus | reverse complement strand
TTGTGACCAAAGTGCATGACCCGGCCCTTGGCCTTGTTAAACCTCATACAACTGAGCTCAGCCCATCGCTCCAGCCTATGCAGATGGCGCTGCAGGGCCTCCCTACCCTCCAGCAGATTGGCACTTGTGCTTGGAGTTATAAATTCAGTGGAAGTCTGTAATGAGGATGCTCCTTATCTAGAAAGTCAGGCAGTTTTCATCTGTTCCTTGCTGTAAAATTAGAATAATATTGAACTCAGTTCTGTAAGATCTGTTCCAAAGCCACTATTTGTTAATATTCTGTTGTCCACATCATTGTCAAAACATCATTGTCAAAACTTGGGGCACATACTGTGTTTGCAGAGGGGTCCAAGCTGGTCCACCTACAAGCATCTGAGAACACAAATAAGGTCCGTTTCAAAATGGAAGCAACAAGGGTAGAAATAATTCATACACTAAGGTAGATGTAATCAGCTATGCACATATTGGGGAGAGTTCAAGGGATGACTTTGATGTTGAAATGCATCTTAGGAGTCTAAATATCATCAATTATGAAAAGAGCAAATAGTGTAGTAAAAAAATACAAATGGAAGAAGGCCTATACAATGTCAGTGAATTGACCAATCTTCTCTGAGGCTCTGCTAGTGTTGAGGGTTATTATGGGCCTCTGCCCATAAATACCACGGTTAGTAGTAGTATGTTCTTTGTAGACTGCAATTTGAAAAGCACCTGAGGGAGAGCAATGAAAGTGATTCAAGTTGGAGGAAGAAGTGTTCAAAGCATTAGGTATCTTTCAGAATAAGAGAGGGAAAGGATTAAAAGGATTAAAAGTAATGAGATATAGTAATAGGTGTTTGCACGTAGCTGTGCAGGTGAAGGATGATGGCAGTATCATGTGCGTCAAATCTGCCAAGGGCAGAACTGGAAATAACACTAAAATAGCAACGAAGTTGCTGTGGGTGAGAAAACTCTGCAAGGAGAAGATGGAGTTCTGGGATGGCTTGTATAGGAGCTCTCCAAATTGCTAATGGGTCAGACCAGACAAGTATCTGTGAAGAATGCTTGCATTTGGTTGATTCTTCCATGGAGGCACATTCTGAAGCTTCTTAAGGGCCTTCCTAGTCTATTCATGCTTATTTTTCTGCTAAGGATGGTAGTACATCAACTGCCTTGGTGCAGGAAGTCATGCCATAAAACAGTAGACTAACTCTGCATGCATCACTCTACAATCTGTGGTGGTTTACAGTAGTTAAAAATTACTTTAAAAAAATGAAAGTGGTATCATGATTTATAGAAGAAAATAATGGTCTTTGCTTGTCGTTTGAATGCCAAGATAAAATGACTTATTTTCTGAGTAGGAGGAACTCATAAATGTCTATTCCAATTACTGTATTTCTACTGCTGAGTAGTAGGAAAGTTAAATGTCTTGATTGACTGCTCTGATGGTAATAAGTGCCAGAGTTAGAATGGGTCACAGTAGGTGCTCACTGTGATGTTGGATTGTACATTAGTACTTCCCACTGTCTGGCTTCTGTGTTGCTCAAGGATGAGGATGGGTGGTGCTAAAGAGCAAAGCAGTTACTCAATATTTAATTTTATTCTCAAGTGTTCTTGGTCCCAGTTCTCACTTATTATATGGGGTAGAACTGCAGATAGGTTGTTTGGCAGAGGTATCTCAAGGCTTCCTTTTCTAACTGCTATACAAAGCCACTTCTTGATCAAATTATCTGTTGGTTTGCTGAATGCTTTAAACCTTCAACAACTGATATCCTGCCACCTGTGGTAACCTCTTTCAGTGCAGCTGTACCTTCCATTCCATTATGCTTGTTGTGATGCTTTTCTGCCTTCCTTTGGCATCTGTATCTGCTTTGTGGTGGTTACTGTATCTGCCTTCATAACTGCCTATATCAATAGTATTGCTGTTTTACCCACAAGGACTGGAGGAACTGCACTTAAGATAATTTGCTGTTCAATTCAGTAACGGTATATTGAATAAATGATTTTAAAAAGTTTTGTGTTTACAATTATTATGTGCAAGTAATTTTCTCAACAGTTGGAACAGGCCATTCTTTGTGGTTGGTTGTAGCTGCTGCTATAGCTTTCAGCCCTTAAAACTGGGAGTAGAAGTGTTTTACTCAGGAGATATGTGGTGAATCAATGGAAGATTTGGGACTAGTATTTAAGGATTTTTGATTACCTTGGGTGGCTGGCAGGACAGGAGGAGGAAATAGGAGGAAAAGGACAGAATAAATACAGGATGATTGCTTATCAGGCAAGCCAGAACCAATTTGGGGAAATTACTTTGGCAGTCAATATCTGAGTAGAATTGACTAAATTCTAATTGAACGCAATAATGAAAAGGTAAGAGGTGTAAAACCATATTTTTCCTCACTCCTCCCTTCTTCCCAGGTTGTGCTTCACTTCTGACATTTCTACCTCCTTCCTGCAAGCAGCACATGGGGATGGGAGAGGGGGCTGCAGTTCACAGGCTGTTCCAGTGTGGGTGTCTTCCACAGGGTGCAGCCCTTCAAGAATGGGTCCTGCTGGAGAACCCACATCACCTCACCTTGGGCTTCTCTCCATGGGGCCACAGGTCCTGTCAGGCACCTGCTCTGGCACAGGCATCCCACAGGCTCACAGTCTCATTTGGCTGCATGGTTTTCCTCTGGTGTGGTGTCCTTCATGAGCTGCAAATGAATCCCTGCTCCTGTGTGGAGCACCATGGGTTGCAGGGGCACAGCCTGCCTCACCAGGGTCTTCACAACAGGCTGCAGGGAAACCCCTCCTCTGGCACCTAGAGGATCTCTGCCCTCCTATTCTTCACCGACCTTGATCTCTGCAGAGTTATCTCAAACCTTCTCACTCTTGTCTTAGGTTCTCACTCCTTTTCCCCAACTGCTGTTGCACAGTGTGTTTTTAAATACGTTATTGCAGAGGTGCAGTAGCTGATGGCTTTGCTGATCAGCTGTGGGCACAGCCAATCTTTCTTGGAGACAGCTGGCATTGGTGCTGTCTGACATGGGATAGCTTCTGGCCTCCCCTGCAGCCTTACCCTCTACCAAACGCTTTTTATTTTAAAACATCGTCACATCAGTTTGCATAAAATTATGTATATACAATTAATAGCTACTTCTCAGAAGCAGTTTCTTCTAAATTCTTTATTAGTCTGGTGAAAAGGTCCTGAATACATGTAATTTTTCCTTCAGTTGCATAAATGATAGTAGGTAGTTGCTTCTGTAGGTAGTGCAAGTAATTTCACATGAATACAAAGTATCCTTTGAAAATGTGAGAAATTGCAATTTTTACTTTTTCTTCCTCCTTTCCCTTCCCTCTCCCTCCCCCCACCTTTTGTAGACTGTACAAGAGAAACTTTGGTTGATTATTTTTGTCATTAAAATGTATTCAGTTCATTTTCTGGTCATTACACTGACAATCTTCTCTGCTTTCCTTCCAGCCTTTGAACTTTCAGATTTGTATTATACAACAGAAACTGCACAGTGAAATGATTGAAAATATGTGTACATACAGTGTTGAGAGGAGTGGATGTATGACTTTTTTGACTTTGTCAGTTCCAGGAGTTTTGAATTTGAAAATTAATTTGAGGAACTTAATTTTGCTGTTGGTACTATTTTTGTTTGGTTTGGTTTTTTTTGTTAGTGGTATACACTGTCACCCTTCTCTTGGGTTTAGAAGGTTCCATTGATGTTTAATCTGACTCGTCTCCCACTTAATAAAATATCAGTTAACTACTAATGACTGCATCGTACTGCTCAGTATAAGGCATTCGTTTGTTTCTAGAAATGTACTAAAACCTTCAAAGCCTTTTCTCCTACTTTGAGTTAAAGTAAGATAAATGTTTTCTGAGAGGGGAATTGCAGACTCTTCTTCATTTTGCAGCTTTTCTGAAAAGTCTTCTTTGCTATAGAAAAACACTGTCTTCATTTTATTTTTCAGATGACTACTTTGGGCAACTTGACACCATCAAGCACTGTGTTTTTCTGTTGTGATATGCAAGAGAGGTTCCGACCTGCCATTAAGTACTTTGGGGATATCATCAGCGTTGGCCAAAGACTGGTATGATTTTTGCTATTTTTGTGTTGTATTAATTCTTGGTAACTCATTATTTTATGCACAAACAGTTTACTGGTTTTTTCAGTTCTAGGTAATAAAATTGCCTTTAATGCAATTTTTCAATAAGTTCTTTTTTTTGAACTTTATTTCCTTTCCCCTTGCAGCTCCAAGGTGCACGGCTCTTAGGAATTCCAGTTATTGTAACTGAACAGTATCCAAAAGGTCTTGGCAGCACTGTGCAAGAAATTGATTTAACAGGAGCTAAACTTGTGCTTCCCAAAACAAAATTTTCAATGGTGTTGCCAGAAGTTGAAGCAGCATTAGCAGAAATCCCTGGAGTCCGCAGCATTGTCCTCTTTGGAGTAGAAGTATGTGTATTGCCTTTTTGGTGCTGATTTATGGTGATGTCTGTTAGCCCACAGTTGTGCAATTTAAAAAAAAGGAAATCTGTATTACTTAAAGCTCTGTCTCCTACAGATTAAATTATATTTGTTTATTTGTCTGTGATACTGTCTCATAATAAAATTTGAAATGAGGTGTATGTAAATCCTGTGCTCTTTTATTAAGCTTGTTTGGCATTTAAAACACACAAAAATTCCTTAGTAATGTTGAAAAACACATATTTAGAGCAATCAATTGGGGCTGAATTTGACATTGTGCTACTCGTGTTTATTATAATGGTTTGTTTGGATTTTTTTGCCTTTGGTTCCTTCCCTGTAGACTCATGTCTGCATCCAGCAAACAGCATTGGAATTAATTGGCAGAGGTCTGGAAGTTCATATTGTAGCTGATGCCACTTCATCAAGAAGTATGATGGACAGAATGTTTGCTCTTGAGGTAAGATTCTTAGTTAACGCTTTTTCAAGCTTAAGTTTGTGTATTAATTTCCCTGTTTATTATAAACAATAAATGTCTAAAGACGGTAAGCAGTGGACAAATGTAAAATTGAAGAGGTGAATGTTCTGATTATGAGAATAAATTCCAGGATGGAGAAGGATTACTGTCCTATCTTTGCTCCCTACATTATGACTGAATAAATGGAACCCACTTTGATACTTCGTTCTTAAGTGTTACTGTTCTGTGCAATTTAGGTTGCTTTGTGCAGTCTATATTAACATTTGTAGGATATTTTCTTAAAAGTGTTATCTGTACAGCAGAGTACGCGTATTACATGGCTTTTGGTTTTGTTGCTTCAAGTGGTATTTGTTCTACTGTTGAAATTCCTTGAAATGTAGTGGAATATTGTAACTGATGCTATTCAAAGCCCTTGTATGTCTGTCCCTCCCTCTGCTGTTCCTCATCAGTGCAAATTAAAGCTTAATCTCAAGACAGATTAAAGACTTCACCCGTTGCCCCCCTCCTCTTCTAGGAGCTTATTGGAGACGATGAGAAAGTGGAGATAAATGTAACAAGAAGATTTAAAAGCATATACAACTATGTGGCAGCAAATTTGTAGTATGATTTCTTGCAACTCTACTCTGACATGCCTGTAGGCATCATTGATGGAAACCAAAAACTGATATATACATCAAGTATTGAACTCTTTTGCCTATAAATTACTTTGGAATTTAAACTAGTTGTAACTACAGTTTATACTTTTTTAATAGATTTGGAGAAGATTTAAGTTGTTTCTAATGGATAGGAGAATTAAAGGCTAAAAGGAATTCACCAGCATATACTGTTTAATGAAAACATGACTTTGATTAAATGGAAGCTTAATGTTTTTAGTCATGTAAAGGGCAGTGTTGCAGAAAGAGTGCAGAAATGAATGAAAACATGGACTTTCCAGTTCAGTGTGGTGTGGCAGCAGTAGACAAAACCAGTGCAGGAAAAAAATGAAATCTGTTTGCCTTATTGTGTAGACTATCACAGTATGTCTGCAAGTGCAGAATTTGTCTCAGTGTAATAAAGGCTACACCTCCTGTTACCTCTCTGACTACAAAGTATTAGTTGTCTTAAAATTGTGTTTGCTGCAAAAGCTATAATCCAGGCAAATTGCTCAGTTTGGGGTGACTTTTCAGCTTGTCTCTTTTCAGTGTATTCTCACCAATCACAAAAGATTTTGCTGTGGTCACTTAAATAATCATTAAAATATGATTCTGGGAATGTTTGGTGGCTTGCCATGATAAGCCAGTTATATGGCAGTAACTCTTCCTTTGCTGTGGCTGTGCATGCTGACGTTGTTTCCTTTTTGTGTTGTAAAGACATTCTTAATGCTTTTGAGGGCTGTGGGAATGCATAGGAGCAGGAGAATGTGACACATGTTCTGTGTGTGTCAGCTCTCCTGAATGAGAATGACCATGGCAATATTTCTTAGTGAAGTTGGTAAAATACCAAAGCATCAGGTAGTGGCTGCTCTAGTCTCACTGTACAGCTGGTAGTTCCTACACATGTTCTTTTAATTAGTGAGTCTGATATTGTTTCTTTTGCAAATTTTCTCTGTACCTGGTGAGCTGAGATGATAGTCCTGGATCCTTTCTCTTGCCTTTCTGTGAGAGTGCGATGCAACTTACCTTTTCCGTCATGATCACACTGACCTTACAAAAATGATAGAGTAACATCACACTGACAACTACCAGCTTTCTCAGGAACCTCAAGCCTTCTCTGGTTCCACCTACCCCTTAAGTTCTCCACTTTTCCCATGTAATGTATTTTAATGGTTACAAATACAAAAGCAGCTGAACAGGAGTATTAGAAAGTGCAGTTTCACAGCCAAAGCTCTCAGATCTGAAAGCTTTCTTGTCTGCAACGATAACCCTGAAGAGTTGTCTCTGCCTGCCATTACCTCAACAGAAGCAAAAACTTACAACCAAAAAAACACCTCAACCTAACTGACCAAGGTTGTGGCTGTTATTCATCTCTCTATCTGATGATGTCTTGTCTTGCTGCTTGCGCTTGGATTGAGCCAGTTTAGTCTATTTCTGCTGGGTTTTTGATCTACATCTGTTCTACTTGTTTCTGTAGTGTAGATACCACCTGTACTTGTTTCCTTCATCTGAAAGACTGTGTTCTAAGAAAACCTTTCCTCTCATTGAAAGTCATCCAACGTTCATCTCTTCATTCCTACTAGTCTCAAAACTATAAATTAGTCCCTGAAGTTAGACAGTCCCAGAAGTGAGCCAATGCCAGCCTCTTTGACATATTATTATGTGCTCTAAAGAAGGGACAGTCCCACTTTTCAATCAATGTTTCTCAGAATGCAAGATTCGTTAAGTTTTTTTCTGTCATCAATACTTTTTAAAAGCAAAAGTTTTGTATTCCTGGACAAGTATACCTTGAAAATGTTGCTATAATATTTAATTTTGATTTTCCTATTTTTCTATCTCTGCTATGTGTACATAATTTAAATGGAGTGTTTTACAAGTAAGAGAGCTAGGGCAGCTGTCTGCTTTCTTTCAACTGTTTTGCAAGGCTTGCTGCCATTACTGCAAGCAGGAAGCACTGACTTGAGTAAATCTGGCCTAGACTATCATTGTATAGATGGTAACTGCTTGTACTTTACAACACCCCTAAAATCAGTAGTTTTCCCACATTGATCACTTTGTAATTGAAAAACAGCAGTAATCTACGTCTGCCCTAGAAAGTTTAGAGCTACTCTTTCATTTAATAACCACTATTGAAACCTCTCTGAAGGTGAACATGTCTGTATTTCTGCCTCTTGCTGTTCCTTGGCTCATTCAGAATCCCTTTGGATTTTGTGGAGCATGTGCTGAGTAGAGGAGGATGCAGGAAAAGATGGTCCCCTGAAGAGTACTATCAAAAAATCTGTGTGATTGCTGGGAAACCAGTAAGGGACAGGGGGTAGTCAGGCTGTACTTGAAGATGACTTTGCTGTGTTGTAACCACCTCATTCTTAACAGTCCAAAACCTTTACAATATGTCTGGTAGCTTGGGCTACATGGACCACTGCTATGTTTAGTTCCACACTTACAAGATCTAGCAGACCTCTTTCAGTTGTTTTCTATGCAGAGATGCTGTTTAATTTGTAGCCTGTAAGAACTACTTTGGGAGTTACTGAGTTGGTAATGAGATGTCAGTTAAAGGGAGACGCTATTGTGCTAGTATGGTTTATAAGGTCTGTAGATTAACTTTTCATTCTGTCTCCTGGGATTATTTGTACCACTGCACTCTGTAGTCCAAACACCAGAGCTAGTATATAACAAGACCTTAAAGAGAAATTGTTATAATTATCTTTCTTGCTTAGCACCTTTTTTCCGTGGACCTCACTGTTTTCTTTTTACCCAGGCCTTTCAAATCTTCATGAAATTGAAGAAAGCTATTCTCAGGACCATGCAAGGGAAAAAGACTCTTAATATAAGAGTGGGTTTCCTACACGTTACATCTCACATGGGAAAGAATATAGTCCAAGTGGGCAGCCTTATTTGTAATCTAGGGCAGCTCTTTTTCTTCACTGGAGTCTAAAAACAGTCACTTTCTGTCATAGCTTTATAAATGGCTATGTGAAGAAATGTTGGAATGGAATTGACTATTCATTTGTTAAAAGGTGTTTTAAAAACACCATCTGTCTTTTTTACGAAATGTGTACTGAAGTCACACTTGCAGATATCTCACATTATTATTTCTGCTGTTTTCTCTTTCAGCGTCTTGCTCGTACTGGAATAATAGTTACTACCAGTGAGGCTATATTGCTGCAGCTTGTAGCTGATAAAGAACATCCAAAATTCAAAGAAATCCAAAATCTCATTAAGGCGAGTGCCCCTGAGTCAGGACTCCTTTCCAAAGTTTGAATAGGATACAGAAGAAGCCGATCTCATTGTGGTCTTTAAGGAGGAAGGAAAGCTGCAAGCGCACATGTGCACCTTTCAAAGTTTGTTAGTCTAAAATTAAATGTTGACATACTAATGCTTGCCTTAGCAAAATTGTCTGGATTTACATCTAGGTGTGTTTTATTTCTGTTTAGTTACAGCTGTCAGAGGTATTGGGTGCTGCAGTACCCCCTTTTGTTGTCAAAATTCCTCATTTGAAAGAACACAAGAAAAAAAGAGGTGCCTGCTGGTCTATACAGCTTTCAGCAGCTCCAGAAAGTGCATATTTGTGTGACACCTCTTGATTGTGCACTTTGTAAAAGCATTTTGTGATTATATGCTCTATTTTTTTTTAATTGATAGCAGATAATTACATGCTGGGTAAATGTGATGTGATACGCTTTAATGTTCTGTGTAAATGAAGTACTAATAGGGCATAAGTTAAAACCAAGTAAGGTATATGGACTACATATGTCCTTTCATTATCTAGGATGAAATCTAAAAATCTAAGCATGCTACTTTGTAGACAAGATACATAGATAGAGCAGCTGCTGATGTTTGACTGCTCTGGGTAGCTGAAGCCTGCATCATGATTTAAGTGATTCTGAAATTGACTGCCCAATCCTGTACATCACTAAGTGTGCACATACAGAAAACTGTCACTTGATGACTGCTCTGTAAACAGTTGGTGTGAAGGCCTGCAAAAATCAGCAGAACATCACAATTTTTGATTGGCTGTACTAAAGTACTAAAGACGTAAAGCTTTTTTGTCTTCAAGTGCTGAATTTACTGTTAAATTGGGGATTTTCACTTCACTTTACTTAGATGAAACCTCAGCTTTTTCAGTTTTTTGTGCTTTTTTGTGGGCTATAGCTGGCCTAAAAGTATTTTTCAGAAAAATAGCATCCTCAACAATATCTCTATTTTCTACATAGAACTAAACTTATAATGTATGATTGTTCATAAAGGCTGTTCCTTTGTGTCCTAGTGTGTTAAACAATGTCGTCTAGAGTTTACAGTGTGATCAAGACCTACATTTTTGTGAGTACTAGATGTCATACTGACCACTGATGTTGATTGACAACCAACTACAGTACCTATACTGTCTTAAAATTCCTCACTTTCCCCACAAGATGGCTCTAAAAGAGTTGTTTCTTACTGTAACCTTCATGTTTAAAACAAATAAAATGTTAACATTTTCTATCTCTCTTACGCCCCTGACATTTATTGAAGATCAAATCTTGAAAGCTGTGCTTGCCATGGATCTTATTCTGTTTTGTGTGGTTGTGGAATTTCTATAGGTGTCTTGGGGATTTTGTGTAAAGATCAAGGATGAACAATGTCTAATAATTCTTGTCTTCTGTGTGTAGTTACCGTGCTGTTTGGTGCTCCAAAACATGAGGCACGAACATTATGCTTCTAGTTGGAGGCAGGGAGTAGAGTTGAAGAACTATTGTCCTATATCACTGACCTACTTTTTACCTTCTTTTCTGGTATATTAATCACGTTGCCTAGCAGTGTAAAGTCCACTTATATAAATGAACAGCTGTGCACAAAAATAGTGTAGCAATATGAAATACATGTGATGTAATTCAAAATAATGAGTTTTCTGTCTTAACTTTGTGTTTAAGGTAGCTAGAATTGATTGAAGGAAAATAAGTTTTTTACATGTTTGTTTTTTAGAACAATATAGATTTCATAAATAACCTATGTGGGCTTTTTGAGAGACCAGTTACTAAAAAGATTTGTATAAATCTCATTTGGGTAAGATCCTAAGTGTTCATTTTAAAAGAACACAAAGAGTTGTCATAATTCTGCTATGTGAACTGAGTTTTTTCACAAGAGATTTTCCTTTGCCCTAACTCATCTATATTTTCTGTGCTCTGACAATCAGTTGTTCTAGTGCAGAAGAATAGCAGAACTGAGCTGTGTGAGAAGATATCTGAAATACTACTTTGTCCTGAAAGGATATGAAGTTAATGAAATAACAGAGAATTGCTTAGGAGTATGCTCCAGCGATTGTGAAGAAGCCTAATTCGTTACTGTCTTCACAGTGTTCACCACAGCTATGGCTAAGTAAACACAATTATCACCTACTATAGGTACCTGCCTCCTGTAGGTAGCTGTCACCTGCTGTATGAAGCTCCATTACCTTTCTTGATGGAGGAGACTTAATTTTTTTGTTCTTTCTTCCTCACTTGGTGGTCTGCTTCTGTGCTGGTGTGCTCTTAGCTTCACTGGAGTAGCTGGTGTATAAAATCTACACAAAATACCATGATTGGCATGTGTATGATTAGTTTCTCTGTTAAACCCTTGCAAAGTTGAGTCGTTTTTTCTTAATGGGACAGTTTAGATTTTAAGCGTAAAATAACATTCTGACTGGTCACAGCACTGTGGCCTTATAATTAGTTTTACCACCTTTATGATAGTTTTGTATGGACTAAAACAAGTAAGACCTCCATGACCCTCTACAAAACCTGCAAATGGAATGAATATAAAAAAGATTGCTAGCCAATGTTTTCTGTTGTGGTCATCACAAATGACCATAGTCAGAGGAATGGAGATGCCGTGGCACTGCTTTGTCATCATTTTGGTGCTTGCTTGATAGTTGTTTTAAACTTTTTTTGCTTTCAGAACTGTTTCAGTGAAACAAAGGCATGGCTGGAGCTGTGGAGCCCTGATGAAAGGCAAGTGATATTAAAGAGGATAAATGCTTTTACTGAGATACACAATAATGCCAACTAGTGCTCTCATGAAGTTCACTTGTTTATTCTGAGTGTTTTCTACCATGTTAAGTGCTATGGCAGTGACATAAGTTGTCAGTGATCTGTGGAATCTGATGTTTTGTTCTCTCATCTAAATAAGTTTTGTTGGTTGTATAGCATATAGATGAATATATGTGGGTATAACAGGCTTAGAACATCTGCTCTGTAAATGTGCTGTGGCAGAAGATCCATGAAAAAGTTCTGCTTTGGTAGTCCAGTACTGGTTTCTCCTTAATCTCTGCAATGGAATACTTTGATAAAGCTATTGTTAGACCTTTCTGTAACCTCGAGATATGCTTCTGGTACAGCAGAGGTTATGGTTGATAGTATGCTTGGGACAAAACTAGAAATACCTTTATTTGTCTCTGTATAATACAGTGTGAGGTCTCATTTAAATTGCATAACTTTGTTTTTCATGTGAAAGGAAGGAATATTTGCACAGGACTGCTGTGAATAGAAGGAATTTATTATGTATTAGCATGCTTAGGTCAACTTAATAGACTTACTAAGACTGCCAGGGCTGGCAGCTCTCCTGCCTCTGACGGCATTAGGCTTTGCTTTAATGAAACCCTTTTATCTGCTCAAGAGAGAAGACTGAGCAAACAAATGAAGAGAGCAGTTAATAAAGAATAGATAGTGAAGTGCAAAGGCAAAATGGAGAAGAAAACTTGTTTTCTTGTTATTACTGCCTTGTTTTTTTCACTATGGAAATCTTCAGGGAATTGTAAGAAGCTGTAATGCTTATTAAATAGAATTACATACCTTAAATTTCCAAAAACTGAGTAGGCCTTACCCATGTCTTGCTGTGCATTTTATTCTCTTCCAGGACTGCTTTTATCTTGTTTTCATTAACTGTCCTAAAATCAGACACTGCTAAGCATTTGATTTCAGGCTGTAGACCCAAGTTGCACAGGAACACATCCAGGCGGGTTTTAAACGTCTCCAGAGAAGGGCACTCCACAACCCCCCTGGGCAGCCTATTCCAATGCTCTGTCACTCTCACTGGGAAGAAGTTCCTTCTGATCTTTATGAAGAACCTTCTGTATTCCAGCTTACACCCATTGCCCCTTGTCCTATCACCAGATGACATTGAGAAGAGCCTGGCTCCATCCTCCTGACAC
>JAOXOE010000331.1:0-10076 GCA_028565055.1 Phoeniculus purpureus | reverse complement strand
GACTTGGTCTAGGTGATCCTGCTGTGGCAGGGGGATTGGACTGGATGATCTTTCGAGGTCCCTTTCAATCCCTAATGATTCTATGATTCTATGATTCTATTATCCTCTTTGTCTGTCTTCTGATTTTAAGCACAGGAGCCAACAGGAGTCAAAATAAATTCATATTTTCTGTCTCCTAAAGAGTATTCCACATGCAATTTAAAATTCATCAGGAAAGCACCAGCCATGGAATAGATAATTTTCATAATCTAGTTATGCTAAAGAGAAATAAACATGAATAATCCAAAATGAATTACCTTATCCACTGTCTTTTCTAAGTTCTCTATTGGCCTGGTGCAAAATTACCATCAGAATTATATCCTCACATTGAAAGGAATAAATAAAATGCACTACAGAAGAATTATTTATAACTTGAAATAGAGTTAATCATGATCCTAATAAAATTTTGTTGGAAACTCACTAGTGCCATTGAAAAAAATTCACAACTCGATCTGCTAGCTCCTAGTGAAAATTAACTTCATGCCGATGGAATGTGAAGAACTTCTTAAGCCTTTGTGTATAAATGCTTAGGTGAGCTTGTAAGTTCCTTGTAAGCATTTACATGCTTTTTGAATGATAACCTGGATCAGGTCTCTGTTTGAATGCTTTCTCCCACAGGGATGAAATCTGTAAGAATTTTTTCCTTTTGGAAATCTGAACATTTCAGATTCCTTGAATTTTTCCTTAGTGAATTTTCTGATCATTCTCATTTGTTGGGTCTGTATGTGGCTACTCACAGTTTTAAGCAACTACGGATTTCTGTCTCTTTGAACGTCTGCTCTTCTCCTTTCTGGAGTTTTTTATTCTGTCTGCAGTTTAAACTACTTTTTGCTCTAGAAAAGTCCTTACAAGATGGGCGGGAGAGGAAAGACGGCCGGGCAAGGACCACCAGTGAGTAATTGTAGAAAGTATTACTCTACAAAATAATTAATTCCTAGAATTTTTAGCCCCTCTTATAGGGTTCTGGGAAATCAGTTAGGAAGTCAGTGATGAAGATGACTGGTGCCACCCATGGAGCAGCTTTCCCTTTATTGCTGGGGTGCCAGCTCCTCTGTGGGGACGGGTAATTACAAGACAAAAGGAGAGCACCCCAGAGCCACCTTCCCTGTTGCTCTGCTGAGGAGTGGTGTGCCACTGAATTTCCAGGCACAAACCAGGTGAGCACACAAAGCTGTATTAAAGAGGCGAAAAAATAAAACAAGAAAATGAAGTCATCTCTGTTGGAAGTGGATTCCTAGAAGTCTGAGTGCGGCACTTTGTTACTAAAGTAACTTCTATGAATTGTGTCAGTGCTGCAGGTCTTTTCAGCTGATTTTAAAAGGGCTACGGGTAGCGCTCGATGCTGCTGCTTTTGCAGTAAGGCAATACACCTTGCCTGGAGATGATGGGGCATGTTGATGGATTCTTTCCAAGAACCCTTCATTTTCCTCTGGGTTTTCTTTATCCCATGGTTGTTACCAGTAAACTGGATCAAATCCAAATGTTTAGGTCTAGATCAGACTTCACTCTTCCACTGAGATTCTTCTACTCTCTGTGTACGAAGTAGTAACTACTTGTGTTACAGTTCCCGTTTCTGACTGCAGTGGCATAGTTGAGTTCTGATCATTCCAATCTCACAAGTGAACGAGTCCCTTCTGCTAGAACTAGCCTTTTAAGGTAATTACTGGGAAAAATGAAAGTGCAATCCTTAGTCCAATAATGGCTCTAGTGGAGGGAAACAGTGGAAAGTCCTATTAGATCTCTGAAACGTATTATGTAAATTAGGCATTTGCCTTCTCTTAAAACAGCAAAATCTATGTAGGACTAAACCAGTGCAGTGCTGGGTGTGAGTGGGCAAATAACCATCAGTTCTGAAATGTCTTTGGATTGTTTAGCGACATTACCATTCACAGCCACGGAATACATTATATTTTATTGTAAACTTCACTCCTTAGAGAAGAATAAATCTTGAAAGTGTGTCAATACTTGGCAAAGTAGGTAGTCTCTGGAGGCAAAAAATGTTTAAGACCATCTATCAAGTATAAGAAGTTGGTAGCAATTAAAATCGGAGCTGTTTATGTATAAACATAAATTGCAGAGGTGGCTTAAAACTGGCCAGTAAAAACCCAGGCTGGGTGGAAATTCCAGTTGCAAAAGACTGCAAAAAGCAACATCTGAATTTTAAGAACTGCTTTTGTAGCAAACACTTTTTTCCTTAGGGACAATATTTCCCATGAAATGTTATTACTTTAAGGGAAATCTATTTATTTATTTATTCTCACATTTGGGTGTTCTTAAAAAAAACCCACAAAAAATCCCCCATAAAGAAAAGCCACCAAAGAGTGGGTAAAACCAAGACAGCTTAGATAAAACATTGCTTGTATTAGATGAGCACTAAACCAGATGATATTTCACTGCCCACTTTTTCCCCAAAGTGATACAGAGAAGGATGGGGAACCATTTAAAGTTAATTACTGTAATCACTAATGATGAATATTTTTATAAAGAATTGCACTTACAACCTGTTGTGTTACTTACTGCGTACGTAAGCGGAATTGTTAATTATGTCTCTTTTAACGCGTGAGGCCTTGAGGAAATGGACGGTGGTGGGCAGCCTGCACAATCGTATTGTTTTTCAATACAGTTCCAGTCAGAACTTCGGAGGAATGAAAGGCCAGAGAAAGAGTGTGGGGACGTCACCTCCAAAGAAGAGCAGCAGTTTAACCTGTTTGACCCAGATACTGGGTACCCAACTGTTGGATTGAAAGGAAGGTGTTGGTCTGGATCCAGGTAGACTGTCAAGTCTTCTGCAATGTAAAGATCTGCCTTAATTTACCTTTGCGCTGTGGCCAGCAGAATAGGTTCACCATGGGCTGTCCCACATAGTGGTCAGTGCAGGTACAAATAAGTGCTTAATCATTAGATTTTTTCTAATATCAAGTCTCACAACATAATCCTAATATCATGAGACTTGATATTGGGAAAAACGTTTTCACAGAAAGAGGCACTGGAATGGGCTTCCAAGGGAGATGGTTGAGTTGCCATCCCTGGATGTGTCTAAAGGTCATTTGGATGAGTGTTGAGTGATATGGTTTAGGGGTGAACTTGTAAGGTAGGGTAGATGGTTGCACTGAATGATCCCAGGGGTATTTTCCAACCAGAGTGATTCTGTGATCAACAATATGTGCACCTTCCCTATTTTTGTCCCACTGGAGAGCAAGGATTGCTGTGTTTGGGTCAGCCCTTGAGGAGATCTTCTCTGGAGACATTTAAAAACTGCCTGGATATGTTCCCAAGAGACTTGATCTAGGTGATCCTGCTCTGGCAGGGGGATTGGACTAGATGATCTTTTGAGGTGCCTTCCAATCCCTAATGTTCTGTGATATATGGTATTTGGATGATATGGTTTAGGGGTGAACTTCATAGAGTAGGGTTAATGGTTGTACTCAAAAGTCCCAAGGGTCTTTTCCAATCTGAGTGATTCTATGATCCTATCATAACCAAACGGGAGGAAAAGAGGTGCATTGCCACAGCAGAAAAAGGCATCTCAACTTTCACCTCCAATCCTCACAGTGCTTGTTACTGCAGAGCTCTCAAAGGGATTAAAGCAACAGGCAAGTACATCATAATATAGGAAATGCAAATGCGCAAGCTTTATAAAGATCTGTATTAGGGAACACATCCTCCCCGCTCTAGATCTGTACTGCATTCAATACTCTTGGGGAGCCTTAGGGAGCCTTAGGGAATTCGTGAATCCCCAGCGGTGTTCTGTGAGAGGCACATGCTGCAGTGCTCAGCTTCAGCAAGACAGCAGTGTTTCCAGGCAGAAACAGCAGCACACTTCTCAGCATTCACACATATTTCTAAGTTAACGCTTACGCACTACAGGGTACCCAAGCGTGCTAAGCAGAATCTTGAAGTTATGTTAACTCTGTTAACATGGACTATTGTTCTCAACAGCACGATGCATCTTAATATTTGCTTAAATCACTAGAACTTACTTCAAAACCACTTTTAGCTGATACAAGAAACGTGTTTCAGGATGAGTCTGTTAATACAAAGCTAAATCACGGATTCATTCAGGTTGGCAAAGACCCCTGGGATCATTGAGTCCAACCATTAACCCTACTCTACAAGTTCACCCCTAAACATGTGGTCTAGGTGATCCTGCTGTGGTGAGGGGATTGGACTAGATTATCTCTGAGGTCCCTTCCAAACCCTATTGTTCTGTGATTCTATGTAAACCAGATCCCCCAACACTACATCTAAATGTCTTTTATACTCATTCAGGTTTGGCAACTCAACCACCATCCTGGGCAGTCCATTCCAGTGCGTGACCACTCTCTCTGGGAAGAATTGCTTCCTGATGTCCAATCTAAACCTACCCTGTTGAAGCTTGAAGCCCTTCCCTCTGGTTCTGTTGCTAATCGCGTAGTTTTGATGTTTAAACCAGAACTGTGACAATTACAAAAGGACAGACAATTCCCCCCACACCCTCCACCTCCTTAGTAGAACACTGAAGCCCTTTATCCTCAAAGAAGTCACCCATATCCTCCTTCAACTCATCCTCCTCCCACTTTTCCAGACTGCATGGCTGATCTAATAAGGGTGCAGTGGCCACAGAGCAAGAGAGAGACACACAGGACAAGGTATTTAAAAGGGTTTCTAGCCAAAGCAGACTCAGTGAGATGGTTGACTGTGCACTCTAAACATCACAAAGCTGTCTGTGCTGCACATGAACACGGATGTGTTGAGAGGCATTATCAGACTTCATCAGCAGCTGAAGTGCTTGTCCACTTCAATTGCTGAAGTTCTTACAACTTCCTAATCTCCAGATGGGGAGACTATTCACCGGAAAGGGTGAAGAATTGAATCAAATAGTAACGTAGATTTATTTAACCCAGGAAGTGTAATGATATCACAAGCCGCATGATCTACCCTAGATGACAGGAAGAATTTTCTACCATATTTATCAACATGAATGAGGTCAACCCTCAGCCTCCTGTTTTCCAAGCTCAAGAGACCCAGCTCCCTCTGCCATTCTGTACCAGGGAGACTTTCCACTCCTTTCATCATCTTTGTGGTGGTAACTACAATTTACATGAGGTGCAAAACCTACAAGTTACTAGAACTCTTGATTTGAACTCTTGATGTGGATATTAGGAAGAAATTCTTTATAGGAAGAGTGGTAAGGCACTGGAACAGCCTTCCCAGGGAGGTGGTTGAGTCTCCATCCCTGGCAGTATTCAAGAAAGGTGTAGCCATGGTGCTTCACGCCCTGCTGTAGTGGCAGGCAGGGAGAGGGTTATTTTGTGCTTGTCGATCAGTCAGGCATTTAGGGATTCGGGCATTTAGGTTTTGGGTTGTTGTGGGTCTGGTTAGACTCAGTGATCAAGGATGTCCTTTCCAACCATGATGATTCTGTGGTTCTGCGAAGTAGCCACATGATGGCAGCAGAATACACGTCACCAAGAAGGACCTGGTCCTCCTTTTCACCAACAAACATGAGAATCTGAAGAATGGCAGGATGTTTACATCCTGAAGATGAAGAATGACAGGATCCTTCAACAGTTGTTTACAGAAGGAGACTCCACAACCTCCTTGGGCAGCCCCTTCCAGTGCTTTGTCACCCTTACCGGGAAGAAGTTCTCATATTGAGGTAGAAGCTCCTATTTCCAGCTCACACCCACTGCCCCTTGTCCTATCATTAGATGTCACTGAGCAGAGCCTGGCTCCATCCTCCTGACACCCTCCCTTCACATATTTATCATACCAATGAGGTGACCCCTCAGTCTCCTTTTTTCTGAGCTCAAGAGACCCAGCTCCCTCAGCCTTTCCTCACCAGGGAAATGCTCCACTCTCTTCATCATCTCTCTGCCGTTGGCCTTCTTGGCCACAAGGACACATTGCAGAGTAATTTCCTTTTTCATGAGCTGGAGCTGAAGTAGAGATGGTTTTCTCTTCCCCGCCCTCCTCTCAGGAAGTACACAAATGTTTTGGAAGTTTTATTAATTGGCTGCAGCAGTTTCAATTAAGTGAATGGGCCACAGATACAAGCGTTTGTGGAGTCTGTTTATTGCAGTGAAATATTGTTTCACATCTGGATGATATAGAGATGACTTACTGATGCAGCAAGACCTACTTTTTTGCATATATATAGGGGTGTGTGTAAAATGTTATGTATATGACATAAATTTTGCTGCGGTCATTAAAGAAATGAGAGCCAAATATATTTGGACCATCAATATATGCAAACAATCCGCACCCAGGTTTCCATTGAAAAATAACTTAGTTATGAAGTTCAGCTCTGGGCTGTTTATAAATACAGCGGATATTGTCTCAGTACCTGAGTATTTTCTTTTAATGAGAGGCATTTTTGTTGAGAGGAAGTCTATGAGTATATCCAACGTAGAAGAGTTCAGCTTGCTAATGCTTACAGTTTTTAAATGGTCTGTTCATATGTCTAAGTAGATAATTAATAAAAGATGAATAGCACAATATCAAAAGACATCTGTGTTAGCTGCAGAAAGATAATGAAGGCAATTTAGTAAGTTTCAGAACAAAACCCACAAATATTTTCTCAGTTCAAAAGACCCAACTGGATCTTCAATAAGAATCAGCTTAACACACTGCAGTGGTTTGCACATATGGTGCTGTCTACCCACAAACTTCTTAAAACACTCCTTAGGGACATGGATTGTACTACAGGTTATATTCTTAAATGTTGTAATAAAGAACAGGACAAACAGTTTATCAATCAGCCAGAACAGTGAACAAAAGGTCCTTAGTTCATGGAATGATCTAATCTTGAAGTGTCCTATTCAACGAGGCCACATAGAACTCCATCTTGGCTTGTGAAATCACAGTAGTCCTTTATAAAGTCAAGGAACAGTTATCAGTACTGGAGTTACCTGGGGTCATGGTGATGCAGAGAAGTACTGGGCAACATGAAGAGGCTCACAGTCCACCAGGACTCCAAGATCTTTCTCTTCAAGGCTACTCTCCAGCAAGTTGCCCCTAACCCTTACTGATGCCTGGAATTGTTCCTCCCTAGGTGCAGGACCCTACACCTGCTTCTTTTGAACCACATTGGGTTCCTCTTTGCCCAACTCCCCAGCCTGTCCAGGTCACTGCTGGATGGCAGCACAGCCCTCCTGTGTGGCAGCCACTGCTCCCAGCTCTGTATCATCACCAAGGTTGCTGAGGGACACTGTCCTCTCATCCATGTTATTAATGAATATGATGAATGAGACCAGACCCAAAACTGACCCCTGGGGGACACCCCTGGTCACAAGTCTCCAACTCAGCCCTGCACGATTGATAACAGCTCTGAGCTCTGTCACACAACCAGCTCTCAACCCACCTCGCTGTCTGCTCCTCCAACCCGCACTGCATGATTTTCCTAATGAGGACTCTACATGAGATGGTGTCAAAGGCCTTGCTAAGGTCAAGGCAGAGAACATCCACTGCTCTCCCTTCAGTGCCCTTTAACCAAGAGTCAACAGCTACAACCCCCCATCTGCTTTTGTGGGTCACCACTGTCCCAGATCCCTCACTCCCAGCAGTGCACTAACAGACTGTGCATTAACGCAGCAGTGCCTTGCTGGTCTGGATCAAATCTACTGTTTAACTAGAAATTCATTGATCTGGGTCTCTGAGTTTCACCTGGCTTTTCAGCCCTTGTAAATCTTGCAGTAACAAAATGTTTGTCCAGCAACCTACCAAATATTTTGCAGCTTTGGTCTCCAAATAAGGAAAAAATTCAAACAAGTTTAGTTTAGGTAGTAATCAGCACTGCAGGGCTATATGAATTAGCTTAAAAGTTTGTGTAGGAGTGTAAGTTATTGTTATAAATAATCAAAGAATCACAGAACATTAGGGATTGGAAGTGACCTCGAAAGATCACCCAGTCCAATCTTCCTGCCATAGCAGCCCTTGGCTTTAGGAGCAGATAGTTTTGGAGGTGGGGGCATGGACTGATGGGACATGGGATCAAGTCACACAGGAACATGTCCAGGCAGGTTTTAAACATCTCCAGAGAAGGAGACTCCACAATCTCCCTGGGCAGCCCCTTCCAGGGCTCTGTCATCCTCACCAGGAAGAAGCTCTTTCTCATAATGATGTGGAATCTCCTCTGTTCCAGCTCACACACATTGCCTCTTATCCTATCATTAGATGACACTGAGCAGAGCTTGGCTCCATCCTCCTGACACCCATCCTTCACATATTTACCAACATGAATGAGGTCACCCCTCAGTCTCCTTTTCTCCAAGCTCAAGAGACCCAGGTCCCTCAGCCTTTCCTCAGGGAGATACTCCATTCCACCATCTCTGTGGCTCTGCACTGGACTCTCTCCAGCAGTTCTGTGTCCTTCTGGAACAGAAGGGTCCAGAACTGGACACAATATTCCAGATGCGGTCTCAGTAATGTCTTTTGGGAATTGCCCTTCACACCAAACCATAAAGAAACCCAGAGCGAGTCTAATAAATTAACAGGGAGCATAGTCACAGAATCACAGGACATTAGGGATTAGAAGGGACCTCATAAGATCAAAATAAAGCATTTAAATTGTGAATACATCATCACGATACTAATAGCTGGACTGCATGACTTATGGACAAAGGAAACACTGAAGGGAAAGAAATAATAGTGAGGGGTTAAAAGGAATCGTAGATTTGCACAGATAGCAAAAACTACAGAGTTATAAACCTTATTGCCAAAAATACATTCTGCAAGAGATACTGAAACATGCTGCAGGGCTCAAAGCAATACCCCACTAATAAATAACATGATGACACTCCATGTATGAGGGTTGACCACTCATCCACAATATCTCAAATAGGCCTATGTAAAAAAAAATATAGATTGGAAGGACTGTAAGTTTTACTGTTCCTGACAGTTGTCCAATAACTGAATGTAAGAGTCGTTCAGAAACTGTGGCTTCATAGTGACAGCTTTCCATAGGTGACATTTTGATATAGATTTCTCCTAGCTACAAGGACAGGAGAGGAAAACAGATCAATCAGTAGGAGATAGTCTGAGGTTAATCCAACTCTAGTTCTACTTATTTATACATCTGAGGGTATGGGTCTTGGGACTGGGTAGATGCCCTTTATAGAAGTAGCTTGAGAGGCTCTGACTCACGTTGTTGTTATGAGTCACAGCAACACTGGCAAAGACTTCTAACTAGTTAACTGTATTAATTTGATACTAAAGCAATAGAAACACAATAAAACACATTTATGAAAATAGCATAAGCACACAAACAGCACTCTAATGCAAATGCGTTACCCAATCCGATCAAACAGCATGAGCTGGATTGTAAAACAATTGCTCTCAGGTCATTGTTTGCAGAGAATGCAATCTGCCTGAACTGGAGTGACTCAAGTGGGTAGACTTCCTTCTCGGTTTGAGGGGTCCTGCAAGTGGTTTCTGTGCAAATGCTTCTGACATAAAAGTGGTTTGGCTATTTTAAATTCTTGTTGTTGGTGGTTTTAAATTTAAAAATTGATCTAAACATGTAATAATTTTCTCTTACTTTGCGGGTAACTCTGAGAACTAGATGTAGCGGGGAGTCTGATGTGAGTTTTAATGAGATGTGAGTGATGGATGTGTTTTCATTAGCTGGAGTTGAATTTAGCAAATCTGTAAGAAGCACGCAGTTACTCAAGAGAAAGAAAAAGTAGCAGCAGTACCAGCATCATTCCCATATAATCAGAGAAAGTCAGAATCATACTCAACCCACCTGCTCTCTATCTTCATGACTGCTAAAATGGCACCAAAATCCCCAGCTCCCTAAGGTTATCATTTCTTTTCTCGTAAGTTTGTAGCTCAGGAGTCTTTAGAACTGTGCCTAAAACCCGCTATTTAAACAAGAACTGCTACATGAATACAAACATAGATTATAGAACGAAAATCAGAACAATGTTGGATTCACATTCACAGAATCACAGAACATTAGGGATTGGAAGGGACTTTGAGAGATCATCTAGTCCAATCCCTCTGCCACAGCAGGATCTCCTAGACCAAGTCGCACAGGAACATATCCAGGTGGGTTT
>JAOXOE010000326.1:0-14679 GCA_028565055.1 Phoeniculus purpureus | reverse complement strand
CTCTCTCAATCTCTCCTCATAAGTTTTATTCTCTAGAACCTTTGCTAGCTTCATTGCTCTCCTCTGCACTCACTCCAGCACCTTGATATCATTGTTATATGTATGATAGAAATCTATCATAATTCAACAGGCCAAATGAAGATTAATCTCCTTTCCCTCAGACTTTGATTTCTTATGCTTTCTATTATTTGGACAATTTTTCATAAAGAACAGAATTCAAATGGGAAGAAAGAAAATGTGTGAGATGTTTTCCATGCTGTTTAGTGAATCAAGTTTTCTGAAGCACTCTGAACATGTAAACTGCTTCTGTACAGGAACGGAAAAAAATAGAGGGAAACATTAGCTAAATTCCTGTATTAACTCCTATATATTCCATTTTTATCAGCTCTCTTGTTTTTGCACAATGTAACCGCAACTTATGCATCAGAGCTGAAGGAATATGATCAGTGCCATGTGCTAACCAACCCTGACACTAAGATATTTAGGGCAGCTGTCAAGCAACACAACTTTCTTTTGTGTTTCTTGTCAGAATTAATTAGCAGAAGAAGAGGCTTTAGTACACACATTCTTGCCAAGATGAACTTGGAAGGAATCGTAGTCTACTCTATACTACTGCTTGTTCCCAGCAAACCTCCAGAGGAGATAAATGAGCAAGTTCTTCTCAGGCTATCCCCCTCCTGTTATCAGTGAGTGAACATCAGGAGTTACAAGAGGTAACACGTATAACAAGTCTTTTGTGTGCAACCAAAGTGGTTGGCAGTTAGGAAATACCTGGCTTCAGAAATTAATGCAATTAGCTATTTCTGCTGATTGTACTAAAATATAGCTCCCTACTGTAAATTTTGACTTAGTTTGTTTCAGATGCACTAGTGATGGGAAACTCAATCTCTGTCTTCTTGTGATAATTTTGGGAAGTAGTGCTGAGGTTTAGAAACCAACCTGTAACTACACCCAGAAGTGAGAACCACTTGAACCACCACCGATGTCCTTTTGGTCCACATCTTTATCAGACCTCCTTGAGAATTTTCAGGACTTCACCACCAACTTTAGCTAATCCTTGAAATATTAAGTACTCAGTACTTCAGTAATGTCTTTTTTTTCATCCCTAAGATAATAAGTGGTAAAAAGAAAAAAAAGTGATATTAGGAAAAAATTCTTCACGGAAAGAGTGTTCAGGTAATGGAATGGGCTGCCCAGGGTGGTTGTTGAGTTACTATCCCTGGATGAGTCTAAAAGATGCTTATATGTAGTGTTGTGGGATCTGGTTTAGGGATGAACTTGTAGAGTAGGGCTGATGGCTGGAGTCGATGATCCCAAGGGCCTTTTCCGACCCGAAAAGAATCATAGAATCATAGACTCACTAGGGATTGGAAGGGACCTCAAAAGATCATGATTCTACAATTCCAACTAAAAAGAATTTAATAGAGTTTACTTGAACCCAGAGAAATTGAAACTTGAATCTGATGCAGAATCTGGTGTAATTTTCATTTTATCTGAACTGATGACTCAATGAATTCAGAAAGTTCTTCTTTTTATTGCAGCTATTTCACTCAATATTGTCTCATTTTACTTGAGTGGATGCACACACCTCTTGGGTTTTTTCAGACCCATTTAATCCCATTTTATGTGAGTGGACATATTTCAGGTAATGTTTCTGACCTGAGTAGTCAAGGAAATGGAAGAATACTCACTTGTTTTCAGACAAATATAGAAAGCAGTTGTTGTAGTCAAACATGTTAAGACAGCTACAGTCAGATGCACTTTACTTAGCTTTAGCTGTCTACAAGTTATAAGCTCCATCAAAGCTAGTCGTTTAAGCTTCTTTGATAGTGAAAGGAGAAGTAGCAACATTTTCACATAACAGTTAATTTGATCTGTTTTAAACATCTGTTTTAGGATTGGATAAATCATTCAGCTGCAGATTTATTGCTCTCCTTTGGCTGTAAAGGAAATGTGGACAAGACACTAGTTCAGGCTGGGTAGGCTAGGTATCTACCTCTTGGACAGGCAACACTGAATGAAATTAATCCAATGACACAGACAGGAAGACACACAGGAATTCCAATTCACTCACCTCACTAAAAAAAATACTCGTATTTGACTTGATTTATAATTCCAGTAGTTCAAATTTTCTTTCTTTTTGTTTTTTGCTGTGTCCACCTGAGATTCCTCTAATAAAACCATATCACTCTTGATAAACTTTATTCTGAAGGTCTCACAGTAGTTAATGATGTAGTTCTTACATTCCTGTTCTTCTGGGCTTGTTGCTTTAAAGCACAGTCCTCAATGCAATCATGTCAGAAAAAGGAAAACATATGATCAACTACCCGTGACCCTTAGGATTTGACAATGTCACAAATGTTGAGTAGCAGATTTTAACTGCCCTTCTCTCTCCCCCTGTCACCACAACCTTTCCCCAAATGTGTGGGTGCTTGGTATTACTTAGCTCCTGGTTTGTTTTTTTGATTTTTTTCCCTCCTCAATTTCCATGCCTAATGAGCCTGAGCTGAGTTAATAATGGATGTAATAAGTAATGACTCATTGTTTTGGGGCTTGTGTGTCTCTGTGTGCAATGGAAAAGGAAGCCAGGGCTCCGATGCTATTTGTTCTGCCATGTCACTTGCCGCCAAGCAATGCCACTCATCAATAAAAGGCAAGATGACGGATGAGTTCATTTAATGGAATTCCTCCGAGTGAGCTGCAGCCACTGATCTTCAGTAGGCTTGTTCTTTGAGTCTCTCTTTCTCTCTCTTCCAGTTCCTCTTCCCCCTACCCATTTTTTTTTTTTTTTTAATATTCAGGACAGTTGGAAAGTGTGGCTGGCTGAGACAGTTGCCATTCATGCCAGCAGCTCCTTCTGCTCTTAACAACTGCTATACTAAATCAAATCAAGAGCTTTGAGCAGGGAGATTATATCAGCACCACCTGATATTGACATTGCATGGCATTTGTGCAACTCGCCTTCCACTCTGTCTCTTCTCCTCTCTTCCCTCACTGGTCGAGGTGAGTGTGGAGGGAGGCTGGTTAGCATTTGAGGAGAACAGGGGTTTAAGTCGTCTCGATATGGACTTGTGCATGCTGAATAGTTAAAACAACCTTGTTTGTTTGGAAAGCTACCAGATTCTGCCTTCATGCATAATCTACAGCACTACACATATCCAAGGCCAGATTAGCTAAAGAGGTTATTATTTCAGTTTCCTCACACATTCACCTGCTCAGAAGAACAAACGGAGTTTCCTTACCTCTGTCTGTTCCCATCTTCTTACTTGTTTATTCTGGTTTTGCTTTCTCTTGTTTATAACCGCAAATGTTTTGTTCTGGTATAATTTAAAGAATAATTTTACAGTAAAATTCATGCAGGTGCAAAATGTCCCTGGACCAGATCCTCGGCTCAGAAGTAGTAGGATTCACGTAGATCAGCAAGTTAATGGATGTGTGGTCCCATTAGGTTCAGCAGACTGTGACTAAAACTTGTCAGAGCAGAAGAAACACCAGGACAATTTTACTCAAAAGTCTCTCAAAAATCCACACCTAACTTTACAATCTGAGATTGTCTGACACAAAAAGTTATTTCTCATGAATTGAGATTCCTTCCACTCTTAATGAGAAAGATATGGATGAGGTCATCAGTTCTCACAAGATTTTCCCTGTTTACTGAAAACTAACCTTGTACTGGAATGAAAAATTTGCAAAAGCTAGACCAAGAAATTAGTCTGTTTACTTTAATGAGAGTTAAAGTTTTCCAGATCCATGTTATGTTGTCCATGCATCTTGTACACACCTATTATAGGGAGTGGGGATGTATATATATAAAACAAGTAATTCTACTTATTTTATTTGTAGTTATTTATAATTCCTGAGCAGATACTCAGAGTGGGTGAATATCACAGAATCACAGAAAAACAGAATCATTCAGCTTGGAAAAGACCTTTAGGATCATCAAGTCCAACCATCAACCCTACTCTACAAGTTCACTCCTAAACCAGATATCCCAACACCACATCTAAGAGTCTTCCAAACTCATCCAGGAATGCAGGCACAACCACCACCCTAGGCAGCCCATTCCAGTTCCTGACCTTTCTCTCAATGAAGAACATTTTTCTGATGTCTAATCTAAACCTACCCTGTTGAAGCTTGAAACCATTCACTTTGGTTCGGTCACTAATCACCTATGAGAAGAGCCAGCACCAACATCTCTATGAGACCAGTTCTTTTGTTGAGAGTTATGGTTAAGTTATGTCCTAGCTTGGGATATGTTTGGGCAAAAAAGAGTTTACCTTCAACACTGGATTTTTAAGGGATTGTGGTTAGGAGTCTGATCATAGAAGACCAAGGAGGTAAGGAAAGGTGTGCTGTAAGTGGGACACATTCACAGATGGGAAACTGATTCTTTATGTCTTCCAGGGACAAACAACATAGTGATCAAATAATATGGCATTCTAGTGCAAGGGTTTGGTACTTCTGCTTAAAACCATGATATTCAACTTCAAGAAACTCTGCTGTTCTTTGAAAAATTAAGCTACTGTAGATTCAGCAACATTTTAGTGTCAGCTTTTTTGACAAAGGTGTAGTAATGAGAAATAATTTCACAATGTCACAATGTCTGAAGAGAAAGTGGTAGAATCACAGAATCACAGAACATTAGGGATTGAAAGGACCTCAAAAGATCATCTAGTCCAACCCCCAAACCACAAGAAATCAAAAAGCTTTAGGCTTTCTTCCTTGTTTGTTTAACCTGACCATATTCTGGGCATCACTCAAAACACATCATAGGTACAAACACTCATTGATCAGTGGGAAAAGGATGAGGGATACCGGGGTGGATGATGTAGAAGAAAATTCTCGTGGAAGGAGAACCTTTGTTTGGTCTCTAGCCTATCTAATGCTTCTAATTAATGCCTGCTCTCCGCAAAAAATCATCATGGGATTTTTCCTTACATATCCTAGATCATGAGTGCACATTAGACTCAATCATATTATATTTGAGAGGACTGGGATTTTGGGGAAGAGTATCTGTAGTTAGCTATACAGGGAATAAGGCAGAATGTTAAATATCCCATAGAGTAAAAGTGTATTAAATAACCTATATAGTAATATAGAAAAAGTATATTAAAAAGCTTATGGAGTACAGACAGCCAAGCAACAGATTAACAGAGCATTACATTTTATTGTTGAGCACAAATGTTCCATTCCTTTCTCTGAGCTCCTAATCAGCATTTTTCATTATTTCCCTTCCCCTGTATTTGGCTCCCGTGCCTCAGTGCCCATAGCAACACTTCCAGTGGCGTTAAAAACTAGATGCTGCAACCACATTCCCAGGCAGAGAGCTTTGCCAAGGCCTACATTTGATCCAGCTAGGAGCACATGCCCGCTCGGTGGTACAAGGTCATAATAATAATTCTCCCTTCAGGGGCAAACAGTCTTAGGAATGATCCCCCACTATTCTCCCCTACTATCTTGGCTCATTTTGATCTCAGTTGTTATTAAGCTCATTTTATGCTGCAGTCGGAGCAGCTTGTTTACTTACAGAAATGGTTATTCAGAAAGTGGCTGCCTACAAGGAGACCAGAAGCCTGTGTGAGTGTATGTGTGTGCAAGTGTGCGGGTGTGTGGTGCATGTAGGGAGAGAAAATTGGTTTGTTTTAGGGACACATCACTCCTTTGAACTCCAGAAGAAAAAACCCCCAGTCTTTTCTTTGATGGGCTCTGCTTTGGTTTTGTTTTGTTTCATTTTTGCCTTGCCCCAGTTTTCTTTCTGTAATGTCTAATGTACATTTCAATGGATGGGGATGATGACAGAAGGCATTTGCAATCCCTTGAGGCACGGCAACCGTCTCTGGAAATGTTTTTGGTACTGAAGTATTTTGAAGAGAATAAAAGAAATCCTTTTTTCTTCTTTTTATTTTTTCTTTCTCTTTTTTTTTTTTTGCCTCCCTTCTCCTTACATCAAGATTGGAATTTCAGTTGCTGGGGGAAAGGGTGATTTTTTTTTAGTGTCTTTAAATTGAAGTTTCCCCCACCCAGCTACTCTTTTGGAAAATATTTTTTCTTACTTCTCCCTTCATCCTCCACTCCTCAATTGCCATGAAGTAAGTCCCATTACCAAGAAGTAGGGATAATGACTAAATAAGACTCTATAGGCAGCCCCAAATCCCTTTGGAGCCTGTTCGCAACTTTCCATAATGGGACTCTTCATCCAGTGGAATCTGGAGAGTGTTTTCAGTGAGTTGCCCGAAGAAACATGGCTAAAAGGAAATACCTGAGGCTTTGTCAGGCTGCATGGAGGAAATAGGAAGTTAGTGGTCTGCTGGAAAGTCAACAGAAGGGAATTTGAAAGCCTTTGTAGTTGACTATAAGAAAAGGAAGGCTTTGTGGGTTACCCCATTTGTCACTAACTCAAACTTGACCAAAACATTGCCAACACAGGTGGCAAAATGAAGCAATCCACAGTAGCATACTCACAACAGCGTTGGACTACAAAGATTTCCCAAAATGTCTTGGCAGTGGTTTATGATGGAAGAAGACGGGAAGTCTTCACAGCAGATGTTTCAGATCTGGAGGCAAAACACAGTATTTTGACAACTGCAAAAAATCATGCAACTTACAAGTGATAAATTGCAAGCTGACTTTACACTGGAACAACAGCATTGACTTCAGCAGTGTGGTTTACAATGAGTAGCCATGAAATGTCAACTTGTATGAATCATATTCTTTATTGGTGTATATTGATGTACTTGCACTGGAGTGACGGAAGCTATGCACATAGAGTCAGCTGGTAGTTTATCAAAGTTTATCCCCTAAAACTTCTCTTTCTGCCTGTGATATATGACTAGAGATGCTACCCACAAAAATTTTTGAGGACTTAAAATATGTTGTCAGGAGCATAAATAAAGAAAAATTCATGTGTAAAGATCATTGTGGCATGGAAATGGCAATGACAAGATTATTTTGCATTTCCTTTAAAATATGAAGCTTCAAACAGTACCAAAACTGTAGCAAAGATATTCCTGGTCTGCTTTTCCTTCTGTGAAGACACAGCACACATCATCTGTGTCACCTTTCTCAACTTCAGGTAGCACTTTCATGCTATAAGTTCATCAAAATATATTTAAGATCAAATATGATGCAGGCTCCTGCATTTGGGAGAGGAACTATTTTCTATTACTTAAATTGTACCTGAAAAGTCAAGAAGAAACGTGGATTATGTAGATTTTGTGAAACCAAGTTTACATTTCATCTCAAATACCAGCTACATCACATTATGCCTATAAATGCGTATTTGACTCAAATCTGTCTGCATTTTACCCTAAAGACTTCCAAGACAAAGGTTACATCTCCCTTACTGACAAAGTACTAGAAATCTCTAGTGAGACTTCTCTCAGCTGTGAGGAAGTTTTAGTCTTTAGAATTCTAATTGCTTCATATTAGTGCCCTATTTGAAACCAGAGGTTTATCTCTGAAATGTTTAGTTTGTACTTTTTCTACTCTGAGGACAAAGTAGCTAACAAAGTTGATTCCACTACAGCATAGAAGATGGCAACTGGTATTTTTATTTGCTGCATCCCAGAATATCTTTGGTTGGAAGAGACTTTTAAGATCATCAAGCTCAGCTTTGGTCCCAGTACTGTCAAATCATCATTAAAACATGTCCGTCAGCACTATGTCTATATTACTTTTAAATACTTCAAGGATGCTGATTCCACCACTACCCTGGGCAGCCTGTTCTAATGTTTGACAATCCTTCTTGACATCCTGTCTCTGTCACCTGACACAGCTTGCAACCATTTCCTCTGGTCCTGTTGCTTTGCCACCAGGGAGAAGAGACTGAACACCTCTTTGCTCCAATCTTCATTTAGGTGGTTGCGAAAACCAACAAGGTCTCCGCTCAGCCTTCTTTTGTCCAAGGTAAGCAAGTGCAGCTCCCTGGGGTTCTTCATAAGACTTCTGCTCCAGACTCTTCATGACTCAACTGAAACAGGCAACTTCCTCCCAGATGAGGCAAGAAACTGTGGTGTGTCTCTTTTTCTGATCCAATCTCTTACTCCACTCCTCCAAACATCTGCTGTTGCAAACAGATCCCAATGAGAAGGGAAAACTGCATAGCTGGGCAGATAAAGAGTGGTAGCCCCAGCTGCTGCTCTGGGACTTGTGTAAGTACCAAAAGAGATATTAAAGTGTCAGTGGAGAGTGAAAATGCAACAAGAAGAAACCACTTTAGCTGAGAGGCACCCAGCTAGGAAATCCATTTAGTTTAGATCCACAGTACTTTGTGTTGCTTAAGTGGTATTGGTGGTCTGAGATTATGCAAAAACAAGGTCTGAACGTGTATGAGTTTGGATGCAACCATAGCCTGTAGGTTCATCCACCTAGTCAGAACTCGGTTTCACATCCAGATCAAATCTGCAATGCAAATTGTCAGTTGGGAAGTAAGCAGTCGGTCTCCTGAATTCAGATTTCTGCTTGGTATTTTTCTGTAAAACTACTCAGGAGCTCAGAAAGTTTTCTTGGCTGTTGAGTTTTATCATACTACATCATATTGTTTGAATTATGATATATATATATATATATATAAAAGGTTAATTTCAGCATAATAGCTACAAGAGGTCTTATTTATACATCTGTAATACGTCTCGCACACCAGTATTTACAGTTAAGCATAAATGTTTCTTGGACTTTGAGCCACAGCAAGGCCAGGATGGGTATAGCTGATGGAGGAAGGCAGTGTTGCTCATTCTTTGCAAAAATTATGTCTATTCTGGGTGCTCTTGAAGACACTGTGAAACCACAAAGACCTGGACAGACAATGTCAGGGTAACTCCGTTATTCAGTCTGTTCTTTAATTTCTTCTCCTTTCACCTATTGTTCACAAGTTAGTTTGGGGTAGCAGAGCATTTCTTCATCTCTATTCATAAGACAAACTAAGACTTTTGAAGTACATACATAAATCTAATGATAGGACAAGGGGCAAAGGGTGTAGGCTGAAACATAGGAGGTTCCACATAAATATGGGAAGTCACGTCTTCATGGTGAGGGCGACAGAGCACTGGAACAGGCTGCCCATGGAGGTTGTGGAGTCTCCTTCTCTGGAGATATTTAAAACCTGCCTCGGTATGTTCCTGTGCGACTTGGTCTAGGTGATTCTGCTGTGGTAGGAGATGGATTGGATGTGGATTGGATGATTTTTCGAGGTCTCTTCCAATCCCTAATGTTCTGTGATTCTGTGAATTCTGATCAATACATATAATATTTTGTTCCTGTTCTTTTTCCTTTGTAAACGTTTACACACCAACACATTCATTATGAGACTTATTACATTACAGAACCACGGGGTAATTCAAAGCCACTTTACAACTTCATTGGAAACTCAGAATCACAGAATCACTCTGGTTGGAAAAGACACCTGAGATCATCGAGCTCAACCATCTACCCTACCTTAAAAAATTCACCCCTGAACCATATCCCTCAACACCTCATTCAAATGATCTTAAACACATCTAGGAGTGGCAACTCAACCACCTCCCTGGGAAGCCCATTCCAGGGGCTTCCTGACAACCTTTTCTGTGAAAAAATTCTTCCTAATATCAAGTCTAAACCTACCCTGTTGTAGCTTGAACATTCCTTCTTGTTCTATCACTAATTGCTTGTGAGAAGAGACCAGCACCATCCTCTCCATAACGTCCTTTCAGACAGTTGTAGAGATTGATGAGGTCTCCTCTCAAGTGCAGAGAGAGACTCAAGTCTCTACACTCTGTGGCAAAATCCATTGCTGTTTTCTTTGTCAGCAGAAAAGCTGTGCAGCGTTTCCAGTGTCTCTTGAATAGTTCAATCATTGGACCTTAGATAGTTTTGCCAATATTTCCTTTCTTTTCCTAGCTTGCTCTTGATGAGAAAGCATCTTCCCCACTTGTATGACAATATATCAGCCTCAATTCCAATCTGTTGCACCTTTGGTATTACATTTCTTTGCCGTAGTCTAGTCTTTTCTGTTTTACTGTAGATATAGAGTTTGTAACAGCTCTTCTCTGTTCTTAAGTCCATTTCTGGTTTCCTATGCATTAAAAATATGTAACTTATTCCTGTCTACAGTTTCCCACTTAAACTTTTACTGATTACCACTGTGAAACATAAGAAAATAAATTAAGAAGAGCAGAGGGTCATCACTGAGGTCACTGCTGACATAAGTAAGTCTCCTTTAGGAGTTAAGAGTGTCCTTTACTACCACTTATATTACTTCAATTAATTTTTAAGAGTTAGAAGTTTATTTTAGCTCTCTAATATGCCTCCACATTCACAGACGAAAACTAGCAAAGTGAATCTCCCCATCCTCACTATTATCTTGTTATTCATAGCTGACCAAAGACATACAATTGATATGACCAGCTAAAGGAGTTGACACATTTGTTGAGCACATCATATTAATAAACGGAGAGATACTGTGTACTGGTAGCTGGAGTGCTTTCAGATTCAGTTAGCCAAATCTTTCTAAGAAATATTAATTTAATCCCAATGTGAAGAAGAGAAAAGAAGCAAACAATTACTTACACAATTTACTTCATACTTGCTCTCCACTTCCCTGCTTCTAGTAAAAAAAAAACAAGACCCCAAAACTAATCGCAAACCTTCATCTACAAAAGATGAAATCTTTTAATCTGTCTGGAGTTTATTCTCACCTTTCCTCCTTCTTTGCTTTGCTTTATGTGATGTACTGTTCATTCCTATTACCTCTTTATAGCTGTTTTGTTAAAGTTCATACCACAAAGACCTGTAAAAGAAATTTATGACTCTTGGGGTTTCAGCAAATTCTAAATAACCATAACATGAACATGAAACATTAATTAAAGACACTGGAGTCTAAGTTATAACAGAGATGCTGACATTTAAGCCCCTTGCACCGTGTAAATTAAAAATGGTATGACAAACAGTGAGTAATTTGATGGTCAGGGGTTCATAATAGATACCTTAATATCTTTGTCATGAAAAACAGTCTGTCCTTGGTTTAACCCATACTGAAGAGCCCAGGGGTCTGGTTCATAAAGCATGACACTGCCTAAACATTTTTGCAGTAATTCATGTATCAGTCTGGGAATTGCATTGAATATCCTTGAGAATAAACAAATACGCGGGAAATTTGTGAACTACATGTATTAATGCAAAGATAAATTCACTATGTCATTCCTGCCTCTGGTTCAGATACCCATTGCTGAGTTTTAAGACATTCTTGTTCAGAGGATCCAATGTCACATACACATATCATATGAGATGCAATTTTTTTAATTGATTATTAGCTTAATTACCATGAGTCATTCATAAGGCAGCTGTAACTTTGAAACATCAGGTTGCTGGGCACAGTAAAGAGGACACTCTCTGCCTTAATCAACCTACACCAAAAAGGACAACCGATAACTCTGGCTCACCTTCATTAGACAATTTTACAAACTGAGGAACATGCATGTTTGTGTGTTTCTATGTTCATATAAGCAGTGGCTCAGCATACCCAAAGAAATTGTACTCCTGTTGAGTCATTCACCTAAACAGAGTAGGTGGATGTAGCTCTATGACATAGTAGCTCTATGTCTGAGCTGTCTACAGCTCAATGGAACTGTATACTTCCAAAATCATAGAATCATAGAGTGTACTGGGTTGGAAGGGGCCTCTAAAGTCATCCACTCCAAACACCCTTCAACAAGCAGGGACATATCTAACTAGGAAGTAATTACTCAGAGCCCCATCAAGGCTGACCTTGAACGTCTCCGGAGATGGACTTTCCACAACCTCTCTAGGCAACCGCTTTCAGTGATCCATCACACTCACATTAGAGCCACGAAGATGATGAAGGGAGTGGAACATCTCCCTGATGAGGAAAGGCTGATGGAACTGGATCTCTTGAGCTTGAACATAAGATGACTGAGGGGTGACCTTGTTAAGGTTTATAAATATGTGAAAGGTGGATGTCAGGAGCATGGAGGCAGTGATATGACAAGGCGCAATGGGTGTGAGCTGGAACATAGGAGGTTCCACATCAATATGAGAAGGAACTTCTCCACAGTGAGGGTGAAGGAGCACTGGCACAGGCTGCCCAGGGAGGTTATGAATTCTCCTTCTTTGGAGACGTTTAAAACCCACCTGAATATGTCCCTGTGTGACTTGATCTAGGTGATTCTGCTGTGGCATGGGGATTGGACTAGATGAACTCTCGAGGTCCCTTCCAATCCCTAATGTTCTGTGACTCTGTGATAACTTTTTCCTAATGTCCAGCTTTTTCCGGCTTAAAACCATGACCCCCCATAACCTTGCCCTTGTAAGCAGTCTCCCCCAGCCTTCTGATGGGCCCCTTTCAGGTATTGGAAAATGACCATAATGAGATTCACCACATCCTTCAGTGGATATCTAGAGCAGCTCACATGAGTATGATCACTGAAACACTTAGACTGGAAGAGAAGTCAAGAGGTCATCTACTTCAATTTACTACTAACTCTAAAACTCACTCTGAATAGTTTGCTCAGGGGATTTTTTTCCCAGGAAATCTTAGAAGTAATTATTCCTTTTCCTTTGATATAAAGGGGTAACCAAGGTAATGAATCTGCCTGAAAGTTTACTGTTAGACGAGACAGAGTTTGCAGACTACAGATTACGCAACTGACAGCTGAAACAGGAGATGTAACAGAAGAGATGACTTCATTTCCCTCCAAGAAGTAGAAATCAGGTCCTGTATGTTAATCAAGGGGCAGTAATTTTCTGAAATAGCTGTCACGGTGGCTCGCAACTTTTAATCACGTATCTAATTTTGACTCTACAGCTGCTAAAGTTACAATTATCTTCGAACACTTAGTTCTGTAGTCTATTAATAAACAGTTGAGACAAAGCTTGAGACAACTGCAGCAGGTGTAACCAGAAAGCTCATGTGTCAGACTGAAAAGCAACTGCGTTTTTTCAGGTTAGAACTTCAGCTAATATTTCTGCTGCTGGCTGCAGAGATGGGCTGGCATGCTTCAGTAGCTTGACTTTGCTACTGAAGAACTTAAAGATGACAACTAGAAATCAAGGAGGTTGGCTCACTAACTCGTTATGAGTTCTTCACCTTTACTTCAGATTTGTTCCGTCACTTTCCTTGCATATCCTTCCTGCTTTGTGCTGTTATTTAATAACCCACTAGTTGTGTAATTTCAGCTCTCAAATTGAATACGATGTTCCCTCCAGTGGAACCCTCACCCTGATAAATTGCCAAATAGTAATTATTATTCCTTCCAGAGCCTGAGATATGGAGTCATGGCTGTAATTTTCAAGACTTGAGTGCCGAGAAATTTATGTTATATTTCTCTCCATCAGACTTCTCATCTGAGATCATATTTCAAGCCCTTTCCTTTGATGATATGATTAAGATAATTCCTTTATGAAGTTCGAGTCTCTGTGAGATATTCAAGAAGGAACCTGATAGTTCTCAAGCTTCGTTTACTTCCCTTATGAATATCAGCAATATATGAATGTAAAAAACTACAGAGACGAGATGTCTGACGGTATTAATTATTAAGGTAGCATCTACTGGCCTCAAATATGGGACCTCTGTTCTTCTGAGTATAAAACTAAAGGAAGAGACAGTCTCAGTAATCTTGTCCATGTTGTCCAGAATTACTTTTGCAAACTATTTGGTTGGTTTTTTTGGTATTTTTAAAATTAAATTAATTTAAATTAAATTATGACATGTGAGGCCCACTCATTGAGAACACTGGAACAGGCTGCCCAGGGGAGTTGTGGAGTCTCCTTCATTGGATATGTTTAAAACCCGCCTGGACATACTCCTGTGCGACTTGGTCTAGGTGATACTGCTGTGGCACGGGGGGTTGGACTAGATGATCTTTCGAGATCCCTTCCAATCCCTGATGATTCATTGAGTCTATGATTCTATGAATATTCACATTCTGAGCCTGCTGAATTAGAAAATTATTTTGCTTTACAAACCTCCAGAAAGAATGGAAGAATAATAGGATATGTGCCATAACACTATCTGCATTACCTCACAGGAATGCGGGGCCGTTTCACACATATGGATACGTGTGGTAAAATTTACACAGTGTTCACATTGGGCTGTGGTGTATTATTTTACTACTCCTGATGTGAAAAAAACAAATGGTTTAGGAAGGAGAATATTGCTATCCCCATTTTACAGACCTCTGTCTAATGGTTCACCTAGCCCATCTGTGTCGACCACTGGCGGTTGCAGAACAGCAAGATATTCTGTAGGCAAGGATTGTGGAATAGTAAAATAACACAAACTCATTCTAACCCTTCCAGTTACTGACTAGCTTATGCTCTGAACCTGAACATTTATGTACTGTTTTATGTGTTCATATCCTTTATTCAGTCCTTCTGAAATTCTCATTTCCAACAATATAATAAGTTTGTTTCTTCAATATCCTCAGGCTATAGCATAAGGATTGATACTAAATCACTCAAGGTGTTACTGTCCTGCAGATACAAGCATGCCCCATACAGGTGTCTTCTTATGAATATAGAATGTATTTGGATGTTAGAATTAACTGTTTCTCTACTGAACTGAGTAGAAGGCACAGCAACATCTACTACCTCTAAATACTTGCCCAAATACTCTTTCATAGAATCATAGAATCATTAGGGATTGGAAGGGACCTCGAAAGATCATCTAGTCCAATCCCCCTGCCACAG
>JAOXOE010000325.1:0-21128 GCA_028565055.1 Phoeniculus purpureus | reverse complement strand
GGTGGGTTTGTTTTTTCCTTTTTTCTCTTGAGTTACTGAAAGGCAGCTACGTTATCAAACAGATATCGTACTCTGCACTCAGCAAGCCTCCCTGCCCTGAACTCCTCCAGGTCCCATCAAATGGAGTTCAGGCACGGAGTAAAAATTATCAGCTCAGTAAACATCAGTCAGGTCAGATTTGACATCCATCTGTGTCAGAGGAGCCTAACCTTACATGCTAAAGCAGAATTGTGCCAGTCTGTGGCTTTCAAGTTACCAGAATGCATCTGGAGTGACCAACCTGCAGTGCTAACACACAAACATAACAAAAATTTTTGCCTTCTGAAGGGATTGTGCTGTGATTAGAAAGAAGTGTCGTTCTATCAGTTATTCACCTGAAGCAATAGGCATTCTCTCCATTGCTTCCCAAAGTAAGACCACCTCTTTAGCACAATCAATGCTTTGTAATTTTATCCTGAATGCAGCCAGTTAGGAAGGAGATTTTGCCTTTCCACTGGATGTTGAAAAAGGCACTTGTAGTGTTGGGTCACTCCTTAGCTTCCTGTAAAATTGTTTGGTTCAGAAGTGGTTTGGGGTTTGTACATCCTGGGTTTTTTTCCCAAAACAACTGATAAGCCGCAGCAATCAAGTAGCTTCTCTTTTTTCCTCTGTAAACAAACCTAAACCACATACTCTAAAACACCACTGTGTTACAGGCTTTCCGAGGACTTTACAAATACCTTCTCTGCATCAGTTGCAAAGAGTAGTTTTAACATGGAGCTGGACCATGAGTGAAAGTAGTATACTGTTTTTCTCTGTAAATGTGCATCTTTTAAAAGCCTCTTCTGACTCTGATGGCAGCGCTCAGTCCAGTTTGTTCCCTGCCTACCAGATTCAGGGGACTAAAAGCCCCTGCCATCTTTTACCAAGTGAGCTCTTAAATAGAAGCGTCTGTAGATGCCACATTCAGGCACTGGGTAAGTTGGGTCTTTTTTATATTTGAGAGACATACTCCTCGGTGTTTTTAGACTGTGGATTAGGAAGTATTTTGTTCTGTGACACAGAGTACTTGACAATGATGACACATAGGTAAGAGATGTGATGATATATGTGGAACAATATCTACTAAATGTTCCGGATGATTGGTTGTCTGCTCTCTCTGTGCCACTATCAATGCTGAAACATGACCAGAAATTGTTGCTGAATAATTAAAACCAAGAAGCAAATTCAGATGAAAACAGAATTCACCAAAGAGCAATTTCCCTGATATGAACTGCTCATTGACAGTTATTTTTAGACAGGGACATCCCAACCCCAATCCACTTCACTCTCAGCAGATGCTTCCCACATCAGACAGATCGAGCTCATGTTAAAGGCAATGCAACCTCCCACCAGCACCCATTTCCACGCTGGCTCAAGGCCCACCATGAGCCATTCCTCTTATTCTATTTTATTCTTTAATTCAGGCTTGACAACCTAGGATGCAGATTTAAATCCAGCAACAAGACAACTATTAATAAGCCAACAAATGCTGAAGACAAAAATTCTCAGTGAATTTAAAGCTGAGGGATTATTGCCAAGAAAATTTGGCTTTTACTTTCCTGTTGCTTTGATGCCCTTGTTTTCCATTTTCACAGCCTAAGGATACAATTTTTCCATCCTCTGTGCTGTCTCCTCAATCCCCTTAGGTATAAAAAGCAGAGGAGAAGAGGAACCTCTTACAACAGCAGCCCAGTCCTTCCCATCCACACTTGTCAATCGATTCTTCTTCCTTTCAGTGATTCTGGCAACGTCATCTTCCTCTTCATGACTCATTTCCCACTACTGCTGCCAGCCTGGAGAGAAGGATAGACCAGGGATGCGAAGGAAACAGGCAGTACCAGACCTGAATCTTGCAGATCCATGCTCCTGATGAACGAGCAAGGCAGTGCAATACCCTTTCAAATGCCGCCATATAGCACCTCTTCTTGAGTGGCAGTGTCCACCCATCCTGTAAAATTCACACAACAAGCACAGAAAAATTATTAAATCAAGAGTGAAGCAGAGAGCAGAGCAATAGCAACTTTGCCCTACAATCTGTGAATTCTCAGGTGGCCATAAATGTTTGCAGTTTGAATCACAAAAACATAAATTGAGTTAAATAACTTTGGCTGGAGAAGGGAGTGAGGGGTGATTTCGTTTTGTCTTCTTTGGTGAGATTTTGTTGTAATACTATGTTCCAGGAATTTGATTACGTGTTGGGGTTTATGTTGTGTTTGAATTTTTCCCCCAAGAAAGCCTGAAAGAATTTGTTTTGATAGTCTGGGAAGAACTAGTGGATCTTTCGTTTCAAAAGAGCAAACATCACTTAAAGCATTGACCTGAACTAAAAAGGAGGATGAAGCCGCACCAAAGATTTCTAAGATGCCAAAATATAGGCAAAAACCTTTCTCTTCATGACACTCTGGATCGAAGCAGTCTGAAATTTCTTTTTCTATTTGCTGCCTACTAGGAGAACAAACTCTAAGAAAAAGCAGTGGAATTTGAACCAACTCTTTCCACCCCACCACCCATTTCTTTGCCTATTAGTTGACGAGCTTTAGTAGACATTGTGTTTCCACAGATTTCGGACGTGCTCATATTCTGATGTCTGTGCACACCCCAAGGGTTCAGGTGAATGCACCTACTCTCATGCACAGGACCCATGTAAACACTAGCCTTAGAGTCGCAGAGGACAGCTCTGCATCTAGAGGACTCTTCTGTAAAACACATCTAAGTTGTGGCTACAGAATTTCCTATGAAGGGATTACTCTTTTCCTCACCATGCCTGTGACAAAACTCTCTTCACTTTCAATGGTATCGAGGTTACACTGCCAACATTTCAACAACCATCATGGCCAGCTTGAAGTTGTTTTTTTGGCACTGGAGGGAGAGTTTCATAAACCAGCATCACTTTAAACTATACCATGGAGAAACCTCCTCCCTGCATTCCTCTTTGTCTATTTCCTCAAGCAACACAACTGCTGACAGACATACCAGGGACATGGCTGGCAAACAGTGGGAGATGGTGTTTCACAGGCAATCAGCAACCAGACTAGTGTGTATTTGTTTCTGTTTACTTCCCATAATGAAATATTATTGGTTTGAGTGTACCATCAAAATGTTGGAACCATCAGCTGTGAAACCAAAAAAATCCACTGCTGGAATTGCAAGGCCATCTGATGAATTTGTCTGCCTCTGCGAAATGGGACACCAGGCCAGTTGTGCAGCAATACGGATCAGTCCTACTTCATTCCCTGAGGGAGGCTGGCTCCTTGGCAGAAGTTTTGCTGGCACTGCTGAAAGAGCGTTTTGACTGGTGCAAGCTGATGAGTCTTCCAGTCTGCTGTTCTCCTGCAGCTGACCTCTGATCCTGCTAAATCTTCCTCTGCTTCCTGCTGGAGGGTAATTCCTTCAGACACCTCCCGCAGTACAGACCAAACAGACCACCAAAAGCCATCCAGCTGAGGAAATAAAATCTAACTCAGATGGAAAGCTTCAGGGCTAACGTATCCCTGCACTAAGAATGCATACTACACCAGCTTCAAGATCCAGCTGTCCTTCTATGTAAAAAAGACCCTGCTCCAGCAAAGCACTTCCGCGTCCACCTATGCTTCAAGTCATTTACATTCTTAAAAGTGTTGCTGGAGCAGGGCCTGTTTTCCTTTGTCTACCTCTGTTTGCAGACCCCTTATTTATTCATCAGGTATTAGATTAGATGGCTTTTCCTTCTTTGCCAAGTTTTTAAAATTTTTAAAATTGTTTTTGTCTTGAGTCGTAATGTTGCTATTGGCTCTTCAGGTCTTAAGTCCAGTGATTTCCAGGGCAGCTGTGGGGTGAAGGTGCATGGCCATTTCACCATGTGCTGGTCTGCTGATGTGAAAGAAAAGAGTGCAGCAACCCCCACATTGCCACTTCCCTGGCACTAAATTCACAGCTGCTCCAAAAATGTAATGAGATCGTGTCTTGCAGGGTTTGCTGATGAACAAGTGTGTGTCCTTGCTGATTCTGGTGAAGATGGAGTTGGGGAGAAACAGGTATGAGTGGACAGCAAGATCTTTTTGACTGTTAGGGCTCGCTTTCGGCAACACAGACTTGTTCTCATCACCAAACTGCTCTTCCAGTTGGCTTGTGCATGTGATGTGACTGAGGCACTGGAAGCCAGTAGCTAAAGTGGTGAAAGCGTATGCCCGTTGCCTTTTTCACACTCACACACACTCTTCTACAGCCTGGTGGTGTTCCACCACAGAAGGATAGCGTATCGTTTTTGTTACCAGCTAAGCTTTGGGAAGAAATTCACACCAAGATTACATGGTCACTGAGCAGACCCCAGGTGAGAGGCAGTCCTTGCTCCGATGCATTTCCAGTATGCACAGCAAAGTTATAGGAGGAACAAAGGCACAGAGAGTTGGAATGACAGAGAGTTGGAATGTGAAAGGTCATACAACTCCCAGTGCCAGATGCCTGTGAATAAAAGCGGAATACACACATGTATGTGCTCTCTGGGATGTTTCTCTGCCTGCCCTTTCCCTCCCCTGCTGTGTCTTTTCTGTTCTGCTCCCTCACAGGATCATTTCTTGCCCTGGTTACTCACCAAGTACTCTCTTTTTGTTTCCACCCCTCTTCTCTGTACTTTACAACCCCTGTAAAGCACAGCTAATGCACAGCGAGGCCAAGATTCAGCAAGAGTCCCACGATGTGGGGCACAAGGAAGCAAGGTGATTTAATGCAACACTACACTTGACAGTCAAATGCTGCTGCTGGTCTGCTTCACGGAGTGGTAGTGGCCACTGCAAAGGTCTGTGTGATGATCTGAGGGATGTAAAACATGTCAAAGGGAGAAAGATGGAAAAAATAAATAAAATCTTTGTCCGTATTTTGGTCTCAAGTCAGTCATTGGTTGGCTGGTTCAGTAGCACATTGCAAAACTCTGTAACCTGTTGGTTTGGTTTTTTTTGAGCAAGACTGTCACAAAGGAAGGTGCTACTTTACCACCAATTACATTTCCAAAGCTGACTTTTCATAAAGTAAAGGCTGTAGCAAAGTCCAGCCGGGATGCTGCTGCCGGGCCAAGATTTTCATGGTGCTCTGTGGTTAGTAAGGTTGAAGGACAGAGACAAAAATGTTCAGAAATAATTATTTTCATGAGAACTTGTCCTCTTAGATTATGGCATCAAGGTAACTCCAGCAAGGACTGAAGAAGAAGCCCAAAGAAGTGTAGATTTTGTACTGGAGTCAGGTAGGTGCATGGGCCTTCTGTGATTTACATCAGCCAAGCATCTCATCTACAGCAAAGCATCATGCCAGTGTAATGGCACAATGCTCCCACAGAGACCAGCAGTCCTTTCTCTTTCAGTTGAAGTAGTGCAATCTGGAAAAGAGAACCCACCTAAGTTTTTGATAAATGAGGTGCTGAAAACTGCGTAGTGAGCTATCTCATGACACAAGCTGGAAAGTGATTTTACTCTGAAAATTATATCATTTCCCTTAGCTGCATATTGAGATATTTGTGATGGAGTCCGTGGCTGCATTTCCTACGTAGTGTGATGTCCTTTAAATTAGCGCAGCTATGTGAGAGTAGTAGAATCTAGGGCTTTGAAGCAATCTTTTGGAAACATATTTCACCATCAATAAAACTCCAGCTTTTTGGGAGCTAAGGGGTGAAAATAAACCAAAAACATACTGAAAAAAAAGGTAAATTAAAAACAACAAAAAGCATACAGAAACATTAGTGATGTCTTTGTCTGTATTTGGAATTCCTGAATTAATTCTACAGTTGTAAAGATCTATAACTTATCATACAGATCTTTTCATCACACAGAGGATAAATATCCACGTTTGTGATTTTCCCTGTACCATATCTATGCTTAAACTAACAATTTGCAAGAAGCTTAAAACTGCTGTGTCTTTCCTAATGTTTTTTCCTTTCTATTTGGAAATCTTACTGAAAGTACCTCTCTTTCAATTTTAATTTTTCTTAGAATCCTGGTCAGGGCCAATAAGACTTTAAAAGTGAGGGTACTCACAACACAGTTCTACACACAGTTAAACTTCAAAAATGCATTTTTTCTTGCCATGCTTTTTGCATATACAGTAGCAGAGAGTGGTGAAATTATGGAAGTATTATTCATTCACAACGTGGATTGTTCTCATACCAAAGCAGTCCTAACATTTTTGAAAATATTCCTAGAAACACTTTCCAAAGTCCTTAAGATTTTCATTTTTTCTTTATAAAATATGAAGTCAAAAGTTTTGGAAAGTATGTTCTTAATTTGATTCTAAATTTTTATAGCACTTTAATTATAGCATTTTATAGCATTTTAATTATAGAAAACCCAGTGTTTGGCGTTCAAGAAAACATTTTAACTCATTGGGAATTATTTTAAAACTGATAAATTGACACTATTAACATCATTCAAATAAAAACCAAGGAAATATATCTTTGCAAATGTATATACTTTATTATGTCCTGATCCTCCTTTGCTTTTACATGGTGTAGGCATTTCATAATTAGATGTTAGGAGTTTTCCACTGCATAGAGCACAGAAGTTCCCAGGATCACATTTGTGGTGTTCTCGGACCCCACCATACAGCAAGGTCTCAGTCTCTCTCAGTCCTTTACCATCTACTAAAATAGGGATTGAGTAAAAGTTATACCACACGAATGAACTGAGTCTTGCTGGAGCACAGTTAGATCTCAGGCTTGTCATCTAGAGATACTGAGCTTCCCCATGAATCTGCTGTCTATTATCCACACCAAAGATCTTTACTTTTGCCGGCTGTGTGTACTTTTCTACACCCATAGCCAGCTGTATACAAAGATCACATGCTCAGACGGCAATATCCATGTTCTTAGCAGACTAGCCAAGAACAAAGATCCCTGTGTTGTGGTCATTGCCCTGACTCAAACTTACTCCAGTCCTTGAGTTATTTACACTAGAAGTGTTTAACTGTGATTTGGATCCTGTAGACAGGCAATAGCACAAGTGCTCATAGACAGACAACCTGGTCTGCAAGCAGAGCCCTGGCCAGAGGGATCAACAGAATTTGGTGCTACTCCCACCTGCCTTTTCTACCCAGCAGCACTACCCTGGTAAGTTCTCTGATGGTCATGTCCTCCTCCTCTCCTGTGCTGTCTACACAGTAAGGGGACAGAAATATTTTGTCCCATGTGCATTTTTTAATTGACGCTAACCATGGTTCTTTCAGCACATCAAGTTTTTCTTGCTCTTTTATCATTTGACAAACAGTTTTGAAATGAACAGTAAAATTGGTGTTACCTGTTAAGTTTGATTACTACGGGTCATAGCACCATGAATTAATGACATAATACAACATAATTAAACACAGAGCAGCACAGAATCTTACAGATTTTTACAGTTTGGATCTTTTCTGTAGCACAGTGACGATTCAGCTTATCAATGCCTTGCCCATTATGCTTTTCTTTAGAAACTTATTTACCCCTTGAGCTGGTTTTCAATATATGTATTCACTTATATTGTTCACACTGAGACAATTCAATGGCCTTGGTAGATACATACATGAACAAGTAACACTGAGACTGTCATTTTCACACCTTGTCCCAGATAGAACATAAAACTGACTGAGACTATATTAAGGAATCATTCAAGAGTATCTCCTACAGTACACTCTATTAGCAATGTATTCAGGTGTATTTATTTAAATTTTAAAGATTGTATATGTTCATCTTGATGATTCAGATGAAGGTTCTTTTAAATGAATGAAAAAGTATAGCCAATATAGTATTTACTATGCTTGGATTTCTTCCTGGCCAAAGGAAAGCAAGAGGTTACATTTCATGAACATGTATGAATTTTAACTTAGGAAAGAAAAAAATGTTTCTGAACAAACACGTAAATAAAAATTACATAATCTCTGTGATGGTTTGGCCCTAGTGGGATGCCAGGTGCCCAACAAAGCTCTCTATCACTTCTTAGATGGACAGGAGAGAGCAAAATACATTATCAGGTCAGTGTGTCAAGAAAAGAACAGTTTAATAAAGCAAATGCAAAGGCCACGCATGAAAGCCAAAGCAAGCAATGAGGATTATTCGCTACCTCAAATCACCAGGTGATGTTTAGCAGCTTTCCATAGGAAGCAAGGTTCCAATAAGGATAGTAGTTGCTCTGGAGGACAAACGGCATCAATGAGTGTGCCTGCCCCTCCCCCTCGCACCTTCTTTCTCCTTACTTATATATCTGGGGTGACATCATATAGTATGGGATATTCCTTTGGCCAGCTTGTGTCAGCTGGCCTTGCCCATTCCTCAGCCTACTGTCAGGAAGAACCTCAAATACACAGCCTCAGTGCTGTGACTACTCAAAAATAGTAGACAAAATGCTGGTGTGTTATTAGCACCCTTCTCTTTACCACTAGATACAGCACTATGAGACACAGTCAAACCCAGTACAATCTCAGAAATATTTTTCTAGGTTTGATGGAAAGTCGTATCTTTCTGTTGCAGTTAAGATGCCTTTTCAGAGGTTTCCCAGGAACTGTTTGATGCATTACACTGTTCAGAGGCAAATATTTAGGGAAAAACCCCAGAACATTAAACTACAACTGTAGATGCTGCCTTTACAGTGGTCAAATCATATGATAACAGAGATTTCATCAATCAGTAGCACTTACTGAGGATTTATGGGATGAAGACTTTTATATGCATCCTATGGGTTTCTCCATATGAAGGAAAGAACCTGGCAAAACTATTGCATTTTATCTCTTTTCCAGGAAAATGGGCCAATTCTCAGCTGCAATGCTTTGGATAATTTTCTGTCTGGTAGTTTCTTCAAAAACTGCCAAAAGCAGGGCACAGAAAAATACACTGATGTCATTGGCCCAAATAAACAAACAAAGATCCTCTAAAGAAATTAACTCTCACCAAAATAAAAATAGTTCTAGAAGATCAACAAACCCAAAAATGGACCAGATTTTAAATGAGAACTTGTGTTTTACATATCATGTGGCTAGACATAGCTTTTGGAAACAGTCCAACTCAGCCCACTTTTCCCCCACCATCTGTCAGCAGTAGGTTTGCTGACTGCAAGAGCTTAGAGGCAATGTGTAAAAGGCGAGTGTTAGACAATCAAGTTTAAACATGACAAGAGCAGGGAAATTCAAAGGCTTCGTGATGTAATATGCTAGCACTTGGCTGTTGTGAGAAAAAGAGGAGGAGGATAACATACTAAAGACAACAGGGTCGCTCACCTTTAGGCTGAATCCTCTGTCTCTTATCAGGTTTTACTGAGATCCCGACATTATTTAAACATGCAGTTGGAAGTGTTTATTTCAGACATAGGCTGAAGAGATTTTGGGATGTAGGCTGTGGCCCTGTGTTTTGGTCTGCTGACAAGCTAAATCACACCCCAGATAATCAAAAACTTTTGAAATAATGAGATTAGTGAAAAAGCTGGAGACCACCAGAAGATGGATGTGAGTTTTATGTCCTTTGTCATATTGCAAGGATGGCTGGAGCAGAAGCTTGTAGCATCCTTGTATTGGCTTGATGTGTAGACAAATACTACCTCTACCAAATGCTTCTCCCACCTTTGCCGTGGGTCTACAATGCCAATAACATGCTCGGTTACAGACTGCTTTGACTTAAATGGGCGTGCCGACTTACGAGAATGAAGCAGAGCTAGGAGGAGGCAGTCTAGGCCACAGGAGGATGTTAACAAACACTTCATTTGAAGAAAGAATTCTGAACAGTGTTCAAAAGATTCTGGTTTGTCCTCAACAGAACTTGGGGAAATGGATCAACTCTCCAGGACAAAAACTTTCCCTTGCAAAACTGACGAGTATTTGTATCTCATAGTCCAACACCGAGGTTGTTTTATTTCTCACAAATTCTCTCCTGAAAGGCAAGCTATCAGAATCAAGCTTAAAGCTGCTGCATGTGTGATGTAAGAGCATATCTCAGGTATATAAGATTAGAAGGCTGAGGAAAGGCATGCTACAAGCAGAAGGATATCTACTGACTTTGTTATGATAAGTATGGTATTGGATCTCAGTTGTGTTATTTTAAAAGCTTCTTTGAGAAGTGTGCTTCTCATCTTGTCTTGAGCAGTGAGGAAAGGAATTTCTCCAGAACCCTTTGAACAGGACTATGCTGGAAAGAGCTCAGTCCAGTATAGTTAAACTGGCTGCTAGAATTACAGCCAGTTCAGGAACTGTCTATTAAAACCCCTTGAGTGAGCTGTGTTTCCTTGTGAAGCTCATTGCTTGTCTATAAGGAAAGCTGTGATGTTAAGAGAGAACCCTTAAGCTTCCTTCTTTCTCACCTACACTGCATTGATGTAATTCCAAAGTTTCCACTGCCTTGCATGCATTTGAGGCTCAGCTCCAGACCCGCCATATCTGCTATCCACACTTCTGATGCTCAGTGGAAGGTGAAAATGTCAGCGGAGCCCAGCACTAAAAGCCACAGGCTACCAGAAGCCTTTTGACTGCAGTATGAATAGGGGAACAGATCAGCACTTGTAGACTGATTACAGATTTCGATGTGGTGCCATGTCTAGGAACTGTGCCAGTAAAAATCCTTATAAAAAGAGTGGACAAAATTTACTGCATACCTGCCACAATCAGTTTTAAAATTAAAACATCTTCCTTGGTTTTGGTTCGGTTTTTTGTTTTATAAAAAAATGGTAGGAGGGAAATTGCATCTTTAGATCAAAGTTATAAGGCTTCAAGACACCATATGAAACTTATAAACTCACGATTTTGTTTTACATTTAGATAATTAAAAAATACCAAAACTAAATCTATATATTTTAATTGAGATTTAAAAAAGTACTCTCAGTCACATACCTTGTAAACTAAGTTTCATTGAGCAGTAAAGTTTATAAAGCTTAGTTAAAACAACTTTTGAAAATTTTTTCTTTAGTTAAATGAAATACTGACAAACTGGTGGATATTGTAATCAGGTAGAAACTGCTGCCTGAGGAGGAAAAAAAAAATCTATATTAAAAAAAAACAAAGTCAAACGTCTTTGTTTCCATTAATATATGTTCCTATTTAGTCATAACCTACAAAAGTCACCATGACAAGTGACTAAAACACAGAAAAGTGATTTTGCTGTTGAATTCTAGCAGCTTAAAAAATCCCAAAATAGCTGTGCCAGTTGCCTCTGGGCATGTTCATACAGCAGGTAGAATGGCATTCCTGAGCAGACTCTGCTCTGGAAATCTCCACTCAACATTTTGAGGGACATGTAATGACTGTCTCTTCTGCTATCCAGCAAAAAGGTCAGCCCCCATTTACCTATGAATGTGGCCCAAAGGCATAGGTTATACCAGCACACTGCTGGAGCTAGTGAACAAAGATCAATGAGTCCAGCCCCAATCTGGGCACTCTATCATGCTTTGAACCACCTGGCAGACTTCATTGCATTATTCCTGGGGTCTACATAGCTTCCCCAGCCCAAGAGAAAGACAAGCCTGCTTCAGGCTGTGCCTGTGGTCCCATCTGCAGGACCTTCTCCAGAAGTGGAGGTCATCAGGACAGATACAGGTCACAGTGCTCTTTGTAAGCAGGTCCAAAGGGGCTCTCAATTTTTTTTTCACAGTGCAGTTCTGGCTAGAGCTAGTCAACGGTTCCTAATATGCTTTAATAAACCAAAGCTAAATACAGCCATCTCTTTGAACCAAAGTTGAACTGCTTTACCACAGTGTTGTATATATCTGTATTGTGCTTTACATTTTAAGAGAGGCTCAATCACTCTTGTGTCTTCTCCTGTGTTGCTTTTAGCCCCTACCAAATTTCCCTTAACTCCACATATCCCACACAAAATTGCTGAGCTTTTTGAAATCTGTCCAAGTATCATTTTGTTGTAAAGTGGGCGACAGAGACATGCAAGCTTTGTAGAGAGGTTTCTAAAGAGTGCACTGCTTAAGTCGCAGAAGGAAAACATAAGCACTTGCTGTAAGTTGAATCAGGACATTCGTAGTCTTCAACATTATTTATAGCATTTTCAACATTTTGAATTTAATTCCTTTGTTTTTTTAAACTGTATTCACAACTTGTGCATATGATCATAAAATCTGATGAATCTGTGAAATTACCCAGAAGCCAACAGAGAAATATCAGCAGGAATCTTAGTTGCAATTCTTAGTTGCAATTCTTACATGATTTGCAAGACATGCTGTTTCATTGTAATTTTTATCTGGCCAGCTGAGGTTTGCTTAGAACTACGTAATTGGTGCATTAATCTAGACTAATACAGAGTTTTTACACTTTCATTTTAGCTTGGAGGAGACTGGGGGGGTAACCTCACTAACCTCTATAAATATGTGAAGGGTGGGTGTCAAGAAGGATGGAGTCAGGCTCTTCTCAATGTCATCTAGTGATAGGACAAGGGGCATGGGTGTAAGGTGGAACACAGGAGGTTCCATATAAATATCAGAAGGAACTTCTTCACAGTGTGGGTGATAGAGCACTGGAAGGGGCTGCCCAGTGAGGTTGTGGATTCTTTTTCTCTGGAGACATTTAAAAACCCACCTGGATATGTTCCTGTGCAATTTGGCCTAGGTGATCCTGCTCTGGCAGGGAGATTGGACTAGACGATCTTCCGAGGTCCCTTCCGCTCCCTAACGTTCTGTGATTCTGTGATGATGTCTGTTGTGAAAAAAATCATCGTTATATACTCAGTCATGAAAATTATGTGAATGAAAAGTCTTACTTTGTTCTAAAAGAGTGAGTCAGGGAGTAGTGAAGTACAAGGGTCCATGAACATGAAAAGATTGTGAAAATATTGCTCAAAAATGCACAAAAGTACTGTTGTAATACACTAAAATGTGAGGTTGGACCTTTTAATATCTTCAAGCCTCCTTGTAGGTTGAGTGGTGAAACAATGTTAGCATGATTACAAGCAAACAGAAACTTAACTAATGATCAGCATAAAAACCCACAAAGCTGTCTGGATTTTGCATGTATGATGTGGAAATGGTGCTCGCCTGATACCGTGTGACTTTCTCCAGCTGATGGTTGTTTTGAACAGTAGCCCAATTCAGAGTGCTGAGATTTGCAGCTACCAGGGTTAGTTCGTGCTGCAGACCTCATGCTGCTGTCAATTCCAAGGTTAGGGAGCAACAGAAAAAGTGTTCCTATCAATATCATTACACCACTTCTTCAGAGGACATGGGCTAAGCCAACTAAAGCTGCTCACTGTCAGCAAGGCCACATTCACTTTTAAGGTTTTCTGGAATAATGGTAGAAATGAAAGAGGGAGACTTCATCTGCTGAAACACTGTAGAGGAGGTGTCCGTGTAAGAGTGGTGAGCCAAGAGGGTTAAGCAGTAAGTTGCAGATGAAATAGGTGAAATGAGATATGTTGAGTTGTTTTACACCACTGGCTCCAAGCAGCTCATAATCTTGATCACTGTTACAGTCTTTCTGTGTATCAAGCCAGATTATAATAATCTCCTTGTCCTTTACTCTCGTCTCAGATGTGTCCTTGAGTAAAATGTTGACTTCAATCAAGTCAAAAGATGTGTGGCCAAGAGGATTTCTTCCTTGTGACATAGTGAATCTTCTGGAGAGCAATGTCTAATAAGAACTGAGTCAGGGTCTCTGTATCTGGCTGGGGAAAGACCACATAAATAGCTTCCAAAGTAACTGCTCAACTGTGTTATCTTCTGTTTTAGATTATGGCATCCCAAGAGTTCTAATTTAGTGCTAGAAATGTAGAAGGCCATGCCCAAAGTATGACTGCATTATTGTGCACTGCTTTAGTCTCAGCAGTGCTGTCCTCTGGAGAAGTGCTCCTGATCTACACTGCTGCAAAGTATATCTTCAATAATCTGTAACTTAAAAGTAAATTTAGAAGAGTCAAACGCACAGACAGAAGGATGACTGCTGCTTTCAGAATGGCAAAACTTACACACACTAGAGGTCCAAGGAAAATGGTTAGGCATTGAAACCTCTGTCACTTAAGTACTCAAGAGGAAGTCAGTGCTCCATGGCCCACATTAAATGGAGAACTAGGGGCAAGGAAAATCTCTACTTTTTTTGGCTGTGTTCTTAGATGAAGTTCTTGGTACTGGATTGTCTCCTGCGGTAAATCGAGGGCTGAAGTCAGTGGGAATCAACAAGTGGTTTGAGGTCTCCTAGTCATACTAGGGGTCAACAAGGTGTCTCCTAGTGATACTGTGATACAAACATCAGCAAAGAGATGCATTGGCAAGCCACAGCATATCTCGAGACATTTAGGCAGTCCTAAGCACGTATTTAAAAAGGACAGAAATTCAAATGATCAAGCTTCACTATCCAGCTGGCTGCATAAACATACAGAAATGCCACTGTTCCATGCTGGTATCTACTCCTTCACTCTTTTATTGCAGGGATGGCAAACACAGGGATGGCATGCAATTTTGGGTAGATCTGAAACTTCAGAAGCATCTTGTTGACCAGCCTCTTCTTCTAGGTGTAACAGTTGACCTTGTTTTCCCAATAGCCTTGCTGTCCATTACAATCTCAAATGTAGCTGTACACACCTATTCTTGATGTCCTGTTTAAGAGGGGAACCCTCAAAGACTTCTCAGACTGATTTGTTACAGCAACAGGAAGATAGATTTCATTTTCAGGTAGTTGTAACAGTCTGAATGAGATGACAATCTCAAGCCATCTCATATGGATTGTTTGTATTCATACTGTAAATAAAACTGGGGTTGTGAAGCTCATTTTGGCCTACTTGGGCTGGCACTTTCTGATAGCTGTTAAAGTATGTTAATCAAAGGTAATACCAGTAAAGATGGTGTCATCACACTGGGGCAAATAGGCTACTACATATAAAATATATTCCAATATATAATACGAAATATATACAATATGCATATAACACTATATAACATAACAGTATATGTCAAATTCACTATACATATCAATAAACACAATTCTGGTTACTGGAAGCAACTGTCTGGTGGCAAGGTGGGGGACCAGCAGTAAAGACTAGATGGAAAAGCAGTAGTAATGTGGCATTCATCACACAAACAACATGCATTCTTCATCTGTGAGTGCAGCTTGGTGCCCTTCTGGTCATCTTAATAATCAGTATGGGAAGAATTATGAAGGCATGGGGAGACGTATGTGTACAGTGGTCAGTGAGGGCTGGATGGCTACCAAGCCTGTGTGCCCTTGTGATCTTTGTCTTGACATCACTTTGTGCATATCCACAAACAACACTTCAGGTAACCACAAAGCTTGCAATGCCCACTCTTTGTGAAGGCTGTGAGCCATTAAAAAGGTATACACATGTACTGTGTCCAAACTCAGAAGTCCTTCTGGTGTCTCAATGCCAGGTCAAAATAACCACGTGGTGAGCACAGTGGGGTGGGCTTATGCTCTGCTAATTGACAGTACAGTCAGGATGTGATGAGCTCTTCCAGCAATTCACTATGCATATGGTTGTCATCTCCTGTGGTGTGGGGCAGCCTGAATGAACCATAAATGGTGCTGAAATTGCAGGACTACAGCCTCATAAAGAGTTGTGCTGAGATACCCTGTCCAATTTACACCTTTTTTCTGCCTTGTTTCTATCAGCAGAGAGAAACAAGCCTTTCATTCCAGATATTTTTAAGCCTGGGGAAAGATCAACAGAGGATGGGAAAGAAGAAAGATTTTGGATAAGGAATGGAAGGGGAGGTAGGCTAAAAGCAACTGACTTGCTGCGAATGCAGAGGAATAGGATGAGAAGCAGTGGGGCATGGTCAGAGAGAAAGCTGGCCACATAGTTCTTCTTCAAGTGGAAGAGAAGGCAGCTCTGCAGCATTTGTTGCTCCAGTTAAATGTCAGTGAGGTAACTTCCACCAAAAGAATGCTTCCTTAGGCAGGGAGAAAACAAGCAGAGTGTCAGGACCAGCTGGCAGCTTGAGAAAAACAACCACACAATTAGACTGCACCACTGGGAGCACTGGATGGCTGCCCCTGCCTCCTTCTCATCACTATTCAAGGCCTGTCAAAAGAATAATATAAGGTGCTATAAAGAGAAGACAAATCTCAGGCAGTCAGAACAGCGGTGGGACTGGCCAGAAGGGATAGGGGTTGGTGCTGGATTCCTAAAGCTGTGTGCTCATTTAGGGAAATGGCTAGCTTTGGAGACATGCTTTCTGTCTCCAAAGGTGACAAGGCAAAGGGAGGGCCTGCTCATGACCTCACACCATTCAGGGGTCAGGCCCTTCCACTGATCAAAAATGCATGAGGATCAGCCTGTCCCTTTGTTTCCTTGTGGTTTTCATCTGTCAGAGTGCTAAAGAAATGCTGGAGGACAAGACTGTTCCTGTCAGGACCCTAGCCTGGAAACCTTCACATAGCAGCCTCAGCTTGGTCCCAATCTCCATCCATCTCCACACCACCCTCTCAGTGCTGATAGCACAAACTCTATCCTGGGGTATTGGCATATGCCACAATCAGAGGCACCTCAGAAGCATCACTCACCACAGTCCTTCATTTTAAATGACCTGATCTGCAAAAGTTACCTGATTAGTCCTGAGAGAAGCCAGAGATGAAATTTCACCCAAGCACAGAGATAATTTTCACTGTCTCCAAAAAGAAATCCTTGAGAAGGACAGATTCCTCCAAGCAATAAAGGCTAGGAAGGAAATTGTTTTTGAAGGCCAGAAGCCTATTCTTTCCAGATTTAGGCACAGGGATAAACATCAAAAGGAAACAATGGATACCCACTTCTGCAGGTGTTTCCTTCATACTTAACTGCTCCCCTCCAGCCTGTTGGGAATACTGTTCTTGCCTATTGTTTAGTAAATTCCAAGCATCATATTTATATCCATTATATGAAGGACTCTGTGCTGGGTACAAATTCCCCTGTGCGTGGCTACAGTATTGTGCCAACTGGAACACTGGGGAAACCAAACACCAGCTAGGTTCCTCAGATCAAACCCCCAGTACTGCAAGCCACTGCACGAGTCCAGACACTATCATGTTCCTGCATTCAGAAAAGGGAAACCTGCAAGTGTTTGCCTTCATAAACTTTTTGTTTTCTAGCATTAGAAACATGTCTTCAAACCTATCTCTGCTACACTAATAAGCTGCAGCTGACCTGAAATAACATGCCAGTATAAAAACACAAGCATGAAAAGGCTGTCCAAGGAAGAATGGCATTCTTAAGCACAGCTTGGAAATTTTCCAAGCCAAAACAGTGGTGGAACAAACCATTGTATTACTTAATGTTTGTGTTTGGGACACTGTTTTCCACAGCACTCTCCTGGATAACCTGGCTGATTCTGACTTGGATGAGCATATTCTTCACTGGCTAGAAGACTGGCTTGATGGGAAGGCTAAGGCTCCACTCATGACCAGGGTGTTGTGATGAATGGCTATAAGCTCTTCAGAAAGGAAAAGCAAGGAAAAAGAGGTGGTGGGGTGGCTCCCTATGTTAGGTAACGTTTCCACAGAATTGTTAAGATTAGAAGAGACCTCCAAGATCAGAACTGGCAAGGCATCACCTCCATGCCCACTAAACCTTGTTTCCTGGTGCTGCATCTACCCTTTTTTTTGGACACCTCCAGGGATGCCAATTCCACCACCTCCCTGGACAGCCTGTTCAAATACCTGAACACTCTTTCAGTAAAGAAATATTTCCTAATGTCTAATCTAAACATCTCCTGGCACAGCTTGAGGCTGTTTCATCTTTTTCTGGTGCTAGTGACTTGGGAGAAGAGACTGACCTCCACCTCTCTGCAACCTCTTTTCAGGTAGTTGTAAAGAGCAATAATGTCTCCCCTCAACCTCCTCTTCTCCAAGATAAACAACTCCAGTTCCCTCAGCCACTCCTCAAAAGAGCTCGTCCTGCAGGCCCTTCACCAGCTTCAGTCCTGTCCTTCTAACACACTCCAGAACCTCAGTGTTCTTGTGTTGAGGTCAACGAGACCAATGATAACATGCAGTCACTATGAGTAAGGATGATGGGGAAAGCTAGCTGACAAGACGGATATCCTGTTGGGATTCTGTTATGGACTACCCAACCAGGGTGAAGAGGTGGATGAGGCATTCTGTAGGAGGCTGGCAGAAGTCTCAGTCTTTAGCTCTTGTGTTCATGGGGGACTTCAACATACCCGATATCTACTGGAAATACAACACAGCAGGGAGGAAACAGTCTAAGACATTTCTTGAATGCGTGGAAGATAACTTCCTGACACAGCTGGTAAGGACTCTCTACCCACCAGGGCAGGTGCATCAGTAAACCAGCTGCTTACAAATAGAGGTCTGGTGAGAGATGTGCTGGTCACAGGCCTTCTTGTGCTTAGTGATCATGAAAGTACCAAGTTTTTGATCATTGCTGAAGTAAGGAGGGGGCTCAACAAAACCACTAAAATGGACTTCTAGTGGGAAAGTCTTGGCCTGTTCAGGACATTGGTTGAGTGAGTCCCTTGAGTGACGCTCCTGAAGGACAAAGGGGTCTAGGAAAGCTGGGCATTCTTCAAGAAAGTACTCTTAATAGCACAAAAGCTGACTGTCCCTGTGTGCTGTAAGATGGACCAACAAGGCTGAACAGGGAGCTCCTACTGGGCCTCAGGAAGAAAAAGAAAGTTTATAATCTTTGGAAGAAAGGGCAGGCAACTCAAGTAGAGTGCAGGGATCGAACTAGGGCATGCAGAAAGGAAATCAGAAAAGCAAAACCCCAGTCAGATCTCAATCTAGTCACTGTAGTAAAGGAAAAGAAATGTTTTCACAAACACATCAACAGCAAAAAGAGAGTCAGAGAGTACCCCCACTCCTTACAGGATGTGCAAGGTAACATTATTACCAAGGATAAGATCAAGGAGGCTGACGTAATTAATGCCTTCTTTTCCTCAGTCTTTAAAGACCAGTCCAATTATCCTCAGGGTATTCAGCCTCCTAGGCTGGAAGGCAGGGATGGAGAGCAGGATGCACTGCCCATAATCCAAGAGGAAGCAGTTAATGACCTCCTGTGACACCTGGACACTCACAAGTCTATGGGACCAGGTGGGACCCATCCAAGAGTGCTGAGGAAGATGGCAGGGAAGCTGGCCGTGCCCCTCTCCGTCATTTGTCAATGTTCCTGCCTAACAGATGACTGGAGGCTTGCTAATGAGACACCCATAGACAAGGAGAGGAGGAAGGATGATCTAGGAAACTGTAGACCTGTCAGCCTGACTTTGGTACTGATCCAGAGCAGATCACTCTGAGCATACTCACATAGCAAGTGCAGGACAACAAGTGGCTCAGGGCCAGACAGCATGGGTTTATGAACACCCTGATCTCCTTCAATGATGAGCTGACCCACCTGGCGGATAAGGGGAGAGCTGTGGATGTTGTTTACCTAGCCCTCAATAAAGCATTGTTCAGTTTCACATAGCATTGTCCTAAAGAAAGTGGTGGCTCATGGCTTAGATAGGTGGACTCTTTGCTGGAGAAAGAAATAGCTGCTTGGCTGAACCCAGAGAGTTGGGATGAATGGAGTTAAACTGAATTGGAGGCTAGTCACAAATGGTGTCCCTTAGGCTCAGTATTGGGGCCAGTCTTGTTTAACATCTTTATCAATGACCTGGACAAGGGGAATGCATATTCCCTCAGCAGGTTTCCAGATCACACAAAAGTGAGCAGGTATGTTGATTTGCTTGAGGATAGGAAAGCTTTGCGGAGGGACCTGAACAGGTTGGATCGACGGGTTGCAGTCAGTTGTATGAGGTTTAACAAGATCAAGTGCTGGATCCTACACTTTGGACCCCATTCAACATTATAGGCTCGAGGAAGAGTGGTTGGAGAACTGTTCAGCGGAAAAAGACCTGGGGGTCTTGATTGACAGCCGACAAAATATCAGCCAGCAATGTGCCCACATAGACAAGAAGGCCAATGGCATCCTGACCTGTATCAGAAATAGTGTGGCCAGCAAGACTAGCAAGGTGATTATCCCTTTGTACATTTTTGAGCACCTCAATAGAAGGAGGACATGGACGCTCTGAAGCATGTTCAAAGATTGGCAACAAGGTTTGTGAAGGGTCTGGAGAACAAATCTTAAGAGGAGCGGCTGAGGAACAGGAGTTGCTCAGCCTAAAAGAAAGGAGGCTGAGGGGAGACCTTATCAGCCTTCACAACTACTTGAAAGGAGGTTGTAGAGAGCTGGGACTCAGTCTCTTGCCCCAAGCCGCTAGTGATAGAAAAAGAGGAAATGACCTCAAATTGGGTAGTTTTACCAAAAACCTAAGTATGGCCTGATTTAACAGTGTTTGAGGGACACTGTTAAAGGGGAAGGCAGAAGGACATTGTAGACATGTTGGTGCTGGTCTCTTCTCACAAGTAAGTAGTGCAGAACCAGAACAAAGGGCTTCAAGCTCCAACAGGGTAGGTTTAGACTGGACATCAGGATGAAGTTTTTCATGGGAAGAGTGGTTCGGCATTGGAATAGGCTGTCTAGAGTGGTGGTTGAGTCACCATCCCTGGATGAGTTTAAAGGGCATTTAAATGTAGTGTTGGGGGATCTGGTTTAGGGTTGAACTTGTAAAGTAGGGTTGATGGTTGGACTCAATGATCCTGAGAGTCTTTTCCAACCTGAATGATTCTATGATTCTATGAATATAAACCAGACATTGGGAAAAATTTCTTCACTGAAAGAGTGATCAGGAACAGTCTGTCCAGGGAGGTGTTGGAGATGGAATCCCTGGAAGTGTTCAAAAAATGTGTAGGTACGGCACTTGGAAACATGGTTTAGTAGGCATGGTAGCAGTGGGCTGATGGTTGGACTTGATAAGTTTGGACATCTCTTCCAACGTTAATGATTCTGTGATTCTGAGTCATGCTGAATGGAGTGAAATCCATTTGGTAGCTGATCACAAACGATGTTGCCCAGCCCTCAGTACTAGGACTTGTTTTTTTAAAGTTTTTTAACAATGACCTGTACGAGAAGTTGAGTGCACCCTCAGGAAGTTTCCAGATTAACCAAGTTTGACAGGAGCATTGATGTGCTTAAGGGTTTGAAGGCTCTGGACAAGCAGAGGGATTTGGACAAGCTGGATTGATGAGCCAAAGCCAGTGACATGAAGTTCAACAAGTCATAGAATCATAGAATCACAGAATCATTAGGGATTGGAAGGGACTCCGAAAGATCATCTAGTCCAATCCCCCTGCCACAGCAGGATCAC
>JAOXOE010000324.1:0-14797 GCA_028565055.1 Phoeniculus purpureus | reverse complement strand
CCAACCCCACTGAGAACAGGGATGCTCTGTCACCCTGACAGGGTACGAGTGGGGGGTGAGGGGTGGCAGGAGCAGTTGTGTCACCTCCCCCCACCCCATCACCTTTGTGTCCCACATCCCCTGCCACAGGATGTTCGACGTGGGAGGGCAGAGGTCAGAGCGCAAGAAGTGGATCCACTGCTTCGAGGGGGTCACCTGTATCATCTTCTGTGGGGCGCTGAGCGCCTATGACATGGTGCTGGTGGAGGACGATGAAGTGGTGGGTTGGGGTCTCTGGGGGCTGGTGGGGAGAGGAGGTGGGTGCTGGGTGCTGAGAGAGGAACCAACACCCTGCACCAGGGCAAGGGGTGGGAGATGCAGGATGGAGCTGCATCCAGTGGCACCCAGTTCCCACCCAGTGGCATCCAGTGACTGTGTCAGCACTTACTGAAGGGTTGGAGCAGCCCAGCCAAGGTTGTGGGGTGCCCTGGCTGCTGTCCATGAGGAAATTTCAGCTCTCAACTATCATCCTCCTCCCCTAACCTGAGAGCCACCAGCCCTCTGGGGCTGATCCCAGATACAGCCAAACCCCCACTGGAGCTGGGGAGGAGGGAGAGTCACCAGTGGAGGTTGATGGAGGAACTGTCTCATCCAGAGGAAGAGCCTGACAGCCCCCAAAATGGTTGTTTCTGGGACAACTAAGGGGTGAAGAACAGCAGAGCAGCCTGAAGGACTGAGGCAGAGTGACCCTGCTTCCACCTCCTACAGCAGCTGGCCCCATGGGATCCCCCCAGTGCTCCAGGGTCCAACCACCTTCACCAGGAGCTGGGACAAGGTTGAGGGCAGCCACTCGCTGGGGCTGCTCAAGGATGGGCAGGAGCACCCAGCCATGAGACAGCAGTGTCTTGGGGGTGAAGGAAAGAGTGTCTTCCTCATGGAAGCCCCTGGGAGAGGCTGGAACGCTCCCCCCATGTAGGGTTTTGCTGCAATGATGAGCTGGACAATCCCCATCACCCCTGAAAAACCAGACTGAGCTGGGGGAGATGCACCCAGCAAAACCCCCTGATAGGATGGAGCTCCAGCTGGATGGAGCCTCCTCCTCCTGAAGATGCTACTAGAGCAAACTCAGAACTGCAGCTTGGGATCCAAACCGGAGCTTCTCCTTGACCCCACAACTTCCCAAGGTTGTGGGTAGTGTTTGAAGATGAACCAAGACCATCCTGGATGATGGGGCAGCAGCTTAATGCCCTCCCCGAGGTCTCCTGCATTATTTTCCCACCCTCAACCCTTCATTTCTGAAGCTGCCAGGAGGGATCGGAGCATCGTGATTCGGGATGGGATGGAGTCCGTCACACCGGGGCACCCTGTGGGTTCAGATGGGCAGGAGAGTCTCAGTGCCAGCAAGGGATGGGGGTTTGCAGCAGAAGCAAACAGGAGCATCCCCAGCAGCCTCATTTGGGGAACTGGGAGGGGGTTTGGAGAGGGAGTTGCAGTGGCCAGAAGGGGGTTGTGAGTGATTCCTGCCCCCATTTGCCTGCAGAACCGCATGCACGAGTCCCTGCACCTATTCAACAGTATATGCAACCACAAGTTCTTTGCCGCCACATCCATCATCCTCTTCCTCAACAAGAAGGACCTTTTTGAGGAGAAGATCAAGAAAGTCCATCTCAGCATCTGCTTCCCAGAGTACGATGGTGAGTAGGGTCCTTCCCCTCTCCCTCCCTCCCCAAGACCACTCCACTCCTACCCTAAACCAAGGCAGCCACCTGGTCCCAGTGCAGATGGAGCAGCATCTGCTGGGATTTGAGGCAGAGGGGACAGAGGTGGCCTCAGGAAGGATTGAAATGGGATTAAATAGGGGGTTTTTTCTTAAAGGGGTTTTGCTGTTCCCCAGCCCTTCTCCTCCTCCTCTTCTGCAGCTGCCCCTCAGCCTTTCTCCTACTCCTCTTCCTCTACAGTTGCCACTCAGCCCTCTGCAGTTGGCCCCTAGAACTTCTCTTTCTGCTCTTCCTCTGCAGTTGCCACTGAGCCCTCAGTAGTCGCCCCCTAGAACTTCTTTTTCTCCTCTTGCTCTGCAGTTGCCTCCCAGCCCTTCTCTTCCTCCAGTTTCAAGTCAGCCCTTCTCCTCTTCCTCTCCAGTTGCCCTCCAGTCCTTCTCCTCTTCCTCCAGTTTTCACCCAGCCCTTCTCTTGCTCCACAGTTTTCACCCAGTCCTTCTCCTCTTTCTCTGCAGTTGGCCTTCAGCCCTTCTCCTCTTCTTCCTCTTCAGTTGCCACTCAGATCTTCTTCTCTTTGCCTTCCTCTGCAGTTGCCACTCACTCGTCTCCTTCCTCTGAAGTTGCCCTCCAGCCCTTCTCTTCCTCCTCTTCCTCCTCCAGTGGGAAGTTCAAGCTCCACATCTCAAACCCAAGCCTCCAGCACCATCCCTGTGCTCCTTGCCCCAGCCCCATTGCCCACCTCCTCCCGCCACAGTAGCATCATTCCCTCCCTTCTGCAGGTCCCAACACGTTCGAAGATGCCGGGAATTACATCAAGACGCAGTTCCTGGATCTCAATATGCGGAAGGATGTGAAGGAGATCTACAGCCACATGACCTGTGCCACAGACACGCAGAACGTCAAGTTTGTCTTTGATGCCGTCACAGATGTCATCATCAAGGAGAACCTCAAGGACTGTGGCCTCTTCTGAGCTCCTGGCTGGCAGGTACTCCCAAAAAAGGGTCCTTCCTCCCTCTTTGGGGAGGATCAACGACAGCTGGCTCCATCCATGGATGTGAAACTACAGTTCTCAGGGGGAATGGTTGGGCTCCATCAGCTGAAGAGTCCTTTTCAAGCTTAATGGATCCAGGGTTCTGTGATCCTGCTCTGCAGGGGGATGAGATTAGGGTTTCCCAGCTCCACCTTTGCCGTCAAGTGTGGTCTGGAAGCCCTGGGACAGTGAGGAGCAGTGGGTCTAGGGTCCCACTCAGTGTCCCCGATGCAGAGCTCTGGTGGGATTTAGATCCTTCCCCAGACTCCCAAAGCTGGTGGTTGTGTTGAACCCATTTTCTCAGCCCCATCTCACACCCTCGTGTGGGATGAGAGATGAAACCAGCAGGTCAGACCCCAAATCCTCCACCAGAATGAGACCAGACCCTTTAACCTCAGCATTTCCCAGTATCATGATGGTTTCTAGCCCGGCCAGAGGTGTTCTTCCACAGCCTCAGCTCATGGGAACAGCCCAGGCGATACCCATAGCACTGGGAGATGTGGAGGAATCCTGCAGCACCTCCTGTTTCCCCCAGCCTTGTGGCTCCCAAGTTAGGGTTCCATTAGGGTTTAGAGCCCTGCTCTTAGATCTGAATTTCTCAGCTGCTCTGAGCAGCAGCAGAGATTTCTCCCCATTTCCCAGGCAGCTTCCAGGCACCGGCTCCCTCACTTCATTTTCCAGGAAACTTCCAGCAATTCCTTTATCCCAGAACATCAACAGAAAATGAAATGAATAAATAAGCCAGAGCAGGCAAGGGGCAAGTTGTGGGGTGCAGCCCTGGGCTGCCATCAGGTGGAAACCGGCTCCCAGCATCCAAGAGAAGCAGAAATCCCACATGGGAGGCCCTGCCTTGCTCAGAGCTGCTGGCGAAGCCTCTCTCCAGGTGCATCCTCCAAGGTTTTTTGCTGCTCCCTGGCTCAGGCTGTTTAAACCCGATGACTTGTTCCCCATCCCAGTGAGAATTGGCTGCTCCAAACCCACCTTCCCTGCCGGTCACACCCTGTTGTCTGAGAGTTTAACACCCTCCTTCCCCTTCTTCTTTGTTTCTTTCTTTCTCTCCTCCTCCTGCTAGAAGAGGAAAGGACTTGGCTGTCACCTCCTGTTCTGCTGAGCAGAGCCAAAGGGATGAACCAGAGTGAACCTCCCCTGCCCCCCTGGAACCCCCCAACTTTTTCTACGACCAGCCCACCCCAGCCCGCAGTAGGAAGGGGCTGAAGCTGAACTTTGTGCTCCCTTTCGTGGCCATTTCCTCTTAGCAAATAAAGAATGAGCGACCAAAGAACCAGCACTGAGGAGGGAGACCCAACAGGGTTCGACACCACAGAGAACCCCATTCAACCAGTATGGAAAGCTTGAGCCGCTGGTCTCCTGCCTGACCCTCCACGATGGGGTCCCGCCCCTTCACCAGAGCTGAGTTCATCCAAGCAGGAGGTTTTGGGGAAGGGGGAAGCACCCCTGGCAATCAACCTCCTTTAGCAGGGGAGTTAAGGGGGTTTTTGTGGGGTTGGGGCGGCGGGTGGGTGGGCAAAGGCAGGAGCAAACGGGTCAGGGGCTGAGGGAGAGGCTGCAGAGGAGGAAGGGGCTGGATCAAGAGGAAATGGTTACCCAAAAGGTTTTCATTCTGCTATTTAGAGCTGTATTTGCTCTCTACTGACTGTAAATAAACCCACGCTGGTCCTGTAGTTGGCTCCTCTCCCCGTTTAGGGCAGAGATCACCTAAACCATTTCACTGTAGGAAATCCCACAATAAAGCAATGTGCATGACACCCATGGCTATCGGTTCTCCCACTTCCATTGCTCCTCCATGGCTCTTCCCAAGCCTGCATTCCTGGATCAAGGGGTGGATTCCCATTTGTTCCCCTTCGTTCCACACTTCAGCCTCCACTTAAGATCAAATGGAGCCAACATCATCCTCATGGGGACCAGGCACTGATGCTGGGTGCCACCACTAGCCAAAACCTTATGGAAGGACATAAACGTACTGGTGGGCAACACCAACAGGAGCCAGCAGGGTTCCCAAGTGGCCCAGAAGGCCAATGGATGATCCTGGCTTGGATCAGCAATAGTGTGGCCAGCAGGACTAGGGACGTAATTCTGCCCCTGTACTGGGCACTGGGGAGGCCTCCCCTCGAGTACTGGGAGCAGTGCTGGGCCACTCACTTCAAGAGATTAAGGGGCTGGAGTGGGTCCAGAGTTGCAATGAGGCTGGGCAAGGGACTGGAGGGAAAGTCTGATGGGGAGAGGCTGAGGGAGATGGGGCTGTGCAGCCTGGAGAAGAGACTTGGTGAAGACCTTTTCCCTCTCTCCAGCTCCCTGAAGGGAGGTTGCATTGAGGCAGGGGTCAGGCTCTTCTCCCTAGGGACCAGTGATAGGAGCAGAGGAAATGGGGTCAGGTTGTGCCAGGGGAGGGTCAGGTTGGATCTGAGGAAAAACTTCTTCCCAGAAAGAGTGGGGAGGCCTTGGAACAGGCTGCTCAGGGAGGGGGTGGAGGCACCATCCCTGGAGGGGTTCAATAACTGGGCAGCCAGGGTGTTTGGGGAGATGGGTTAGTGGTTGGAGGCTGTAGGGCAGGCAGTTGCGCTTGATGGTCTTGAAAGTCTTTTCCAACCAGGACAACTGGAAAAAGCACAAGGAGTCTTCCCATCCAGTTAAATAGAGCTTTCCTCATCACTTGTCTTCTCCAAAGTGGGAGAGAAGTGCACTCTTCTCCCAGGCAACCAGCATCAGGATGAGAGGGCAGGGCCTGAAGCTGCCAGGGGAGGGTTGGGTTGGATGTTACGAAGCCCTTCCTCATGGAAAGGGTGATCAGACCCTGGAATGGACTGTCCAGGGCAGTGGTGGAGTCCCCATCCCTGAAGGTGTTGAAGAACAGCCTGGCTGTGGCCCTTGGTGCCCTGGTCTAGCTGCTGTGGTGATGTTAGGTCTTGGGCTGGGCTGGATGAGCTCAGAGGGCTTCTCCAGCCTCCATCATTCTGGGATTCTGAGAAATGAAGAATAAACTTGAGGCCAAGGCTGTTGAAACCGTTTACTCACCACTTTAATAATACTGCCAACAACTACAACAGATGGGAACTGTACACGCGACAAACCGGGGTGGGGAAGGAAGAGGAGAATCTCACCACGATGGTTCAGCAAAGGACTGACTGGAAGGGACTGGTTAGGAAGACCATGGCTACGGTAGGTAAAAACATGGCAAACGGGAGTTTGGCACCACATATACAAAGTAAAGGCATGCGGGTCACTACAGCTCGGGAGGCTCCGGACAGAAGAGGCCACAGAAAATCACTGGGATGAGGTGAAGCTGCTACAAACCCTTCGAGCGAAACCCCGCAGATTGGGTGAGTAGCTCCGGCACAGCATTTCCCAGCCCTGTTTGGGGCTCTGCGGTGGGGAACGCCGGGGTTTTTACTCGATTCCTGGGTTCACCCCAACCATCAGATTGAGAGATTTTAACTCATCCTGCTGCCGGGAGCTTCGTTCCAAAGCCTCACGGGTTGCAGGCCGGTAACAAAAAGCCACCCCAGAAAAAGCCGAAGCTATCGCCGTTAAGGATCCTTGGAAGGAATAGCCAGGAAATATTCAATCCTGATCATCCCAAGTGTTAAAAACAAAGAATTCCTGCTAAGAGGAAATATTTTCTGCATGATCTGGTCACATGTGCATAGTTGAGTGATTTTTTTCTCTTCTTTTTCTAGTTTTTCTTTAATTATGGATGATGATGACGATGATTTTGATAACCAAGGTTTTGTTTGCAAAGCAAAGAAACCCAATTTAGGTTCAAGTTATCGTTTTCTTGATGGAAACCAAAACAATCCCCCCAACAAATAAAGAAATCCAATAGAAATCAAAACAACAACAACAAAAACACCTTAAAAACAGACTGGTGGTGGTGATGGTGGTGGTTTGTTAATCCAAGAAAAAGAGAGGAAGCTACATTATCGAAGGTCTGGAATCCAGCACCTCAACTTCCCAACAGGCTGTACACACTGTCATCCAAATGATGGCGGGATGAGCTCGTCCTACTGATGGGTTTGCGTTGCACCACCCTTGCCCCAGCTCCACCATCCCCTATCGATACAAAAGGTCCCTAAGACAGAAGATTTGTGCTAAAGAATTGCGACGGTTCTGCATGCTGAGTCGGCTTCCCTGCTCCCGTTCATGCTTGCAGCTGGTCCCGCGAGGCAGCGAAGAGTCTGCTTCTGAAAACTGGGGGAGAAAAGGAGAGGTTGTGAGAGAGAGGTGCGGTGATGGTGGCTTCAGGTGCTGCACAAGGCTTCCACCCTTGTTTCAGCACTGGGGTGGCCAGCAGGAGCAGGGAAGGGATGGTCCCCCTCTGCTGGGCACTGGGGAGGCCCCAGCTCAGCTCCTGGGGTCAGCTCTGGGCCCCTCCCTTAGTGCCAGAAGGACAGGGAGGGGCTGGAGCGGGGGCAGAGAAGGGCAATGGAGTTGGGGAAGGGGCTGGAGCAGCAGTGCTGTGGCTGTCCACAACTGCCTGAACTGGAGGAGGTTGGAACCAGGTAGGGGTCAGTCTCTTCTCCCCAGGAACAAATGAGAGGATAAGAGGAAGCTGCCTCCTGTTGCCCCAGGGAAGAGTGAGGTTGGCCCTGAGGACCAATTTCTTCTTCCCTCTAAAGGCCTGGCCCAGGCTGCCTAGGGCAGGGGGGCAGTCCCTGTCCCTGGAGGGGTTGCAGAGCTGTGGAGCTCTGGAGAGAGGGACAGGGGTCAGTGCAGCCCTGGCAGTGCTGGGGGAGCAGTTGGACTCGCTGATCTCTGAGGGCTTTCCCACCTCAAACAGCTCTGTGGTTCTGTGTTCCGACCAGCTTTACCTTCAACCCACGGCCCTTCTTTCTCAGTAGAGCCCACACTCCTTCAGGTTGTTTTTGATGATGACGTCTGTAACGGCGTCGAACACAAACTGCACGTTCTTGGTGTCGGTAGCGCAGGTGAAGTGGGTGTAGATCTCCTTGGTGTCTTTTCTCCGGTTCAGATCTTCAAACTGACACTGGATGTAGGCAGCTGCCTCCTCGTACGTGTTGGAACCTGAAAAAGATAACATCCCTGACTTTGGCCAGCAGTTGACAGCAGAGGGATCTTTTAAGTCCATACTAAGCTGCTTGCAACCATCTGCCTTATCCAGCTCCAAATCCAAATCCACCTTTAACCCCTTGTGGCAGATCTGAAGGGCTATTCCCAGCTTCTGGGTGGTGACCTTGTAGAATTCACTCCCTTGCTACGACAAATGGACTGCTCCCCACTCCAGCCATTGCTGGAAGGGGATGTGGTCCTCTCACCCTTACCCTGAAAACCTGGAGTTACAGTGGAGGAGGGGATTGGACTAGCTGATCTTTCGAGGTCCCTTCCAATCCCTAATGTTCTGTAACAGATGATGGGAGGTTTGAAGAAAGAAGCTCTGAAGAGATCGAAAAGCCTCAAGGAGGGACTGGGTGAAGCTTCAGGGCTGTGACAGAGGCTGAAACATGGACCCAGCAGGGAGAACAAGAGGATTTAGAGAAGTTTTGGAGCCTCTGAACTGGAAGTTAAATGGAAGAATTGTCCTAATGACAATGTGGGAAATGCTGGGTGACCTTGTTTTGCCGGAGCACGATACTCCAGGCCAGAAAACAGCCAGACAAAGGCTGTTCCCAAAGGCAGACGCGCGTGACCACGACTCTTCTGAATAATTCTCTACTGTGGGACAGGCTGGGAAAACTGGGGGGTTCAGCTGGAGAAGAGAAGAAGCTCCGGGGAGACCTCAGTGTAGCCTTTCAAGGCTTTAAGAAACCGATCAAAAAGCTGAGGGGGACTGCTTAGCAGGGGCTGCTGTGCCAGGACAAGGGGTGATGGTTTAACTGGGAGAGGGAGATTCAGACTGGAGAGAAGGAAGAGACTGTTGGTGCTGAGGGTGGGGAGAGCCTGGCCCAGGGTGCCCCGAGAGGTGGGAGAAGCCCCATTGTTGGCACCATCCCAGGTCAGGTTGGCACTTGTGGCTCTTAGCAATCTGCTGTGGTTGGGGCTGTCCCTGCTCAGGGCAAGGTAGGACTGGAGGAGCTGTGAAGGTCCCTTCACCCCAAACCCCTCTGAGATTCAACACAAATGAGCCATGAGCCAACGGGACACCTTGGAGATGCTGCCCAAATGACAGAGTTACAGGAGTGGGGGGACAAGAGAAGCTTTTCAGTGATGCTGAGTCATGCTGGCTTTGACTGACACATTCCCAGCCCTGGTGACAAAGGAAAGCAGCTCCAGGTAGCCAGTTGTCTCCCCAGTCACACCCCAGTCCATACCAGTGTACTCAGGGTAGCAGATTGTTAACGGGCTTTTCTTAATCTTCTCCTCAAACAGGTCTTTCTTGTTGAGGAAGAGGATGATGGAGGTGTCTGTAAACCACTTGTTGTTGCAGATGCTGTCGAACAGTTTCATACTCTCGTGCATCCGGTTCTGCAGAATAAAAGGAGAAGGGTGACGGACCAGGCCAGTCACTGCGGGAGGATGGGGAAGGGAATAGACAGGCTGCACTGTAAAGGTTGACAGACTCTCACTGTCACTCAGTCCAGGGCACAACCCTGAGCAGGACTCAGCTCACCTCCTCACCCTGCCCCTGGTTCCCCACAGCAATGCTCACACACGGGGTGGAGAACAGGCTGGGGGGGCACCATAAACCTCTCCCTGTGACCAGAGCCTCAATAAAAAACTCATTTACAATTTTATCAGTTTCTAGGGCAAGTCTGCTGTGCAGCAGTGCTCTTCATTACTGTAACAAGAAGAGCAAAGCAGAGCCTTGTCCACCCCATGATCAGAGGGCTGGAGCACCTCCCCTGTGCGGACAGGCTGAGCAAGTTTGGGTTGTTCAAGCCTGGAAAAGAGGAGGCTTCCAGGTGACCTTAGAGCAGCCTTCCAACCTCTGAAGGGGGCTACAAGAAAGCTGGGGTATGGCTTTTGACATGGGTGATAGCAAAACAACAAGGGGAAAGGGTTTCAGACTTGAGGAGGGGAGATTGAGGTTGGACATGAGGAAGAAATTCTTCCCTGTGAGGATGCTGAGATGCTGGAAGAGGTTGCCCAAGGCAGCTGTGGCTGCCCCATCCCTGGCAGTGTTGAAGGCCAGGTTGGCTGGGGCCCTGAGTAACCTGCTCTAGAGAAGGTGTCCCTGCCTGTGCAGGGGGGTTGGAACTGGATGATCTTTAAGGTCCCTTCCAACCCCGGCCATTCTATGATTCTATGAAATTCAGCAACTCTATGGCAGCAAGTGACTTCATAGAATCCTCATGGCTGGAAAGGACCGCAGGATCAGCAAGTCCAGCCCTCAGCCCAGCAGCTCTCTAACCCCTAGACCATGGCCTCAGGTGCTCTAGCTACTCGTTTTTTCAACACCTCCAGGGATGGAGACTCCACCACTTCCCTAGCAGCCTCTTCCAGTGCCCAACCACTCTCCCAGGAAAGAACTGCTTCCTACGACCCAATTCAAATGTTTCCTGATGCAACTTCAGGCCATTTCCCCTCATCCTGTCATTAGTAATTTGTGAGAAGAAACCAGCACCAGCCTCGCTACAGCCTCCTTTGAGGTAGCTGCAGAGAGCAAGAAGGTCTCCTCTCAGCCTTCTCTTCTCTAGACTCAATAACTCCGGTTCCCTCAGCCTCTCTCCACAGGGCCTGTTCTCTAGCCCTCTCCCCAGCATTGTTGCCCTTCTCTGGCCCCACTCCAGCACCTCAATGTCCTTCTGATAGTCTGGCATCCAAAACTGGACCAGTACCCAAGGTACGGTCTCACGAGTGCAGAGCACAGGGGCACCCTCCCTCCTGCTACTGGTGACCCTGTTTGTGATCCAGGCCAGGATGCTGGTGACCTTAACACAAGACATCTGGTTTTGGCTGGGGTGAACATCTTACCAAGAAGCTGGATTTTCACCACAGGTCCAATCCTTTCACGAAGATCAGGGCTGACAGAGCTCATCAAGAAGAAAGCTGTTCTCTGTGAGCCGGTTGGAAAATCCAGTCAGAAAAACCCTGCTATAGCGCTCGACAGATCAGCCTTCTGAATCCTTTGAGTTGCTCAAGACACCATTTTGGGTTGATCCAACCTCCCTTATTGAATCCAAGCAGCACAGACTGTCAGGTTTTCAGATGACTTGACATTTTGGCTGATGGTTTCTTTCCCCTTTGAGTTTACATCTATTTTAAAGGGAAGCTGGACAAAGTTTCATTTAAAAAAGGTCAACCCAAGCGGTGGCAGAACTCTCCATCACACAACGTGACGCTGTAGAAATGCTGAAGGGAAATGCTCCAGCATTTTCAAGCTTCCCCTCTGCTTTGGGGGAGCTTGAATCTGTTTACTTGAGTTTATCCAAAAGCTCAGGAGCTTCAGTGCTGTGCGTTTGCCTGGCAAATCTACCCCAACCTCAGCGACTCATGTTCGTGGAGTCACTTGGGGTCAAATGAAGGAGACTGACTCCATAGGTCCGCATGAAAGTCAAAATTTACTGAACTGATCAGATTCTGAACTCAGCAGGCACAGAAATCACTGAAGTTACTGGGTGCCCGACTCAGAGAGTAGAGGAGAGAAAAAGGGAAAAGGAGAGAAGAGAGTTAAGAGGTCAGATCACTCCAGAGTGCAGGCTCTGGCTCTCCCCATCTCACAGAATCATAGAATCATTAGGGATTGGAAGGGATCTCACCTAGTCCAATCTCCCTGCCGCAGCAGGATCACCTAGACCAATTCACACAGGAACATATCCACAGAATCACAGAATCATTAGGGATTGGAAGGGACCTCGATAGATCATCTAGTCCAGTCCCCCTGCCACAGCAGGATCGCCTAGACCAAGTCGCACAGGACCATGTCCTGGCAGGTTTTAAACACCTTCAGAGAAGGAGACTCCACTCCTCAGCTCCACAGATCTCTGGCCGTCTTCTCAGCAGAGAGCGTGGTGGTGGTGATGGTGATAGGATATCGCTCCCTCTTCACTTCCCCATCTTCACAGATACTCGGTGTCTCCAGCAGTGCTTGTGTCTACAGGCTGGGAAGGGCTGATGGTGGGCCAGTGCCGCACTTTTTGAATCTCTCCTGTTTATCCCTGCTGCCAGGGGTGTTCTTCCCTCCCCCCATCAGCACAGGGGACCCTGCTTCCAGGTTTCCAGGCAAAGCAATAGCCAGTAAGTCCTTGAGATGGTCCTCAGTGCTAGTTTGGCAGAGATCCGGGACTGCCCGCTGCACAGTGCTGATCTCTGCCACCAGGTGCAGACCTCCCCCATTACCCTGCTCACAAATCATCTTCTCTTTGCTCACAACGGTTTGAGCCACCTCGCTTGTTGTTGGCCAGAGTCTGACACAGGGGACCTGAAGGGCCGGGTTTTCTATAGGGTTTTTTTTCTTCCTTACAAGCAACCCTAACAATTATGTCTGTGATCCCCAAAGCCCCTGCTGTTTCTCTGGAAAGGCTCCTTCTTCTGAAAAGGCTCCTTCTGAGTGTTTGGAGGTCCCAGACAAAAAGATCAGGAAATCCATGGTCATCCTGCTGAGACACCCTGGCCAGACATCCTTTGCAAAGCGAGTAGGACGCCTTCCCCATCTAACTAAAGGATGTGACGCCAGGTGTAAATCTGGCAGTCGTCTGTATGTTGCTGCTTTCAAGTTATCCTTCTTCTCCTACCTGCAGCCTTGTTGGTCTCTCTCCTAATGTGTGGTGCTTGATGTGTGGTGCTTACGGGTTGGACTTGATGATCTATGAGGTCTCTTCCAACCTTGGTGATACTGTGATGTTTCTTCTGCCTGAAACAATGGCAGTGACAGTCGTTTGAGGAAGGGGCTTCTGTCCCCTCTACTCTGCATCTATGAGACCCCATCTGGAGTCCTGTGGCCAGTTCTGGGGTCCCCAGTATCAGGACAGAGAGCTCCTGGAAGGTGTCTGCAGGAGAGCAACTCAAATGAACAGAGGGCTGGAGCACCTCCCCTATGAGGACAGGCTGAGCAGATTGGGGTTGTTCAGCCTGGAGAAGAGGAGGCTCCCAGGTGACCTTAGAGCAGCTTCCCAATAGCTGAAGGGGCCTACAAGAAAGCTGGGGGAGGGCTTTTGACACAGGTGATAGTGAGAGGACAAGGGGAAAGGGTTCCAGCCTTGAAGAGGGGAGACTGAGGTTGGAGATGAGGAATGAATTCCTTCCTGTGAGGGTGCTGAGATGCTGGGACAGGTTGCCCAAGGCAGTTGTGGCTGCCCCATCCGTAGCAGTGTTGAAGGGCAGGTTGGCTGGGGCCCCGAGTAACCTGCTCTAGTGGAGGTGTCCCTGCCTGTGCATGAAGGTTTGAACTCGATGATCTTTAAGATCCCTTCCAACCTGGAAGGGATTCTGTGATTCTGTGATTTCTAAGGCATCATGCTTAAAAAATAAGGTTGATGAAGGAGAAGAGATGGTTCTCCTAATAAAGTCAGCGCCAGGAACTCCAGAAGCCTTTTCTGCAGTGTGGAAGCCTTGTCATTTAGCTGCCGCAAATTGCTCTTAGCAGCAAGACATTAAAAAACAAAGTCAAAAATAGAGCAGTAGATGACACTGAAGCAGAAAGTGTCCCAGCAAATTGAGCATCTGTGAAGAAATACAATTAAACCATAATGAATTCCTCACTCATTACAATAAGGGAACAAGGACTGGCCCAGAACTGATGGAGCTCATAGGCTTCTGCAAGACCTTTTTGTCTGCTACCGCCTGCAAGGTGACCGTGGTGACTTCACATCATTATGTCCTCCTTTTATCACGCTGCAAGGCTGAGACCTACAGAAACAGCAGAAGGTGGTCTGTGAGATGAAGAGAGTGGAGCATCTCCCTGATGAGGAAAGGCTGAGGGAGCTGGGGCTCTTGAGCTTGGAAAAAAGGAGACTGAGGGGTGACCTCATTCATGTTTATGAATATGGAAAGGGCAGGTGTCAGGAGGATGGAGCCAGGCTCTGCTCAGGGGCACCCAATGATAGGACAAGGGTCAACGGGCGTAAGCTGGAACAGAGGAGGTTCCACATCAATCTGAGAAGGAAACTGTTCATGGTGAGGGTGCCAGAGCCCTGGAAGGGGCTACCCAGGGGGGTTGTTAAGTCTCCTTCTCTGGAGACGTTTAAAACCCACCTGGCCATGTTCCTATGTGACTGGATCTAAGGAATCCTGTTGTGGGTGGGGGGATTGGACTGGGTGATCTTTCGAGGTCCCTTCCAATCCCTGATGTTCTGTGAAGCCTGTGGTGGTGGACCTCGGCCATTTTTTCCATCTAATCATTATGCTCAAAAGCTCTGCACTAGAAGGCAAAATTCACCTCTTTTGTCCAGTTAAGAATAAAGGGACCATTTTAGCTGACTTTGAAGGATGTTTTTGTTCAAGAGGCATTTTTTCCCTTGCTGCCTTTCCCAGCCAGGCTGGAATCCAACACCTCACAGAGTGAAGACTGTAGCTGTGCTGGGGGGGAACTTGGCTCACAGCCCATCTGTCCCCATCCTCAGGAAAGGCTGCCCCATCTCAGGACACACAGTATGATGGATAGTAGGAAATTCAGGGAGATATATATCAAGTTGAAGGCACTTAAAAGTACCACTTGAGATGCCATGAAGTGCAGCATCACCCTAACTGTGCAAATAACCCAGTGCAATGAAAAAAGCTCCTGACTGCCAACAGTCAGGATTATGTTTTGGCTAAGAAACGAGCATCCCATCATCATTTCCAGGTGAAACCAGTAAACGTTTGGTGGTGTTGTTGTATTTCTTGCAGACAAACAAAGCAGTAGCCAAGGGGGACTTCCACCACGCGAGCTCCAACTCCCGGCGAGCGCTCTTCCTAGCTGTGCTGTCCATCACAATCGGAACTGGCATCTATGTTGGGGTGGCCGTGGCTCTCATTGCCTACCTGTCCAAAAACAATCATTTATGAGCCTCAGGAAAGCAGAAGAGCCAGCCGCCCGGTGCCTGCTCTGCAGAACATCCCAGCAGACCAGACTGCATGATTTTCCGGAAAAAAAAAGATCAAGAGATAAAAGAACTTCTGGAGGCAGATCCAGGATGAGATGGGCTTCTGCTTGGTTGTGGGGTGGGAAGGTGGCTGG
>JAOXOE010000320.1:0-11390 GCA_028565055.1 Phoeniculus purpureus | reverse complement strand
TTGACCATCTTCTGCTGCACGGAGGGGGGCGGCGTGGGGGGCAGTGAGGAAGGCGGCGTTGGGGGGTTGCTGAGGTTGTTCTGGGGAAAAGAACAGGGTGAATGCAGTGGGGTAGGGGTCAGGGAACCCTACCTCCGCCAGGGTGAGGAGAAAGGGGGTAGGAACCCACCTTGGTGAGCAGCTGGGAGTAGTAGTCGGGGACGCTGTCAAGGACAGCGCTGCCAAAGGTCCCCCGCAGCTGGCTCTTCCCGTTGATGGGGCTGCTGCCGAAGGGCGCGAAGAGGCTGAAGTTGGCCGTGATGGTCGGCTCCGTCAGCGGCAGCAGAGACAGCTCCTGGAGGGAAGCCGTGAGAAAGGGGATGGGGGGAGAAACAATGAGGGGGGGGAGAAACAATGAGGAAGGGGAGAGGGATAGAGAGTGGAGGCAGAAAGAAGGGGATGGGGGGTACAAGAGGATGAGGGTGGAAGCAGTGAGGAAGGGGATGAGGGTAGAACAGTGAGAAAGGAGCAGCAAGGAAAAGGGAATGAGGAGAAAACCAAGTAAGAAGGAGGTGAGTAGAGATGGAGACAGGGAAGAGGTCGAGAGTAGAAGCAGTGATAAGAGGATGGGAAGAAAACAGACAGTGAAGAGGATGGGGGTAGAAGCAGTGAAGTGGGATAGAAAAAGTGAAGAAGGGGATTGGGGGAAAAACAGTGAGGAAGGGGATGGGGGGATAGGAGGCAGCACCCCCAAACTCAGTCCCAGGGCCCTACTTGTTTCAGCTGCCTCATTAAAGCCTCTCCGGGCCGCAGCCCCTCATCCTTCCGTAGCTTCTTGCGGGAAGCTGGGACCCGCTCATTGGCCTTCTGCACACGCTTGGGCTTGGTGGCTGCTGGCTTCCGAGCGATGGAGGGATCCTGGTGAGGAAGAGATTAAATTGGGCTGAAAGAAACCCCACAACCATAACTTCCCAATCTCAACCATCCAAACCCAGCCCCACAGCCACCAACTCCCAATCCCAGGTCCACAGAGATCACCCCCAACCATCACCCTCCAATCCATCAGCCAACAATCCCAGCCCCAAAACCACCATCCCCCAATCCCAGCCCCACAGCCCCTCACTCACCTCCCGGCTGAGCAGCAGCGGCTGTGGCCCCATGGGGGTTCCCCGACTCTCTGGGTGCCCGTTGAGCTCCCCAGGGCTCTGTGCTGACAGCTGCACATTCTTAGCCCTCAGCAGTTTCTGCAGCAGGAGATGACCGGCCTCAGAGCGGCCTCCCGGGGCTAGCAAGTTGTTGGTTTGGCCACTACTGGGGTCACCATTGGCTTCTGGTTTTGCTGCGTTATCCCCATCCAGTTCACACTGGGCTGCTGCTGCTACTGCCGCTGCTACTGCCGCCTCCTCCTTGGGCTCCTGCTTCACCAACAGCTGGGGGGTGTCACGTGCCGTGGAGATCCCCTCTGCCGCAGCCCCATTGACATGGGGGTCACTGGGCTCTGCTGGGTCCATGGTTGGCGCTTCAGGGTCCCAGTGGCCGGACGCCAGCTCCGGGAGGGCTCCGCTGGGCTCTGTGGGGCTGGGGGCTGTAGCTGGGATCCCCGGTGACATCTTCTTTGGCTCTTGGGGACTCTGCTCGGGGCTAGTGAGGTGCTGGGGGGCACAGCCCAGGGGCGAGGGAGCTGGTGGCGTGGGGAGCCGCACGAGGCCAGGCTGGGGACCACGGGCAACCAGGGCTGCCTGGACCAGCTCGGCCAGAGGCTGCTGGCCCTGCACTGTCCGGCCCTGCTCGGCCCCAAAACCAGGCTGGGAGTCTGTGGGGGCTCCTGGCTGTGGCTGGAAGAGGGGCCCGAGTGGCCGAGGGGCCTGGCGGGCAACAGGGGCCGGGGTGCCGTAGTCCGGGGCCTGCCCGGGGAAGGGGCTGGGGGTCCGCAGTGCCTGGTTCTGCTGCAGCAGGTTCTGCTGGTGCCGCTGCACCAGGAGGGCCTGGAGCTGCTGCTGCTGTTGCGGGGTCAAGTGCCGCAGCTGCGGGTTCTTGGCCAAGACCCCCTGCAGTTGGGCCCGGATCTGCCCCATCATGGGGCCAGCTACTTGCCCCAGGAGAGCTGGCACCGGCCCAGCTTTGTGCTGCCCAGGGCTCTGCAGCCGGGGGGGCTGAGGCTGCCCTTGCAGCGGCCCCTTGCCTGGCCCGCAGCTGCCCAGCTCGGCCACATCCCCGTGCTGCTGGGTAGCCCCCCCAGGGGCCAGCAGGGTTGTACCTGGTGGTGGCACGGCAGTGGGTGCCCGCAGAGCTGACTGTGAACCCAGGTTGCCACCCAGCTGTGAGGAGGCCAAGAGGAGCTGCTCAGCCTGGTGTTTGGGGGCCGGGGGCTCCTGGGGACCCCCAACTCCCAGCCCCGGTGGGTTGAGGGGTCCCTGTGGCTCTTGCAGCTGCACCCCGCTGTCACTGCCCTCAGCAGGGAGGGTGCTGCCCTCCAGCCCTGCCGCCGGCTGCATTCCCTGACTCAGGTGCAGCACAGGGGTGGGCTGGCCCACCCCTCCGTGCTGCGGAAAGTGCTGCATTGAGCCCTGGCCCAACCCCAGGAGCCCTGGCTGCGGGGTGGCCACTGAGTTCTGCTGCTGCTGTGGGTTCGGCAGCGGCCGTGTCTGCCCCAGTTGCTGTGACAACACAAGCCGATGGTTCAGCATCCCCCCCGGAGTCTGTGGGGTTAACTGGGGAGAGCCCAGTACCCGTTGCTGCTGCTGGTGGGGGGTCAGGAGAACCTGCCGCTGCGGTTGGGGGTGCCCCAGCACCGTCTGGTGCTGCCCGTGGCCCAACAAGCTGGATTGTTGCTGCGGCGAGAGCTGCTGCACCAGTAAGTTCTGTTGGCTGCCCATCAGTCCCGGCTGCTTCGGCACCATGGGCTGCCCTGAGGCACCTGGCTGCATGGGGGCTGCTTGCTGCTGTCCCAGTAAGCCGGGCTGTCCCACCATTGGTGCGGGTTGCAGCGATGTCTGGCTCAGCACCCCTGGCTGCTGCAGCGATGCCTGGCCCAGCATCCCGGTCTGCTGCAGTGAAGTCTGCGCCATCAGACCCTGTGCCTGCAGCGACGGCTGTCCCATCACACCTGGTTGTTGCATCGCAGCCTGGCCCATCACTCCCTGTTGCTGCATTGCTGCCTGGCCCATCACTCCCTGTTGCTGCATTGCTGCCTGGCCCATCACTCCCTGTTGCTGCATCACTGCCTGGCCCATCACTCCCTGTTGCTGCATTGCTGCTTGTCCCAGGACACCCTGCTGTTGCATTGTTGTCTGTCCCATCACTCCCTGTTGCTGCTGCAGTGATGGCTGAGCCATGACACTTTGTTGCTGCTGCTGCATTGATGCTTGGCTCATCACTCCTGGTTGCTGCATTGATGTCTGACCCAGGACAGTCTGTTGCTGCATTGCCGCCTGGCCCAGGACACCTTGCTGTTGCATCGCTGCCTGGCCCAGGACACCTTGCTGCTGCATCGCTGCCTGGCTCATCAGGCCAGGCTGTTGCATCGACGCCTGTCCCATTAGGCCGGGTGGTGGCTGCTGCTGTTGCTGCATCGACACTTGGCCCAGCATGTTCTGCTGCTGTTGCTGCTGCAGCTTCTGTGCCAGCTGCATCCTCTGCAGCTGCCTCTCCTGCATCAAGCGGCTGTCAGCCGTCGCCAGCCCACGCAGTGCAGGGTTCCCAGTGAAGAAGGCGCCAGAGCTGCCAGGTACCGAGGTGCTGCCCACACCTTGCTGGCCCATGAAGGACAACCCCTGCTGCACAGCCATGGACACGCTGCCCTGTGGCAAGCGCAGCCCCCCAGGCTGCCCTGGCTGCACAGGAGGCAGCCCCTGAGCCCCCACCATGCTCCCCGTAGGCTGCTGGACGCCGTGAGCTGACAGCAGCTGTCCTGGGAGCTTGGAGAGGAGCCGGGGGCTCTGTGAAGGGCTCAGCGCCAGGACAGCCGATGCCTGGTGCTGCTGCTGCTGCTGCTGTTTGTTGCGGTACTCGGTCATCAGGTTCGTGTGCTCCTTCTGCTGCTTCCGCACCTGTTGGGGAACACGGGCTGGGTTCAGCACTAGGGGATCCCCAGCACCAGGAATACCCCATCCCAAAGTCACCAGGGACACCTCGTTAGAACCAGGGACATCCCTCTGACACCACGGAAGCCTCAAGGATGCCCCATTGACACCAAAGAAGCCTCAAGGATACCCCATCAGTATTGAGGACACCCCATCCCGTTATCGCCAGGGACACCCTGTCACCACCACAGACATCCAGTTAGCACCAGGGAAGCCTTAAGGACACCCAGGGATGTCTTACCCACCCCATCAGCACCAAGGACAACCCACTAGCGCCAGGGAAACCCTTTGGCACCAAGGAAGCCCCAACAGCACCAAGGACACCCAGTCAGCACCAGGGATGCCCTGCCCAACCCATTACCAGTAGGGGCAACCCCCATCAGCACCAGAGAACTGGGTGTCCACCCACTCTACTGGGAGAGGGGGTGGTCCTGACCTGGTCCAGTTGCTTCTGGATTTTGCTCTGCTGCTCTGTGACCAGTTTGAGCTTCTCCGCATCAGCTTCAGGGAACTCCCTGCCGGCCTTCTTGGCTGTCCGCTGCTTGGCACACAGCGCCTTGCGGGACTTGCGATGGGCCCCGATCTGCTCCTCCAGCACCTTCAGCTGCATCTGCAGCAGCTGCTGTGTGTGGAACAGCCACTCCTCATACTGCCGCTGGTCAGCCTCATCTACGGGGACAAGCAGTGGGGTCAGTGGAAGCAGGCAGCAAGGTTAGTAGGGAGAGAAGGTTTAGGGTTGACAAGAGAAAGGGATTGGGGTCAGAGAGCAAAGGGATAGGGGTCAGTGGTGGATCTGAGTCAAGAGGAAAGGGATTGGGGTAGGCAGGGAGAGAAGGTTTGGAATCAGGTGGGAAAGGTGTCAAGGGGGAGTGGGGTTCAGGGGGAAAAGGGAGAGAAGGTTTGGAGTCAACAGGGACTGGGGGCAAAGGGAGCAGGGTCAGCAAGGAGAAAAATGGTTTGGGGTTGGCAGCAGAGAAGAATCAGGATCAGCAAGCAGAGAGATCAGGATCAGCAGGGAGATCCCAAGTGGGAATAGGGTCAATGGGGAAATGGGGATCAGGGTCAGAGTGAAGAGGGGGTGCAAGGTTAGCAGGGAGATCCTGAAATGGACCAGAGTCAGTGGGAAGACCTCAAAAGGATCTGGGTCAGTGGGGAGACTCCAAGGAGGACTGGGATCATTGAGGAGATCCCGAAAGGGCTCAGGGTTGGAGAGAAGGTCTTGAGATGGACTGGGGTTAGAGAGAAGATATTGAGAGGGACTGTGATTGGAGAGAAGATCCCAAGAGAGCTCAGAATCAGCAGGGAGGGCTCGGGGTCAGCACCACAACAGTACTCACTGATGACACCCTGTGCAAAGGTTGGGGGGTTGGGCCGAGCTTGGGTGGGGTCAGTGCTGCTTCGCTCCTGCAGGAGACAGGGAGATCCATCACATCCTGCCCCTTTCCCAGTGCCCCACCACCTCCTCTCCAGAGCTCCACACCTCCCCAGGGAACCCCAACCCCAATACTGAGCACTATGGGGATCCCCAGACCCCACTCACCTGCCCACTCCCTGCCATCAGGTGATTCTGCATCTCAGAGACAGCTGGACCACCAGAGAGCCGCTGGGCCAGGAGGGAAACCTGTTGCCTTTAAGTGGGAGACAGAGGCCAAGAGGAGAGATGAGCCAGAGCCCAGGAACACCTACTGGCCCCCTGGCTCAGAGTCAGAGCCCAGAGACCCCTGCTGGCCCCCCTGCCTTGAGTCAGAGCCCAGGACACCCCTACTGGCCCCCTGAGCTGGAGCACAGGGACCCCCACTGGCCATGCTGCCTCACTGCCCCCTGGTCGCTCCCCATCATCCCCTGCCCAGACCCCCACCCCATACCTGTTCATGCCCGGGGCCACCCCAATGCTGCCTTGGGCCATCACCTTCTTGATGCCCTTCAAAGCCACCATCTTGGCCTTGGCTATGGGATCCATGATGTCCTCAGCCGCAAATTTATCCAGGTCTGTCAAGACAGAGACCCAGGAGGTGGTGCTGCAGCCCCACAAATCTTCAACCCCAGTGAAAAAGGGCCTCGTGCTCCCCTCATCACCCCAAAATCACCCCCATAAGCCCACAATCACTCCCCACCTGACCCCCACAATTACCGCAAGCCCACTAACACCCCTTACCCCACTCCACAATCACCCCCCACCTCACCCCCAAATCACCCTCCTGACCCCCAAAACCACCTCCCACCTCACCATCACCTTCCACCTCTGAAATCACCCCCTATCACACCCCACAATTAGCCCTCACAACCCCACAATCACCCCAACCCACTCCAAAATCATCCAAGACCCCAAAATCTCTCCCCATGACCCCACAAATCAATCCCTCAACCTCACAATCATTCCCCATGACCTCAAAAATCACCCCTTAACCCCAAAAATCAGCCCCTAACCCAAAATCACCCCCCATCCCACCCCACAATCATCCCTAACCCCAAAAATCACATTGCATGACCCCAAAAATCACGCCACATAACTCCGCAGCCCTTACCAGTGTCTGGGAAGAAGCTGTTTGCCAACTGCTGCTGCATCACCAGCTGGGGAGGGGGCTTAAGCCCCATTGGAGGAGGCTGCACCCCAGCCATTGGCTTCTGCACCAGCACCTGTTGCTGGCCCTGCTGCTGCTGCCCCAGGGCCACCGGCAGGCTGTGAGGTGCCCCCAGCACGGGGGTCTGCCCAGGGGTCAGCCCCATATGGGGAGGGGGAGCCAACGCAGAGGGCCCTTGCTGAGGGGCACCGAGCCGAGGCGGGGGCTGTGGTGGCATCAGCGGAGGTCTGGCCACCATCCCCAGCTGCAGAGGAGGGGGCTGCGGGGCACCCAGGCGGGATGGAGTAGGTTGCCCATCGGGGGGTTGGCTGGATGCCACTGTGGGGTGCAGCATGGGGTGTCCTGGAGGGTGGGGGGTGCTGCGGGGCAGCTGGGCTGACAGCTGCTGCTTTTTCTGTAGCTCCTTCTTCTCATGCTCCAGCAGGTCCTCGATGAGCAGTGGCAACTCACTGGCTACCAATGAGCTCTCCATCTTATCCAGGTCATCGGCCGGGGAGTGTCGGGCATTGGCCAAGCCCAGAGCGCTGCCATCCAGTTCAAACTTCTCCAGGAGAGGGTTGCCCTGGTTGCCCAACCCACGGCCACCGCCATAAGGATCCTGCTCATGGCCACCGCCGCTGGTAAAGTGACTCAAGCCCAGGCGCCCCCCACTAGCCCCAGGGCTTGCAAGGTTCTGGCTAGGTTTGAGGCTGAGCCCCAGCGACGCTGCTGCTGCCAGCTTCTCGGTGCCCTGCAGAGCCTCTGATTTCACTGGCACTGGGAGCCGCTCGGGACCAGCAGTGGTAAACTGGCAGGGAGAGGTCTTCATGCAGCCATCCTCCAGCTTGGGTTTGACATCGGAGGGCAAAGACCCCACCTTGGCATCTGAGCCCTGTGGCTTGAACACAGCAGTGGCGTCGGCTACTAGTGCAGAGCCCGTGGGGCAAGCGGAGGGTCCCAAACTCAGCCCTTCCTTGGACACCTCCTGGTCATCCGTGGCTGGGGTAGCCACCTCTTGGCCATCCACTGGGTCAGGGAGCTTGGAGCTGGTAGCCGGTGGCTCTGTTTTGAGCTGGGCTTCGCGCTCAGCCTTCTCGTTAGCCGACTCGACCAGGCGGAGGTGCTCATTGAAGATGTCCTTCTTGTCGCCGGTGTCCAGCTCGGGGTCGGTGTAGGCCAGCAGATCAAATTCATCGCCGTTGAGGAGGTCATCCAGGTGAGGATCGGCCGTCTCCAGGCTGTCCAGGTTGTCCAGGTCATCGTCCCCTTTGGCCACATCGGGATCCAGGCTCAGATTGGCCAAATCATCGTCATCGTCTTCCAGATCCTTGTGGGAGCCGAAGTCATCATCCAGATCGGGCTCCACTGGCACCTCACAGGGCAAACGGCTCCCGTCCAGGCTCAGCTGGCTCTTCCCCGGGGTGGGTGCCGGCACAGGGTCCCCTGTAGGGCCATCCTTGGGGCCGTCAGGGCGCAGGGTGGGTCCTCCCAGCGGGCGTGGGGGGCCATGTTGCAGCTCAAGGCTGGAGGCTGGCAACGATGGGACTTGGGGTGCTGCTTTGCCATGGGGTTGGTGCTGCTGGCTGCTGCCCAGCTCAGTCCCTTGCGGTGACGCTGATGGCGGCTGCAGCTGCAACTTCTGGGGCTGCAACGCCGGGGTGGGAAGCGGCTGCATGGGAAGCACCGGGGGGGTGCAGTGGGGCTGAGGGGTGCCCTCTTCCCCAGGCAGGAAAAAGCGGGGTCGGGGTGCTTGTGGAGTGAAGGGGGAGCCCACGACTCCCCCCACCCCGGGGGGCCCCTTCTGCACGTTGTGGCGCAGCTCAATGAAGGGGGCACCCAGGGCAGCAGGAGAGGGCGGCACCACCTCTGCGGAGGGTGCTGCCAGCCGGGTGCCCAGGGGGGTGCTGGCGGCTGGAGGGGCGAAGCGAGAGGCAACGGGGAGCCGAAGGGCTGCGGCGGCTGCCGCCTGCTGCTGCTGCCAGAGGTGCTGCTGCTGCTGCGGGGGTGGCGCTGGGAAGACCCCGCGGGAGTAAAAGGCCTGGGGGGGTCCCACTGCCGCCCTGCAAGACATCAGGGTGTTGGCACCCGCTTGGCACCACCACAACCTTCTACAGACGGTGCTGGGGGGGGGGGGGTGGTCCCTATCCCTTCAGATGGCACCGGGCACCCATGGAAACCACAGCACTGGGGAGACCCCTGCAAGCAGGAGCTTCCACAGGGATGTGTGGAGCCCATGGAGAGCCCCCATGGGATCAGGGGGAGTGCCCACAAGGTCAGGGGAGCCCCTACAGAGTCATAAGGAGTTTCCATAGGGAGCCATGCTGGACACTCACCGGCCATTGATGTCCAGTGTGGCCGGAGTAGCCGCCGGTGGGGGTCGCGAGATCCGCTCATCCTGGCCAAATGCTGCCTGCACCATGATGGATCCAGGTAGCTTGCTGGCACTGGCCGCGGTGGCCAACGTCCCCAGCAGCCCCTTATCCTGAGGGAAGGGAGAAGGAGACAGAGTCACTCCACTGGCTGCACCCAGCCTGGTTCTCCCAGCCGAGCTGCTGCCCTGAGCAGCCCCCTCCCTACCTGGGCTGGCTGAAAGGGGGTCATTGCCCCTCGGCTCAGCTCAAAGGGCTGGTTGCCAGCATCAGTAGCCCAGGCAGCTGGTGAGGAGGTGGCGGCAGCCGCCGCGCTCTCCTTCTCCTGCCGCAGGCTGTTGCGCTGGATCTGCTGGCGGATGAGCAGCTCGCGGAGACGCTGGCGCTGGGAGGGACCAGAACACAGAGTTAGAATCCAGACAGGAGTGGTGGCCAGCAGAAGCCGCTTGGTCAGTGGAGGGGATCACTGTGGCCATACCCCTCCTGCCCCATCACCACCCATAAACACCCCAGCTCCTCCTTCCCACCCCTCACCTGCCGCTGCTTCTCCAGCTCCGACTGGCTCACGGTGCCCAGAGCCCCATCTTGGCCACCAGAGAGCTCAGTCAGCTCCCGATTCGGGGGTGCAGAGTGCCCCGTGGCTACCTCCTCTCTCTTGTCAGCTGGTGGCCCCAGTGCAGTTCGGGCCAGGAAGGCAACAGAGGGGTCTGGCTGCTGCTGCTGCTGCTGCGGGGGGACCATGGGGGGCTGCTGCGGCAGTACTGATGAGGGCCGCAGGGGCGAGAGGCTGTAGGTGTCAGTAGCCCCTGGCCCCAGAGGGCTACTAGCCTGGTGGAAGCCAGGAGATGAGGCGTAGGCTGAGCTCTGGGGCTTCCCGGGGCCATAATGGCTGTTGATCCCATGGGGTTGGTGAGACGGGGAGCCCTTGAGCGGCTCTGAGACGGCCGGGGGGAAGGTGAAGCGCATCGGGGGCTGTGCCCCAACGGGGAAGACGCTGGCACCAGGGGAGCGGGCAAAGGGCTGCCCGGTGGGTGCCTTGGGGTGGGGGTCACCCACTGGGGTGGCCCCAGCAAAGCCCCCAGCGGTTGCTGGACTGTGCGAGAGCGGCACCGATTTGAACCCCGGTTCTGGCATCTGGGGACGGGGAGGTTTGTGCAGAGGGGTGAAGGGATCACGGGACTGGGGTCGGGATGGGGGCTGGGAGTAGGGATCGGGGGACTGGAAACGGGGGGTGACAGGCGACTGGCAAAAGGCTTCGTTGGAGAGTGGCCGGGGGGTGAGAGGGGACTGGGAGCTGGACTGGGACTGGGGGCTGGCAGGGACACGGGAGAAGGGTTCCGATGGCAGGGAGCGGAAAGAAAGCGATCCCTAAGAAGCCCACACAGTCGTGAAGGATCTTTATGCTCCCTGGGAGTGTGTCTGCAAGAGAAGATGAACCATCCTTTGTATCAGCCAAGGAGCAGGCAGGCAAGCCCTCTTTCTGGTGTGTCTAGGGAGGCAGTGGGGGTGATGACTGTGCAAGCAGGGCAGCCAGGGCACTGACTGTTGTGTCCTTCCTCCACTGTAGACACACAGTATTTGCATATTTGCCTTTGACTAGTTGTTTGGAGTCCACCTGGAATGGCGCAAATCATTCGTGAGCTCTGCACCTGGATTTATTACCCCTTATCACTCACCTTAACATTGGGGGTGGGGGAAATCGTCCCTTTTCCTCCTCGGTATTTCTGCTGTTCTACGTCAAAAGGCTTTTACTTCTGCTTCTTAACTCAGTAACAGGAGTTTTGCCTCCATACTTGGCCTTCCCTATTCTCTAAGCACTTTGCCTATTAATTGAGTAAGTGTAGTAAGCTGAAGTTTTTCACCACATAAATGATTCATACAAATAAAGTGAATTTATTGAGCAAAAGTTAAATTGGGCTTTAATTTGCCTCAGGTCTCTTTGGAGCCATCCCCTCAGCTGCTCCTTGTTGTGGAAAGGTTTCCCGCGTTGAACGCGGTGCCCTTTAAAGTGCTGTTTGCAAGACAACCAGAGAGAACAAGTGTTGGTGCTTGGGCATCCTGACAGCTGGTTCCTAGGTCCACAAGGTGTCTGTCTTCTGAGCAAGTCAGTTGCTCTACAAATGTCCCTTCTGCCTTTATTTAGATCTGAGGGCTGAAGGGAAATGTGGGAAGAGTCCGGATGAACAGCCGTAGCAAAATCCTGGTTCCTTCATTTTCTCCAATATCCCTGCTTCAGTCCTATGGCCAAAGGGATGGACAGAATCTCTTCCATTTTGCACTTCCTTGTGCTTTCAATCACAGAATCACACAACATTAGGAATTGGAAGGGACCTCAAAAGACCATCCAGTCCAATCCCCCTGCCACAGCAGGATCACCTAGACCAAGTTGCACAGGAACA
>JAOXOE010000316.1:19001-68441 GCA_028565055.1 Phoeniculus purpureus | reverse complement strand
GGTACTCGTCTCTACATGACTGACATGCTCTTTTCCTGCAGATCTCTGATGTGAAAAAAGACCCAAGGACCAATACGGTAGTGATCTCCCATTGTATTTTTCTCAGAATGTGTGATGGCATTTGGGACACAGTTTCTAGTGTGTGTGCACTAACTTGCTTAACCATGTCTTCTTTTCTGTATACAGTTACAGAGTTAATCCCTTTTTGAGTTTCCCTAAGCTATCCATTGTCTGGCAAATTTATCTGAGAGCTCATCGAGACCTAACTGCTTTGTTTTCTTTTTCCTTATCTTTAATTGTGGTCTTGAACCCACCACAGCCTGAAAATTCAAAGGGCTCAGGATGACGAGAATCACAGCTTAACTTCCTATTTCTTCTACAAATAATGGAGACATGGCTATGTCTCCATCAAAAACCTTTTATAGAACTGATACATTCTTTTGCAAGTGTTGAATTTTCATGTTCAACTCTATTTTGAAGTGGCAATCAACAAGATTGGCTGTCCGAAATAGCAGTTCTCTGTAGCATACCAGAATCCATGTGGTATGGTACATGCACTAGGCAAAACAGGGGGAATGGGCAACACAGTTCAGTGATAATGCAGGCATACATGCATTTATGTCTATAAAGGACAGTCCATGTCCTACAAGACCACTACAAGATGTAGTCTGATGCCTTCTCTGTGTTTCTGCACAGCCCTGTTACCTCTCACCCAACTCTTGAAGCACATGCCTCCTGAATTTGCAAATCTTTCATTTTCTACTGAAGCATGCTTCACATGTAGGCTTACAGAAGGGTACTGAGAGCAGTCTGCTGTCAGTATGCAAGATGCTTGCAATGTGGCAGGAGATCCTGTGATGAGTAACAGAAGCATGACTCCTGTGCTACCCGCTGAGACTTGACACTTGAAAGAACGGAAACGGCAAGTTACACTCACATACCATTTAAATAACTAGAGAATTACTACAGTAACTAGATTTCAGTCTTTTCTACCATTACGTTCCCAGTCTGGATGCACAAAGGAGCACAAGTCACCTACTCTTGTTCAGTTTCAGCAACAGAACCAGAGCTGCATGTCCAAACAGATATTTGAAGATGCTATTTGCCAACACTGCTCCAGTTGCCAACTCTGCAGCAACAAATCCCCAGGAGAAAAAACAAAAATCCCTTATCACTTTTTTCCCCCCTGTAGATTACCTTAAAAAAGGCATCTCTTTTGTGGTGAGATTTTTTTTTCTTCTCCTCCTGACAAAGGAATCCTGGTCCCTCCTCTACAAGTAGGCAACAATGATAAAGCTCAACTCCCAGGATTCATTAATCAAAAACTAAACTGTTGACTAAAATGCCTCAGAACAAAGCCATCAACAAAGAACACCCCTCCATCCATATAAAACTGCATGACAATATACATCATGACGGAGGGGGGACAGAACTTTCTCATGTGTTCCACTGTTTTTGGCCTTTCAATATGCACATCTGATGGTGCCTCATTCACTAATATTCCCCTTCCAACTTAGAGCTGTATTGGATTACCTTCCCCTTCACACTTTCTTGATCTACTGTAGTACTGGTTTTTAACTAATCTGTGAAAACAAATTCATTACTTCACTCTTCTTATTTCTTGCAAAGGTTCCAGTAGATGTTTTCAGACTGGCAGAACTGTAGGATTAGAACGTATACACCAGAAAACAATATGATGGGCAGCAGCATACACAACTAACAAGAGTAAGTTAAAATCCCAATATTTTGAGTATTGATTTATTAATTCATTGCATAATGAGCTAGATTTTAAATTGCACCACTGCAGCAGTCCTTGTTTTTATATCGTTAGGCAGATCAATTATATTTTTTGTGTACCAATTTGATTTCAAAATTGCCAAGCTTATAAAACAAGTATTTATAAAAGCCTGCATATGACCTGAAAGCAGGAAGAAAGGATTTATTTTCCCAAACACTACAGCAGCAGGCATACAGCAGTGATACTACAGACATTCTTGAACCTGTATTTTTGCCTTGCCTGGAAAACCTCAAGGAATAATTATTCATTCACTGGGAAAACAACAAATTTTGTTTGTGTCTTGGCAGGCCAGCCCTGCTTATTTGCAGAATATAAACATCTAGTTCATTTGCCACATCACAAGACAGAATGAAAGCTACACACCACCACTACAAAACCAGCCAAATTATGGGCATATGTCTTTCAGATGTGTCACTGTCTTGCTGGGTCAGACCCACCAGAATGGCTCAGTGAAAAAAAAAAAAATCAGGTTTTACACTAAAAAAAACCCCTAACAAACATCTAATAACCTCTCAGATAAGGCTGAAACTTAAGAAAATCTGAACCTAAGCTCAACTGAATGTTGAACAAAATCATTTCGGTGAAAGGAATCCTTATGCCTAAAGACATAAACTTACATAAGTGAACATGCGAACGTGCAAAAAGTTCTCTTAATCTCAGTATCTCCAACTACATAGTTTTCTTGCAAGGAATTGTTTTCAAATTTATGTAACACATGATTACCTTCTGGCAGTGAGCCAGAAAATAATAGGCATTTATGGATAATCCTTTTTATGATTTGCCAAATGTGAACTTTAAAAAAATCCAAATCCCGATTTCTGCAAATCCATTTAATTCTTCCCTTTGTAAATATATAGTACTTCCACTACCTGATCTCCTAACAGGTTTTGGTATAACTTAGCTCAACAATCCAGAGCAGTTCTATAACGTTGCTTCAAAAATGCAACTGACATCAAACCTCATTTTTTACCCCCATTTTCAGTGACAGGAAAGACAGCTATTTGGTGTGGAAGACTTCTAGTTAACCTTTTAACTAAGTTTCATAACTCCATAGACTTCCATTACAAACTTCAAATTGAATGCAGACAGCTCAGAGCTTACCTGCAGCCTGCAACATGACACTATTCCTTTCAGTATTTCCTCTCATTTGAGGTGAACTATGGAAGAAAATTATCAGGCTAATGTTAATGTCATGATGAAAGGAGAATAAATGCAGACTTCAATAAAACCTAGGAAAAAATAGCTTTTAAAAAGTAATTCCATTATTCTGGAGTCAAGTGGTTTTTATTACAACATTTATTGGTTCTGGTTGAAAAATCAAAGTCAGCTGCGAACATTTTTGTTACTATTGTTTGAAAAAATAGGAATTGAGTAAAAATTAATCAGATTAATCAGACTTTGTGAGGGAAAGGGAGCATACACTATTAAGAAGAACAAAAAAAGGATAGTAGAGTGTCTGGACATTGGAAATCCAGGTTGAATATTTCACCTATCTAGAATCAAAGAGAGATACTGTGCCAAAGATCTCAATGAACTTTTGAAAATCTATGTATATTTTTCAGCTGAGAAGTACTCAGAGTCTTTCTTCAGAGTAGGATACACTTAAACAGTTTCTAAACAGGAGGATCAAATTAGATTTAATATGTTCAATATTTAAACCAGATTTACTGTTAGAAACAAAATCAGAGACATTTGACTTTGAAATAAATAGCTACACTTACTACAGACCATTCCTATCAAACCAGAGTTTCTTTTAAAGTTACTGGTTGTACTTCTTCACACATCAATCAACTAAAGTGAAAAAAAGTCTAAATACCTGCAATTAAATGTTATTACAGTGAAGAAGACTGACATGAACCAAAAAAGGACATACTTTCTTCGCATTTAAGTAATTTTATGTAAATGAAGATAAAAACAACAAAAAAACCAATAAGGGATGAAAAAGCAGAAAGTTCTCTCTTAATTTACAAGTACCAACACTACAGGGCATTTTCTAAAATTGTGTAACGTACTGTCAAACTATTGTCCCCAACGCCAAAAAGGATCATTATGCTTTAGGAACAAGTATCTCACAGTACATTTGGAAAAAAAACTGGTTAAAAACAGTAACCAAGAATACTTACAATTATACAATTTGCAATCACTCAGGGCAACAAATTTGTCCTCTGCCTTGCAAATTTGCCTGAAACTATTGCAGGTTTTTTTATAAATCCTTTAATAACCCCTTTATGACACACCTAGTAGAATCACTTATTACAGAGCACGGAGCAGATTCTTGGCAAATTATGTAACTGTTTAGATGGGTTTTCTAGGTTTAAAATCCCCAGGTTTCAGAAAACTGCATCAAAGTTAATGCACAACTTTTTTTCCCAGAAAAGCACTGTGCTTTCACTAACCTTTTAACTAACAGTAACAGATGGGTCTAACTGGATACAGGCATGATGGAGCATTGTGTTAGAGCAAAAGAACATGTCAATTCTCCTACCTCTGGCAGATGGGAACCAGTCAAAAATAGGTTTAGACTAAAAATATTTTGCTGCTTCTCAGTAAAAAAGAAAAAAGCCACTTGAAACAATACATTATTTTATAATGCCATCAGATATCAGACAACAGCAGCTTTCAAGAAGTTGGTACTGCACATTAAAACCAATTCCACTGGCTTACTGTATGTCTTTTTTAAGCCTGCAGATAAATTACCAAAAATTCCTGAAAACAGTAGCTTTTAATCCAACTTGCTGACACAAACTCAACTACAGCAGTAAATGCACTGCTATTATGAAGTTGTTATGGCAACTAAAATTATGAAGTTGGGAATGAAAGAGTGCACATAAGGAAAATTTAAAACTCTTTGGACACCATCTCCATAAAGTCTTTTAAAACTTGTGGTCACAGTGTTATCATTCATTATTTTTACAGAAAAAAATTAACTACAAAACTCCTCTTCAACACAGCTAAGGGAGGAGAGGTTCCACATTACTGCAAAATCTAAGACAAACTAAATCCAAGGTCATAATCCATTTGATGAATGCACGTATCAATAGTCTACAACATCAGGAGTCAGCTGAAAGATATCTTGACAGCACTGCTGAACACATTCACCAGATATCAGCAAGGTATCAAATCACAATTATGCAAGACTGTTCAAGTCTTCGATACAATTACTTAACTTCTTGCCTAACTACAGTTTAGTATTTGCACCAAATCAGACAAGTGCATTAACTAATGCTGATCTGTTCCTTGAAAAATGATTAAAAATAAAATTGAGATTCATATATTTGTGAAAGTCATTACTTACTCCTCCTCACGTCATGTTAGCCAACAGCAGAAATCTTCAAATTTTTCCAATACTAAGATAATGGGGGAAAAACACAGCGAGGTAGTCACATGTTCATATACAAAAATACAGAAAGTACAATAACTAAAACATATTAGTTAAAACCTGCGCCAGCACACTAATTATCTTTCTCAAATAACATTTTAGAGTTTCATTACTCTAGTAAAATTCCACTGAATAAAACTTCCAACAATATGTTAGTAGCAACCAACAGTCCTGGAAATAATGTTAAATCATCAATATTATACATTTTTATTAAAGCCTTCTGTCCAAATACGCCTACTAGCAACATTTCCACTAGGCTAGTGGGAAACAAGTTATTTTACTTTCTTCCTGAAGGATTTAATACTAAAGCCACTTTGTCTCCAGCCTAAACTCAACTGCCGTGACTAAAATCCAGGGAACACAAAAGTCCTCAGATGACTTACTCGATAAGAGTTGTGGTAAGTACTTACACTCACTCATTTCCTAGGTAACAAAACCTTCTTTTCTTCCGTGCTGTGTCAATCCACTTCTCTATTGAGTTTGTTGTTCTAAACCAGTTTGCAGATGGATTAAGTGCAAAAAGTCTGAAGACCGTTTTCTTTCATTTATATAGACATCTATTGATTTCCAGGTTTTTTTTAAGAAATACACATTGTCTTCTATATTGAAGAGTGAAAACTTTGAGGATTAACTTAATTTAGCTGGAAGATGATCACATATTCCACTGACAGAAGAGAAATATTTATTCTAATGTAACATGTAATTATTGATGTAAGATCACAACAAATACCATTCCTCCTACCCCAAAAAAGTTATACAAGAATGAAGATGAGAAGTAGGAAAACGATTTAGTACACAAAAGTAAGATCTGCTAACTGGCAACAAAAGAAGAGGTGGTAATGATGAAATTTTCTTCAGAACATTATCTCTTCAGCAATTTAAAATTTCTGATAAATACACCACTTTTCTCTGAGAAGCAACCACTACATTTATCTTGAGACGTGTAATCACGGTATCTATAAAAGCTGAATGGCAACATTCAGCAAAAAAAAGTAAAAATGAGGTTTCCATGTGCATTTAGCAGATCAATGATGAAAGATAAAATACTTGATAACATTCTCAAAGAGAAAAATGCTTAGAAGCACTAACACACAGGCTTCTTTAAATTTTTCTCAGCTTTATTTACAGTACTATCATCAGTCATTACAATGCTTATAGTTTGCATGTCATTAAGATACGACTTTTTATTAGAAAAATATTTTCCCAGTATATTTGACAAATCACTTGTATGAAGGAGGGGTAACAATTGGCTTTTTATACTTAAAGAATCCATAATTATTAATCAGGAACGGACTAACACAGACAGCAGTACATGGTTTAATAGTGTTTGCAAAGCTATCAGCTTTGATACTGTAAATATCAAATCTCACTGAGATTGCAATGAAATTTCAGTGAGCTTTCACCTTGAACGTTCCATTTTGAAAGAAAGCGGACATCTGAGATCTCTTCTTATTCAGCTTTTTAAAAAACAATCTTCCTTAAAAAACGGTGCATTATTCACCCTGGATGTGATTTTCTGGTAATGAGTTTCAGTGTTAAACAAAGTTACATAGAAGTTAATCTGTGGCTCGTGGCTGTAACACCTACAAGCATACCAGCACTCAAAAACCAAAGGGAGCTGAAACAGAAGTCTGTCCAAGCAGTATAGGGCTTTTTCCTTACTCCAGATTAACTTTTCTGTTATTAGGAAGTAACACAAAAGACAACACGTCTGTGAAACAAGTGAAACAAAGTCAGTCCACAGTGATTTCTTAATCCTGGTTCAGAGGTATGAGAGCTTTATGAGTACTGACGTTATATACAGGTGTGGCATCCCTCATCACACCACCCCATTAATGCAAAATAACCAAACTCCGTGAGAATAAATCACATACTACAGCCCTGACTATCACAAAGTCAAGATCCAGTAACAAGACAGACTATAGGTTTTATAGTAGTGCGTGCCTGAAGCTTTGGCTACTTTAGATAAACCAGCAGTGTTCTCCAACAGGGGATCAACGAAGCACAGAAGTGTTTGGGTTGGAAGAGACCTTTAAGATCGTCAAATTCAACCATCAACACAGTATGGTCAAGTCACCACTACACCATAGTCGCAGCACCACATCTAGGTCTCTTTTAAATACCTCCAGGGATGGTGATTCAACTACTTCTCTAGGCAGCCTGTTACAATACTTCACAATACTTTGGTAAAGAAATTTTTCCTAATAAGCAGTTGAAATCTCCTTTGGGTGCAACTGAAGATAACTTCCTCTCAACCTATCACTTGCTGCTTGGGAGAAGAGATTGACACTCATCTCACTACAACTTTCTTTCAGGTACCTGTAGACAGCATTAAGGTCTCCCTTCAGCTGCTTTCTCCAGGCTAATTTGCTCAAACTCTCCTCACAGGACTTGTGCTCCAGACCCTTTACCAGCTTCATTGTCTTTGGACAGACCACAGCACCTCAATGTCCTTCATGTCTTGAGGGTCCCAAAACTGAACACAGTATTCAAAAATGGGGCCTCACCAGCGCTGTGCACCCAGAGACAATCACTTCCCCACTCCTGCTGGCCACAGTATTTCTGACACAAGCCAGGATGCTGTTGGTCATGCTGGTCACCTGGACACACTACCGGCTCATGTCCAACTGGCTGCTCACCAACAGCCTCAGGTCTTTTTTCTGTCAGGCAGCTTTTCAGATAATTTTCCCACAAGTGAAAATCGTACAGCTGCATGGGGTTGCTCTGACTCAAGTGCAAGACTCATCACTTGGCCTTACTGAATCTCACACAATTTTCCTCAGCCTATGGATTCAGCCTATCCGGATCCCAGTGTAGATCCTCCTTATCTTTTTGCTACACAGACAGACTTAGCCTTGTCAGATTTCAATTACTTGGAAGGGTTTTATAGCGACCAACACCTTTACTAAACAGCCTAGTAATTTTAGAGCAGGCACTTAACGTTCAGTTTAGTCTATCAACTTCCAACACGCTCTGTATGCTTGAGGACACAAACTATGAGAAAGAAAGCGTTAATATTATTTCAGCAAGTATGCCTCATTCCAGTACTTTCAGCACGGACTTTACATCATGTACCCATTGTATCCTTGGCAACTCAACTCCTTATCTAAAGAGACAAGACTGACAAGTTAGATTTAAAGCTACAGCCATCATATGCTACCAGGCTGCATTTGGTCTGGAGCTAGGATTGGATGCAAACTGGAAGCCAATGGTTATTGGCAAACTAGAAGCCAGTAATTCCAGGAGCTATTTAAACTGATATAAACACACAACTGGCACACCATTATCAACTGGATAAACAAATAGGTCTTATCCAGATGCTTTCCATTGATTCATAACGTGGAAGATTAAGATAACTTCTCTGTTTCAATGAAACAATACCAAGGTAAATGATGAGAGAAGTTCTTCATACAAGTAAACACAAGAACAAACGTAGAGAAGGAGCGCCTTTTCTCATCTTTTTGGTGTGGTTCATGTTTCACCCCAATTCGAAAATAAATAATCTATTTTCATGAAGGCAAAATACATTACATCGATTGCAAACAAATTGTTTGCAAATACTTTCTTGTCAATAAAGAAGTTGCAGTAAAGGTGATTCCAAGGGGAAAAACAAAGCTATGTTCCAAACTAAAGTTCCAAATGTTGCATTCGTTTTCTCACAATCAACACACGTTACCCCTAACAACATCAGTACAGTGAATGAAGATTTTACCAATCATATTTAAGACAGATTTATGAAGGGCTTACGCTACATTAAAGTGAGGTTTTCAAGAGGTATCATTTCCCACATATTAACCACCAGAGAACCGTTAACATTACATCAGACAATTTAAATTTCTAAATTAATTTGAAATGGATTTGTGAGTCAGAAGACCTTTGTTTAAATCAAAGTGTGTAAAGGGTTTGAACACTGTCTTCATACAGAGCCCTTTGAAAAACATTTTTTAAACAGTGAGGTTTCCTTTTGCAGAGGAATGAATAAAAAAAAGACAGACAACCCCTGCTCCACGACTCTGTAGGATTAATCTGCACATTAAGTTCTAAATACGAGATTACAAGATACACAAATGAAAGACTACATGAAGCAAAAACACAAACCACAATTTTAAAATCAAAAACCTTTTGTAACGTTTTTGATAAAAAGCTATGACTAGACTTTAACCTAAATGGAGTTTTTAACCCTAAGCTTGTCATCCACTGTGTCAAAACAACTCTGCTCCGTTTTACCTGATTATATCCCAAAACAGCATTTATTTCCTGAATTTGTTTCTTGATGACAAGCTGTTCAAACACAGGCAGCTAGCAGACCTAGTATTATCATTTGCTGCTTTTTTCCTTCTAGTAGGCACTGCTGTCCATCAGAAGAAATAATTAATGGATCTATTACGTATGAACGCATCATCCTGTCAGTGCAGTGACTGATTTGACTAGCTCATATCTGCTACTCATTGATGCCATGCATGCCCACTGTCCTCAGAGATGACAAAACACTACATCCCTTTGGGATTTCTCCCCCCACACACACTCCGTTCTAAAGCAGCATTTCACATCTGTGGCTGCAGAAGCATACAGTGCTCCGTGAGGCAGACCATCATTCTTTAGAGTAATGGTTTAAAAGTTAAGACCTGATGTCTACAGATCCTGCATATTTCCTACAATAATCTAAAGCATTTACCTACAGAAATGTGTAGGGAAACAACTTTCCAGTGTTGGAATAGCTACAGAAAACAGATGGGATTTACCAGGTACTAAATAGTTATTTTTTTATAACAGGTGTTGAATACTTGAGTTAGGTAGGGTTAATGCCTTTCTCTTTTTTTAGCCTCTTTTGGGGCTGGAGGGGGAGATGCAAAGTTCACAGGTTCTTTTTTTTTGTTACCTGATTATGGCAGAATAAATAAAAATGATCAATGTTGAAGAAATCAGATATTGCACATACCTGGAAATATACTGGAATCAACTGACACTAGAAAATGAGGCATCTGTGAAGAGCAAGAAGCTGTGGAGAAAGAAACCACAGGACGAGAGTGCACCATGCATTTCAAATAGGAGAAAAGCTTCCTATCTGCTGAGTCTCAGTATATTCTGACTGCACACAGTCAAATCTTCAGTCAAGTATCTCCAAGGTAAGTTTATTTCATTTACTGTTTTAATTGCTAGTCATGTTGATAGATACTTTAATGTATAAACAGTTACTCAATGAATTTCGATTTCTTTATACTGCTACTAAAGTTTAAATCCTTCTATGACAGTATTTGATGTTCCTAGATTTGCTATACTGCTCAAATAGCAGCTCTCTTCTGGCATTAAGGTTTTTCAAAGGAAGATTATTAAATGCTTTCTCTTAACTTACACTAGAGCAAAATATTTTCCAATATTTAAATCCTTTGAAATATTTGAATATTTCTGTGCATGGGTGTTTAGAAGGGAAAAAAGGTAAGAACAAGCTATGCTTCTGTTAATATTACCAAAAAGCATTTACTATATTTCATTATTATTTAATCTGGTAAAGCAAACAGCTTTTTGCACTACAGCAGTAAATGAAAAGGATATCTTTTATTACAGGAAAATGAAACTGTTTATATAAAAGGATATTAAATAAAGCTAGAAGTAATGATTAGTTATTTATGAAAGGTAAACCACAGCACAATAAGGAAATAGCACCAGGCTAATACACCCCAAGGTACTATGGACAGAGCGTCAGGGAGATGACTGGATATCAGTGCCCCGGTAAAAACTATAAAAAAAGTGGTACAGATCACCTTAGTTATTTCACTCACTCCTATAGTGGATATATCCACTATAGAAGCCATATAGACACTAATTCCACATCCAAATAACAAGAAAAACATTTCAGGAAGAGATAAAAATAAATATTATCTGTTAGTCAAAGACCTACACTTACAAGTCTCAGAGAAAGGGACCTGTATTCAGACTTACAAGAAAAATACCACGCCCCCGAAAACTAAAAAAGCATGAAACTGAAAAAGCAGAAACGTATTGTTTAATAACACCATTTTATAGCAACACACTGATCCATTATGTATGCAGTACTAGGTGCAAAACTCTACATCTTTGCTCTGTCTTTACTGGTTTTAAATCAGTTTTTTTATTTACTAAAATGTAGTATTTCCCTTTCCAGCACTGTTTCTTCTACTTTTCTACTATCTTTCTTCTACTTCTGTCTCTATCACTTCCCTCATTTCTATTTAGCACATCTTATTTAATGTACCCATCAATTCTTCCTTTGTATTTTTTCCTATTTGTTTTCCTAACTTAATTAAAATAATCTCTCTCTTGCCTGATGCTTGCTAAAAAGACAGACTAAATTTGCCATTCATAAACACCTCTCTTAAACCCTTTGCTTATTCACAAAGCTTTACAAATTCTACAAAGCGCTAGAAGACTAAACTTACTTGCCAAAGACTGACAGAGTATCACGAAACTGAAAACCACACACTTGGTGCTACACTGAGCCTCATCTCATATCAAGAGTCAACAATGCACTTCCAAAATAGAATTACTACCCAGAAACATATTTGAAACAACTTCTGCAGAAGAGAGATCATCTCATGCAGATTACTGTAGAATACATATTTGAAAATCCTTCTACAAGCTCCCACTATCAACTACAGTGACGGGCAGGGGAGGAAAGTGTCATATTCTCTAAATAGTCACACTTAATTCTTCATCTTAAAAAAGGCAAAAATCTTTCCCACTCTTCTAACCCTTTTCCATTTTCCCAACTGCTGAATTTGATGAGAATTCAACAGGAATTTCTGCTAATGCACCTCTCTCAGCCGTTCTGTTGCTGAGTTTCAGCACTCTTTATATTTCCCCAATTTCTGTCTTTTTCTAAGTCCTTTTCTAACCGCTCTCTTCAAAACTGCGTGATCAAAACCTCTCAATCTTTTGTTCTATGCCTCACTTCACATTTCAGATCAATCCAGTAACAACTCTTCCTTCCTTCTGACACTGCTCCTATGCAGTATGAGCTGAGTTGTTGTCTCTCATTTAACATACTAGGAAAAAAAGGTCAGTTAAGATTTTATTCTGTACAACACAAAACAAAACAACATGGCTATAAGTTTCAATGGCACCAGTTCAAGACTCCCGTAACTGAAAATATCAAAGCCTTCTATGGTAGAAAATATTATAGAAAGTATCAAAGCTCTTGTATCAGGCAGCTGATTAGCACAGCTCAGGTCAGCTGACTTCAGAAAGCTTTTTGCCTGCTGCATCTGGATTCAGAGTTGGAAGTAAAAGAAAGGGGGAAATAACAATTGTAATTAAATTATTCTTACCTTGGACACTGTGAGGTTTCTCCCTCTACTTTGGTAAAAGCTGTTCTTTAATATCATAGATTTAAAAAAAAAAAACCACACAAAAACAAACCAAAACCACCACCCTCTTCCAATCCCAAATAGAACATCTAGCCAACACACCTAGTTAAGACAAATAATATCATTCTTCAAGGAAGCTCCCACTAAACTTTGTGTTTCAGAAACTTATAAAGTCAGCGCTGCAGTGAAGACTGGTTTTGAGCTCTCTGTTGAAAATCCAACAGGACTAAGTACAAACAGCAAACCTGCTTCTAAGAAGGATAATTGGATTGAACTTTTTTTTTAAAAACAAAAAATGATTTCTTCTCTCTTTTGGATGTATTCTAAAATGTCTCCTGGTGACACAAAAAGGGCAGCCCTACAGCCTTAACAATTCAGCTCATCCCTCTCTTGCGATACTACTGGTTCTTGACTAACTTGTATGTCCAGCAAGTCCTGCCCCAACAGTTCAATTCTTAATTATCCAATGACTGTACCAGCTTCTACATTCTCTTTTTACAGAACTGAATTCAAGCACGTATGCCTACATTTACCCAGCATACTCGATTCAGTAACATTTTTTCAGTACTCAAGACAGACAATTCTTTTAACTTCTTCAATATTCCTGCAATTACAAGACATGAAGAACACCCTTTTCTATAGTCTGCCCTGTTCTATTGCAGTACCAATGCTTTGCAAAGGATTCACCCCTACTATATACTTATACATGAATCAGTAGACATCAGTGATCTTATCATAGAATCACGAGGGATTGGAAAGGACCCCAAAAGATCATCCAGTGCCACAGCAGGATCACTTCACTGGAGAAGTTACACAATCAGAATCACTCTGGGTCGGAAGGGACCACAGGAGCATCCAGTTCCGAGCCCCTGCCATGGGCAGGGACACCCCACCCTAGATAAGCCTGGCCAGAGCATCATCCAGCCTGGCCTTAAACACCTCCAGGGACGGGGCCCCAACCACCTCCCTGGGCAACCCATTCCAGGCTCTCATCACTCTCACACTGAAGAACTTCCTCCTCACATCCACTCTAAATCTACCCACCTCCAGCTTTGCTCCATTCTCCCTAGTCCAGTCACTACCTGATACCCTAAAAAGTCCCTCCCCAGCCTTTTTGTAGGCCCCCTTCAGATACTGGAAGGCCACGAGAAGATCACCTCGGAGCCTTCTCTTCTCCAGACTGAACAGCCCCAACTCACTCACTCTGTCCTCACAGCAGAGGTGCTCCAGCCCTCTGATCATCCTCATGGCCCTCCTCTGGACACGCTCCAGCATGTCCACATCCTTCTTGTAAGAAGGGCTCCAGAACTGGACGCAGTACTCCAGGTGGGGTCTCACCAGAGCCGAGTAGAGGGGGAGAATCACCTCCCTCGACCTGCTGGCCACACTTCTCCTGATGCAACCCAGGATCCTGTTTGCCCTCTGGGCCGCAAGTGCACACTGCTGGCTCATGTTGAGCTTCTCGTCCACAAGCACCCCCAAGTCCCTCTTCTCAGAGCTACTCTCCAGCCAGTCACTGCCCAGCCTGTAGTTGTGCTTAGGATTGTCTCAACCCAGATGCAGGACCTTGCACTTGGTCTTGTTGAAGTCCATGAGTTTGGCTTGTGCTCACCTCTCCACCCTGTCCAGGTCCCTATGGATGGCATCCCTGCCCTCCAGTGTGTCTGCTGCACCACACAGCTTGGTGTCATCAGCAAACTTGTTGAGGGTGCATTCAATGCCTCTGTCCATGTCACCGACAAAGATGGTCCCAGGACCGATCCCTGAGGGACTCCGCTTGTCACTGGCCTCCACCTGGACATGGACCCATTGACAGCCACTCTTTGGGTGCAGCCATCAAGCCAATTCTTTACCCATCTAGTGGTGCACCCATCAAACCCATATTCCACCAGCTTGGAGACCAGAATGTGGTGTGGGACAGCGTCAAAGGCTTTGCTCAGGTCCAGGTAAATGACATCGGCCGCTCGCCCCTCATCCATTAATGTTGTGACCTGTTTGTAGACGGCCAGTAGGTTGGTCAGGCAGGATTTGCCCTTGGTGAAGCCATGCTGATTGTACCCAGTTACCTCTTCACTAGTCTCCTGTCTCAGTAGTGCCTGATCTGCTCCATGATCTTACCGGGCACAGAGGTGAGACTGACTGGTCTGTAGTTCCCTGGCTCCTTCTTCCTACCCTTTTTGAAAACAGGAGTGATGTTTGCCCTTTTCCAGTCAGTGGGGACTTCGCCAGACCACCATGACTTTTGGAATAGAATAGAGAGGGGTTTAGCAACCTCATCTGCCAGTTCTCTGGCAGAGATACACCCGTGGGTGTATTCTGTCGGGTCCCATGGACTTGAAACACAAGTATTGTGAACAGTACCAAGAATATTAATGTGAGAAAGTGAAAACTGATAACAGCAATAAAAACTGGTATCAAAACAGTTTTTCTTCCTTAACAACTTTTTTCTCCCTATAACGAAGCAGACAGCTGGCATGGTTCTGGCTACCATATAATACAAAATAAGGCAACAGTGTAGTTTGCAGTCATGTTAGAACTTGGTCCCTTCAGCTCCTCATTCAGCAACCCTGAATGCTACAGATGTAGTCACAGAGGAAAGCATTTGGCTTGACCGTACTCATGAAGGATAGCTGGTCACCTGAGCTAAATATGACAGATTGGATCACTGGCTGAAAGAAGAAAGTAGCATGTGATGAAAAACCTTGCTGTGTGTGAGCATTCATTAAAGTCTTGTTTCCCAAGAAAAAATGTTGTTGACACAAAATCAGAAAGAATTTTAGCCAAGTCTTACTTTCTGTGATGTGGATTATCTTACTGAAATGTCTTGGAGTATCAGCACTCTTTTAGTCTGCTTTACCTAAACTCTGTGATTTCTTAAGAAGAAAGGGTATCTGTTTTTCTGATGGGTCACTCTCTTGCTTCTAAGTCTTGAGTTACTTACTGATCAGTAGTACTACTGTCCATGTGGCCACAGGAAACAAAATTTTCTTAATACAAATACAGTGGAAACAATGAATTGTGATGCCTGCCTTTTGTACATTGTTAATCCTCTGTGAAGGTGAACTATTGAGATACAGATTCCATCAGGTCCAGTAAGTTTAATTGCACTTTTCTGAATACACAAAACTCTGCCTAGTCATACTACATTGAGAAGGAAATTTCTTTTTAAACCACCAGGAAGAGGAATCAACGTTTTAGCACTTACCTGGGGCAGTAGCACTACTACTGCAGTGACTTGCTCTAGAGTGACATTTAAGGTATGGCTTTACTTGCATTTCCTTAAAGAAAAAGCACAGGCTAACGGTCTGCTTCCAGGGGTAGAAGAATCTGAACATCTGTTATAAAATCCTATGTCTGATAATGCCTTCAGAAAGCTAGTAAATCTATCAGTCTGATTGTGGCATTCAAGCAGGAGGGAAAAAAAGGAAATCATAGCTAAATTAATAAAAAACCCCTCACCTTATTTGTAATTGGTAAAATGCAGTTTATTGACGAGAGCATGCAGCAGTGACTAATTGCTCAGCAGCACACACACAGGCTTGTGATGTTAAGGATAAAGGATCATAAAGGGAATATTTACCCAATTTACAGTTCTGGCATCCATCTAAACACTGTATGCAATCTTCAGAGTCAGGATCTTCCACTTCACCTGTGTTTTGCAAATCACCAATTTTTTGTTAATTCTGTAGAATGGAAGGCCAACATTTGCAAGCACTCGGCAAAGTCCCTGGAAATATGTTTTATCCAAATCCAAAAAGGAGAAAGTGTAACCCCACTCAATCTGAGCAAAATACTATTGCACATTAACACAGTGTCAGAAGAGAACCAGGGCTGGAGTGTAAGGACTTCAGGATTAGGAGTGACTGTATATTTCAATACTGAACCCAAAACTCTTAGATTTCTGTAAGAAATTAAATAGAATATTTGTTAACTTCTACTGAGGATTGCTTACCTTCTCTACAGCTATGCTTCTGACACATGTTTTGAGTAAGGTAGTAGCCTCTGAAACATCTTTTGCAGTGGCTGGAGTTCAGACAAACCTCACAGTGCCCAGAGCAAGCCTCACATTTATGCTCTGAATGGTAGTAACCTGGTGGACAGCTCTCTCTGCACTCCCCACGATACAGAAAACGTTCGATCCCTCTTCTGTCTGTGTGGGAAACAGAAAGGAAAAACTTCAGCAACGCAAGACATTTGGTCATAAGAATCTTTATGAAGCACAGTGCTGCAGAATCACAGAATACTAGGGGTTGGAAGGGACCTCAGAGGGTCAGCTAGTCGAAAACCCCTGCCAGAGCAGATAAGAATTAATGTTATTCATTGACTACTAAGCTTGTGCAGTTTTACAACAGATAAACTAAAATGTATAAAATTCCAGCTCCTCAAATCATCCATGACATAAAGTTATCACGCTAGTGAGTAATTACTTTTATATACATCAATCTCATAAAGATCAAGAGATTTCCATTACTGATATCATACATTCGTGTTCTGTGTTGTACACGCAGATGCACACACATGTTCTGTGTTGTACATACATGTTCTGTTGTACATGTAGATGCAGAATTGCCTTTAGGAAAGAAAAGGCGCCCATCTTTGGAAGGAATCCTTCTCTGTCCATAGTCTAATAGATAATGGTAGATGACCAGTGATCTACTGCACCAAGTTACTGAGGGAGCTGGCAGAAGTGCTCACCAAGAATCTTCATGAAAAAATGGTCTGCTTGTGGCTTGGATGGATACACTTGGTACACTTTGCTAGGTGAAAAGCTGGCTGGATGGCTGGGCCTCAAAAATGATGATGGAAAGAATTAAATAGAGTTGGTGGCCAGTCACAAGTGGTGTTCCCCAGAGCTCAGCATTTGGCTGTGCTATCTTTAATATCTTTGTCAGTGATATGCATGAGGAGATTGAGTAAGTTTGAAGACAACACCAAGCTGAGCAGGAGTGTTGCAGAAGGATCTGGACCGGATGAATTGATGGATTGAGATTCAGCAAGGCCAAATGGTGGGTCCTGTACTTTTGTCTCAAAACCCCTATGCAATGCTGCAGACTTGGGGAAGAGTGGCTGGAAAACTGCCCGTTAGGTTATCCTACAGTGTAAATCACATAAGTTATTGTGCTAAGTGTATTTGATTGCTTTAAATATAGATCAAGAATTTGCTCACCGTAATACAGTTTTTGAAATGGCAGAGAAAGCAGCTACAATGGGGAAAAATTTCTGCCCCAGAGCAGGAACATTCAGACTTTGTTCTCTCATACTTTTCATATACAAGTCTTTAGGTTTATGTTAACCAGCCTCCTCAGGCAGAGGCTGTCATCAGAGTCTTCACAGAATTATAGAATCCTTCAGTTCTTGATGCACAGAAATGCAGAAATTTGTATGTGCTGTCCACCACAGGGACAGACTTGAGGAACAACTATACAGATTCTTCTTTCAAATTGGACCTGACGTACCATCAGGTATAATCACCTACACAGTCACATTTCCCAAACTGAGAAAGTTAATCTTATCATTGGTATGATGAACCAATACCACCCACACTAGTCACTGTATCTAGACACTTATTGCTAAATAAAGCTTGGCCATTAATAAGCAGAAGTGGCACAGAACTAGCAGCTAAAAGTGAGAAGACTATAAATTTGTTGCAAGTCCTCAGAAAAAGCTCACTCAACAAAAAAATATCTTTATTAAGCGAATTGAAAGTTTAATATTAAGTACTCATTTCCAAGGGCAATTCAGGCTAGTTACACACACTTGTATGTAAGAACCTCAAATTCTTTGCCCTCCAGGTTATTGGAGTGAAGAGGGAATAATTTTCAAAACAGAACTTCAAAAGGAGAAGATTTTCATTTTGGAACAACCACAACTTTAACACTATTACCCTCTCTTTAAACCTAGCTCAATAAAAATGTACCAAAGACACGCTTCTATGTGTTTGTGGTAAGCTTCCCTTCATAGGCCCATCTGTCCAGGTGTAAGGATAAAGCGGTGTGCAGTGGAACCAACCATGCTTGTTTCCTGGAGCTCCTTGGCTCCTTGCTTGCTTATGTAAGTTGGATCCATTTTATTGTAGCTATGTACAGAGCGGGAGAAGCACGTATGGAGCTTTCTTTTCCAAAGGGGGGGCTACATAGATTTTGTGTCCTTTTTTCCTGTCCCACAGTTTTGTTTTCTGTTAACATTGTTCCAATCCCAGACACACCAAGGAAAATATGTAAAGATGCAGGGATGATGCAGAATCGTGTTTTCCTTTCCTTTTCAAGACATTGAGTTCCAGCTCAATGTTAAAATGTCCAGTTCCAGTTCTCATTGTTAAAACAAGACTATGATGCAGATCCGTAGCAAAAGCACTACTGTTTTTGCTCTAACAACTGGTTCTGAGACCAGAGAGAAAAGGGAACTTCTAGTCCAAGGAAGGGTTAAAAGCTGCAAGAGGAAATCTTTCTTACCTGCCCAACAAGCCGTGCATTTGTTAGGTTCACTTCCACTGCAGTCCAGGCAGGTATGATGGCACAAGTGACATTGTCCTTTGAATTCAAACTTTCCTCTGGGGCATCGTGTAACACATTGACCATCATCAAAGACCCTTTTGAGGCAGGAAGAGGCAATTGGGCAACTACTTGTTCTTTAAAGTTAAAGGAAATTAGCAGGAAGCCAAATACATTCTTAGTTCTATTTATAAAAGTTTTTGCATTTCTTCATTTTTCTGATCTCATTCGTAGCATTTACTGAGCAGAAAGTCAACCATGTTTTGAACAAGGATCACAGACTTCAGAGAGCTTTTTTCTGAGAAACATCACCTTTTTGTCCTGTGCCTAGATGTCCTTCTACCACAATCCCTGCAGTGGTCACTTGTGTGTGCTAGAGCGAAAGCAAGACTTGGTATTTGTCTGTGAAGGAATGATCTGTCTGTTGAAATTTCCTGTTAGTTTTACTTCAAAGACTTCCTGTGAACAGAACTTTGGCTTCAGTAAAACGACCTTGTACATAAAGACAAACACGTATCTGAATCTTGGCCTTTAGTAGCTGTATTTTTAGACTTGCATATCTGCAAACACTTAGGAATTTTGCTGCTGAATGTTCTCCTTCTGCTGGGTAAAATTTGCAACAGAATCCTTCTTCCATGTAACGAAATTTTATGGTCAGTTTTTCACTGCTATCTAATGTCTACAGATTTTAATTTGTTTGATAAAAGAATGTAAACGATGGCATTTGAAGCTCCTTCCGCATTACGGAATAAAAGAAACAAGAGATTGCAGTTTCCAACATTTAACTGCTTTGACCAGTTTGGTATCTGACGGGTCCCAATTGCTAGACAACATAAGTACTCTATTGAGTATCTTAGTAGATTTTGAGAGTATAAGCTTGCCTATACACTTAGGGAACAGTAATCTCTATTCAGATTGTGCAAACCTCCCTTACAGCCAGCCAGTGGCGTTACAGAAAGCCTGCAATATTCCTTCATAAATTTGAGGCTCATTGTCGGATTTATCCTGAAAGAAGAGGAATTAAAAGATTTGACAAGTTTAAAACCAATTTTATCAAATAATCTTTGAAACCATTTATAGTTCACCATGATTGGAAAATTCTAGGCCTATTGTTGGGTTATGCAAGAATGTGTGCTCAGACAGCACTGCTGAATTAGCAGACAACAACGCGCTGGAGCTCCTGGGACGAAGGCCCTGGATGAACATAAACCAAGATTAAGGCTGTCCAGCACTGCACCTGCAAGATACCAAGATGTACCCTGTTGAAGGCCAAGATATGCCCTGTCTGCTACTACTACTACTCCCTGATAACTGTGGAGCCAGAAACAAAAGACATGGGACTGCAGGTGCAGATCAAAGGACCAAACTGATAGTTAACGAGCGGTGCTCTGGGATTGTTATGGGGTTTGGGTGCTAAAATTGGGTAGCTTGTTTAATTAGAGTAATAGCCAATCAGTAAGAAACAGCTAATGCTTAAAGGTATTGTAAGCCAATCACAGCTATTGTAAACCATGAATCGAATAGTATAAAAAGAATGCTTGTACGCTTAATAAATGAACAAACATTCGCTTGCATCAAGTGGTGTTCCCGTCTCAATCGCGGCAGTCTATGAAGCATGAAGATGGAAGAAAAGGCCATTGTCCAAACAACTTTCCTGCTAGAGGGAACTAGGGAAAAGCCTGCTGGTGTACAGTAAGTACTCAGCAAAGCCGTAACTCTGGAGTCAGACAATAAGATAGGTCCTTGCAGACTGTAATTCAAACTGCCAAACAAGAGGGTCTGACAGTGATTCTATCATGAAATAAAGTGACACCTACTGCTGAAATTTCATAAAGAATGGGGATTGTTCAGTGGTTTTGTTTCCACATTATTTTCAATAATTCCTGACCTCACTGCCTCCAAAGACTTTTCACCCTTTTCAAAGAAGGAAGGTGTTCCCCAAGAGGAAAGCACCACTGCTGAACTTTGGGCTACATTACCTAACATCCACTGATTACCGTTTGCAATAGGCACCATGTGGATTCTGTCTCAATTAAACAGGACCTTTTCAAGTACATTATGAGGGACTGCCACTGGAACTCTTAACATTTAGGTGATACTTTTTTTTGGTCATTTATTACTTCTGTTGTTACTTACTACTGACTGTGCTAATGTGACTTTTTCTAACAGCTTTCATAAAGTGCAAACAGAGCACAGGAAGTTTTTGTAAACCTCAGATACCAAAAATGAGAACTACTAGAGGACTAGTTATGAGTGAGAGTGCCGTATCCTTCCAAAAGACCTCATTACTACAAACAGTCAGATGGTTTTGCCGATGGTGTCATTCAGCACTTCCTTTGTTTTGCAAACGTCTCTGTTTAAAGCTCAGAAGATTGGTGAAGAAAATGCATACGTTGTAATGTAACTGCAGTTGTGGATTGGAGAAATTCAGCCTGCGGTCCATAATTCTACTCAGACTAACTGTGATAATGCCACTTCTGGCATAACACACGTTAATTTGATGTTTTCCTCAATTATGAATTTGTTTGGATTCTATTTGTCCTCGTATGTCTTGTACAGGCACAGCCATCTCATAGATACTCATAAGGTAAATTGCAGGACTGCTCGGAAATTTTTTTGCTCTCACTTTCCTGTGTGACTTGGTCTAGGTGATCCTGCTCTAGCAGGGGGATTGGACTAGATGATCTTTTGAGGTCCATTCCAATCCCTAATGATTCTAATGAAAAGGATCTGATTCTGATTTAATACCGGGGTAAATATCAGTGGGTTACAATACAATCCAGTTGCAATCTCTGCAACAAAACCAGAGAATAAAGTTATTGGTAGGACATAAATTCAAAGGCAGTTGTCTCCTTGCTCCTTGCTTATGTTCAAGACCTGGACTTAAGTTACTGATTTGCAATGTCCTGTGGAAAAGCTCCTTTCTGTTTCTGTTCAGCCCTCACAGCCTGTTAGTCAGGCTAGCTGAGATTAAAACGCCGCAGTTAGGGGATGATGTTTAGGTGGTGTGAATATCTCCCAAACTATCTGATTCCTAATCATAATATTCATACCTTCTGCCAAACACTGTACCTGTATACAACTACAGATGCCCCAGAGCCTTGCTAATTTTGCAATTCTAGCAATTATGCTTTTGAAGGGATGATACTGAAATTATTTCACATATAAATTTTTTTCTGTATCTGTTGGGTTCATCTGGCTAAACAGCAACTGGCTGTGCAGCTGAATTGTCTCATTCACATAATACTTCTTTTCTCACTTACTCTGGCTTTGTTTGCCCTAATCATTACTACCTTCTGATGATGACTTTGCAAGCCAGTGCTTTAGGCATTAGGGCTTCATCTCCAGATGATGATGCTGTGAGGTCTTTTCACAGCACTGTACTTAGAGACAATTACCTTGTGAGCGGGCAGCTAATGCAGTTGTCTGGCTCAGGTCCAATGCACTTCTGACAGGATACTTCACAGAGCTGACATTCTTGGGAATCATCAAGATATTCCCCTGGTAGAAAGAAAAAAAAATGTTTATTTCATATCAACATCGCACATTAAAAACAAGAGATGCAACAAGACAGGCTGGAAAACACGAGTAATAAGAATTAGATCTGGTTTGACCTTCTGAAATCGGCGTATTTCCCAGTGTTTGCAGAAAACCAAATACTGGCTTCCTTGAGGAACAGGACGATCAGAATTAGCAGTTTCTAGACTTTCTCTTTTAGTTCTTTTTAAAAATGTACGTATTCATTACTTCCTTACTTTTATTTTTAACGTGAACCTGACAGTGATTCTCAATGTTCAGGTTAGTGCTGTTTCTGATACATCAGAGAAGTAATGGGCCTCAAGTAAAGAGTCATGAGGAGTTACATCAAAAGCAGTGCTGCCCAGGAGTGTTCATTGATAACTTCCTCTGGTGCAGCTTCAAACCACTCCTGATTGCAAGCTGCAGCTAAGAACATGCTCTCACGGGTGTGTGGCATGTTATGTGAGCAGAGGAACTCAAGTAAGCTACCACTAGCTAGAGATGAGTTGGTGATTCCCAAACACCTAGCTGTAACATCTGTTGTTCTCCTCCCAAGAGCTGCTGGAAGACTCCACACTTAAAAAAAATCTAGGGTGTCACTAGATGAATGAAAACTCAGCGCCCAGAGTATGTTCTGACTTGAAAAAAATCATTTTACGTGACATGAATTGCTGCCTCAAAACTGAGATGAATTCTTTCAGATACAAATATGCTACTACTACTATCACGCTGAAGTGTGACATTTGTGTCCTATTAATATTAACTGCTTGCTATATGTCTATTTAATGTTAATTAAAATATTGGTACAAAGCATTAAGGTCTACACTTCGTAGTTCTCAGAGCAGAATTTGGTAAGCAGCATGAATATTGCATCTGTGTGCAGCACTGTGTGAAGGCAGCAAATTGGTTTATCAAGCACTTTTATAAAGGTCAGGATTGGATCTTTTATGTCAGTGTGTTATAGAAAAAAAGTTACTCTAACAGAGTCCATACATTTGAGATAATTTGCTGTCCTTTCATTTTTAAGAAATGGGAAAGGTTGGGCAGACAGTCCTATATAATACATAAAACGTGCAGTTTCTATGGATACTTCAATATGGAGAAACTTTTTCCACTTGCATTGCTGCTGGGAAATCCAGATTTGGCAATCTTGAGGAGTCAAAATACAAATGTGGAATTACTTGGTTTTGGCTCTCAGTTGTAATGAGTTCCTTACACTGAAGAGCAAAGGCACTGCACAAACAACTGTTGCTGTAAGTGTAAAATGATGTAAGAAAGAAACATTTTCTAGAATCCTGCAAATTGTCTCGTGTGTTTTCTACTTCATATCGGTCTGTATTAATAAATCTGACAATAGTTTAAACCTCTAGTATGAGATATAAGCTAGGATAATGCTTATATGATAATTATATATTGAGGGGTAAGCAAGTGTAAGGGGATGGGAATTGGAATGTCTAGCCAGCTGTCCATTTCGTGGTACCCAAAATGTAGAAGAGATATGATTTCCATTTTGCAAAGGTTTGTCTGTCTCCTGAAGAAGAGAGAAAAAGTGAAAGACAACCAAAAATTCACTGATACAAACTGCTTAAGAAAATGAAGATAGTGCTTCTCAGAATCTGGTCTGGGAACCAGTGCTAACTGAAAAAGAGTCTGGAACTGGGGACAAACAAACAGATTCTTGATGAGATCAGGGAAACAGAAATCCATGTATGCATAAACATCCACAAACTTTTATAGCTCTCATTATCCAAAGAGTGTTTCATATATGTAAGCCCACACTTGCCCATATGGGCCAAGCCTTGAGTTGTGCATATTGCTGTAATTCTATGGAATTGGTTAGATTTTCTGAACTGCAACGGCGTGTCTTGCGTGATGGATTACTTTGTTAGGGACCAATGAATAAATCATTTTAACTTATATAGCTGCTTGACATGGAATTCAGCAGGATTCTGAATTTATGCAGGTATTACTGAGATAAAATGTCGCATTGGTTATTAACTATCACAATGCAGCACATTTGTAATTGTCACAAAACAAGAGACAGGCGTGCCGTCCAGCGGCTTATCAGGCCATTGCCAGGTCTGCTTAATGTGTGCCTCTTGCGTCTGTCTGATACGTGCCCAGAGGTTATACCACAGAATATCGTGATCTCAAATGCTTTACGACATTGTAAAATATAACTTGATACACAGACAGATACACATACATGGACAAGAAACAACGGTGAAAAAAATGTAGTGTTAGAAAGTCTCCTCCATGTTGCAGGTCTTGTTGGCTCAGTGCTTTGTACTACTGGCTTTACACTGTTGGGAAATCTGTCAGAGCAGTTTCACTAGATAACTGCTTGTTAAATAACTGCTTCTGTCTGACAAGTTTTTGTCTCTCTAGTCCTTCCCTTTATATGCCTGCACTGCTTACTCATTGGACCAGAGCTACTAACTCATACACCTCAGCTATGCCCACTGAAATTCTTCCCACATGGTTTAATGTTTAGTTTTAAAAGGTGGGGCTTTTTCCTCTTTGTTATGCCTTTCATTGGAAGTGCTGTAATTCATTTCAGCTGTGCTGGATTAGTGCCAGTAACACCAGTTCTCTGCTTTCTTTATCTTCTAAGTTGAAGCATTTTCAAACATACTGTTGTAAATGATACATTCTAGGATCTCTGAACTGCACATCACATGTAGGACTGTAGATCTGCTCCTAAATGTTAATTAAATCCCATTTAGTGGATATTCAAAGAGTTAATGAATAAAATGCAACTTGAAAGACTTCTAAACTATTCCACGGGTCTTGCTGTTTGAAAGAGTTCCTTGGGGGAGACATATTTCTTTGCAAATCTCAGTAGATAAGTACCAGTAACCAAACACTCAACTTTATCTTTTTCTCTCTTTTTTTCCTCTTCTGTATTAAAAATCTTTATCAGGCCAACACACATAATGGGGTAATACTCTCAGTAATGCGTCTCAGCTACGCTTTCTGTCAGTTGCATTGGATAGTACCATATTTAACCTTCATTTATTTCCCAATTCTGTTACCTTTTCACCCTCTTTAAAAAACTTTGTCACCTTGCCACTCTTTTAAAAAACTTGTTTTGAAAAATAATGGTGTTATAGGAATAAGGCTATGTCTACAGATAATGTCTCATATAGGAAGATTTCAATGTATGACTTCTTGTGCCCCTAGTTAGATAGTCAGACATGTTTAATGCCACATCTGGGCCATTAGAGTGCGGGATGTACCTTTAGCTGCACGCAGGAGCACTACTACACTTAAGAGGAGTTCCTATCCGTTCATATGACGCATTCTAAAGCAAGTTAAAGACTATTACCTGTGGAGGTCAAAAAATAGGTCAATTAAAGAGGTCCAAAAAACGAATTGAAGTAAGGTCAAGTCAGGATGTGACAGCAAACTAGAACTTGTCTCTCCTAAATCCCAGTCTAGAGCACTACGGCCAGGACATTTCTGTATCTTCGCATAGACCGTTGTCAGTTTACAGACCTTGTCTTGTCAATATTTCTCTCCTGCTTTCCAAAAGTTGTGCCGTTCACTTACAATACATGGTGTTTCAGAAGGGCACTTGGATGAGCATATAAATATTGTTTTATGGCTGGAGATTCACATTTTTATGTGCTGGTGGTCATAAAAGAGTTTTTCTCTTCTGGTGCCCCCATGAGACTACAAGTCACACACTACTTCTCCAATTTTTCTTAATCAAAACATCACTTTATCTCATTTTAAAATGTTCATTGGTTATCTTCTGCAACATTGTCTTAGTGACTTCTCTTTGTAATCAGTGAAGATAAAGAATCATTGATTAGAATCTTTTTTTCACTGATCAGCAGAGACAACCGAGAGGTTTCATTCTTAGGGAGTTCTCTACTTCCTCTGAGTTCAGCCTTGATATATTTCCCTTTGGCTAGCTTGTGAGATCAGCTACTTGTCTTGAAGTATTTACCCATAAAGATTAAGTCCAGAAGAAACTTAGACTACTCTGCATATAACAAGCCTTTAAAATTCCCCCTGAGGATTCCTCTTAAAGTTACCCCTCTGCTTAGCCCTAAGCCTTTAAGTCTGATAGATTACAACTCCTGAAAGAAAGCTTTTCTTCATCACGAGAATGTTAGGACATGGAGATTACAGCATTTCCTTTTCCCCAAAATGTTGGGCAGTCATACAAAATTTGACCCTGGTTTCTAATTATTTGTCTAGCTTCATCTTTCACTCTCCTGCTAATGATTTTTCTTCATCCAATCATTTTACACCATGATGAAATTTCTGTCTCCCTCTCTGGATGAACAGGAGGGACACAGATGAAAAACTTCATAGACAAAACTTTAGGGTGCTATGATTCGAGGTGATGAGAGGGATTCAGAATTAGAAGTAACTTCAAAACTGTTCCAGCCAGGGAAGAACCAGAAAGGCTGAAATTAGGTTGTTGGTTCCCAAGTCACTGAAGCTACTCCTTGTGCCTGGAGTCAAAGGAGAACCCTGAAAAGGGCTGAACATCTCTTCCCTTAACAGCAGTGTCTGGAGCAGAGTGTGATATAATGTTTTCAGCATGAAAGGCCTTTTTGTTGCAGGATTACTTGAGATCACACAGAGCCTCAGATTAGTTTTAATTGTGACAGGCAGGATAGATGCAACTGCCTCTACCAAGTACACAGCCCTCTGTCCTTCACCCTGCAGATCAACAATATTTATTTACATTAGCCAAAGCTGCCTGGTTTTACTGACACAAAAGGATCCCCTCCACCCCCTCTTATTCTGATTATTTCTACGTTCATGTCTATGTAGTTTTTACACAACAGTTGGTAGAAACTCAGTGAAGAAGCCAGAGCCCTCAGGAGTACTCCAGGAGTGGGCTCCAGAACGACATTTTTTAGCATTTTAAAAACCAACTTTAAACCTCTATTTATATTAAGAGTGTAGATGCACAGAATAAGACCTGGCTAGGATTGGGGCTTCTCTCTCCTGTATAAGCACAAAGGCCAGAGCCTGGGAAGGTTTTATGCTGCTCACTTGGAGCCTCAAATATTACAGCCCCATGAGAAAGTGAGAAGGGTAATGAAGCAATGTTGACCTATATTGCTAATGTTTTGTTCTGCATCATTTCCCCTTCTCGAAGGAAGGGGAAATACTGCAGCAATCTAGAAATTTGTTATTGGCAATTGGGGGGGAGGAAATCTGTTTAGACTCTCAATTTCTGGAGTTTCTCAGCCAGCAATTTCCCTATCTGATCTTGTCAAGCTTCCTATTTTTTTGTGATGCTTTACAGCTGGGAATTCCTTAAAGGTCGGTGGAATTGAGACATCTGAATTTCACTGAAAATAATCTGATGAGCTAAAACACTGACAGTACTGCTTTGGAAATCGGGTAGTTCTGTTTGAAATGAAAGGTGGACACTGAGTGCATACCTTGAGTAAAGCTGATGTTATTTGCACGTAGAGTACATTAAAGATAGGATTTTCAGAGTTGGCATATTTTAGGGACAACCATGACCGTCTGTCTCCTATGGTATACATCAAGAAGTATGTAAACTGTACACATAGAACCTTCGTAGCCCACAGGCTTTTTGCAGTTTGACTTGAATTGACATAAATCTGAAGTAGGAAGAGCTGGGTATATTGGGGCAGTGTTGCAGTGGAGTCGTCCATCTTAGAGAAACTCCTGCACATAGTGTTTGTGCTGGAGTTCTCAGACTTAATTGGGATGTGACATAGGTCTGTTTATCTGTTGATAATTGGGCTGATTTCAGCAGGCAAACTATTGCTCCAACAAGACATAAGAGCATAGGTTCATACTGCACATTGCATTTTCTCATCAAATACGATTTTGTTTGATTTACAGAGATGAACGCATACTGAAGTCTGAAGGAAAGCTGCCAGAAAGATAAAAGTTTACCACCTTGGAGCAGAGCAAATGAAACATTTTAATGAGAATTATGAAGGAGTAAATTTAATTCCTATCTGAAATTCTTCAGCGAATTCAATACACTTACGCTAGTGATCTCCCCTTGCTTAAAATTCCCCCTGGCTCCTCATCTCCACTACAAGCATTTCAGGAACAGCCAAGGTAATTGCTTTTGAAGACTACCTTGGAAAGCACATTTCAGTACACTCCCCTTAACAATCACATGCTTGAAGCTGAGAGTGCAGAAATGAGTAAATGATACAGCCCCTCTAAATCAAATATTGCTGGAGAGAGGCTTTGTGGCACCATTTGGCTATGGAAACTCTCTGAACCCTCCTTTCAGCCTTAGGATTGAAAGCATTCAGAGAGGCTGTGCTGAAGGCAAACAGCGAGAGCAGGTCTTCCACAACTTCAGTTCACTGTGGCCTTGCTCTTGAAGTAAGAAAAGGGGCTACTTCATTTGGGAATGTATATTAATTTCTGTCTTTCCAGTGGCATTGCACAGGATGGCAATTAGCATGATCACAAGCATCGTGGCTAGCAGCAATGCAATCCTTGCTGGCTGACACGTGCCAGGCATTCCTTCCAACACACATCTCAAAGAATATATGCAGGCATCAGAAGGAGGGCAGCGGGCAGGTCACGGACAATCGTACATAGCAAATAAATCATGCTGGGTACACTCCACTGAATATTCAGTGATATTATTGAGTTTGCATGACGAAGCCATTAATTCTCCTTGGCTAAATAAATAGTAACCATTTGCCAATGTTCCAGTTTTCCCACTCTGACTGATTGGAAATACGGGTACTTAATCAGCTCATTGCATAACACCATAATTGAAACACGTGTTTTGTAATGGGAAGTATTTTGTGCTTTGAAAAGTGACATAGTTTTCCCTGAAGACAGTTAATATATCCATTCTCCAAATACTGAGAAACACCGATAAATACATGATTGTACAAGGGGCATACTTCTGAACAGTTTTCCCAGTGAGACACAACGCTAGTTTTCTCTGAGACTTCACAGAAACGTCCCAGAACTTCATCAGATCTGAATCCTCTTTGCTCATTAGTGTAGAACCAGTGGTAGAAATCCAAGTTTTAGCTGCACTTCCACTGATTGGATTCAACCCTAAGGTTCAGAGCCTTAGTGTGTCCTTAAGGACCCAGTGCTACCAACAATTCTTTAGTCCTTGATAACGAGAAGGATTGAAGCTCCAGTACACATTCAAGACAGGTGGTAGTAAATAATCAGATAATCAATTTAATACAAACTGAAATCTCCCAAGACAGTTTAACTAAGGCAAGTAACTAAAAATGACGTCAAACAGACATCAGTTATTTCCCTGCTAACCAAAATGTTCACCAAAAATAAATTTTAATCCTTTTTTTTTCATATATTGAAATGCTATATTGTGAACAAGCTCAGGCATGTTGTTGGTGTCAGAGTGTTTTTGACGAAAACTTGACTAGGATTTTACTTTGTATGCTGTAAAACCTTTTTAATGCTTTTTAAAAATATTTTTCACAAACACCTAATCACAGAACTTTTTTTGATTAATTCTGTATCAATGACATGAAAATCACATGAAAATGTAAGGTATTGTACTGAACCACAGACAAGTTATTGTTCCACGAGTTGCACTGCAAATTAAAAGCTTTGACTCACACAAGCAGTCACTTAAACACCTTTACATGAATCTTGAATTGACATTAGGCTTTCTTACAGTCATTGAGTTCATTAAGTAGTTTCATTAGAACGTAGCAGATGGGTACCTAATACAGCTACTCATACAGATAATGCTCTCTCTGGTTGTAATGTGGCTATTGGGCATTATCTTGATCATCACCCGTTGCAAGTTGTATTTAGTGATGGGTGAAATTGCTAGTCACCTGTAGTGTCTCTGTAGATAGGCTTACTAATCTTCAAGGCTCATACTGTTGTATCCCTTACTATTACCTGACTATGTGGAACAAGCAGCAGCCCTTCTATTATGCAAATACACCCTGTAGCAGAAGTTGCTCAGAATTTCATAGGGCACTGGAAATTGGCAATCCTAATAGAGACTGGGATAGTCTGTAAAGGCTGATAGACAAATGGCTTATAAAACAGTGTTCTTCACAGAGGGGAAGTGTGCTAAGCACCTCAGAAAGAGGCAGGCTGTGCCAGTGGAGATTGCTGTGTGTGTAGGCAGGGTCTATGTCAAGAGTCACAGGAGTTACTAATCAGAAGCACGAGGTTTCCAATGACATATCCTGATAGGTAATTAATTTGCTGATCTGATAACGCTGGTATAGGGCTGAGGTGGAGAGCTGCAGCCAGAAAGTGTGTAAGGCTGTAACACCATTACAAAACACTTCTATTATGAACTGCCGTTCTCACAAAACAGGCTTCTGTAGGATGTTCTACAGGTATGCGGCATGCTACATATTTCATTGATTAAAAATAGTGTTAACACATATACGGGACCCTTTGTTGTGGACCAAAGCAATCGTTGCCTTTGAAACTTTTAGTAGAGCACTAAAAGTACTCTACTAAACGAGTTTGCATTCAAACCAAGGCCTGTGTAAGGATTCTTCCAAACCAAGATGAACTAGAAAATACTTCACCGTGGAAGTCTTCACTGGATGAGTACCTTCCTTTTTTTTTCACTCTTTGTGACTTGTGATATAAATAAGGCAAAATGATTTGATTTGGATTGATGTGGCATCAGAGGACTGTTTGTGGACACATAGTCCTCTCAGATGTGGAGAAAAGTATAATTTTACTCATGCTTAGCAGCTTCTGACCTTCCTAAAGTGGTCCATATCTGTTCTCATGCCAACAAATACTGAACACTCCGAACTACTCACCAGTGAAACAGAGATTGATCAGCTAAGAAACTCATGCAGCTGGGAGCAAACTAGCATCCTTTTTTACAAGGACTAACTATAGAGATGCTTAGGAATTCTGTCTGCATAGGGCCATTGTTACTAAGGCATCACAAATACAAACGATCAACGTGTCTGCGCTGACACCCAAACGTACTACTAGTTTTCAGCCTAAAACTCAGTTCTATGCTTACTCGTCTGTGAGACTTCACATCTTAGCATTTACAGAGACGCCATTTCTTCAGCCAGAGCTATAGCAAGTTTATTTTCACTCTTTTTATGTTTTCTATCAAAACAGCATGAAATCTTGACAGTAAAATACACCATGATGGATTACATTTCTCATGACAGCTGGAAAAGGAAGGTGGGGTGGGAGATGAAAGAAGCAGCCTTTTGTACAGTATTGGTTTAACGGTTGAGACAACCTTTTTTCCAGATGTGGTCTTACCAAACCATTAACAAGAATGTGCCATCCCACATATGCTTGCTACCAGGACTGGCAGAAAAACCTATCTTCTTGTTTGGAAACCAAGTTGGTGACATGAGACATTTTAAGGCTGAGAAGCATTGGTTTTGGCATGGTTTTCTTTTTTTTCCCCAGGAAACTCTTTAGATGACCTCAGTGAACATGATTAAGCTGTCATCTGAGTACATGATTTTTTGGATAAGTTGCCACTTCAGTCTCCACTCAGGTTGTGCGACTAAGAGGGAAATGAACAAAAGCATGGAGAATCTTGCCCTGCAGGGGCCATAGATGAGTCTACATGGAGCCTTCCTGATCTACCGGCAAGGTCAGACAGTCTTCTGTTCTCAAGAGTTCTCATCCAGCAGTCTGGGGTTGTGATTTGAGGTGCTGAGCATTGGTATGTGAGCAGATATCAATATCTCACAGTGCAAATGGCCATGTATGACTGCAGAAATGAAACATTCCTTCTAAAATGTCTGACCCAACTGACAGTTACTCATTTCACCTTTTAATACCAAATTTACAAGAGACTAACTCATCACAAACTCTTACAGGTCACATGAAGGCAACATAGCTCCTGACTGGGGTTCATAAATGGCTCTACTGCTACTACACAAAAGGTGTCCTCCATGGAAACCAGACATTTCTGCAATCATAAATTCCATCACCAAAAAAAAGGTCTGCAATAAAATGAAACACTTTTACCCTCCCAACTTGTTTCATTGACTCGTGTGTGGTATCTAAATGCTCTTTTCCCATAAAGCTGCCAGTGCCTTTAAACAGTTACTTTACAAGTAGACAGCAATATTTTTTCCAGACCAAAAGAACAGGAATTTAGGTTAATTTAATAGAAAAAATAAAATACGGAATAACATTGATTTTGGCCAATATCAATTACAGCAGAACTATCCTATTTTACAAATAACAACTGAACATTTTACACATGTACAGTATTTTTTTTAGTAAAATGAATTTGGATATAACAATGGGTCAGTTTTTTAAAAGAAAACAAAGATATTAATTTCTTCTCTATAATAGTGTTAGAGACATTTGTAAGTAACCAAACAAATTCTTTACAATCCATTACATAATTAAATCTCAATTATGAATATATATTTATATATAATATATATAATATTAACTTAAAAACTTTGAAAGCATTATGTTCTAGTTAAACATGTTCTACTGAGAAATGAGGCAGTTACAGACTAGTAGTTAAACTAGCACAAACTGAAATCTTTTAAATTTGAATGGTTATCAGGAAATTTGTACTGGGCACCAGAGGAACCCAATCAGGTCGTAATAGTTTACCTGCTCCCTGTTAAAGGTGGCACATTACCTCTATAGGTTTAAATCCATTAATTTTTAAAACTTCCACAAAAGTTTTTATCCCCTTTATTTTGCAACATTTAAATGCTTAAACACCTTCAATCCACTTTCCATTTGTCTGTCCTGGAAAGATAGCTGCGAAAGAATTTTTTTTTACATTTTACATATTATCCCCTGAAAACAGTATTTTGTATTTCAATTTTCTGATAGATGACTGTCTATTGAACAGTATGCTGAAGAAGATATATTAAATTGAAATTTGCACTGGTGGCCACGTGCCTGGGAAAAGGAAGAAAGGCAGGGGCCGCTTCTCTCACCATCCAGAATGGTTTTGCAGCAGGGTACCTCCACTGGCCTCAGCTGCTGAAGTTTCTGTTGTGAGCAGTTGAAAGCAGATTCAGGCCTATCATGACACAATTGTTACACCAAAAGGACCACTGATTTATTGCCCTATATTTCCTCGAGATGTATTTGGCACACTTAATAAATCCAGTCCTGTAAACACATCCTGTTGCATATAGTCACACTGGCATTTACATATTGGCACTAAGAAATAGCTCCACATATCTGTATGATAATATCCCCTTTTTTGTGAACGCTACAAGACAACAATAACTTATGAATACTTGTTACATGTTAGCAAAGTTTTCTGACTTCCGAGTGTATACATTACTCTTGTTTACGCAAACCAAGAGAAGTAGTATGTTCTGAATTTGTTCACTAGAGGAACAATTGTTTTTTTTTCTTTTTAGATTTTATTTGAAATAGCTTTGACAATTTAAAAAAATAAAATAAAAATCCTAGCGTATCTCTTAATAAGCTAGCTGTCTGAAAATGAAATCTATATGACCAAAACCACATTTTGGGCAAACATATATACATACTGCATGTGATACAAAAAACAGCACACAGCAGAGGAAGTAAGAAAGAAATGTGTGCAGAAATGTTCACTCTCTTTTTTTTAAATACTGTTACAAAAGGGTCAGAACTTAGTCCTGCAGTTAATGATGTTTCTGATCCCCTCAGGAACTCAAGTTCCCCCTGTCAATACATCTAGCACAAAAAAAAGACTAATGCAAACATTGTTGTATTGTTTGATTTTAATCCATGTAAACTTGTGTTGTTTTCTTCAAACACTCTTTAAACATCTTGAAGGGGAAAGAAACAGGAAAAAAAGGGAAGAAAAAGGACCTTAAAAAACCAGGAATAATCCCAAGGTTGACAGGAAATCAAATCATGAGTTAAATGTTAATTTTGGCATCAAATGCTTTGGTCATACAATACTGACTGTGATCCTGGATGCTCAGCTCTAGACACCCAGTTATGAAAGGTAGGCGTGTTGTAGTTTTTCCATTTAAGTTCCAACAAACAGTTCACCATCTCCCCAGAGAAAGAGGACGGGGAGAGAGATAGGTGGCTTTCCTTTTCCTTTTTTTTTATTTTTTCCTTTTTTTTCTCTCCTTTTATTCCTTTTTCAATAATACGAATTAATCTATAAGTCTAAAGGAGCAGGAGGACGCTGGGAGGTGTCAGTTCACCCCTTGTGTGTACATGTTCTGCAACACAATTGCTGAAGCACTTTCCGTTGGCAGAGATTGTTCTTTTTCACCAGCATACAGAATCCTCCCTCGGCCCAGGACTCTTCCGTGGCTTCCGGAGGGCAGCAGCAAGAGAAGGAGGAGAGGTTGAAGGTTTGGAGAGTATGGCGTGTACAATGGAGGAAGGTTTAATTGGTCAGACAGGCAGATTTGGTTGAAGAGACCATTCAGGAGCAGGTAGCAAGTAGGAAATTTGGTCCATCAAAAGGAATTTCAGTCAACAGCAATTTTTGTTTTTCAGGAAGAGATATTGTGTGGTACCGACAGGGAATGATTTGCATCCATTGGTGAAAAGGGAAAAAAAAAGATTAGAAAGAGAATAATTAGAAAACAGTGGTATTTACAGCAAAGGAATGTTTTCAATTTTTATGAAATAAAAGAACTGTCAAACCATAGAAAAATAATAAAACGCTCTGAACAGAAGTGTAAATCCTATAGAGGCAGTTAGACTAGTAAAACAGCGCTTGATGACTGGGCAATGAAATGAGGCCATCTGTGCTTTGCAGATTAACAGGAAAAAAAACCCCCAACCCTTCTGGATTTCCCTTGGCTGCTCTAGCTTGTTAGAAGTCTAGGGTCACACGTTTGCCACACGTTTGCCACACGTTTGCGTGGTGGGATCCAGCATGGTGCATTGCAATGGTCTGAAGGCCTGATGTGTTGTCCTTTCGTGGCAGATGCACTTGGAAGGATATGGAAGACAATACTGAGATGGGGTGTTTGCAACCTTCGGTAAACACACATGTGTCTAGTTGAATTTGCACGTGTACGAACAAAGACAGATTTACCAACCATGTTAAAGACCACACCGGCATGTCAAATGTTTGCATTGCAATTCCATTCTGAAACTGTGGTTGCTCAAAACTCTTAATACTACTGTTCCTCTTCATTTGTCCACCTATGTCTGATCTTCTCTGGACTTGCTCTGGATTGCAATGACACTTTCAATATCGTAGTTTAGCAGTACTTTACAATGGACATGGTACACTCTGAATTCAAAGTTTGAAGGCCTAAATGCCAACAGGAGCTGTAAAATTCCACAACAGCAAGACTCAACCCTTCACACTTTCTTTTCTTTTTTTAAGTATTTGATAAAACTCTTACTAAATACAGTAGAAATTAGATGGACCCAAGAATCATTAGCTTGTTGCACATATGATGTCAGGTGTCTTCCACATGGCTTACAGAATCGCAGAGTTATGGAGGCTGGAAAAGCCCTCTAAGATGTTCAGGTCTATGACTTAACAATGGGCTTTGTTCAGGTATGACTTTCCCGTGGGACTGCACTTGCTGGGCAGTATCTACAAGTAATTCACAATAATTAGGGAAGTATGATGATAACTAAGTGTCTCTGCAATCGTGACATTTGAAAGGAATGAATATCAGCGAATAATTAAGATAAACATATGCAATGAGAATGCTACCTTGGTTGTCACAAATTGCTTGGACACAGTTCAAACCTCCATCACAAATGGAGAGCTCCCCATTTCAGAATTCCTTTCTTGTCACTATCTTTTCACATAATTCAAGGAATACTAAAGGCATTTGAAATTCTTTTTACTTACCAGCTTTTCACAGTTTAAAGTAGTGAAACAGATGCGATTCTATTGATAGCACACTAAGGTCTTAATATAAAAATCTTTTGAAAGAAATGGCTTTTGAAAAACAGGTAAGAAAAGTAGGTTGTTGGCAGAAGGGTGGGGTAAAAATATTTTAGGTAAAGGGATGTGACTAATCTTGCTAATACACGCAAATGTGACTTTCTCTCTTCCATAAACAAGAAAAAAATTAAGAAGTAATGCAGGCCTCAAATCAAGACTCTCAGAAAAGAAACAGACCAACTCAATACTTGTAGAAGATGCAGGCAGTGGTAAAATGGATCTTTTCAACAAACTGCACTTACCATCCTTGCAGACCGTTCCCACTACGCAGACACCAGTGTCTAGGTTATACCCACTTGGACAGCTTGTACAGTTTCTGTCTCCTTGACCACTGCAATCCAAACAGCTGGCATCACATCTGAAAGACAGTGGCAGGAGTTGGTCTTACAGCCTCATCAAATAGAAGAACTCCTAAGAGACCTCTTATGTATTGCAGTGAGCCTATTTGCTGTTTCCAGGGTATCAAGGTAATATGTGCTAAAATATAATACCTAAGTACATAGATAGATGGACAGATGGATAGACAGACACACAGAAAAAAACCCCATGCAACCCGGTTCTGCTTCTTTCTTTCAAACACCTTCCATTCACGTTTATTTTGCTAAACAGCCACATTATTCAGTATTTTGGAACTATGCAGAAGTAAGCAATAGAAGTATTAAGCTGATCATGCATATATGCATCAGCAAGTCATGAACTACAGCCACAGGATGGAAAAGACTGAGCTGCTACCCAGCTGTTTCATCACCTTTCTGGCTCCACCACATTTTCTGCTGTGTATTTTGCTTTTTTTTTTGGTGTGGAAAACTCATGGTGATTCCCTTTCTGCCCTGAACATAAAGTGAATCAGCAATAAAGTATTCCAAAGGGCAACAAACTGTATTTATTTAACAAAGAAAGGAGTAGAACAAAAACATAACTTCATTGCACAGCACAGCCTTCTTCATGTTTTATGTGTCCATTTATACGCTGAGTCAGGTGAGCTACTCTGGACAGCATTCCAGTAACATACGTGTGCCATGTCTGCAAATACACCGCTGAAGAACTTAAGTGTTGTTTATTAATGGTAATTAACTTGTAATTAAAAAAACCCACATTTTTGACTATTTTTGTTAATTACTGAGAAATGTAGATCCACTGCCTCACTATAGATTTTTTGAAAGTGAATGACACATATATATGCACAAGAAAAACCATGTCTAGATGGCCTGAATGAATATAACTCAGCTTAAAATTTTTTTAAATGCTTTTCCTTCATGTTCTTACAGCATGCAATATATTTTTTCTATTTATTGAAGTGTTTTATCTTCTCATAAGTGTGATCTTTTTCAACACAGCAACAGCTACTGCACTTCTGAACACCAGACACATGTGTTAGCCAATGATCATACCTTTTGCAGCTTTTGTATCCACTTTCAGTAGAGTGATCAAGGTAATAACCACTACTACAGGACTGCACACATCTTCCATCCTCCATCAGGTAACCCTGTGTGCAGTTTATACAAGCATCTACTCCAGCACCTTAAAAAAGACAGAATATATACAATATTACTGGCTAGTTCCTCTTACTGCCTAACAGACACCACTGCTGACTATAGCAAAATCTTACAAAGTTTCACCTGCCTTACTTCCTTCCAAATAGTAACATCAAACAACCAACACATGTTTAGAATAAACAACATTACCTAATTTCAGCATGTCTTTTTCTGAAAGAAAAGGCTGTTTGTAGCTCTAAAGTTTGTACAAAATCTATCAGTCATTATTTCCATCCCAGAAAAAAAATGAAGGGCATTAGCAGAAATCAAAATCAGGTCTACTAAGAGAACAAAAGGTTTTCGTATTCACTGAAAGAAGTCTACAGCAGCCTTTCAGTACCTGAGGGCAGCCTAAGGAAAGCTGGAGAGGGACTTTTTGTGAGGAACTTTAGGGATAGGACAAGGTGAAACAGTTTCAAGCTAATTTCTCACTAAGAGGGTGGCAGGGCACTGGAACAGTTTGCCCAAGGAGGCTGTGGATGCTCCCTCCCTGGAAGTGTTCAAGGCCAGGTAGGTTAGGGCTGTGCGCAATGGGGTCTAAAGAGAGGTGCCCCTGCCAATGGCAGGAGGGTTGGAGCTGGATGATACCCGAGGTCCCTTCCAACCCAAAACATTCTGTGAATCTCAGTTACATTAAAATTAATTCAAATATCAAGGGAATTAAGTTTTTACATGTAAACAACGTTATACTTTAAATGTGATATAGAGAATGAAATCAGAGCTAAAAACATAGAGGAAATGAAATTATGCAGTTAACTATCAGTGGAGTACCTGCACATGTTGCACAGGAACGGTGACACGGTTCACATTCTCTACCATTATGGAACTTTCCTTCTTCACAGCGGACAGCACATTTAGTTCCATGCAAACTATTGTAAAGGAGACAAAAACAGAGTTTGGGTAATACAGTCATGCACAAACCAGTAGTTCTTTTTAATAAAAGAACAACCCATACGTTAGGATTCACCCACTTGGTAAATATTTTATAATACCTTTTATTTGCCATATTTTATAAATTTAAAGACATCAGTCACTCTAGTAGGAATGAAAAGTGGTTTTGCCCATCATAAAATACAGAAACAGTTTACAAACTCATTGTAAATAGTAGCACATGGTAGCAGACAGAAAAACTATCAACAATGCCAAAGTGCACTAAATGTTCAGGCATGTGAGGAATGTGGCACAGGGACAACATCAGTATATGAAAAAAAAAGCTAAGGAACTTGTTAACAAGGTCTCGTGCTTCTTTTGAAAGATCAGCAGCATCTGTTGACACTGTGATACAGCACAGGTTATGAGCAGATCCACAGCGCTGGAAATCACCACCTATTTCTGCAGCAGCGCTCTTCTTTGAAACTTCCTGTATGATTGCCAGCTGTGTGTGTGTGAGGAGATTTGTGAAGACTGCAGCTGGAGGCATTCTGCCTGCTGGCATTCTGCCTCAGGCATTTTTAAGAAAGCACAAAAGACTGGGTAACAGAAGGAAAGTAAACAGCATAGTCACATCTGCATGCTTCCCTCTAAGCAGCTGTTTATGCTCTCATGCTATAAGGTGTCTACAGCAGTGTTTTGTCTTATATGCTAAGGCTGCTCTGCTGTTTGCCATCTTCTGTGGACTATGAGCTTTCATCCAATTTAGCTCTTGCTCTAGAAATGCTCCTTAGCTGTGGGGACTGCCACTCTGAGTGAGTGCTAACACTTTTATACAGACTGGATACAGCAAAATTTGTGTGTACTTAACACCGCTAGAAATTTTCAAGAGTATATATGGTCCCAGTTCAGAAAACATAAACTAGAAATTCAACAAACCTAACTCCCATTGCTTTTTTATTATTTTTCCTCAGTCATATACCTCAAAGTGATTCAGAAGGCAGATAGCATTAGTATATCTTTCCAGATGGGTTAACTACTAATTTGCCCACATATTTAAATGGGCCAGTAACAGGATCAGAACCAGAATCTGGGTCTCCCAAGTCCCAGTCTGCCCATCAATGGCTCTGCCAAGAAAATGCAGCAAGATTTGAACAACTGGGGAATATGAAATGCATGTCACGAGAGGCTCCATTTATCTGTCACACCCACATAGACGGTGTTTTTTCCAAAATGTTAAATAAAAAAATCAATCTCAGTTTTCTAATGTTTTCCAAGAAAATCATGAAGTTTAGGTTATTTTGATTTTTTCTGTTTCAGTTTCTCCTCACACTGAATGGACTTGTCTACATTTTTCCAGTGTTGCTACAAGCTGCTGTTTGTGTTAATAGGCAGGGAAAACCAGTTCCTAAGAATTGAAGACATTTGGGTGTAACTTTTCTAAAGCAAATCTGCACTGAAAGATCCCAAATCTATGTAATCTTTGGTCTTCTGACATACTTTCTCATTGTAGGAACTTTGAAACTGCTTATTTACTAACTTGATTTTGCAGATACACAGAAGGTCATGCTAAGCCCACCAAAATTCTCCTAAATCTTAACACAGACTGCAAATGTTAAAGTATTTTGCAAGGGAAGCAGACACTCATATTTCACAGAGAGTGCAAACAGACCAATGTTCTGGTCCAATCCCATGCTTTCCTTCCCATTAGATCATACTTCCTTTCCAAAGGGTCACTTTAAAAAACAACAGATACTCAAAAATTGTATGAGTGCTTCAAAAATCTAGATACAACAAAAATGATTATTGCTTTACAAAATATACAGAGACTCAGCTACTGATGTCCTAGAAGCAAAAACCATCCAGCTTTTACTAATGGATGAAAATTCAATTTGATAGATGTTAAAAGCTCAGTATTAAAACCTTCGCAGAACACTTGTATTCCGCAAGAACCCCTACAGATACTGAATACTGACTTCGTATTTTTTGTGGCATAAAGCCAGCATGCATTCTGCCATTAACTTTAAAACATTTTTGACCTTTGGTGCTTAGATCAAAAGATTATTCATTCATTAAGCAGCTTGAAATGTGCACTGCTGCTTTCTAGGTTTTACCTATCAGTTTCAAGAATGATTAAGTTCTCCTGTGGAAAAAAAACCACCCACTGCTGTTTAAATTATGTGCACACTATATTGAAAGAAAATTGAGCCTGAGGTACTTGAGATAAGTGAATGATTTCATGTATGAAGAAATACAATAAAGATACGAAAATAGTGTCTAACTATCATGGAAATGAATCAGAAAGATTAGTATGATTCATCCAACTCTAAAATAATCCTTGACCACCACACTGTAGGTCAAAAAAGTGAAGAAGCTGGTTTTCCACATGACTGCGGCTTTTATTTTACCTGAAATGATTGGTCTTCTAAAAATCCATTGTGAGCCAAACTGGCTTACAGTAGCGCAAGAAAATACTATATTACAAACTAAACAGCAATGAAACACAAGAAATGAGGGCCACTCAAGGTTAAATAGCTATTTTATGTTCACTGTATATCCACAGCCTTGTAAGCCTCTTTGGGTATGGTGTTTAGTGACATCCATCATTTCCTACCTTAGACCATGTTTGCATTCTGTGCAGATTTGGAATTCAACACACGTCTTACAGTTTTCACTACATTTTCGGCAAACAATCTTATCTAAAAAGATAAAAAGCCCAGAAAACCTCAGTTGGTTATGTTTAATAAAACTATATGGATGTGTTGTTACACGACTTACTGATTTCTAACTTTGCATCAGGAATGGAAGCATGAAGCTAGACTAAAGATGGTAAACTGCCTATCATTAGCCATTTCTATCAAACATGAAATGTTTTAATCTATTTCTAAACATTTGAATAAGTTATAGTTGTACCTTGAAAAAAAAATACTATCAGATAATTAAAAAGTCTTCACAGACATTTTATATTTACATTAACCTTAAATATTTATAATATGGAATTAAATACTCTTTTCACACAGCAGTGATATGCAGAAAGGATTGCTGTGTGTTCCAGAGCCTATGCCTATATGGTCGTAATTTACCTCTTACACTTTCTATGCAGCTCATTTCGTCTTCCTGATTTTGTGTTTAAAGTCATGCCTGCATGAACAGGTGTGATCTTAACAACTCCCACTTACAAATTAATTAAATCCTGCCTTTTCTTCTCAAGAGTTCCCTACTCTTTCGTCAGACCTGCTGTCTTTTGAGATGAAAAAGCATCTTTTTGAGAAGAAAAGCATGATGTTCCCATTTAATCCTAAATGTTCAACAATGCATCTTAATCGGGTGGCAAGGAATTCCTTTTACTGTAGTTCTCACACAATATGAAATGGAACTACTGTTTTTACCAATTGTGCAAAACGAATACACAGCTTCGTGAGGCAGAAATCAGAAAGTAAGGTACTTAGATGAAAAAAGCTCCCCACCACGTGTTTATATTCTAGAGATGTTTCTGAAGATAACTGAAATCACTGCAGTTTTAAGCACATGTTAGAATATATGTCTAGAGCATTTTTGCTAGGGAAAGCTAGAAATTAAACATGGGCAAGTCTACTTGGCAATCACTAGGAAATTGAAGGGTGGTGTCTGACATTGCAGAGAATTATTGCTCTTGAGCCACCACATCACTGCAGGTACTTGGGTCTGTCAGAAACATTAATTGCAACCACATTTACAGCTAACAACCTCTCTCTTCTACATGGTTCGATTTTGAGGAATGCTCAGGATGTGGGTGCTTACTGTCCATTTCTGGAGTATTGATAACCTGCTCCATCCTTCAGCTGACTTCCTCTTGAAATGCCTGTGTTGTGCTACTGTTACTTTCAGCCACACTAAAGATATCCTGACACTAAATGTGTTTTTTTTAAAATAAAGGAAGATTATTGACCATACAATTTAATAACGGGGTAAGACACAAATGCATCACAATACACTTTTCCTGCTCTTAAGTATTCCAGCAACCTCCCCACATCAAATTCTGTAGACTACAATAAAGAAACAACAAGAAATACTAACTCTTATCCAGGTAAAACCCATCAGGGCAGTTGGTAATACAACTATTGGTTACTTCATTCAGGTAGTAGCCAGATTTACAGGTCATGCACTGGTCACTATGTCCTCCAACACAGGTTTCACAATTGGGTGAGCATTTTTTACAACGTTTCTTGTCTGCATTGTAGTGACCAGGTGGGCAGGTTGAAACACAGATCCTGTATACAGCAGGGAAGAGAAGGCAGAATCGTTAATGAAATAATCTGCCATTACGTTCCTGGACCATGACTGCAAAGCAGAAGTAATTCTCGGCATTGCTGCTTTTCTAATAATCACTTGTTTACTAAGTTGTAGCCACTCAAAGCATTGAATCAAGCTGCCTCTTCTCTTCCAGTTGTTGCCCTACAGCATATGCTATCTCATCAGCAAATGACTTATCGGTCAGTAAATACAGTACCATTTTTGACTCTCTAAAGTTCTATCTTGTTTAGAAACTGTCGTAGCTATCACAGTTACATAGGTATTTATAGCCTCATATGAAAAAATACACAAGAGATGGGGAAATCAGATGCATGTTTGAAGGCTGCACTTTAAATTCTGATTAGACAGGATGTTTTTATAAACTCCTAAGAAAATTTGTTGAATTCAGTGGAAAATGAATTATCCATGACTGCAGCAAAGAGAGAAGGACAGAAAGCAAAGACACACACTATGACTTCTATGAAAAGTAAACATTTTTTCTCTTGGTCTTACCGTGTGTTGTTCTTAGATTTGTAGTAGTAGTGCAGACAGTCAGTACAATGATCCGGTCCTGGCCCATCACACCCTACTTTACTGCATTCTGCATTGCAGGGACCTGTAACAAAACCAAAATACAAAGAGGGAAGGGATGAAAACTTCTCATTTAGTACTTAGCACTGTGTAAAACATTTTATTTAATTTATTTTTATGTTTAATTTATTTTAATGCAGAATACAATTACGCTGTTTCCCTGTTTGATCTGAATTACAAATAGCAATCTGGCTCCACCATAAAAGTAAAGCTTTTTAGAGCTTATGACCTTGCAAATCCTGGCCTCAGTATTTTTTCACAGTGATTTGTAATTTTTAGCAAGTGTGTCCTCCTCTACAGAATCTATCAAAGGGTAACTATTTCTGGATTTGAACAGATGCTTTCCTGATGAGTAACAAGTCATTCTGAATTTCTGTGCAAAGGTTTCAGTAATTCATTATAACGAACCATTAACAAAATAGAACAAGCTTAGAACATAAGCTTATCAACACAAAATGACTAATAACATAATCAGTGGCTACTCTGCGTACCAGCTGGGCAACAACTGGTCCCACATGGCTACCACAACCCAACTATAATAGCCACCAGGGCTCAAACAAGCTTCCTTCTGTGCTGCTACATGCTGCAGATGCCTTGGCTAATACTTGCTAATTAGCAATTCTTCATCTCACCTACACTCATGTTGGACTCGATGATCCTTATGGGTCCCTTCCAGCTTGAGATATTCTATGAGTTTATGTTTACAGTTTTCAAGTAGGTCCTTCCTGCTACAGGAGGAGAGAACAATCAATTCTGGCCTTTATGAAGGTGAAGAAAGCCGGTGGGTGAAGTTATAAATTTATATATATAGTTTATATATTGTTTGCCTGCTGCCTCGAAATTTTTCCTAACATCAGGTAATCCTGAAGCAAACTGAGTTTGCTTCATATAAAAAAATTAACAAGTCATTCAACTTTACATCAGATATAGCAGTGTTTCATCACCCACCAAAACAAGGAGATTATCCGCTTTCAATCTAAAATGGGCACTGTGCAAATGACATGCTAGGAGACTGTAATAACAGAAACGTCTAAATTAAACTTTGTCTTGCTGCTTCCTTTCTGGAGCTACACTTAAGATTCATCAGCCCTAACACAGTGCTCCTAACTACATGTTGGATTACATCATGGGAAATGCCAACCTGACTTATTTTGCAGCGCTAAAAAATCAAACTCTGTCAAAGTCTAACCTCCTTTTGGATACTTGTAGACAGCAATAAGGTCTCCCTTCCGCCTGTTTTTCTCTGGTCTAAACAATCACCGGTCCCTTATCTCCTCCTCCTTGGACTCATGCTTCAGAACCTATGCTTAAAAACTCACAAGGATCAACAGAAAATACCTAACATGAAATTATTTTTCTGTAAATTGTTCTGATCCTAAATTAAGAACCCATTTCACCGAGAATTTCACATATGCAGAGCCTTAGTTTACTCCTTCAACTATTACGCGTTCAGTAAATGCACAATCAAACTAAATGAATGTACACACCTGAATAGTCATCTGTTCCATAATCTTCCGTAGGGTCTTCAACTGGACTAGAGCGCACTCTTTCCACTTTTGGAAAATCATTTCTGGGTGAGTAAGGCTGGATGGATGTTCCGTACAGTACTAAAGACCACTCTTTCAATTTGCCTAGAAATTTAATATTTACAATACAGTTTTAGAAACCATTTCTATTTACTGTGTCTCATAAAACCCGTAAACATTACTTTCTGCATAGGTTGTGGAAGATGATGCCTTTCAAAGCAAGGATCTTCAGTTTAGCATAGATTGTGTAATTGCTGTTTCACTATAAACTGAGAAAGTCTACTTCATTCAGTCTAATTATTACACAGCATGTTCGTTGTGTTTCAGCCTCTTGTGGATCCAGTACAAGTCTGCACCATGAGTTCAGCTCATACATCAATACAACATACAGTACATACTCATATATATATATATATATATATAAAATAAACAACATAAATTTTGGGTGGTTCTTTGGAAAACATATATGGTACTCTGCAAGGAGTTTTTGCTTTGGATGTCACTTTCCCTCAGAACATCAGTTGTCCAATCTTTATTATTTGAGAACTTTTAGCTAACTGGCTGTATTTAAAATTCTAACTTAAGTTAGAGGCTACACTTTTTTAATTACTCAACAGTACTTTTCATTGGCTTACAAGACACATCACGATTAACAGGAGGAAACAAGTCTTTTTAAATTTTTTCCCCTCCCAAACAAGAGCTTCTTTCATTTTAATAGAGCACCACAATTTGAGCTCTCATATTGTTTATTTGGATTTTTTCAAGATGTGCAAGTAAATTAGTTTGAACTTCAGAGGTTATTTTCTGTGTTTTTCTCAATGTCTGGTATCCTCCATTGACGTGACCAAGACAATGCAGTCTCTTTCTGCTTTTCCATTCATCCTTCAAGTGGTAAGCAATAAAGGAAACCACTACCTGACAGGTGATAGCCCTATTAGTTTGAATGGTGTATACTGGGGTTAAAGATGGGAGTCTTTGTTTGCTCATTGTCTCTTGCAAGCCAAATGTAATCTTTATAGGATAGAAATTTCTGGACTTCGTATGAAATCTTCTCTGTCTTTGAGAAGTAACCATAGGCAAGACACTGTTTCACATGACAGTTGTTTCACACACTAGCTTTCAACTGTTAACAGCTAAAGGAAAGCATCCTTTCTTTAAAATGATATATACAGTCTTGATCAAAAAAATTAACTGAAGAAGAGTCTCCCACTGCTGCTGCTATGCTTCTGGCTAATTAGTTTGGCTGTAAAACAGCACACACCTTATTTTCACTTTGTCTTTTCCTACCTCTAGCTAACAGCCATGCAGCTTCTCAGACCTCACTAGACTAAAAAGATCCAAATCACATATTTTATTTGTGTATAGACATATGGGGATCAATTTACCTCACAATGTTCTTTAGAATGATTCAGCTGCATCCTTAAAGACACTTTTTTGGAAAGGAGTCACACAGGGAATTAATCTTTAACCAGATATGCTGTAATCGCTGCAGAATTTTCAAAGCTATAGCTTCTCCATTCTCTGTTTCTGTCTTTTTTCATGTTCTAATCCACTTATACAGCATATCAAAAATGAGTGTTTTGCTGTTATTCAGATCTCTGTGTCCTCATCATTTCATGTTCCAAAGATCACTAAAATTTCCAGGGCTTTATTTTCTATTTCTTCCAGAACTCTGGTTAAAAAAAAATTACTGGATGCTAGAAAAAAGTATTTGCAAGGACGCACTAAAAGTAAACACAGGTAAAGATGCTCCTCAAGCATCCAGACTTTACACATTAAAGGGCTTCCTAACAGGAATCCTTCCTGCAGGAAGGATTGGTACTTTGACTGCAAAAGGACAGCGAAGGGAATAATGCTGGGTGTCTCAGGAGACTGGTTGTCGAATAAGAATGGTCTAGCAAATAAAAAAAATCATGTGACTTGCCAGCAAATAAATGAAGCCAGCCTAAAGGCAGTTTTAATTTGCACAATGAAGTATTCCAATAACTAAGCATATATGCATACACACAGTCTTTTACAATGAACAAACAAGAGTGCACACTTAAGCAAAAATTGTTCCCCATTTTTAGCTGATTCCATCATTTAGTTTGGCTATAGTAATCCTTTACTCTGCTAGTATTTATGTTCCCACATTGTAGGTGTATGAACAAGGGTGTATCACGGTGTTTCGCGGCAAGCATATGTCCACCTCCATAAAATCTACAGAATTAAATGCAGAAATTTTATGAACTGTACCCTGCACTTCTTTACGGGTAACAGATGTGGCATTACCTTGCCAACACAGGGATACGATGACTTGCTGGCTCTTTGTTCCCAATTTGATTACAAGAAAACTGCAGTTCTTAATTATAAGACCTCTCAATAGCTAAACAAACACATGCACACATGAGAAACAAGAAACAGGCATTATGGTGACGTCAGTGTGATAAACTGCAGGCTCTAGTGATAAACTGGAGAGGCTCCACAAATTGTGTTTACCACATGTTCTGTTCAGCATGGAGACTAACCCAAACATGCCCAAACAACTGAATTTATCCACAGTAATACATGTCAGGCATTTCCAAATCTTTATGAGCAGAAATGTTATTGGACAGTTTTCATCACAGGGTTACCACCACTCCAGAAAGTTGAGGGATGTTAATACTAGGCAGTATATAATGAACCAGGATCCAAATTCATATCCAGACAGCATCTCATGAGATGTTGCAAATGCAATGCCTGTAAAAATCTAGCCAGTTTCAAACACTGCTTCACACTGCAATCAAAATCAAGGAAAGAAAGAGTAAACTCTCCAGCAGGATTCCCTCAGTTTATCAGCTTCCTCCACATCCTCGGCTGGGCAGGTTTACATTCTCAACATCTCCTGTCCTTACTGTCCCTTTTCTTGCAGTGTTGGGACTTCAGGTTTTAGATCTCACAAAGCAAAACATATCAATCCCATGAGATAAGTCACTGCAACACTGACAAGAGTATTTAATATTGATGGAAGAGTAAGACCTATACCACTATGGGAACAGTTGTGCAGGAACAGACTTTTACAGGAATATTCCTTTTTAGTGTACTGGAGACTTTGCTCTGCATTTATTGGTGCAATTAACATCACCTAGCTAAGAATCTTTCATCACTGCAAATCCACCGGTGCAAATAAATTGAAGTAAAAATCAAGACACTAGCAATGCTTTTTTTTAACTTCCAGAGCTCTATAGGATGGTAATCAAGTGCTGTGCTTAAAAGTTAACCACTTGAGTGCACATATGACATTTAAATGACACTGGCCACCCTACGGTTACCACAAACTTTAATAAAAAGTTGTTTGCTGCTCTGCAGTTTAAAAAAAAAAATCATACTGATTATCTCAGCCTTTTGGTAGAGAGCCAAGACAGGGACTTCTTGGCCCCATTTTCCATAACAGGTTTAAAATATTTTGTTTTATAACCGCTGGTTTAGCATCCTAAAAAAAAAAAGTAAAACTGTAATAAGAGATGATTTGATGGACAGAAAGACAGAGAAACTATTTAAAAAGCAGAAAGATGAGTGCCAAGAAGAAAGGAATACTCTCTTTTCAGACAGGACAGGGGGTGACGGATGCAAGCTAGAACACAGGAAGTTTCACCTCAATATGAGGAAAAACTCCTTTACAGTCAGGGTTATTAAATATTGGAATTGGTTGCTCAAGGAGATCGTGGAATCCACTTCTCTAGAGATGTTGAAGACCTGTTTTGATGCGGTTTTGTGTAGTTGATTCAGGCTTTTAGGTGGTTATGCTTTTCAGTAAATTGTAGCCTGCTCGAGCAGCCGGGTTGGACCCAATGGCCTTTGAAGGCCCCTTCCAACCATAATAAACTGCATAAACTGTGTAAATTGTGAGATCTGGCCATGTGCTGCTTTAAAGGGAACACAACTCAGCTAACGAGGAACAGAAACAAAGAATTAAAATTCTCATTCAATTCAATCAATTTCAACACCACTGGGTGAGACTGGTCTGTACAGTTTTTGACAGATTATTTAGACGCAAAATTATCTAAGCAGAATAAAATCAGCACTTCCATTTTGTCATAATTTGGAAATGAGATGTCCAAAGTAAAACATCCAGTCAAGTTTGGCCTATGCACCACTTGTATCAGGAAGGAGGATGGACAACTCTGTGTTCATGCAGGGGAATTCCTCCTGTCACATGGCATGTTCTAAGTCACGACGGAAATATCCAAATGATTTTGTAAGCTGCAGAAGTGATTGGACCAGGCAGCTGCCTAGAAAGGGACATTCACCTTGAACAGGT
>JAOXOE010000316.1:0-13016 GCA_028565055.1 Phoeniculus purpureus | reverse complement strand
GGTGAACTTCACAAATATTTTATTCCAATCTTAATAATTTTACAAACCAAATTTCAACCAACAAGAAGACAAAGTATTTCTTCTCTATATCTGGTTGCAGAATGTTACCGAGTCCTTCTCAGACAATGTAGAATTGAAACAATTAGCAGCTATCTAGAACAGTCAGCCTTCCTTATTTTAAACTCTAAGCTTTATGCACTTCAGTTCTCATTTTAGTCAACATTTCTTCACGCATGCTTTTTCATGTAGAAGAAACAACAGAAGTAGTTACTTACACTTAGTGAGGCTCACTGAATTGGTTTAATAAATTGCAATAACTTACTAGTTCAGGAACAAACATACTTAAAAGTCTCCTATTGCTACATTCAGAGAGATGTAATTTCATAGCTTCAAGTACTTTAAGTCAGCATCTGTGTCTTAACAGTCAAAATCGATTTTTTGCTCTTACTGCTTTCTAAGTTTACTTATCTGTCTGCAATGGGATGCACTTCTGACTTCACTAAATTATAAACTTATTATATTGCTAACATCATTCTGGTCCTAATATATCTCACAGCAGAATTTTTATCTATTAGAAAGCAGGCTATGAATTTCCTACTCATTTATAATGGGATTTTCTGGTTGTGTCAACACAGATAAGTGCTACTTTTTCCTGTGGGCAGGATAAAACTGGAAAGCGAAGGGAAACAAATTTAAAATAATTTGATACAAGCTAAGTACATATGGGCCCTATATCAGTCATGAAAGGGACCAGGCTGCTCTAACTTAAGTTGAAGACCTTTCTGCCTTTCTGATAAATATATATTCAACATCCAAGAAAACAGATGCCTGCATATGGAGACACTGTAAGTTCTTCCAAGTTGGCATATGCAGTTTCTGGGAGTTTTCTGTTTTTCCTGAGGAACTGTGCCTAGTAAAGATTTGGCTTTGTTTGAAGCACTGACTCTTGTTTAACCTGCCAGATGGTACAGGTCTCTCTCTGCTTGAAGGATTCATGTTTGGTATGATGTAGCTCTAAATGGCCAAGTTTCTTTTTATACTTTGAGGCTACATATGTGACTGAAGGAAGAAGACAGTTTCCTCCTGAGAAGATTAAATTCTCCATGGAAACCAGAAGTAAATTCTGAATAAAAGAAAATCCTGCATCCTAAATGGCAAATAACAGCCACATGAAAACTAAGAGTGCATTGATAACTGAAATGAAGAATAATGCTCTTTACAGCCTGCCTTTGCACTAAAACTGGTGAGATTTTCCAGCTGTACATTAAAAAATGGAAAACAGTCAAGGCAGTATTAGCAAGCCCAACAATTCTCTGTGCCCAAATAAATGTTAGAGTCATACCTGGAGTCTTGAAATTTCTCAGCTGAGATGGAGTGTCACAGATTTCCAAGATCCAGTCACCTGCTGCTTTTTCACTCCAGCAGTGAGTAGTCATGAACTCCCAGTTTTTGAATCCTTCCATGGAATGATCAAATAGTCTAAAATAAACAATGACTTTTTAGTGAACCATTTTACTTGGGCGTTATCTTAAGCCTCCAAACCTGCACATTCTTGAATGATATATTAGCCAATCCATTCATCTCTGCCTTGACATTGCTTTATTCTTGAGAGTTTTCTCAGGCATATTTAAGTTACATTCAGCAATTATTTGTTTTGATGGAAGGAATTCTTTACATGCCATTATTTGTCATAATATGAAAGAGACTAGAAAGAGAATTCATTGCAAAAAAATAAAGAATAGGATTCAAGTGTCAGAACAATTGGTTGGAAAATTTCCATAGCACTTAGTTTTGGACTTTGACTGGACTACCTAAAAATGAGTTGAATAACAATAAAAAGTATTAAGTGACAGAAACAATATTAGCAATTCAGTATTCATGACCTCTCATGCAGAATTAATAAGTAACTGAAACATTGGTCTCAATCCTCAAATGATCAGGGTATTACCCTTCAAATATTTGACTGAACTGAGTTTGAATAAAACTGAAAGACTAATGACATCTGATGGTTTCACCTAACTAAAAACATTACCATAATTTAATTACTTAGGTGGTGAGTGAAGTGGTTGGACCTTAGGCTTGGATTACAAGAACTTGTAGCATGAAGGCCGTGCTCAGAGGCTGTAAATGTGGCACTGATCCCATGGGGAAAAGGGAAGGAAAACAGGCCAGAGATTTTATTACCTAAAAGTGGAATTTATTAATGAGATTTTAAAAATACAATAAAGAATTTGTAATTTATTCAGTGCTTACAGTATGTTGCCTGATACACCAAAGCCACTGATGGGACTTGCACTTTATTAAAGACTGTTGTCTCCAACAAAACGTCACAGATCAGCTTTAAAAATTACATTAATATATATAGCCCCATACATAAATATATTTGTATATATGTATATATGTATACATTGATATAGAGGTACAGGTGTATATATATGTATATACATACATACATACGTATGTATATACATTTATGACTTTTCAGTTTGGTCTTTATGCATCAAAATTCCACTGATAATAGCTATACTTAAATATTTTTCGTAATACAAGTGGGGAAATCCAACAGATTTTAAACCCTTTTCTTTAAAATAGAGAAAAAAAAATCTAGCACTAGACTACAAAAATATTACAATACTTTGCATTCACTTGATTCTTTATGGCTATTTTTTAAGGTAACTTTAATCTAGACTTTCAAAGGTTGTGAAGTTCAGCAAACATTGGGAAAGCCGCATTTATAGAACATGAGTATGAGTCAACTTTTAGTAAAAGTTACCACATAGGATGTGAAGGAAATGCCATGGAACTTGCCAAAACCTTTGTTCAGTTAGATGCATGAAATCAAGTTGTGTGTACCCACTCTTAGTGCAACATGACATACATGGACTTGCGTGCCTGGCACACCTCACAGGACTCAGTTCAAAGTTGATTTTTCACACTCTCATTTGTGCTTTTGTCCTTTTAATAGTAAAAATTAGTATGGATAACATTAAATGAAAATATACACATACTAATAGCAAAAGCTAATTCTGTGCCTCTCTGTGCTTACATTTATACGTGTGGGTATATATAATACATGTGTGTGTATATACATATATATATGTGTGTGTGTATATACATCTATCTATACCTATTCTGCCAGCAGAATTGTCCTTTTCATGTCACTGTGGAATCAGTTTTTTGAATACAGCAAATCTCACAAATGCATGGCCACACAATTTACTGAAGAGGTGGAAATTACTGCACAGCTATTACCCAGTGTTTGCATGTGGACATATTCAATTTAAGTCACTATGTAGGTTATTTCTAGTAGTTAAATTGTCATACTCTGTTTTGCTGATTACTGTGCTGATTTTGTCTAGGATAGAGTTAATTTTCTTCATCATGGCTAGAATGGGGAAACATTACGGATTAGTGCAGAAAACTGTACTGAAAAATTGTGCTGAAACAGAGATGCTTTCGTAATCACTGAGCAGCTCTTACACAGAGTGAAGTCCTTTGATGTGCACCACAACACCGCACCAGTGAGCAGGCTGGAGGTGCATAAAAAGTTGGGATGGGACACAGCTGGTACATCTGACCTCAATTGACCAACCCCTGTCAGATCACACTCAGTAATCAAACCTAGGTAAACAAGAAGGAAGGAGATGTGTAGAGTTGTGGAATTTGCTTTCCCAGTTCACCAGTACGTGTGATGGAGACTGACTTTCCTCGGGATGGTTTAACACCTGCCCACTGAATTCCTCATTTAGCTTTGCTTGTGCACATGATTTCTGCTTTATCTATTAAACTGTCCTTATCTCAGCCTATGAATTTTCTCACTTTCCCCCTTTCAGTTCCCTGCCTTATCCCACTGGGGACAGTGAGTGAGTAGCTGTGGACTGCTTAGTTGACAGCTGGGATTAAAACATGACAATAACTAATTTATTACTTTTTATTACTATTTATTACTTTCTCCCAGGTAACTAGTGATACGACGAGAGGGCAGGGCCTGAAGCTGTGCCCGGGGAGGTCGGATGTTAGGAAGCACTTCCTCATGAAAAGGGTGACCAGACATTGGAATGGACTGCCCAGGGAAATGATGGAGCTCCCACTCCTGCAGGCAGTTAAGAAAAGACTGGATCATGGCTGGACTTGATGATCTCAGAGGTCTTTTCCAGCCTTAGTAATTCTGTGACTCGGTGAAACACCCTGTCAGTTGTCAAGATAGCAATATTCCTCTTTGCTGTTGTAGCAACTAAGTTATGTACTATTGAGTAAGTACTGTGCAAATATATTGTAATTATTAACTAGGCTTCTACTCACATACACAGAAACACAAGATACTATTTATTTTTACTGTAATTAGACCAATATCTTCCACAGTATTTTTAATTTGTGATGCTTTGCAATTTTAAATTGCTGTCAGACGTCCGTTTTATTATGGCATCAAAAATTCCTTTAAGAAACAAAAATCCTTTATGACTTTACTATAGGTATATAAAAACATCTTTACATAAAATACAATATGGCTCAGACTGTAAGCTTTCATATGGAAATGCGGAAAACTCGCTAAAACTGTGTCACAGAAAGTTGACTATAGTTTTTGGAAAGAATACTTCTTTGGAAGGATTTGCTTTTCATATAGTAAGGTCTACACTGGAATATGAACTACTTTTCTGCAGAAGATTCTACAAACAAGTCAAAAAGACACACACAGGTCAAAAGAACCATTTTTAAAAAGTAGGAAGTTGTTGGCTCCAAGGCTGACTGTGTATGCTGTATGTACTCAATGGTCCACGTACTTTTTCTGTTGCTCTGCTTACACATTAAAATCTCAAATCAAAGAAACTGCAAGGCATTATATGGATTTTCCTTTCAGCAGTGTTAAAAGAATCAATGTGCTCTTGTCCTTATTCAGAGAGAAATATGAAGTGAGATCTTTCAAGGAGCATGGGGCCAGACAGCTAATTGATTTTGTTATTTTCAGACTGATATCAAGTCAAAATTCATCTTAATGACACATGCAGTTTATCACAGACTGGTAAATCATTAGTATATGATTTGATGAACTATTAGTTACAGGTTATTATAGATTATTAGAAAAATCTGATAGTTTTAAATACCATTATGGGACACGTTTGCAACGCTTGTACCCATGCACATAGCACACTTCTAAGTATCGAAGCAAGTAAAGCGTTTGAGTCCTTATAACTCACCTGTTTAAAGTAACCACAACAGAATCCCTGATCAGGTATTCAGTTACTCAGGGTGGATGTCACCACAGGACTGACTATAGCCAGACAAACTTACAGGCTGCTGCTTACAACGAATAGCATTACATTTAAAAACAACGACCCATCTCTCTGAGAAACTGTAGGACATGCCATATGTAGATCTATACACTGAGTGTAGAACAGAAGGACTATTTCCTTAAAACAAATTCAAGACTCCTGGCCTTTTCCACTGCCTCCACTTCAGCACAGAAATTGTGTTACCTTTCTACTTAAGAGTATAACCTCAAGCAGAAATATTAATCCGTTATAAACTTTTAGACCCAGAGGAAGACAATTCACCACTTTCTTGGAACTTCACAAGTGGGAACACAAGGCAAGTCTGTCACAGTTAAATCTACTCATTTTAAAAAACCATCCAAGCAAGAGTGTCAGCTTTTTAGCAAAGAATGTCTGATTCCTGAATGCTAAATTAAAAAACCTAAATTAGGTTTTTTTATTTTAACTTTTAATTTAATGTGAGAAAAGGTAGTGGCAGTAGGAGATCTATTTGGTAACACGACTTTCAGCTTTCAGGAACAATAAAAGGTAAACACATAAAAGGAAGGGTTCTTAATATCAAGATTTTTCCATCTCACAGGGTGCAGCTGCACCTAATTGACAACCATACTTCTATACTGTACTGACCACATTGAGAGCTAGGAATCCCTGCATTGGCTGATGACTGGGGCTGCAATGGAGTAGTTGGCAAGAAAATGTTATTTTCTCCTCTGTAGCAGCAATCTTTGTTGATGATGTGTTCCAGTTGACTAAATGTGCAGCCTGACAAATAAGTGGTTTTTGCCCACTAGTTTAACTGTTCACAAAACTTCATGTACTTCCCTGTTGAATTTGCAGTAAACCATCAGAAACCCCACTCTAAACAGGCAGAAACCCCAATATAGGAGTGTGAATGAACCTGATGTCATATACACAGACATGCAACCATATCCTAGGTTTGACATCTGACCAAGGTAAGGGCAGTAGGGGCCACTGTCTGTCCTGGTTTGAGTTATAAGAGGACTGTTTTGTTCAGTGATTTTACTTTTCAAATAAGTCTCTTTGGAAGTTAATAACACCGTTTTTGCAAACGAGGTCTGCTTCTGTAAATGATGGCACTTGATGTTTACAGTTACTTTCAAGGACTAGGACACAGAAAGACACTTGCTTTTACATGCTGCAATGAAGACCAAGGTCACTGCTAAATTGCTGATTTCAGTTGGTGGACATGACAGGTGACCCTACAGTGACCAACAAGGCATTCTATTCCTTTCAAATCATATTTGGTATAAAGCTGAGGAACCATCAGGATCAAGCCACCTTCTTTCAACAGCTGATGTTTGAGGAGGACTCCATCTATATTCTATTCCATACAGGTGATCCAGAATCCACTTTCAGCATACAGCTCCTGAATCTGGTTCCCATTTGTTGATAAGTCCAGTCTGGGACTTCCCCAGAGGCTGCCCACAGAATCAGTGGTAACAGTAATGCAATTTACAGCAAAGGGTTTGGTTTGGTATTAGTTTTGTATATATTTGTTTATATTTAATTTTATTGGAATTATTTTAATTAAAGCAGCTTTAGTTTTCCTTTCCAATTGGTAAATCTCTCCCACTTACTCCCCTTTGTGAAGACAGAAGGGTTAAGTGCATGTATGACTTGTCTAGTGGCCAGCCCAATCTTAACACTTGGCTCTATCCATTGAGTAACCCAGTTTATTACAAGTGAAACTCAGTGATGTAAGCATTATAGTAATCACAGAATATATATTGAGGTGGGGCTAGTTTTCACAAGGCTCACTATAGTAGCTGGGGCAAACATATCCCCAGGAAATAGAAACCCTAGGTACTCTTCTCCAACCTCTCTAAACAGTTCCTTTCTTTTCTATTTGGTCCAATACACAACTCAGAAACTGAGACACTTAGCTGGATCATAAATATGTCCTCGGCCACTTGTCTTCACTCCTTTTTTGACTACAGAAAACTAAGTCAAACCTTTAATGACAAGTTCTAATTTTCCTGTCAAACTGAACATGAGTTCACAGAATCACAGAATCACTCTGGTTGGAAAAGACCCCTGGGATCATCGAGTTCAGCCATCTACCCTACCTTACAAGTTCACCCCTAAACCATATCCCTCAACACCTCATTCAAATGATCTTTAAACACATCCAGGGATGGCAACTTAACCACCTCCCTGGGAAGCCCATTCCAGTGCTTGACCATGCTTTATGTGAAAAAACTTTTCCTAATATCAAGTCTAAACCTACCCTGTTGTAACTTGAACTCATTCCCTCTTGTTCTATCACTAATTACTTGTGAGAGGAGACCAGAACCAACCTCTCCAAGAAGTCCTTTCAGGTAACTGTAGAGAGTGATGAGGTCTCCTCTCAGCCTCCTCTTCTTCAAACTAGAGTCCCGGCTGTCTCAGTCTCTCCTCATAAGATTTATTCCCCAGGCCCTTCACCAGCTTAGTTGCCCTTCTCTGCACCTGTTCCAGCACCGCCACATCTCTCTTGTAGTGAGATGCCAAAAACTGGATGCTCAAAATGTGGCCTCATCAGTGCCAAATACAGGGGGATGATAACCTCCCTACAGGAGCTGGCCACACTATTTCTAATATAAGCCAGGATGTCATTGGCCTTTTTGGCCACCTGGACACACTGGTTCCTCTCTGCCAGTGGCTCTCCAGCCACAATTCACCAAGCCTGTAGAGTTGCATGGGGTTGTTGAGGCCCAAGTGCAGTACCTGGCACTTGGCCTTATTGAAGCTCCTACCATTGACATTGGCCCATCGCTCCAATCTATCCAAGTCTCTCTGAAGGGCCTCCCTATCCTCTTGCAGATGAACACTCCCACCTAACTTGGTGTCATCTGTAAACTTACTGATGATACGCTCTATGTCCTTAGCGAGATCATCAATAAAGATGTTAAAGAGAGATGGTCCCAACACCGAGCCCTGAGGCACATCACTTAAGCCTGTCCGTTCAACCAGTGTTTTATCTAGCAGGTTGTGTGCTCGTCCAAGCCATGAGCAGCCAGCTTGTCAAGGAGAATTCCATGAGGAACGCTGTCAAAGGCTTTTCAAAAGTGTAGATAAACAATATCCACAGCCTTTCCCTCATCCAATAGTTGGGTCATCCTGTCATGGAAGGAGATCAGGTTTGTCAGGCAGGACCTGCCTTTAATAAACCCATGTTGACTGGGGTTGATCCCCCAGTTGTCCTGTATGTGAAGTGCAATGGCACTTGAGATGATGTGTTCCATGACCTTCCTTGGTACTGATGTCAGACTGACAGGTCTACAGTCTCCTGGATCCTCCTTTCTGTCCTTCTTGTAGATGGGTGTTACATTTGCTACCTTCCAGTCCATTGGGACCTCTCCAGCTAGCCAGGATTTTGAGTAAATAATGGAGAGTGGCTTGGCAAGCACATCTACCAACTCTTTCAGCACCCTTGGGTGCAACCCACCAGGCCCCATTGACATGTTTATGTCTAGGTGGTGTAGCAGGTTGCTGACCACTTCCTTTCCAGTTGTGATGGCCTCATTCTGCTCTCCCTGTCTGTCTCCCAGCTCACGAGGCATGTTGTCCAGGGAACACCAAGTTCCACTGCTAAAGACTGAGGCAAAGTAGGCATTGACTTATTGAATTGTAAAAGCTGATACATGGCTACACTACAGATCCCTGATTAATACCTCGTCAAAGGTGTCACTCTAAATCTCAGATGCAACACGTTTAATCGTTCTTCTACACTTTGCTTTGAACAAGTGCCAGGATCAATATTAGTTACATGGATGATAGTGTCACTTACTTGCATTCATTTACTATTTTGCACATAAATCTCACTAGTCTTTTATATGGAGCTGAGGAAAACAGCAGTTTGATTTAAAAAAACTTTATCTTTAAAAAATTGATGTTGTGTCTACAGTATCCCTGGAGATTCCCACCACATTTACTGCTAATACAGTTAAGATATAGAAAACAACCAAACAATTTTAGAGGTATTGACACTGCAAATGCAGTTCAAAAAATAATAAAAAAATGAAGACAGCCTGAATAAAATAAAACACAGCAAGTGTGACCTGTGAGAAATAGTTTTCTGAATTCATCCTGCAGATGTATTACAAGCAGAGGATTACTGTTAGCGTCAGTTACCGTAACAGTAAGGCTCAGTGTGAAGTCCGGCCTTATGAATATATAAAATATTGGTTATTTATTAGACTGCAACATCTAAACTGCAGTAAAGATCTCTGATGGACTGGTCCAGAAATCAAAATGTGATCCTATAAAGGAAAGATTTTCTCTACTTCTGACCAATAAGTTTTAGTCAAGCAAGCTAGTAAGTAAGATTAGATTACTATGCCTTTGTTTTGATCTATGAATTTCTTGTGGAGAACAATTAAAATTTACAGATTATTTCAGGTTTCATCATACGAAAAAGATGGTCCTGAAAATACTTCTTTTTGTTACTGAACAGAGGTATTATTAATGTTAGTGCCATATAAGTATAGAAAGCTAGTGGCCTGGAAACTTGCCACCACTTGGCTAAAAAATTTCAGTTACACAGGTTGAATGGCAGCAGCTGCTTTAAATTTAAAGGGCAACAATTAAACAAGCTATGACTTTAGTGGGAGACAAACCAGCCATAAGTTTGCTTCTTCTTTGTATTTAGCTTCTCCTCCACAGCCCCCAAGTACTAAGTATTTGTTAGAACTGACCTTGGTATGTCTCAAAAACACTCAGAAATCCATGCGGCCAAATGCAATGGCCAATTGATTTAAAAAAGCTGATACTGTTCCTCTTTGGACTTAACTGTAGCCTCATCCTAACACCAGCCAGCACTTTCGAAGCCTGTATTTTCCTCTGCTGCAGTACATCCAATGTAATCATGTTTAGTACTTTCCAAACAACAAAGCAGATGTTCCCTGTAATGCAGTTTTTGAAGAATTCACATGAGGCTCAAGTCAGTGACAGTGTAATCCACCAAATGCCTGCAAAGGAATCCACATTGCCTCTGCCTAACAAGTTTTCTTACTGAAGTCATCTTAAGGGACGCCAACATTAAGGACAAAATATGTAGAAAAAAGGCCAGATATTGCCTTGAGGGACATACTCGTCAATGCACCAGAAACTACACAACGACTCTTCTTCCAGAATTGGTGGAGAAGAAGTGCACATGTGTAAATTCACCTCTTGCACTTTAAGATGTTTTACCAGCAAACTGTTTCGAATTAAACCCAGATGAGTAATGGTAAAGCAATGAGGTTTTCCTTGGGTTTTGTAAAAGCAGCTGGAATTCCTGCTTTTAATCATGTACATGTTCATTCAAAGGTCTTGTATGTCAGAGGAAAGCATCTCAGTCAGGTAGCAGCAATGTACAAAAGCCTCTGGGATCTTTCTTTATGTAAAGTAACTTCAGACTGCTTGCTGCCAATGCATCCCTGCATGCTAGTTACACCTAACACATTTATTCTGATGCCACCATCAATAACAATTTAAAAATCAAAAGCCTCATAATTAAATTATCAGGTTCTACAATGAGTTTTATTTTATAACATGATGCTAAAACACACATGCTCAACAATACTCAATATAATACTCATTGAAAGGCTGTAAGAAGGCCAAATAAAACAAGCCTTGAAACACCACTTTGAAAAACACCATGCCCATTTCCATTGCAGGACACTAAGAACGGGCTTGTGAAGGTGTCAGGTATTGCAGGCCAACAGTTTGCAAAATACATTTATTCCTTAATATTAGTAGCCCAGAGTTGCTTGTTTCAGGCAAATGTGACTGAGAAGTTGCTTATCTCTGAAGAAGGGAATTTCTGGTGTGACTATATGAGAGTTCCCCTTAATGTGAAAAATCTGTGATTTGGAAAGTGTGAAACATTACAACGCCTTTCAGTTTCCTTTGTCTTCTGGTTAGCTTTCCAATAGCATAGTATAGGCAAGAGGTGACCATCACCTTATCTTAATACATAAATTTGCATCCTCTTTCTACTACTATTCCAAGGTGCCTGGGTTACAAAGAGATTGATTGAATTAAACTTTGTACCTATTCCACATACCAGTCATCACCAGAGGTGAACTGTGAATACTGGAATGTCTTTATCTCCCACTTGCTGTGAGTCAGCTGCAAGACATGAAAGCCTAGAGCCAAAAGTTAGCTGTGTTAAGACCACTGGGTTTACACGAGATTGTTTTCTTTGGATGCCTGTTTTGTTTGGATGCCTAGTTGGAGGACCTCTCTTTCTTTTCATTTTGAAGCATGGAAGAGCGTTTGCATGGAAATAGAATAGAAAACTAAAGAAGGATTCCTTCAGACGGAAAAACAAAAGCCTGTTTCATAACTGCTTAGAGAATAGATATCTGCCTCTGCACTGGTTAACGGAGGACAAATTATTTGTTCAGCATAGCGGGGCAGATACATAGATGGTTGTGCTCACGTACTTTTTCAGCAAGGCATTGACAACACTTGTAATGAAACATGGGGGATACTCTAGAGGTCCCCAACATTCCAGGACAACTTTCTTTCCATTTGATGTATTAATGACTACAGCTTTGAGAGCATTTTCAGTACACACTTTCTTTTAAAATAACCTAATCTCTGCTGAAAAAGTAGGTTCACAATTCAATCAGAATCAAGTCATCTGAGCTCTATCTGTCCCAAAGCAGGTACTTCCTTTCAAGAGGAGTAATAAGCCCTTCTGTGACTTAGGGACAGGAAAACACCCAACTCTAGGGCTAGATAGGTCACTGTAACAGCAAATCTGGTTAGGTGAATAGGCATGGTGAGGTAGGCTGGAAAGCAGGGCATTCCCAAGCAATTAAAAACCCTGAAGGTTAGGAGTTGGAACATAAATTTTTGTGAAGACTTGAGAGTGGAGGCAGAAGAGTTTTACAATATAGGTGTGAAGCTTTTTCTGACTCTGACATATATAATATGAATTACCCTCAACATTTATGTGGGAGCCACATAAAATCTGCTGGTGACCAAATTAAAAACTGTCCCATCATGCTAAGATCCCATCAGTAAGAAGACTTTCTAGCCAGCCAAACAAGTCTATAAGCATTCCTACTATAACCTAACTTGTCTATTTGGAAATGCCATAGTGTTTAAGATGGTTTCCAGGGATTTCAGTACTTTAACCATTTAATTCTCCTTGATTACTGATTTAGTAACATTTACCTGGGAAGGACTGCCAATGCTGTCTTCCAGGAAAATTTCTGCTAGTACACCAGAGAAACAAAAATATCACTGGCAAGTCTTTAATTTGCCGAGGAGAAGTACTAATGATGTTGGAAACACTGCATTATGTCCAGTCTCGAGAAAAAGACAGTTTGATGCAGTGTCACAGTTTCTCCAAGAACATAACACAGACATGACAGAATGAAAAAAAAAAGATTGACCTTTCTTAGTGGTTGTTATCAGAGACCAGACGTCCAAAAGCAAGTATCTACCATGGATGGGATCATCTATGGGATGATGGTAATAGCTGGCTTTTAAAAATTGTAATAAGCCATTTACAAATGGACGCATCAATTTTAACGTACTTGAAGTTGTCCAATTAGGAGTCTTCCATGGATTGAGCATGCTACTTCAATGTGCAAGGGGAAAGAATGGATATGGAAATTGGTAACATCAAGAGTCATAACCATATTCACAAAGCTTACTCTGGACAGTAGCCCTGAGGAGAGGGACTTGGGGGTGCTTGTGGACAAGAAGCTCAACATGAGCCAGCAGTGTGCACTTGCAGCCCAGAGG
>JAOXOE010000315.1:9644-42879 GCA_028565055.1 Phoeniculus purpureus | reverse complement strand
CCTAACATGTCCCTTACCTGGGCACCAGGGAGGCAGCAGACCTCTCTTTGAAATGGGTTTGGTCTGCATATTGGGCCCTCTGTTCCCTTCAGCAGGGAGTCTCCTATAACAATGACCCTTCAAGGTTTCTTTTCCGGATTGGTTTTGATGGCTGGCCTGAGGCAACCTGTCTTTGGTGCAGTTACTGGGCTTTTTAAGTCCTCATCCTTGTTGATGACCTGTTCCTCCTGCAGAGCCTTATCATCATATATATATACACACACCTTATAAACCTTATTCCAAAATACAGACCAAAGCACTAAAATTTTCACTTTTTCCTAGGCTACCAATTTAAGATTATTATTTTAGCCTCATCTACTCTTAGATATGACTTGATTTCATTTCAGTAAATTTTTGCAAAACTGCCATCTCCAGTCACATCCCTGGAAGGAAAGCTCCATGTTACACCACAGATCCTTTGATGAGGTCCACAGCAAATGTATTGCCTTAATCATCTTATCACAGAGCTTACTGCTACCAGAAACATTCTTTTCAATTACAGTGCCACCTGCAGAAGTCCTTATGAAAACCCAAAAAACAGCAGTTTACATTTGTTACAACCCTCACATCACTACAGCCTGCAACTGGTGAGCATATCTGCAGAAACACAGGTCATAGCTTGTATAGAGTGTATCCAGAGCAGGATAAATTCAATCCTGCAACTGCGACAAAGATTGTTGAGGTTTGTTATTCAGATCTTTAAGGAACTTAAATTTCTAATATGGAAGGACACTTACATCTTAGTCAGCTCTTCATCTTCCTCTGAAATCTCACATGGGCAGGTAGTTTGAATTTATGTATTTGTTTTCTAATATTGTATCACAAGTGGTGATCCAGAATGCAATTTCCAACATGTGCAGCTTTCACTAAGTAAACTTCAATTTTCAGAAAAAAAAGCAGCCAGAAGTGTCCGTGTTTAAATTTCTTCCAAGAAGTAAACCCTCTATCTAGGCTCCATAGCGCTGATTTAGAAGGTTTTGACCATCTACCACTCTGAAAATGGCTGCAATAATTTGATTTCTTTGCAAGGTGAATAGAATGTTCCTTACTAGGAAAAAAAGTAAAATGCATCTTTTTCCTTGAAATGTGTCTCCAGAGCATATTGCTAGAACTCAAATATTATCTAACAAACTAATATAAATTATTCTACTGGCTACTTATGCACAAAAGCTAACAGAAAAAACAGGTAACCATCAAGTTGTCAAAGCCCACTCAAGAGTTATACACAGAGTAATTAAATTTAAGCTTCAAAGCATCAGGAAAACCTTGCCTATCCTTGGAGAGTCCAGCTCTTAAGATTACCAAACATGCATATAAAAATAAAACCCATAGGGTTAAGTTGTCCTGCCTGAACCTGTAGCTCACTTAAAATCAGAATCAGATATTGAATCAGTAAAGGCAATGACATCTGTACAAAGTCCCAGTTTAGTCAGTGATGATCATTAGGAGGGAGCAAACTATTTGTTTCTGTTGAGAGAGGAATTAAGTTTTGCAAACTTTTTAAAATTTGTAGGAAAAATACTTCAAGTCAACAAAACGCCAAGAAAACTCTCCTCAACTTTGTAAAGAACCACGTATGGATCCTTGATTCAAACAAACATGCCACATGTGCTCCAGAGGAAAGTACATAAGCTCAGGCAAACTTCTAACTGTTCGGTTTGAAGGAGAGTATCTTGACACTAACCACCAGAATACAAAGGCAAAACCAGGCAACAGCAGCAAAAACCTGTTGCCACTTTAGCATGACTTTCAGCTAAGACAAGTTTTGCTGGCTGAGACAGAACTACAGCAAGGCATGTCTTTTTGCAACACAAGATGAATGTTGAGGACTCCAAGATTCTTCACTACTGCAACAGTAAACCAAATCCTGCTCTGAATGTCTGGAACACTGCCAGTTTGAAGATAAACCTGTGAAAGCATCTTAAGGAGTCATGGTTGTTAAATCAGAAACAAAAATATTTCTGTTTTTTCTGTTGTTTCAAAACAGAGTTTAACTTTTGTCATCAGATCTTTAACGTTGTTCCACTTAGAATGCAGGTTTTGCAGAGAGGGGATTTAGGCATACTCCAGACACCAAGGCTACTGACCAGATCAAAACAGGTAGGTGTATATTGACACTCATCTCCTGGTAAAGTGAAGTGGTAATTCAAAAAAGAAAAAGCTAGTTTTGGTATGCTGACAGAACATTAACACTCAGACAAATAAAAAAAAAAAATCTCATTTTATCCAGCAGGCAGGAAGAGCACAGACACAGGTGCTAGAAGCTTTGCCTCACAGAAAATCCAAACCAAACAGTTTTGAACAAATCCACATTTCTTATTAATTTCAGACTATTCCAACTGCATCTTCCCCCCCTCACCAATAGATCTCGCATACCCAATATACCATCCTGAACAACAATAATAGCAAAGTATCTTGCATTTCTAAATCACCACAGTCAGTAGAAATTCACGGAGTAGTCCTGTTCCTGAACACCAATGTCTTTGTCTTTTCTCTCTTGAGGATCTCCTCTTAGTTAAAAGTGACTGAGCAAGGTAGACACAGCATCTACCATCAAACACAGTATTAAGAGAGATATTCTAATGACAGTCTCAGAGGTGTCAAATCCCTGCCTGAAATGCTTGGCAGTTTCAAAACTGCTGTACTATAAGGCCTTCCTTTTCCTGAACAACCCTTCATTTTTAAAAACAGGTAAGCAAGGGTTTGGCAAAAATAAAAGCTAGCAGTTTTGTATTTTTAATTATTTAAAATACTTTGATTATTTAAAATACTTCACAAAGATCAAAAATACTTTTTGCAATACTTAGAATTATTTTAAAAGGTTTAAGGATTCTTGAGTCTCTGCTTCTGTCAGAGCAGACAGTTCAGCTAAGCATGAAGGAATTCTCACATCCCTCTCCCCAGGCTTCTTCTCTCCCCAATACTAGAGCTTTTCTCAGCGGCAGAAATGACAAACAGTTTCTGTTCCTGCTGGTCAGTGCCTCAAAAATAGCAGGAGCCACATGGCTGGCCAGCAGGGGCCTCTCCCTTGCTGCAAACGCAGCCGAGAGAGTTCCATCTCCTTCCTCTTTCTTTCTTTCTCCCCTCCTCCCACTTCAGTTACAGGAGAAAGGGGCAACTTTTTGAGCTCACCGGGGTTGCCGGATGCAGGTCTGGGTCGCTCCATGTGGGGAGGAATCGACACTTAGCGATTATGGCTACACCTGCCCACTTTCGGAAGGCGGGCAGGGGAAGGGCTTTCCACCAGCATGGCACAGAACCCCGTCCATGGCTCTGCCAGCACAAGGGCCGGGCATTCCAACTCGGTAGCTGGGGCCGGGCCGGGCTGAGGCCTGCTTCTCAGCCCACCTTCCCCAGGCAGAAGGGACCTGCCCCTCCACCTCCAGGAGGGTGGGGAGGCCGTGACAGCTGGCGAGAGGAAACAGCAGTCCTGCCGCATCCCACTCCCCACAATCCACCCAGAAATGAGGGGGGAGATGGGGCTCCTCCAGCACAAGGGGCTGGAGCAACTCTCAGAGAGAGAAAACACAGGGCTGGGCTGCTCGGTCAGCCCTCTCTTACAGGGCCACCTTTTGCCCACGGCTCCCAGTACAGGTCCCTGGAAGAATTCTCTTAAAGCGACACATGCATTTTTCTTCATGAAAGCACAACTCCTTACATCTGAAAATCCGGTGGGGCAACCTTATCACTGCACCAGGGAAGGTTTAGGTTGGATGTTAGGAAGCATTTACTCACAGGAAGAGGTGATCAGATTTTGGAAAGGACTGCCCAGGGTGATGGTGGAGTCCCCATCCCTGGAGGCATTTAAGAAAAGACTGAATGTGGCACTTAGTGCCCTGGTCTAGGTGATTGTGGTAATGTTAGGTCACAGGCTGGACTTGATGATCTTAGAGGTGTTTTACAGCCTCAATGATTCTGTGACTCCCATATGGATAGACTGCTGCATTTCAACAGTCCCCTGCTGGTATTGATTAACCTAATGGTAGCTCCAAATGAAGGCTTGGATTTCTAAAAGGCACTGCCAAAAGCTGGTGTAAAGCTCACAGACCTGAAAGATGTCTGGCACCTAGTGACACCTGATCCACACAAGCCATAATAGATTTTATCGGCACTTTTGAACACCCAGAAATGCAGTTTGTAATTGATCTCACGTTTAATTCCTACTGACTTGTCTGCCTGACCTAATAAAAACACACTTGGAAAGCAGACTTAACATGTCAGGGCAGCAACAAGTCGAGTAGGTTTTTTACTTGTAGTGAATTCAATAGGATAATGACTCTGGAGTTTAAGAGTTTCTAAAGATTTGGATGACATTTTACCAAGATTTAGGTTATACCAAGAAAGAATAATTTGGCTATCATTTAGAAAGTGAACAGACCAAACAGAATGTTGTGTACCGAAAGCTTCAATAATGCCATTCTTTAATATCATCTTTTCTCTTGGTGGAAAAGAAACTACATGATCCCCATAAATGTAGCTTTGACTGTTTGCCTCAAAGCCTGCCCTGTCATCATATTGTTTCACTTTTCATATTGAACTATAGTTACCCCCTTTCCACGGTAATTTCTAGCTACCATTAGTGTTTGTCTAGAGCAGATACACTTAAAAGAGCTGTAGTTCCTTTTGGAACCGAACTGTTATTGAGACCATATGGCCATTATGCTGGTGTTGTTTCCTCTTTGTCCTCTCCTCTTACAAAATAATTTATCTGTAATGTGCTAACGCTTTTCAGAGCTGGCCTGAGCACTGGTTTATTTTTATCCCCTGAGATGCTAACAGCCTCACAAATACTCAAAAGTCAAGGGAGAAAGAGCATGGGTGTTACAGACAAAATTTTAATAGCTCTCCACACATTCCTCTTTTTTTCTTCATTAAATACTACAGCAGTTTGAAAATAAGCAATGCAAACATGTTAGACATGCTTGCATGCTGTCACACTTCCACTCTATAGTGCTGCCTGTTGCCTGGAGTCACTAAGGATGTCATGATCTGTCAGTCACCAATTTCCAAAATTAAGTTTTTGATGTTTAACCTGACCCTGTTGAAGTATATGTGAATATGGGTATGAAAACAGCATGCAGGAGTTAAATTCACTGAACTCTACAGCGAAGTTGTGCATGACCACATAACTTCAAAAAATTTCACTATCTGAAACAGGGATGAAGAAGCAACCATGTGGATACTGGAGAGCTGAAGGTGAGAATTTCAATGGTTCTTCACTGCAGAAGAACACAATTAACACACAATCTCAGTTTAATTTTGAGGTTCTGTTTGACATTAGAGTATATATTAAAGCTATTTTTTTATATATATATATATATATCTATGTGTGTGTGTATAAAACCAGCTATCCAAAGGCTGAAATGGAAAAAAAAAAAACAGCCCTTGGATCTAAACTTATCAGAAGCATGCAACAGATACATTTCCACATATTTTTCAAAGATTATATAAAAACTGACAAAAACTCATTTTAAGAAGTCTTTGACAGGCAGAAGAGATTTGGCATGTGACAGTGGCTGTGTGATACAAGCAAGCATCATTACTCTGCCCTGCAATGGTCCCTTTTGGGTCAAGAGCACAGCACCATGCCACAAAAACCAGAAATATTGATGTTCATTGGATTTCCTTGTAAGAGAGATGAGGGAGAGGAGGACTCGAAATAAGGATTGTGTTATTGTTGGACTAACATGGAAAAGAGTGCCGTGTGCCTTCTGTTGTTAGGAGGCAGGGACCTCCACCAAGGAATCATCTGTGCTGTGGCCTTGACATAAAACAACAGATTTCTCAGTTTTACTTCTAGGAGGTGTGACTTGGCAGCTGAATCCTTTTAACCCCTGGGATGATCCTTCTTCCAGTGCTTTCAAAGACACATTGCAGTTCATACTTGGTTCATGCTGAATTTAGTATCTCTTACAAGTCTTTACAGCTAGAGATAGGAATTGGGTCAGACAATCGTTAAGGAGTGACCCCAGGAATATTTTACACATTGACCTAAATTTGAAATGAATCAGTTGATGAACACACATGAGCAATCCACAGTCTCTCCCAGAGCACTCCTACAACTCACAGCTACTTCTGCTCTTGCAAGAAATGAAGGTGAATGAGCTTAAGTAACCCATACATAGCCAGACTACTTTGCACAGTGTATGACTCGTGTGGTGAGACCTGCCTTGGGCTAGAGAAAGGCATTTGGAGTTCGCAGAGCAACAACTACAGTGTAATCAGTACAAAGAGAGCATTGGAGTGGAAGCAGGCTGAGGCAGGCTAAAGTAAAGGGAAGAAGGAGTGTCTATTCCTTTTGGATGCAAAAAGGAAGATATTTTAATCAAGCATATAATCATCTGGCAGATGCAAACCAGAAGCTAGCAACATTTGGGTTTTAATCCATTTCTCTGCAGGAAGAGTAAATAACACATTTCTAACTTCATTTGCCCAGAGTACCTCAGCTGACATATCTGGATAGTTACCCAAAAGCCTTCCATTCCAGACTCCTGCAGATGGCTTTCTGTGGCCTGCTCTTTGCCATTGTCATTACTTTGTCCGTTCACAGCCAGGCAAGAGCCTTCACACACACACACACGAACGCAGAGAACCTGAATGCTCAGGGTAAGAAAAGGGAGAACAGCCTCTCCCAGAGGGATGCAAGTACGATCCAAGTTACTAAGTCAAGACAGAGCAAGGCAATGAGCAGGGTTTTCAGGTGAGTTTATAACCACTAAATCTACATATTTTTTAATTAGGATCAAAAAGTCTGACTTATGGGGTTTTATGCTTTGGTTTTTTGTGGTGAACTGCCCCAGATGGTTTCAGTATTGTTCCTATACACCCAAACCTAAAGCCGCTTTTTTCAAACTCATATTCAGCAATTCACAAATAGAAAATGTCACCTGGAAGAAGTTATGTTCTATCTACAAACCAACCAGTCAACCAAAAGCACACACACTTACTTTGTTTTTCCAACAAAGGAAAAACAAAAACAGACCAGAAACCCCACAAAACAGGACACAATTCATGCTACATCAGTAAGATGAATTTGGATCAAAGATAAATGAGACTAGAAAAGGAGGACTTTAAGAAAAGCTAATTTGCAAATACCTTTTACTCCGTCTCTACTCAAACACAGACCTGTTTGACTCTTGTCCCAAAATCCAGCTGTACACACCAATAACTGCTTTGTCCTTTTATATTTGGCAAAGTCCCGTATTCATTAAGTAACCTTCCGCAATAAACTTGACGAAGCATTTTTCAGCAAACTATCGATATAAAAAACATGGAGCGGTTTAACAGGCAAGTCAGATTTTGCACAGCACATTTCCATTCCTCCTCTGCATTTGATTAATGTGCTGCTTCTGCTTGATTTCTCTCTCTGCAGCACAGTTGCTGCTAGATTCCCTACCATCCTGCTCAATTCATCATATAGGGTTATTTCCTATAGCTCTCCTGGAAAGCCACAACTGTGAGATAAATATTAACTTTCCATCACCAGTCATAATATTTACTACAGCAGGCATCACAATCTTGGATCAAGTACAAGACAACCTCAGACCTAACAAAATTCTCACTTCTAAGTTGAGAGACAAGAAGAAACATTAGAAATGTTGTGCTGCCATTCAGCAGGACCTGGACAGGCTGGAGAGCTGGGTGGGGAGAAATTCAATGAAATATAGCAAGGGCAAGTGTAGAGTCTGGCATCTGAGTAGGAACAACCCCAGGCACCCGTACAGGTTGGGGACTGACCTGTTGGTGAAAGGGACCTGGGGGTCCTCAAGGACAGCAGGATGACCACGAGCCAGCAACGTGCTCTTGTGGTCAAGAAGGCCACTGGCATCCTGGGGTGAATCAGAAGGAGGATGGTTAGCAGATCACAAGAGGTTCTACTCCTCCTCTACTCTGCCCTGGTGAAACCACATTTGGAGTATTGTGTCCAGTTCCAAACTCCCCAATTCAAGAATGACACAGAGCTGCCAGAGAGAGTACAGTGCAGACCCACAAAGATGATGAAGGCAGTAGAACACCTCCCTTATGAAGACAGGCTGAGAGACCTGGGTCTCTTTAGCTCAGAAGAAAGGACACTGAGGGATGACCTCATTAATGTTTAAAATTATGTGAAGGGTGGGTGTCAGGAGGATGGAGCCAGGTTCTTCTTAGTGTCATCTAAGTGTTGACAAGGTGCAATGGGTGTAAGCTGGAACATAGGAGGTTCCACATAAATACAAGAAGGAACTTCTTCACAGTGAGGGTGACAGAGCACAAGAAACAGGCTGCTCAGGGAGGTTGTGGAGCCTCCTTCTCTGGAGATGTTTAAAACACACCTGGATATGTTCCTGTGTGACTTGATCTAAGTGATCCTGTTGTGGCAGGGGGGTTGGACTCAATGATTTTTTTGTGGTCCCTTCCAATCCCTAATGTTCAGTGATTCTGTGAAATATATAATTTCTTTCAGTGTGAAACAGTATAAACCTCCTCCCATGTTGATTTCCCATCTGAATTGAATCTACCTCTGCACAAGCATCCCTGTTCTTGTCAACTACATACATGGACCTACAATCCCTCCAGTCATAGATGTCTTGGTGGGAAGGAAGCTAAACCCTTACCCATCACTTTTAAAGGAAAAAAGAAGGCTAGGGTGTCCAAACAATCAAATCAAAACACCAATAGCCAAGACAGCAATTCAATCCTCTTCTCCAACACGGCCTGAACACACCACCCTCCTCCCTTGTTTTACCCACTCACCAGGCTCTGTCCAGATGCACCAGTCACCCTCTCCAAGGAAATCCTCCACCTACCATCACAGCTCACTGCCTTACAAAGACTCTCTGCGTATTCTGTTGGCTCAAAACACCTACCACTGCAATTATCCCCACCACCTGACATCAGCATCTCCTTCACAACAGCTGCCAGGGCAGAGGCTGATGAGCCCCTAGCCAACACCCTGCTGCAGGTCACAAACCCACCATGTTTTTGCAAAAGGCTAGGATGAATCATTTCCATCCCAGAGCATCAGATTATTGGAAAGAGATGGTTTTTTAGAAACAGGCTTACTCCTTAGGCTGTCTCCAGGGACCTCTCTTGCTGTAAGACTGCCCCTAGAGTGGGTCAAGTTTCCATCACCTTGCTTTATGTGGGCAGCAGGTCAACAGTAGGGCTCATCTGTGTAGGAATAACTTGCACCCCAGCTACAGGGCTTTCATCTCCTGTGATTTGCCACACAGCACTTCAGTTTCAAGGAGGAATAAAAGTACCATCTTGATAGCCTGGCCTGTTGCCCCATAGTTCAGCTGGTCCTCAGGGATACATGAACTCTTCCTCTCTAGCTAAAGAAATTCAATCTCCCAGAGAGGTGCTGAGTAAGAGCTATTGTGTAGAAAGAGGCACATGCAAATCCCACTTGAGCCTTCTCTGGCTGCACATTAAAAGGTCCTGATAAATGCTTTTGGAGGCAAAAACCTCAGTGACACATTAGATCAAAGGCTGGGAAGAAGCATGCCTCAGCATCCTCAGATAAACCTTGAACATAACACTTGCCTTTATTTTCAACATTGCTACTTTAAAAACTTGATTTAAGTGTGAGGATTTAATGGGGACTTGAAGAAAACTTTCTGTATTAGTAAATCCTGGTGCTTTCTATGAGATGGCAGAAGAGAGCACAGTTACTCCTTAGCCCCTCTGCCACATCCTCTGCGGGGTCACATCCAGACTAGCAAGCTGAGGCCACTAAGCCCCTCTCAGATGATTTGAGACATTTCCTGGGTTGTTTTGTTGCTTCAGGGTCTCAACACTATGCACAGGATCCAAGAGACCAAAGGCTGGAAAATTAGGTTCTGTGTTGTCTATTTTTAGGTACATAAATTCTTTATTGGACCCAAATCTCAGAGCTGCACTGAATGAAGGCATCAATTATTAAGCATCACCTCAGTAATTAGTCTTTCATGTTCACTGAAAAGCTTAGCATTCCCTCATCTGATCAGAGGTCTCTTCTCATTTTCTGTCATTTCAGATATTTTTATGTAAAGCCTGATCTTTTAAACTTGAAGGCTCATGAATTAGAAGGAAAATGTTCTGCAATATAATAAAAGTGAGGGCTCGATGTTATTCTAATGCATGTTAATTCTCTATTTCATCCTATCAAAAAAAACCCCATGCTAAGAGGTCATTCAAAAATGGGGCAAGACTAAATGGCTGAATGTTACCACATGATATTCCAGCCTCATCTCTTGTGCTTAAGTCATCTCCATGTGATCTACAAAGCAAAATTTAGACATATTGTGCCCTTTCCTTTATGGACCTTAAATGCAGAAAGACTGTCTTAGTGTACTTTCAGTGTGGGGGTTATTTTTCCCCTTCTAAATGAGAGATACTATGACATTTGCTTTTCTCTAGTGGCTTGAAAGCTGTGACAAGATCTTCAACAAACTGATTAGTGACATTGGAGAAGGATGAAGCTGAGTTCCTCATCTTCATGCATTTAGTTTTTTAATAAACCAAGCTAGAAAAAACAAACAGAAATCCAGTTGCAACCTCACCCATCAGCTTGTCTGTCTTGCTATATGTGGAGCAAAGATGGGACAGGCACTCTCTTGGGTGGAAAAAGCATCTTCAAGAGGTTTGGCTGCAGAATGGGGAATATCAAAGGATCTGTTGAGGTACTTCCCTCACCTCCATAGAGCTCAACAGAAACACACTAGTACTGGTTAAGAAACTAAAACTGATGACCTGACAAGTTACTGAACACCAAGAAAATCTTCCAAAAGACTGGGTGACTTGAATTGCCACAGTGGTGTAATGATTCTGCTTCAGCTTGAGCCTGTGTTTGTCACATAGGATACATCTCCCCAGTGAAGGGTCAACAGAAGACGTCTGAAGGCAGCACAGGCTGCATGGCTTAGGGCCATCATAAGAAGTCCTCATCCAATCAGCTGGAAGATGCCTATGACAATTTTTTCCCCTTCTGCCTCTCAGCTACACCAACAGTGAGCTGAGGTGGCTGCAGACCCCGACAGGCCTGGAAGTGACTTGATTTTGTAACTTCAGGTGCTGAGGTGAATGAACATTCAGGCATATTAGCAATGTCATTACAGTTAATTGCACTTGTGTTAAGCTCCCACTCACTGCATCAGTTGTGCTTCTGCAAATACTAAGACTTCTGACTGATTTAAAACAAACTGTTTCCTGCAGTGCCGTGGCTCTTCCACCTTTTTTTAAAGAAAATATTACCCTGCAGGTTATTGGAGCAGAAGCAATTGCAGTATTTATATGAAGTTTAACTGCACAAGCAAATGAGGAGAAAAAGCAAGAAAATATTGTAATTTGGTTAGACAGACATAATCTCTGGGTTAAAAAATGGCTGGAAAGGTACTTCAACAGCACAATTCTTCCAAACTTTAGAACCCTTGAGAGGCACGCAGCATTGAAATTATCTCCAAAAAACACTGTATTCCCATTTTCTTGCCCAGTCTCTCAGTTCCTTTGGGTTGAAGCTACCTTCATTTATCCCACTCCAGGAGGAGACCAGGGAAGAGTTAGAGAGCTAGAGAGAGATGAGACTAATCAAATGGAAAGACAACTCTTTAACTGACTACTTCTAGGAAGCAGAATTATTTATGTTGTCTTTTGTGACAGTTTCAATCATAGAATCATAGAATGACTCAGATGGGAGGGAATATTAGAGATAAAATACTCCAACCTCCCTGCCATGGGCAGGGATGCCTCTCATCTAGGCTTGGTTGCTCAAGCCCTCTTCCACCCTGGCCTTGAATAGCTCCAGGGAGGGAGTTTACTTGGCATAAAAAAACAGGACTGTGCCTTCTGAGCTTTTGATTTTTGGTAGCAGTCCTCAAAGCGAAGCTCTCCTTTCATATTTTCTATTGTATAGTTTTCTTTTCATGCACCTGGACTCAGCTTCTTCCTGAAGCACTCCAGCAATCTGCCAACCTCATTTATCAAAGCAGCCTCGTGGCGAGTGTTTGACTGTAATTTGGCAGAATAGCTTTCAGTAAATTAATAATTGCTGTCATCTCCCGTGACAGAAAATGTGGAGGTAACCATGGCTCCAGAACAAAGTGTAGGTCCAAAGTCTATTCCCTTTCATACTCTTTCCAAGAGTCTGCACTACTTCAAGTGTTCTGTTCCAAGTGTCGCCTAATTTTAAGAAAAACTGCGATATTTAATGAGTGCTGCTTTACAAACTAATGCTGTGAAGTTCCAGAGAACCCGCAGCTTTGTTCTGGGGAGAATGCCAGACCCCAAATGCCAGCTTTGATTTTACACGCCTGTCATTATAGTGACTTGACAGATGTTTAGTGCTCGCAAAGAAACATGACAAACAAAATTAACATTTATCTGTGGTCCCCATAATTTTCACTGTGATGATCCCATTAATCTATTAAACAGCCACCAATCATTGCCAGTAAACTGCACTGGTTAAGAACTAAAGTATCATCCTGAGCCCACAAACAGCTCTTTTTTAACTTCTCAATTAAGATGTTAACTTGGAAAGAACTTTTCTCAAGCATGAAGGGAAGCATGCGCTGACACTAACTTTCAGCAGAAAAAAGAAAACAATATGCAATTCCAGATTGTTTTTTGTTAGGTGATCAAAAATTATGGGGTTTTGGGTTGGTTTTTTTTTTCCAGAGACATCCTAAAGTAATAGTTGCCTATTCTCTGACCTTCTTGTTGCTGTGCTAGAAATCAGCAGCAAACGGGAATAGCATGCAAATACCTAATTCACAAACTCCTGTCTAACTGCTGCACTACAAAACGTGTGTAAAAAAAAAAAAGAGAGAGGAAAAAGAGAGAGAAAAAGACAGAAAATAGAAAATATTTTTAAAAAGAGGTGAAAGGGGCAACATCTTGTGAAAAAAAGACAGCATATTAGTGCTGGGATATTTCTGGAGAATACTGAGGAAAGAAAGAACTCTGCTGAACTGTTGGACTGATTTTGTTTGTAATGATTTTTCAGGTTAATGATGTTTAGTCCTGGCTTTTGTCATAATCTGCAGGATGTTGGAGGAATACTAAGGCATGAAGGACCTGACTGCAGTGCACCCTGATTTGTAATGCTCTGGACTTGCATTAAAGATCCCTTGTTTCAGACTTAGCTCAAATACAGCCTGACCATCGCAAGCTCCTGAGGTGATTGCTGTCCCAAGAACTACCATGGCTTCTTTGAATTTGTGTCTAGTTTATATCAGGATAAGATTTAAAGGGAGCTCACAGGCAATTTCAAAGCCCAGCTGTGTATCTGCAGTGATGAGATAGCTCTTCAGTTGTCAAGCTACATCTCACACAGCTACCAAATGGCACAGATGGAGAAAAAAAACTAGGGAACTATATGCTATTACCATAGCTGCCCTCACAGCCTTCCAGGTCAGTGTTCCCTGCCTTTCTGTTCTTCTAGCTGGCTTCAAAAATCTTTTTTGCAGCAAAACCACCAATCTGTCAGGCGAACAAGCCCGAAAGATAGAAAAGCAGCTTCATTTTGGTTGTGTGTAATTCCAACAGTGGTCTCAGGTACCGTGGGAAATGGTGACCCACGGAGGTCTGTGTGTGATAACGTTGTCCTCTTCATACATCATGTCATGCCACAATCACCACAGAAAACTACTTTTAAAAAATTTCTTGTGTATTAATTAGAAAAATGCTGATCTCCTGTTTAGTCCATCTTTACCATGTCTTATGCATGGTTTTTCATCAATAGCCCTTTCCACCTGCACTGGACTGTTTAGTTCATAGCTGGTAGCACATAAATTTGCTTCAATGAGTTCTATTTAGTATGAAAGATGACACTAAAAAAAAAAAAAATCATTTGACTATGCCCTGCAGACATAAATGGAATAAAAAAGAATAAAAGGAAGATATCCTGACCTATCTTGGTAGCTAGTTACATATTTCTGTGCTGTGTTGTTCTGTATGGAGTAAGTGGCTTATGAGTTGCAATGAAAAGGAGGGAAGGTGTGCTCTGTAGTTAAGGGCTCCACACATTCTCCAGTGTAATCCTTTACTCTGGGGGCAGTAGGCTCTGTTAAAGGACAGGAAGTATGGAGCAACTTTATTGAGGTTAGCAGAGCTAAGGAACTTCTTCACAATGAGGGTGATACAACACTGGAATGGGTTGCCCAGGGAGGTCGTGGAGTCTCCTGCTCTGGAGACATTTAAAACCCACGTGGATGTGTTCCTGTGCAATTGGATCTATGTGATCCTGCTGTGGTGGGGGGGGACAAGATGATCTTCTGGGGTCCCTTCCAATCCCCAATGTTCTGTGATTCTGTGAAACTCATGCGCAAATGCAGCCCTTCTGTACTGATAATGAAAACTAGTCTCAGTTCTGAACTTGATTTCCATAATCACCATTCAGCAGCAAGAATTTAGAGGAATTCACTAGTTTTCAAGAAACTGTTTTCTTGTATTTTCAGTCTACACAATCGTGAATCAGCATTCAGAGATAAAATTGCACCTGCTGCTCTGATCTTGATAGAGCAAATAGGAATCAATTTTTTAAACAACCTTTCCCTATGTAAACCAGTTTTTTCAGGGCTTCTAATTGGGAGAAGCTCACATCTAGCATTCAGCTGTGGTGTGCCTGTTCCTGTCATACAAAGGCCAAACCCACTTCTTACTCCATCTGTGCAGTAAGAGCAAGAGAAGAGTTTTCAAGCTATTCCATCTTCATTGGTTAACTGTCACCCAGAAAGGTATCACACATTTGTAGCTGGGGTATGTTCATAGCTTGTAAAAAGCACAGCCTGAAGGTCGGGGGTCCCCTGATATAACACAGGCTACACTTCGGTTCTGACAGTCTCTAAGGACATTGAGAAATGAAAAGGTCTTTGTGCCTCTACCACCTCCACTTTACAAAGCACATAACAGTATATGACGTCCTACTCCCACTTTCACTTTTCACAGTAAAATTCTTTATTTTCTGTAAAATTCTTTATTCTCTGCTACAGAATGAGCAGAAGTAACATGTTATTCTAAATGCTCCATAGAAGACAGCGGTTACACTAAATATGGCCGTGCTAGTTAGAGCAGAGCTTTTCTCTATCACATTTCCTGCCAGGTCCAGTGCACTTGGATCAGTGACTGTCTGCCGCAGGGATGCCTCAGCCTTATGTGGGCACATCCTATATTTGCCCTGTTCAGACTATAAACTTCAATATTTGCATAGACGGCTTGGCACTCAATTGCCAGGAAATCTGTGCATGGTAGAAAATACAGGGAAACTGTGGACAAAACATTCATCTTGGAAACAAACCCTTCAGGAATGGCTTCCCACCGCTCTACTTTAGTGTGCATGACTATTGAATACAATAGTCTTTGAAGAAAATGCAAAATGTACATGAAACAGGAGCAGATTTGTGACTGGTATAAAAGTCAGTGTGATCAGTACAGCAATGTTCCTGAGAGAACTTTCAGCGAATAGATTCGTATTTCTAAGGGTCCAGCAAAGTTAGTCTCTGTCTCCCCTGAGCCACAGAAGACTAAAACGCATTCAACGTGAAAGATCTATCTCTTCAGCAAAACTTCTCAGACCTCCCCGTTAATTCAAGGGACTAAATTAATAATGCAATGAAACGAAAAGGAGTTATCGCTAAACTGCTGTTTTAGACTGCTTCTGTTCATCTTCTGGAGAATATCGCTATTTATTACTAGTGACAAATAGTATGTTCCCATCAGGATCTCTATTATGGGCATATTATATGCCTTTCTCTAGAGGAAGAAGTTCTGGCTGCATATAATTAGTCTTGAGAATTAGCTAGAATTAATAACTGAGTTAATAAAGTAAATCCTTTTAAAGGAGTTTCTCACTGAGGACGTTCATTTGGCAAAGTCAGACTAAAGATGTCTCTACAAACACTCTGGTGACATTCCCAGAAAAAAACCAAACAGTGCACCCAGAGCATTTAATGACTACTACAAATAATAATTAGTAACAGTGGAGACAAAACACAAAGTAGTCACAGAGAATTCTAATACCAGTACCCTGGTCAGACAGCATTAATTACAAATCATAGAGAGACAAATTGCTTTCTCTGTAATTGTCTACAGTAATTAGACTAGAAAAACAGCTAAACATTCCAAAATGACTAAAGTAGGCAATAAATAATATATTATTTATTACATCACCAGCGTAGAGAGACTGCTATAGTTCACAAAAAGTTGTGAAGTCCATTGGTCTTCTAAGACACTAACTTTAAATTGAGCTGCACAAAGTTTACATAAAACAACAGTCAACGTACCCAAGTGGGGTTTTTAGTCAATTTAAGATGTTACAACAATGTTGATACACGTTTAAGGCACAAATATATCTGGGTCCGGAATAAAAAGCTGTATAAAGTGCCGCATCAGCTGTTATGTGTACAGGGTAATATAATGTTGTCCTTCAGTAAGCAAGGTACCTGTTTATAAATTTATTGAACACATCCTCTGACAGTTGTGCAAGCTTGACAAGCAGCAGCCTACAGCTGAAATGCTCAAAGTTTCCAAAGTGTAATAAAACCATTCCAATCGATTCTCACACAGGCTCTTTAAAATTGTGTCAGTAATTTGCAAAGCAGAGAATGCGGCCTCAAAGGAAAGAGCCATCAGTTTTTAAATCTCTGTGTAGCTCAACAGCTTTTTATTTCTAACAACAGTAAACCAGCATCTTCTGTACCTTTCCCAAACAGAACACTTTATTTGCAGTGAGGTTATGCGATTGACTTTTGTGCTTGCAGGGCAGCACACAAAAAAAATCTTACTCATGTTTCTATGACAAAATAATTACTCTGACAAATTCATGTAAAATGTATATTTCTCTTAATATATAAAATACTTTCCTTTCAAACAGTACTTCAGGGTAGAGAAGAAAAGGTAATTATCATGTAACTGTATGACAGCAATCTATTAAAAACATTACTGCTCTATTTCTACCCTATATGTGGATTCCCTGGCAGGAAAATTTTCTCCCCAGGACATAGCTATGAACCTATATGGACTTGTGGCGTGTATGTAGAGTTGACTAAGTAGAGCAGCTTTGTGTTTCTTCTTCCATGGAGTGTATTCCTATTTAGAGGTCATTGGTGTAGAAATAATGCCAGAGGAGCAAGAACTCCAAATATACAGACCAGATTTTCTCCCATCTGCCATCCTGGTTTTAGTTTCCTCAGTGACCAAAGCTGGTCCCTTTGGAAGTTCAGCACTTTTCTGTGGGTTCCTGTGTTACCTTCCAGTTTTCCTGTTGTATTAAAAAAATGCTAAAAACAAATAAGCTTCTGAGCTTGGAGCAAGCTTCTGAGTTTGGAACAGCTTCCAGGCATTCTGCAGCTCCAACAGTAGCAGCTCAAGGCTGCCTAAACATTAGAAAAAGGAGGACAGGCAGCCTGGGGCTACAAAATATGGCAGGGATGCCAAAGTAAGCTCTTGCCCATAAAATGGGGCATGGAAGAAACTCTCTGCAACTCTACCTCCTTGCCTCTCACACAGGGCTACCAAAAATTATCACAGACTTTGACCAACATAGACAGATGCAGCACTCCAGAGAATGCAGGGAAAAAAAGGCAAGATACTCACAGGCAACAGTAAACAACAGTTTATCGCTGGCTACTTCTCTAGCAGAGTTCAGATCATTTTTATTAGCATAAGGTTTCCTCTAACACTGAGAAATTAACTATTTTGTTAGGCGGCACATGTGCCTTTACAGATTATGTGCTGGAAGTCATCTCATATCCAGATTTTTTGCCAATGTCTCTTTAAATGGTATTTGACTGGCAGCACAAAAGACAAAGGAAACTTTACCACACTGAAACACCATCTTCTCAAATTTGTATAAGTATCAGGTATCCTAAAGGTTTGGAAATGTCCCCATGTACATGTGAGAGAAAGGAGGTTACAAATGGATTTTCATTAAGTCCTAATTCAAGCTTTTGTACCGTTGTACTCATAAGGGGAAAGTGAGCCATGCAAAATATCCAGAGGCAAGACAGACAGGATTTTACTACAAAAATCTGGTCTTAAAGGAATGAAAAGAAAGACCTTTACAGAGTTCATCAAGTCTCATAAATTCACTTAACCTTTCTTAGCATTTGCAATCTCTATCACTACAAGTTGAGAGGGAGAAACAAGTATTCCAGCAACATTAGTGTTACTAGGTACATTTGGATCACGATAATTCTACCTACTTACACCATCTGGACTGTTGCATCTTTTCTTTATCTTCAGTTATTAAACTTACAAAGAAATATTTTTAATTGTTAATGCTTTGTTCCAAACAGGGAAATCTAGTTTGATAAGATAGCATAGTTTAGATCAATTGCAAAAGTAGAAGGAGAAACTACTTCTCTTACATAGAAACTAGCAGGGCTTCTTGACCCAAAGATCATCAAGTCAAGGTAAATAAATGCCAAATAAATGGAACAAGTATCCATACTAATATCTCAAACAGTGCACAGGATCCCAAAATGTACTCCTCAGCACTTCAAGAGGTGTCCCAAAGTTCCTTTACAATCAAAGAAACCATGTATATACCAACATAAGTTGGTAAATGGCAACAAACTGGTTAGAGTGATCCAAAGGTTTAACCTAAGGTATCCTACGTCTGAGTATCAAAGACAACAACTATTAAATATTACCAGTCCCCTTCTGCAGATCCAAAGGGCACCGAGACATCCCTTGCAAATCAGACTAGAATGTAAGAACAGAGTCTTCTTCACTTACCACCACGCAGTTGTGGGTATTGTTCCTTTGGCCAAAACCTAATTAAAGAGGACATTGCAAAATATTTGCTGCAGAAATGTCTCCTCTGTCAGGAAAGGTCTCTGCCCTTAGCTGCTTGTTCACACACTTCTGCACAGGGTTTCCACTGGGTCGCAGCTCCCCAAACCAACCCCAGTGCAAAGACAGACCAATTGCCTTCAGCCCTTGTAGCGTGCGATAGGAGAAACCACACCTTGCCAAGTTTTTAAAAGAACATAGCAAGAACACAACCTAAGGTACAGCAAACTGATGAGCACTATTTTTAATATCAAGGAAAAAAAAATAATAATAATTTCGGTGCTGGGTGAATCAAGCCTTTATTGCTGAACCAGCCTAAGCCAAAGCAGGCGGCAAACTGCTATACTCTGCAACCGAGGAAAAGCACAAAAATCAGTTTCACAAATTATTTTTCAGCATTCCAGTTGTAGCAAGCAGGAGATTCAGAAAAGCTTCTTTTAATTAAAAACTTTTATTTTTTTCGTTACAATTCACAGTTTATACACGGCAAGATGAGCCCTCGCCATGTGGACATTCAGAACACTGTGCTGGAGAGACAAGGGTCTTTGTTCTAAGAGCATTGCTCGGTGCTGTGTCATGGAACTTCCTTAGTTTTAAAAGCATACTCTCTGCAAATGTTAATTGACTGATATTTACACTGAATTGGCTGAATTTACATATTAACTTATATTTATTAGAAAACGAGCTAAGCATCCAAAAAACATTAACATTTATATCTTGCATGTTGTCTAATGGTCAGAGATGCTGTAAGATTTGCCACTTGAATCATGCCCAATCAGCAAAGTCCCATTCTTCTTTAACGTACACAGAGTCTAAATTATTCTTTAAGGCCTGGTCTATTCATTTTATGTACAGCCAGGTTACAACAGACTAACAGGAAGAAAAAAATAAATCCAAAAATTATCTACTCCTTCTGGCATTTCTTCTGAATCTCACGTACTGTACACCTAATAAGCAAATCAGAAGATACAAAATTAAAATGAATCTGTTTTCTTAAAATCTTAAAGAAAACCCACAGTCTGGTTTAGATCTGCTTCTCACCAGCCTATCCTGTCTGAACAATCATTGGGATTCAGATTGTGCTATTTATCAGCTCTTCTTCATGCCTGCACTTATAGTCAGAGCCGTCTACTGGAAATGCAGAAAGTCACAGTGATAGCAGTTTCAATTGCATTCCTGCGGTAGTCACAGGTCCGGCACCAGCAGCCGCTGCACGGGGTGACACTGAGGAAAGCACTCCAGCAGGTTTCCTGGGTAAAACATCATACGGTGCCTGGTGTGACGGGACTTAAAGAAGTTAAGAATCCTTTTCATTGAGCAAATATCTGGCAGAAGGTTTAAGCTTATTAAAAATCGCTATATTTTTCTGCATTGTTTTCTTGACGTGGTTATTAGAATGCAGCAATTAAAACCCTCTCCTACCTCTAATTAAAATAGTGATTAATTGCTCTTGGCATCTTCCAAACAATTTAGTGATAGATTAGCTGAAGATTTTTTGGTACATCTGACACAAACAACTGTTGAAAAGATAAGACCCAAAGAGGGTCTGCAAATTCAACAAGTCAGTGTGAGCAAGTATCCGCTGGACCTGAGTAAAACAAAATGCTTCTGGGGGATAAGTTAGCAACTTTTGAAACCGCAGTGCCTTTAAATTTGGAGCTAAGGACATCATCTGATGACTGTTGAGTTTTGGCATTCGTTCATGCTGGTTGGTGTCTTCACGACAGACACCTTTAAAACACCATCAAGAAGAATGAAAGCTCAAATGAAATACACTTCTCATGCAAAAAAACCACAACAACCAAAAAACCAACTGACGAAATAAACAAAAATCCATACAGGAACTGTAGAGGTTGTTTCTTCAAAAGATAAGGCACTGACAAACTTTCTTAGGTAAAAGGCTGCATAAGAATTTCTTGCCATTTACAAATGTGTTGTAGTCCAGAAATGGTCCATTCCTAGGCTCAGTAAGGTAGACCCTGAAATTTTAAGGACTAATCCCTCAAAGCTACATTATTACCATAAACAAGTGTGAATCATTCTTGAGGCCATATGGCACATTAGGAGAAGTGAAAAACAGTCTGGGCAGATAAAGGCAGAAAACATTGCTTGTTCCAGCATCTTTCGCCAGCAGAAGTGCCGTTCATCTTTGTGTCTTTGAAGAGATGCAGTGGTGACTCTGGGCTGTAGGTTCTGTGGAACTCATGCACATATACAAAACGCTGTTAGCATTGGTCATCAACAGGGTGGAGACAGAAAAGGTGTATGGTCAGTCTAAGCCAAGAGCTTCTCAAGGACTGGGATCCAAAGCCATGGCTACTTAATGTTTTCGATCACAGCTATCTCTTCTGCTGCACAGTGCGGTGTCAAACCATTCATGTAAATGCTGTCTGTCTTTGTTAGAGCTGGCAAGATGTCCTTCTCACTGGTGAGATGGTTGACTGACAGGGTTCTCTTGCAGGGAGTCAGGTCTTGATTGTGGTTGACAGCAAGTTCTGCAGACAGCTTCCTTTTGATGGAGGTAGCCCGCTGGAACTTGTCATAGATCTCCACGCTCAGGCGCCTTCGAGTTTCTTTGAACTCCGCGGTGACGTTGGCTGTCCACTCCGCAGCGTGGGCTCTGAATTCCCCTACCTGTGGCAAAAATGAGAAAGAATGGAAACATTACAGGGCAAGGACTTCAGACACTGTTTAACATCAAGAGCCCAGTGAGAGTAACAAGACTTGGCACTGGCCAAGAGCTGCTGCCAGTGCTGACTCCTCATGCCATAGACTCACTCTTCTATTAATGGCAAAAAAACAAGAAGAAATGTACCAGTTAACAACAATTTCAAAAACTCAGTAAAACTCCTTTTCTGCTAAATGATTTTTCTTTTGTCCTAGGCTGTCAGCAATCCAGGGAAGCTACAGAGCATTGACAGCTGCACGGTACCCAGCTGGTCAGGGGATGCTGAACTCCCAGCAATCCAGGCAGTGTTCAGTACTGCTTCTGGGATGTAGGCTTATTCATGAGCACTTCTACCATCAGTGGAATGATCCCTGGGAGACTGAGCAAAGAATTTTCTAAATTTAGACAGAAAAGTCTTTTTAAAGGGAAATATCAGCTGCTTGTATTGTCTCTTTTCTGTACTTGCTCGAGTGTGGCACCAACAGAGCAACAGTTCCAGTCGTGTCAGCATCATATCTGCTTTCACCCTGGCTCCACCAAAATGACAAACTAAAGAACAGTATAAAAACAATTGCTGAGTAGAACCTGGAGATCTTTCCAATTACACCTCAAGGAACACAGCCTACCAGTCGCTGCTGCACCATGTTTACCACACAACTGGAGTTGGGTCTGGCCCCTGCTGCACACAGACCTCCTGTCAGGGTGGTTGCAAGGTGCTAGTTTGAACCATCACTAGCATTTCACAAATGATCTCTCTGCCCACTCAGTCCTGCGCTCTGCATTTTTATATTAATAACCTTCACAGCAAAGGCTGATCCACTTTCACTGAAAACTACCATAACTTTTGCTCCTCAGGATCACTTTCTGCCAGTTCAGTGGTTGAGTCCTAGAAGACCTGGAGCATCCCACAAGCCCAGCCTCTGAAGGTAGGGCTGAGGAGCGGGAGGAAAGCAGCTGCTGGCACAGAATTCCAAAATATCCTTATTTGTCCTCAGATACAGCATGAGTTAGACTGAGCAGTTCACCCAGATAATAGTCTGAGGTGACCTATGGCTTCAGAATTTACATGTTATTTATATTTTTGCCCCTGTATTTCAACCAAACCAGTTGCCATATTAAACAAGTTATACAGCTAGTAAAAGGAGGCACCTTTTGAGAAGATTATCTCATTATAACTGCAAAGGAGATGGATTATTTCTCTTTAACTCTGTGCTTTGTAGGCAGTTTAATAATTGGAAGGTACAGCACAGGAAGATGTGTATAACTCTAAAGCAAAGCATTTCAGAAGAATTAACCCAGTTAAATAAATTAGTCTAATTGGTACAGTTCAGTCCAGAATTAACAACAAGCAAGCCTGGACTTGGTGAGTACTGAAATAAAAAAATAAATAAATACAGAAATAGCAGGGATAAACCATCAGAGAAAATTTGCCACAGGCTAATTCATGCTTTGCAGTGCAGTGCAAAACAGGACTATAACAAAGGTAAAAAATAATCAGCTCACTCAGGAGTGACAGGGTTTCAGGAAAACTTTCCTCCTCCAGAAATAAACCAAAACGATCTCTTTACCCAGGGGTCACTTTATTACATTTCTCTCAGCTTCAGTGAATTACACAGATGACTAATGTGGACCCATTATGTGTATTTTCTAAACCAAGGATTATTATCCGCAATACACAGAGGACTCACCCAGCTGAATGATTATTAGTATTTAAATTGTGCAATTAGGATCAGACACACTGCACTTCAGACCTGAAACTAATGAAATCTGTAATGCCGAAATATTTCGGCTGCTACAATATTTTTATTTGTAGTAAACAAGTAATAAAAATGTGATCGGCAGCATCAGTGAGCACCTGGGGCCACTTTGCCCTTCTCCAAAGCTTTACTAACTGCAAGCTGCTCACGCAGATTCTGGAGCACTCTTCTGTCCCAGGAAGCAGAGAGCCAGTATATGGGGGTTCCTATTTTACCCTGCACATTTTTATCCCGCATCAGCTGTGTAACACTTGCCAGACCAGTTATTTTGTTATGGCACACACCTCTGGCATTGCACATTGACACATTCAAGGGATGTTATCAGACTAAGTGGCTTTAAAATTGTGTCTTGGCAACCAATTGGACGCTACAAGCGTCTTAGTCTCCCGGATGCCTTTTAAACTTCCTTTTACTAACAGCTCTAATACCACTTCCCTCATGATTTCCCAGCAAAGAAAAGACAGCTGCCCAGGCTTCTGATGAAAGAAAGGTTGAGTGACTTCTAGGATAGGCTCAGAAGTTTCTTGCCAGCCCATCTTACAGTACGCTGGTGACGGACCTGTCTTACACAGGGCAAACTGCTATTATTTTAACTCCTGCACGTATATGTTATTCAGGAACATTTTGAATTTCTGGTTGTTCATATATCCATTGACTGGAATCTAATCAGATTTCTTTTGGGAAGCACGTGTATGCAGCCAGTTGCAAAACATCATCAGATATGCCTTTGGAGGTAAGGACATCTTCCAGTTATGGTGATGTGGAACATGAACGTGGTAGACTCAATTCTGTCAGCCTGCAGACCAGAGCTATGATGCTGCTTGGCACAACTTCAGTTCTATATTGCAATCATAGGGGAAAAAAATTGAAAAATGTAGTCCACTTGCTAATCGGAATTGAAATGCATTAGTAGTAAACCAGAGGTCATTGGCACAGCATGAGAAACTCGAAGTTCAGTGCTGTATGAACTATTTATGCCCTAGATTAGTGCTTTCAGCCCCTGGCACTTGTATAAGCTAAATGCTTTCAAAAAATATTATTTCTTCAGAATAAAATTCATGACTCTATAGCACTTACAGTCCCCAGCACTAAAAGTGGTAAGAAAATAAACGTACACGTTTTTAACTACCAGTGTACTTAAGAAGCTTGCTGTTACAATTTGAGCCCTCCTTTATCCATAAGAACATAATTGTGAGTGTTCAGGTCCTTTCTGTCCCTAGGGCATGAAATTTTATCACACTGCATCACAGCTCCTCTTCATCTGGGGGCTGACAGTCACAAAATGCCTTATGCAAAGTGATTGACATACCAGTTGCCTCTGCAGCTCGAAAAAGCCCAACAAATATACCTACCTACAGTAGGAGTTGACTTGTCTCCTTCACTCTTGCCTCAGTACAGCACCCAGCTCTGCAGACACTCTGCAGCTGTCATAGTTGGGGGCCAATGTGACATGAAGACAAGGGCTCTTAGTCACAGAAATTATTGACAACTAAGTACTTTACTTTGGGCTGAATGACACAAAATATTTCAAGAGTAACAGGAAAAACATGTCACAGTGACAGCACCTGACTCAGTCTTACAATAAGCGGCACTAATCTGGTGATGCTGCTCACTCCTAACCTTCAAGGAACAGAAATACCACCAGCACTGGAGACAGAAGCACTAGCCAAGCTCCAAGATTGACTTCCTCCACATCAAAATCCAAGTTAAACTGCGGGGTGTTAGACAGACATGTTCCACAAGAAGCGTCATCTCCAACCTGTTAACGCAGCACTTTGAACGCCAGCAGCTAGTAACTTCATCAGGCATCTATGAAGCAGTAGCCTATTGCCTTATGAGCCAAGGGAAAGCAGGTCCCAGTATGTTCTCGACAAACTCTTGAGAAATGCGGTAATGACAACAAAACTAAACACTCTACACAGCACACTTTCCCATAAAAATCTAGACATTTTTCTGTCAAATGTGTTAACTTGATTCCTTGCCCAGCACAGGTTGCTTGGCATCCAGCTACCACTGCAGATAGGCCTGGATAACCTGCATCATCGTCTGACTGGCCCATGGGGATGTCTCAAATACCACAGGTCATCTCTAGTAGCATCTCTAGATGTCTGTGTTAAGGTGTGTCTCTGAGCCTGGTGGAAAGGTTGTATTTACTCTATCAGTATACAATGAGGAATAGCCTGTGAGCAGTTTTGCAGCGTGTCTACCCACTCCTGTTAAAGTCACTTTTGATTTCGGGGGAGATTTTTTGGTTTTAACTATACCTGAAAAAACACCGCATGAACTTCCTGAATGACCAGTTTGCTGGCCATGCACACATCATGTGCAACATCAGTTAAAGACAGATATACTGAATTTGACTTAACTAAGAAGACATATGGACATATTAACCAACCATTGCTTCACCTACTCCTGCCGAAACCTGCCTAAACGAACCAGGACCTAAAGCTGGCTCTCAGCCAGCATCACTAATGAGACCAAAACTCTCAATTCATTTAACCATCACCACCACATTTAAACTTTATGTCTAGTTAAGCTCCATGCTAGGATGGAGGGCAACAGCACAACCCAGAAGGTATATCCAAGGGGATGCTATGCTTAAATTAAAAATAAAAACCAGAACAACCCACGTTTGAAGATACTGAAGCACCTGCTTCATTCTTCAGTTCATTTACTCTAATTCTGAATACTCCACTCACAACAGATATCCAAATAATTACACAAACAAAGCTGCCCACCATGCAGGAAGACCACTGATCCTATTAAGCATGGTCTGGAAGCACAAGCCATGTAGCCATAACCTTTACTTCAGTAATCTGCACTCTAAATTAAGCCACATCTGCGGTCTAACTGAAAAAACACAACAAACCCCACACAAGTCTAATTAAGGATGTCTTTAAAAAGACCAAAATAAATGCACACAGTTGCTTAACTTATATAATATAATCAGTTAATAATCTACTGTGACTTAAAGAGTAGGAAAAAGACACCCTGCTGGGCTGCAATTTGGGATTATGACATAAAAGTTACAAGATCTACTTGGGAGGAGCCAATCTGCTAAGTTACAAACAAGAACAAAACCAGCATTACGTATGCTGTACAAGACAAAGAAAATACTTCTTTATAATGGCTATTTCTATATAGTTATTTCTACATTTCTGAATTATTTCTTTCATAGCTATGATTTATGTTGCTTCCCCAGTGTTCACACATTTGTCAATAATGTCTGTTAGTGCAAATTAAAAAAATTAACTGAAGAGCAAGTGGATATAAGCTGGAGATATCTGACTGCATTTTAGGAATGAAGTGGCTTTCCTTAATGATCTGGATGTCCTTCACTGTATATAATTTCTAACACTTATCCCTAATGCACTCTCCAAAGTTTGGTCGCCTCATTTTTCTTCTCCAATGTACTTTTTCCTGTAACTTAAAAATAACACATCCAATTAACCTCTCCATGAAACACTACTCAGAGGCAAATCTGAAGAGTGCGTACACGTCACATTAGCCAGGCAGTAGAGTACATAACATTTTGTCTCAGCTTTCATGAAACTCATCCAGCATTCACAGAAATTGTTCTCGAAGTTCCACTCACAAATCAAAGTTAAAAACAAAAATGTAGATACAGAGACAGCTGAGGGGTATAATAGTGCAACTACTGGGTGCAGTGATTCCCTGCAAGGGTAGGAGGGTTTGTCTACCTGCCATTGCATTTTCCTGTAGTTCTGGGCAAGAACTCACTACCTCTCCTCACCTGAATTTGCTGGCAGCAAAATTCACCATATTGGTTGTCTATAGACTAGAGAAGATTGGAGAGCAGAAAAGATGAGGCTCTGTTGAAGCCTGTCCATTTCTTGTGTGTTAAGTGAATCGCCTTTATATCCCAGCTGTCTGGCTCTTAGTGTTTCTCTAACTACAGCATTATTAGAAAGTACCCAAACCCCACTGGGCTGTAATTTGTGGGCATGTATTTAGAGAATACTGTGTCCTACTAATTTTTAAAAGGCAAAACAGTAAGAAAACACAACGCCACAGGCACTAATGAGATACTCATGCTGAGCTTTCCCAGGTGTTTAGCCACCTTCTACCCCTTCATTCTGCCAGGACACCAGCTCTCATCAGAGAGCTTTTCTTCTACAGCAGATCTTTAAACTGTCAGACTTTCATTTCATAGACTCATAGAATGTTTTGGGAACAATGCTCTCCCACTGGAAACTGGATCGTTCAGTTCTGTAATAAGCAATGTTTGAGAGTTCATTCTGGTGAGCAATGACTGTTTGTTTCACCCACATAACCCCCATGAGCACATCTGAGGCCTTGGATGAAATAAATCACATTCTCCAATGGGAAGAGCCCATGAATTCTGATTATATTTTTTGTGGAAAAACATCTATGGTGGCATCTGTGGGAGTATGTTTTGTGAAGACATGACAGATGGCAGTTGCTGAAATGGCCCTTTTGCTCTGATTCAACAAGATAAAAACAGGTAGACTACAAAATAAAAACTAAAAAATCATGTTTACAAACCCAAAATCAGATAAACTACCTGTCACCACGTTTGTTTTATCTCTTTTTTTCCCAGAAGTACAAGCATTCCTGTGTTAAGTAGCTTCTCTGAACTATTCCTGAGCATTGCCCACTGGACACCTCTGCACAGAGCTGTGTGTCTCGGTAATGTACACAAGTTACTGACCTGACTATCTCAATGCCTAATGTTCTGCTTTATTAACAACTTACAAAGATAAAAAAAGATGCTGACATTTTCCTGTCAAAAATCAGCTCTATTTAGCTGTTTCACGTACCTCAGAGAGCCATCTAAGCCCTCCTGCAAGCTGATGAGAGTGCCATCCACCTGTACGAATCACAAGGAGCCATCTAGGTGTTCATAAGCCTCTACCAGCCGGGCCTAAGGTGACTCAGGAGAACAGCACATATTCTCTGCACTGTTCAGTCAATGACTTTGCTGCAGCCAGAAATAGCAAACGTTTTTAAAATTATACTAGAAGCATAATGAAACCCAAGCCACAGGAGGTTGAAAGACAGTCTCAAGAAATGGATGACTGTTTCGTAAGCTCATTGGACTTTTTCAGCTTAGAAAGATATACTAAAGAAAGCATGAAAAGAGGACTCTGAAGCTGGCACTAAGGAATGGAGATATTTGTGTGAAATACTAAAACTCTGCTTTGGTTGATCAACACTAGTAGTACAGCTGCACTCACTCCTTGTAAAGAAAGTACTCCACAATTTCTTCAGTCCTGTATGTCCTCGACTATAAAAAAGTTTCACCACTGTGAGCCCAGCTTCATGAATATGCAAGATTCTTTGAATGTCAGAGATTCTGAGGAACTGGCTTTGTCTGGGGATTCGTGTCCAAAATGCAGCTACCACTCAGTAGTGCTAACATGTAAGGTGTCTTATCCTAACAATATGGTAGCATTGGGTTGACGGTTGGACTTTATGATCTTGATGGCCTCTTCCAACCCTAATGATTTTATGATTTTGTAACAGCCAAACACTGAAATTAGCTTTGAAAAAGTTCAGTTTTCAGGAATGTGAATCAGGAAGACTTGAGCTGAACAGGTTCCTGATTAAATATCAGTCTGCCAGTAGACTTAAATCACAGATATATTTGTCACAGTAACCTAAGAGGATTGATTACATCTTGTCCAAAAATCAAGATTTCCTAATATAAACCATGATAATGTACAGTCAGGGACTCTTCGTGGGTAATTAACTGCAAGAAATGCCACTGCTGTAACTGAGCTGTCTTTAATCAATTTATCTTTGTACAAGCCTAATTTAAATTTTGCATATTCAATAGCTCTCACCATCACTACCTGGTTGCATGCAGCCAGCACTGGAGGCATTTCAACGTCCCCTGAACCATCCAGTCAGCCCAGTGGGAGAGCAGGGGCAGCCATGGAGCCGGCAGGCACTGTCAGAACCCCAGCCCTCAGCAGGCACTAATGCCTGTGTTGCTCATGAAAGTCATTTAGGCATCACATCCCTTGTAATCAGCACCACAACAGCATCACTTTGGGACCCAGTACTTAATATGTAATAACAAAGCAGCCACCTCTAAAAGGCTGTAATATGCCCTGCTAAGAGATACATTACAGCCCTTTATAAATATAAACTATATGAATATAAACCTTTATATATAAGCTATATTAATATAAGCCTCCCCAAAAAGGTAACAGATACTGGTTTGCGTGTGTGGAATCTGCAGTTAAGCAGGCATCACACGTCCATCGTACACAGAGCTATGAGGAAAGACGTTTCAAAACAGGTGTCAAAATGCAGCCTGGGACTCAGAACAGCATGTTCTTTCATCACTGCACACAGCACTGCCGTGTACTTGTAAGAGTGATCGATACAGAAACTCGGCATTGCAGACTGTTGCTAGGGCAGAACTGAGAACACCACCAGGATCACTTACACTCATAAGCTCTTGAGAAGCATCAAAACCAAGTCAACCATTTCTGCCTTCCCCTGAAACCAGTAGCACTCTACATATCTCCAAGAATCAGAATCACTTTGGACAGACTCTATTCCCATCTTTCTTTTGGGGGGTGTTGATTTTTGTTGTGGTTTTTGTTTGGTGGGGGGGTGTGTGTGTTATGTCCCATCTCCAGACAAATTCAACCACAGACGTATTTTTACTATCTGTGTTTATTGTAGAGAAGTTTTACATTTTTCCTCCATGTCATTCAAATCATCAGAAACCTTCACTTTTTTAAACACAGCTATTCTTATGTTTTTGTGAGACAATTTTCTGTACATCTTGCATGAACTGGAAAAAAACTCCTCACGTCAGACAGACAGACCTCTTTTCCAACAGCTCTTTTGCCATTTGTTTTTCCAAGCTTAGACCTCAGATTTAGGGGCTGTTTACTGGTAGTATGTTGTTTAATAACATCTGCAGCAAAACACCGCTTTACTACAGAAAGTCAATGATCCCCTGCTTGTGCATCCTAGAATTGAGTCACCCCTATTTACCTTTGCCTTGCTAAAGGACTTCACATGCAATTGCTTTCACACCATGTGTATTTCCAATCCGGTGCTTTTTATGAACAGATTTCTACCACAAACAGCTGACCTATCTGTTAAACTTGTGGAAATACAGGTCTTAAAACTCCTGCAATTAGGTTTTATTTGTTTATGTTGTATATGCAAATAAAGAGGCAAATAGTTGTTTTCCTCAGCAGAAACTGATCCATCTCACTTATAACATATATAATGGGTCTACAATTGGCTCAGATCTTTGTAAAAACCCTCTGATCACCAGGCTGAAGAGGTTGGGTTTTTTTCCACCTTCATTTCTAAGTGAGCAGATTTTGTTGCTTAAAACAGACTTCCCTGCCATTGAAAGAACTTCCTCTTCCTTGATCACTGAACAGCCTCTGGGGCCTGTCTGTTTGCCTGGTATACCAGTCCAACTCACTAAAATTTTCTAAGACTGTTTCTCACTCCATTCCACTCATTTTTTCATCTTTACATATATACAGCCTACATTTAGGGTCCCTCCTTGGAGGACACGAGAGATGCTTTCAAGTTCTGTTTAGGCTGGAACACTCATTCTGGGTGAGGCCCTCTAGCCCGAAGCTAGCAAAATGAGAAGGCAAATATTATAGGGAGTGTGATAGTCTCCATGGCATCATTATAACAAGCCTAATTCTGTTGTGACAAACATGAGTGAAAACTCTGTCACTGGTGCCAAAGAAGATTAAACTGAATGATAATTTATATGACTCAAATTTGTTTATAAATATCAAATATAACACAAAGATAATATCTTGGATTTCCACATGAAGTGAAAAGGCTGTTTCTCACGGAATTTTAGTCTTTAGAGTTAGATCCATATTGTTTCATTCAAAAGAGAGATAGCCAGCACGAAAAATCACTTGTCCAAACTGACATGATGTCTAACATGAGTCTGTCACCTGACTTCTGATACACAATGAAAAGAATGGGCTTTTCCAGGACATCATTTACCTCCTGTGATAGATGCCTTGAAAAATTTAAATGGATCATCCTAGAAACATTCAGTTCCTCCCACTGACTTTAAAGGGAATGTAGATGACTAGGCCAGATGACAGCTACACATTGGAGATGAATCACATCTTCATTGACCTGAATGGAACCTGGACTAGAGCTTAACATTGTGAAGCCAAGAGATAGAAGCACTTAATTTTATAAAAATGAATTTGAAAATTATATCCAAAACGACCAAGATTCTTGCTCAGATAGGCTTTTGTTTTTTTTCCTGAGAATACTGGAATTCAGTTTCATCCTGAAGTAAAAGCAAATTATGGCAAGGAAAAAAAAAAAATCCTACTGAAATTTTACCTTTCAAATAGTCTAAAATCAGAAGACATTAGAAGTGCTCTGAGTAATCAGAGTACAGAGAATAATGAAGAGGAGGGAGTTTAAGGCAAGCTAGTACAGCTGAAGCTGAACTTCAGAGACAGATCGCCTACTTAAGATTACAGCACACAGCATGTTCCAGTGACTTGCTGACACTTCATCTATCTTACTGTATGAACTGCTTCCAGCAGCAGATCTCTCCTTCTGAAACTCCCACTTCAGTCTCTGCTTGTCTTTCATTTCCCTCCCTATTTGATGCATTCAAAACTCTCAAGAATATTTCAGGAGACAAAAGCCACCGAAGCCACCTGAGCAACTGACAGACAGTCAGGTTATGTGGATTTTAATATCAAGATACAGCAGTACAGAGGATCAGAGCATATCTGATCAGATTGGTTTTTTGTCTTGGTTCCTATTCCATACAAACCTTTCGCTAATATTCTCCACAAAGAGAGTGTTTTATTTTATTGATGTGAAAAAGTGAAAAGTGAAAAGCTCTTTTATCACACAGTGTCATGTAAACCAGAGATCTCAGGTGATCTTGTTATAAGCATGACCACTTCCTGGAATATGAAGGTTTCCTGTCATACGGCAGTGTATGCCATAAATATGTTATGATCAGCTATTTTTACTTTAGACTACAGGAAAAGACAGAAAGGAGATTATTAAGGCTGCCTATCAAAAGAAATAGGCAATACCTCTGCTGACATGTAGTTTGAGTAGTTGAGAGGAAATGAGCAGAGGGACTTTTCATCACTTGCAACCCTCTGTCTTTCATCTCTGGTACAATTCACTAGATTTGGCTGCGATCAGCCCTTGGTCTTAGACCACCAAAACTAACCACCCAATCAATACTGAATGATCTGCTCCCTCTTGTATCTAAAAGAAGCTGCTACTGCCTTTCTCATGGAAGTTATGATACAAATCCTACACAAAATCTTGTTTACTTGTACGTGTTGATATCAATAGTAAGTTTCATGAAGTAAGATTAGTTCAGTCTTGTATTTCAAGGGAAATACATTAAAGTGTTTCGGTTTTTAAATGCTTTGATTATGGCCCTATAGATTTTATCAGTCTTTGTGTCTCAGTAGATTACAGTACATATCTTTGCTTCAAAGTTTGCCTTTAACTATAATGAGCTGCTTCCCTAAGGCCTGACAGAACATCACCTTAAAGGACAGTTAAAAACATACTTAGGATTTTCCATTGCACTCAATTCTACTATTTCAGTTCCAGGTAGGATTTTCTGCTACAATCTGCATCCATAGAAGTTGGAACAGATCATCATAAGTATAGATTTAGCCAAAAAATCCCAACAGATAATAAAACCAACAGTCTCCTCTGGCTTCTGCTGGCATGAAGGACACTTGTTGACTTCAACTCCCTCCACTTCTTCATTTGAATTCTCCTAGCGGGATAGTAAGGGCAAGCAAAGAGGAGCAGTTTTTAGCATAGAATGTCACCTGTGAAGTGAATATTTGTTTAACACTACTGTTCAAACACAGCCAATACTAAAACAAGATGCAACGAGTGCTGCGTCCAGTTCTGGAGCCCTTACTACAAGAAGGATGTGGACGTGCTGGAGCGTGTGCAGAGGAGGGCCACGAGGATGATCAGAGGGCTGGAGCACCTCTCCTATGAGGACAGACTGAGG
>JAOXOE010000314.1:0-10677 GCA_028565055.1 Phoeniculus purpureus | reverse complement strand
AGGACAAGGGGCAATGGGTGTGAGCTGGAACATAGGAGGTTCCACATCAATATGAGAAGGAACTTCTTCACAATGAGGGCGACAGAGTACTGGAATGGACTGCCCGGGGGGGTTGTGGAGTCTCCTTCACTGGAGATATTTAAAACCCACCTGGATCTGTTCCTGTGTGACTCCGTCTAGGTGACTCTGCTGTATCAGGGGGATTGGACTAGATGATCTTTCGAGGTCCCTTCCAATCTCTAATGTTCTGTGATTCTGTGTGATTGTCAGGATGATAGGACTAGGCTTTTCTGATTGGTGCCCAGTGGTAGAACAAGGAGAAATGGTCACAAACTGAAACATAGGCAGTTAAATTTGAATATGAAAAGCTTTTTCATGGTAACAGAGCTCTAGAATAGGTTGCCCAGAGAGGTTGCAGAGTCTTTGTCTCTGGAAACATTAAAAACCCATGTGGTCACGTTCTTGTGTAATCTCCTCTAGGACAACCTGCTCTGGCAGTGGGTTGGACTAGATGATCTCCAGAAGTCCTTCCCAACCCCTAGTGTTCTATGATTTTATAAGAGTCACCGAAGATGTGCACTCCTAATCTGAACTGAAATGTTAATGTAGAAAAACCCATATTGGAATTAATCTCTCTGGATTTGCAGTGATACCAAACTGCTTCCACAGAGGTGAAACTAGTCTTTTTAGTGGCTCTAAGATGAAAGCCATTTTTTCACTTTGCCTTATTTTCTTGTCACATTTAAGTTCAAATCCTCTGTTTCCTCCACAGAGTTAAAGACCTCCCTCCTCGAAATTCTGACATTTTTGAAATGCAGTTTTCTGCCAAGCTTTGACATGAGATCTGTTTGCATACAGACGTACGGACAAATATATTAGATACCAAGTGTGTAATCTCAATCCTCAACACCTCTTTATATCATCACGTTTCTTATTCCCTTAAAGAGAGGATTCCTAACAGGAAATGTCCAGTGTTAGCCACTACATTTTACCAAATCTATGTATGTGTTTTCTGGCTCCACAGCCGGAAAAACATGAATCAAAACAATAAAATTAAAGTAATACTTTATTTTGTTTTCAAGATGATATGATTTAACTTACTAAAGCAAATGAGATTGTCTAAGTACTATGAGAGAAATGGGCATCTTCCAAGGGTAACTCATCTAATTGATGTTAGACATCAACTGAAGCTTAGAGCCGTATGAACTGAATCCACCCACATGCTTTGGACAGTGTCCTTCATTGCTATCACATTGTTCTTACCCCTCAGAGAGCAGACGTACTTCTAGAATTTATTTTTTGGATTGAGTTTTTGTATTTTTACTGTTTAAGATAATTGTAAGGGTTCTTTTTCACAGAACATTAGAGATTGGACAGGATCTCGGAAGATCATCTAGTCCAATTCCCCCCACTTTTTCCCCTTTTTTAAAATTGCATCCTACAAACTGACACCTTTTAGGGTTCCTGAACCACTAATCCACAAGAATGATCATCCTGACCGTGCTCTACCTGCTTTTTCAACACACAAAGCAGAGATCCATCAAAACCTTTGGTCTTGGCAGTGGGCAGCCCAGTGAAATGGAGCCACATTTGCACATTACTTCAATGGGGCTGGAAAGATAACTCCACGCAGCTGCCTGAGCAACAGAGGAACATCTAAAGCCCAGGGTCTGTCTTTTGTGGTGACTGCTGCAGAAGAAATGATTGTTAAGCTGCAGTTTTAGAAAAGCTCTTGGAGGTGTCAGGCAGCTCACCCTATGCCATTCAGCAGAGGCTCCCTCTGTATCTGCTTCTCTATTGTTTTGTTTCTTTTTTATGGTTGCCTGTTTCTCTGCAGGTAGCTCAGCGATTAGCAAAGCAACCAACTCTGCCTTTTTCAGCTCATCTCAGGGTTCCAGGCAAAACAAGCCCATTTGAAGCAGAGCCCGATGCTCGCAATAATTCCCCATATGTTGATTTTCACACCAGCCTTGGGTGGCTGCACCTCATTATTTGATTTTCTCTGCATCAGTTTTGTTTGTGCGAGTGTGTCTGTGTGTGTCTGTGCATGTGTGGCTGTTTTTTTCTCTTCAGTCTGAAGTGACTCTGACCTAAATAGAGGAAAGTGTGGGTGGCAGTTTAGTTGTAGGTGCCACTTCAAAGCCTCAAAATGCTACAATCTGCAAATAAGTACTTTAAAGGAGGGGATGGCGGGGAGAACATATCAGTGTGTATTTAGGGATGTCACTTGTGACAGGACTAACAACAGATGAACCCCAGAGGCTCTGATTTCTACATGTATTACACCCCACATGTCTCTGGAGCTTAGGGGGTGGATGTTTAAAGGACTCATTTGCATATCACTAGATCTAAAGCTTTTAAGTTTATGATTTAGCAAAACTGATCTGAAAGGGAAATACCATAGGAAAAAAATATATGATCCCTCATAATTAAATCAGGAAAAGATCCTAACTTCCCAAAGACCTTTGGATTACACAGGAGAAAAATAAAAAAGTGGAACAAAAGGAAAAAGAAGAAAGATAATAGATTCATATGGACCATGATCAACTGCATTTTAACCCAAAGTGTGAATTACTGGGAACAGCAAAATGCGTTAAACAGACAATATCGCTTTGACAGTAAGAATCAGATATACGCATGGAGACAAAGCACTCCTGGGGTTTGCATAAGGATGATGGTTATTTCCTGTAACCTGTTACTGCTGTTACATCCAATACTGTCCCTCAGCGCACATCTGGTTACGGTGCACAGATAGTAGTGGGTTCTGGCTTTCCGTGAGCTTAAAGCTAAACAGGAGAAACATCAATGACCAAAAAAAAAAGGCATGTGGGCAAGCTGTGGCTTAGGTGGTGCTGTAGAGCTCTCCACAGCTTCCTAGTTGTGAATCCAATTTATCACAGCAAGTTAACTTTCGCATTTCCACTTTCCCTACAAACTCCTTTGGGAGCACCAGGCACTACTTGCCTTTCTGTTCATGCTTTCCAGCGACTTTCTTTGAGAATCGTTTTCACTCTGTAAATCACTTGATAAAAAATTATTCTTCGGGAAATTAATATTGAGAACACGTTTTACAAGATGGAATTGTAAAACTAACACTAGGAAATGTGCTGGTTTATTGGAGAGAAAGGTAGCCAACAGCCTTCGCAGCTGAGCAAAAGGGACAATTCTGAACCCCATGCATGGGCTCTCTGAGTGGTTGTCCGTAAGGCATCCTCTTTGTACAACCACTGACAGAGTGATGTGATATGGCTGGCCCCACTTTTAGCTCCGTGTGACCCAATTTCAAGGCCCAGTAAAGAAAAGTAAAGCTGCCCACTGAGGAATTCTTCTGATCAGCTCTATTGCTGAGCCTAGAAAACACCACAACAGGTCCTACACTTGTGCTGCTGACTTTTCAATCTGCAACATACCTGTGCCTAACTTATTGACCTTGTTTTTACACTGAGATATTAACTCTTGTGTCATTTTATGTGTATAGAGCACTTAAGAATGCAAGCAAAATATCATTAAATAGAGCAGGGTTTCAATTTACAATATATCTGATGATAAGTGCTTAAGTGTGATCTTCTACTAATAAAGAGATACTGTCTTACGCTTAGGATAGAAATATATGATGGCTGTAATAGAACAAGAACAAATACTTGGGATGCTGCCCATCTATACCACACTTTACCCTGTATTACCTTGTTTGTCTTTCTATAAATATAAAAAAAAAAAGAATGAATGAATTTAGGTAATTCCAGGACCATACAAAGAGTAAAGCAGGATTACATCAAGGCGAGCAGGTTAGGCATTCTCATGAGTCAGGTAAGTTGGAGATGCCTGACGTGAAGGAGTCAGGTATGATATTTATGTAAGGCACAAAGTGAAAACTGCCTGCTGTCATCAGTGCTACTGTCCTGCTGAGCCTCCAAACACGGACCCTTTGGACAAAATCCAGCACTGGTCACATACGCTTTGCTCCCTGTGAGAGGCAGGTAGATGGGTGCTCAGAAAGGCAATCCTAAGCAGACTTGGGTGAAAACAGCTAGTGGGCTGCTTGCCTTTGGGTGTTTGCAGTAATGGAGCTTTAAGATGCTCTGTAAGTCTTGCAGCAAATAAAATGTAGAGATGCCTATTGATACTGAAAGCCTCAGAAGTTAGGATAACAGAGTCATTATGACTGAGTTAGGTGCTTAAACTGTACCTACAGATATATTCGTTACAGGAATGGATCTTACTGGCTCTGTTCTTTTGCACTGAACAAAAACTCTAGAGTACTTATGCCATTTTGATCTGCTCTTACACATCTCTTCATGCTGTTTACTCTTACTCTTTACACAGTTTCTCTCTAGGCTAAGCAAGGAATTAAGTGCAGTGATAGTTTTCCTTATTTAAATTTCACAGGCAATGAAGAAGGCAACATTAATTTCCCTTCATACTCCTAGTGGCTTTGAAATCATTTGTTTCCTGACAGAACTACCAACACTTCTACCACTGCCAGTGGAACGTATGCAGAAAGCAATAGTCTACCCTAGTGCATTGTCACCGAACGCTATTGTCCATCACTGACGCAAAGCTGACAGCAGCGCTGTCTGTCTATAGAGTGAACTCAGCAGCCAGCGGGGAGTGAGATTGATGTCTCTGCACCAGGAAGTTTTGGCCAGCCGAGTGCTTCTGCAATATGACAAGACCTCGACAACAGTTGTTTGACTTACTCTGTAGAAGGATCATGTCTAGCAAACTATTCTAGAGGCATAATGGATTCCTTCATACTGTCATTAGACAGTAAATTATTCCATTAAGTGGAATTATATTATTGCTATTATTATTATTGCTGTTATTTATTATTTACTATGTGCCAACTGCACTCAATGATGTTAATCTTTGTCAGACAGAGGGAACGGGGTTACTTTAGCATGTTTACAGTCAGTAATGAGAGTGCACGAAGAAATTACAGGTACACAGTGATTTGTTCATGATGGAGAAGGTCATGATACTCTTGCAGAGGTCACTGCAGCAAGGTCTCCTACATGTAAGTTTAAATAGAACATGCTGAAAAGAGAAACACTGTCCTAATATATTAAAGACCCAGAAAAAACATTTTGAAGCTTAAAAGAAGGGATACGGGAGAGGGTAAAATGTTTGTGGGGACATTTTCTGTAAGGACAAAGACAATGGGGTAGACGATGCACCTGAATGGGATGGTTTTAATGACCTCCAGGTGACTTAAGCAGAAAATCTCATTCTGTATGGTTCTGCTCATTTTGTGATCCTGGAGCAAAATGGAGAGAAAGTTTCTACTCAGTCTTACGATTTCCTATCTGTGTTTCCATGAAAGGCTTCACAAACTAGAGGGTCAGGCCCTTTTTCCATAAAAAAAGACCAAGAATATTTTATAGGGTGATTTTTAACTCTGCTTTGTATTGGTATTTTAAGTTCTTTGAAACTGGAACTGAATTTATGGAGGTAGAGTTTCTTAAACCTCTCATCCTGCTTTGAAAGACTTAGAACCGCTGTAGTGCAAATCAGGACAGTTAATCACCCAAAACAACATTTTTGTGCTTTCAAGCAGCAAGAGATCTACTTATTGAAATAGTTTTATTAAGTCACTCTCCATCTTTCTATCTGATCTTTTTTTCTGAGTTAATTACAAAATGCTCTATCTACCCATCTTCTCAGGGTGGGTGTATGTGCTTTGAGTCCATGTATTTCATACGGTCTATTCCATATTCTGTGTGGGTCACCTGTTCAAATGTCCTTCCTGAAGCTCTTCCTTTTCTTCAACCTGAATATTTTTCCTGTTTTCCCCGCTCCCAGCTTTCCAATTCCAGTTACTCACACAGTTTTAAGGATTACAGTCTCATTTTATTTAATGGAGTGTGCACAGCTATATTTCATTATTGCCAGAAAAATCCATATGCCACATTTTTAAAAATAAATCCCCACTAGAAATGTTGGAAACCTTACAGACTTTGATTGAGTTGCCCCAGGTCAAACTGAACATCTGGGAAAGAACTTCTGCCTAGGAAATGGTTGTGCATCCTTGAATACTCCAGTGGCCTCGCTCTTGGAATAGGCTTAGGTGAAGCTGTGTGTGAAATACAAGGATATCATTAAATATTTCCATATGTAGAGCCCTACTATTCTCCTGCGCTGTTCTGGCAGCCCAACAGTGTGCATATGCCATTGTGGTACTGGTTTAATATTAATACACATATCAGTAGAAGATGGTCAAATACTGGTTGCCAGATACATAGTTTTGTAAATGTTGGCTTTTACCTCCTTCCTTTTGGCACTGCAAACTATTCACAAATCAGTTGTTAATCTATTCAGTGTTTAAGGATAAGGGTCTGAGCCAAAACTCCTTTGAAGTCCGTGAAAAAAATTTCCGTGGACTTCAAAGAGCTCTGGATCAGCCCCTAACAGAATAAGATCACAAACACACACATAGTAGACTATCACGTTACTCATAAAGCAGTTTGCATATCTTTAGACACAGTAAACACATTGCTGTCATAGCAATTAAAAGCTCGCATCGAAAATCTGAATCATCAAATAGTCAGTTAGAGACAGCATTTTGTTTTCATTCTGGGTAGGAAATCTAATTTTAGATAGCAAACGAGTGGACTGAAAACACATAGTGGGCACAGTATGTGTTTCCCATGACTGTATATGAAGCATCTAATGAAAAGAAGACCTTGAGTAATTACATTACAGTATGTCATCCCCATTCAACTGCAGATTTTGAAAAGTTATATTAGAAGGTTTTGAAAAAAATCCTGTATTTGGCACAAACTCTTTTCCCCCCCTCTATTTTGTAATGTGATTCAAGAAACTAGTTAAACACGCTGTCTTAAAAATCCTTCTTTTTCTGCCCCAAAAATATTGTATATTATGCAAAATCTCAACGTTACAGTGTGGACTCTCCACTGTTGCAGAGTTCCTATAGAATTCTAAAGCTCCAGGATTTGGAAGACAGTAATTTTTATCCAAAAGAATAAAAAAAATTATTCTCTCTGTGCTTTACCTTTAAAATAGGTACTGATATGGGACTCATCTTTACTAGAAACAACTGTCTTTCCTCATCCCAAGTGCTGATGAAAGTACTTACTTCAGCTCTGTAGATGAAGGGACTAATCTCCTTTCCTTTTCACTGTCTAGAATTTAGGGAGAGTGAAATCAGAAGTGAGCTTAGAGATAGATGGATAGGAGAGAAATATTCAAGCAGATGTTTCCAGAAGGTGATTTAACCACCCAATACAAAACGCTTTTAATAAAAGTGTGGTAAGTTTTTGTCTGAACCTCAGTATTTATCTATCATGGCTCCCAACTGAGCAAAAACAATCAATTTAGTTCAGTTATACAGTTTTAAAACAGTGTAAGGACGTTGAAACCTCCTGTCAGCACAGGATGAAAAAACTGGTCACAATAGGAAATATTTTTTTCTTAGAATTTAATGATGAAAATATTATCTGAGGATAAGCAAAATGAAATACAGCTCTTAGAAGAGACAGCCCAGTGTCCTTTGGTTTCTTGTATCAGCAAGACATCTACAGCTATACAATTTTTCACATATACATTCAATATTTTCTGAGTTATTTTCTCATAGAATCGTTCAGGTTGGGAAAGACCTGTGCGATCATCGAGTCCAACCATCAACCCTATTCTACAAGTTCACCCCTGAAAGTGTAACAATTAAAGGGCAATAATTAAAGGGCAAGAGTTAAAGGATAATAATAATTAAAACATGTGAGATATTAAGGTATCTTACTAAATTACACTTCTTCAGGGTGTAGAAAGAGATGGGGTGATAAAAGAAAATGTCTCATCACTGCAAGGATGCAAACTGTAATCTACCAACTCACATCTGATCGCATGTCTCAGGAAGGAGACTGATACACAGGCACTCATAAATCTCTGGGACGGGGTTCTGAGAGGAACAGTTTATATAACAGATCCTTCAGCACAGAATCTTAAACATTGCAAAGCGGTATCCGTGCACCAAAATGCTGAAGTACTGGATTACTTAGAAATATATGTGCAAATATTTTCAATCTGAAAGATTCAAGGTCCTCTCTATATGAACATGAATGTTTCATTCAGACTTCCTTTCAAGTATATGATGAAAGTTTAACATGTGCTCAGTGTTTATCTAGCAGCAATAGAGTTAACAGAAGTTCAAGATCCTACTCATTAGAAGGCAACTTATTTAAAATTTTCACTCATCTTTTTTCAAAGTTGAAGAAGAAAACATAAAGACAAAAGGAAATAATGCTGCATAACATTTCTTCCTCATTTTAATGGTTTTACTCATTTTCCTTTTGTTTCTCCATTTTTTACTCTTACTTATTCCTACATCCCAGGGAGAAGGACTAAGTGGAAGAGAAAGAAAATGCAAGAAATCAGAGGAAGACACTACAATTCAAGGAAAAAAGATATTTTTTATAAATTATACTTTATAATAAATCTAAATGAAGAAAAATTTACATTAAGCAATAAATTCTTTGTCTGCGGAATGTATTTCACCTCATTTTTCTCAGCTTTTAATGCTCCATCACTTTCAACTACCACTGCGTGTTTTGTTCTGTCTATAATATTCAAGCCTGTCTGAATCAGTGAACATTCTATGAAATGGAGAGTGAGTTTTTGATACCAGGAATCTGTGCTTGGAGTAAGCGTCTGCTGAAATGTTCCTAATTTCTAGTGCTCTGCTAACCAGTCTTAGTTTGAGAGAGGGAAAATCTTTCCATTTGCTAAAATAAACATTGACTTAATTTCCCTTGTTAAATTTAGACCATTCCCCACTTTAAAACTTCTCATTGATTTTACATTCACTCCTCTGATGTAAAATCATCAGCTACTGATTTTACATCTGTCTTTTAGCTGCTGCTGCTGAGCTAACCTCAGCTGCTGGCATATTGCACCGAATTAGGATTTCTCCCGCTATGGCATCTGCTGATAGGATTGAGAGTGGCTGATACGACATCTCCAGCCTCCTCACTACTGCAGACACTGCAAAGAAGTGAATGTTGAACAACAGTTGCGAAACATTAGCACAGAATATAGCGGTAGCACAAGCAGAGGAAGATGTTCGTTCTCTGACTACTTTTTCCTGTGTGTCATGTTGCTGGTACCTCAATGCAAAATCATTAAATAAAATGTAAACCTCCTGGGTGAGATTCATCTGCCCAAATGCAGCTGTTGACATCTGAGACCGTCACTTGAGGCTCTGTAATCGATGGAGAATCAAGCATGTTTAAGGCATAATTCATCTAATCCTAAGGTGCAAATCAAAAATAGGTCATTGAATTGTGCCCTAAATGTTCCTATTTCTCTTTATTAATGGAAAGAGAGACTGAAATACGGACTTCCTCCCATTTCTACTCTACAGACACTTAACACAAGGTGAAATGATTCCCACCCCTAGGGCAGGCCTTGGAAGAAGGGGAAAGATGATCAATAATTAAAGCTCATTTCAAGACTGAATTCTCAAAGTACTCTGAATGAGAAGGGACGATCATTCAAGGCAGCCGCACAGGGCTCCTGTGGATTGTGCTGTGGTGATGAGCAATGGTTTGCCGCGATAGGTTCCTGGAGTGGCAGATCAGAGCAGTGTTGGAGGTATTGCCTGAACATCCAGCGAAACATAGTCACCTAAAGAGATCTGAAGTTCTTGAGCTTCTAAATGAACATATGCACTCCTCACAGATTTGGGGAATGCAGGTAGCTTGCCAAGACTATCTATGATTTTTCTTTATTAATTTTTGATAGTTATGTATTTACAAAGACTGTATTTTTTTATATTCAAAGTGGATACCTTAGAATGAACTGGATATGAGTAAAACATATGTCTTAGGGTGATGGTTTTTTCCTCTTTCTTTCTTTTTAACCCTTTCCAGATAATTGTCAAAACACTACAGATATTTTCAACTATTTTCACAGCTGACACACACTTCAATAAGACAGACTATGACTTTTACATTTTTCTCTAAGAATCTTGAATGGTAAAATTTATTTCCTTTCCTTCTTATCTCTCCTCTGAAACAATCTTCCTAGGAAATAGTGTTTTCTGGGATTTAGTTAATTTAATTAATTGATTTGTTACTAGAGTGTGTATGTATGCATTAAAATGCATTACAAATACTTATACACAGTTTACACAGTTTATAAGAGTAGGAAGGGCCTTCAAAGGCCATCAGGTCCAATTGTCTAGCTCAAGCAGAATACAAATTGCTGAAATATTTACAATATTTTGATATAAGAATAATATCACAGAATCACAGCATCATTCAGGTTGCAAAACACTCTCCGGATCATTGAGTCCAACCATCAACCCTACTCTGCAAGTTCATCCCTAAACCAGATCTCCCAAAACTACATCCAACCATCTTTTAAACTCATCCAGGGATGGTGACTCAATCATCACCCTGGGCAGCCCATTCCAGTGTCTGACCCGTCTCCTCAAGAAGATTTTTTTGCTGATCTCCAATCTAAACCTACCCTGTTGAAGCTTCAAACCCTTCCCCCTGGTTCTGTCACTATTTACCTGTGAGAAGAGACAAGCACCAGCATCTCTACAGTGTCCTTTCAGATAGTTGTAGAGGGCAATGAGGTCTCCCTTTAGTCTCCCCATCATCAAACTAAACAGCCTCAACTCTCTCAATCTCTCCTCATAAGTTTTATTCTCTAGAACCT
>JAOXOE010000311.1:17721-30576 GCA_028565055.1 Phoeniculus purpureus | reverse complement strand
GCAAGGGGGTAGGGGGCCTTTAGAAGGGGTCATGGGGCTGGTGAGGGGACGCAGGGGCCGCGGCGCTGGCATCACCCCTCCTTCTGCTCCGCCTCCAGGGCTCCGAGCTGGGCAACTGGGCGCTGGGTCACTGGACAGAGGAGGGCTACGACCTCTTTGAGAACTTCCCCGACTTGGCCTCAGCGCTGTGGGCAGCCGAGGAGAGGAAGCTGGTGCCCCACAAGTTCCCCAACCACCACATCCCCATCCCGGAGCACTACCTGGCCGAGGACGCCGCGGTGAGCCCCGGCTCGGGGTTGTGGCCGGTGGTGGTAGCTGGGTGGCAACGGAGAGCAGGGGTCGGTTTGGGGCGGGGGGGTCTCACCGTGCGTTGGCCACCGCGGCAGGTGGCCGTGGAGACGCGGGCCATCATGGCTTGGATGGACAAGAACCCCTTCGTGCTGGGAGCCAACCTGCAGGGCGGGGAGAGGCTGGTGTCCTTCCCGTTCGACGCGGCCCGTCCCAGCAGCGAGGTGGCCGCCGCCGCTCGCCCGGCCCACGACTACGAGGACGAGGCGCCAGAGCCGCACGAGACCCCCGACGACGCCGTCTTCCGCTGGCTCGCCATCGCCTACGCCTCGGCCCACCTGGCCATGAGCGACGCCGCCCGCGGGGGCTGCCACGCGCAGGACGCCACCGGCGCCGTGGGCATCGTGCAGGGGGCCAAGTGGCGCCCGCGAGCCGGCAGTAAGTGGGGCGCCGGGCGGTGCCGAGCTCAGCGTGCAGGCGGGAGGCTGTGGCTAGGTGCTGGGGCTACCGTTTGCCCGCAGGTCTGAACGACTTCAGCTACCTGCACACCAACTGCCTGGAGCTCTCGGTCTACCTGGGCTGCGACAAGTTCCCCCACGAGAGCGAGCTGCCCCACGAGTGGGAGAACAACAAGGAGTCGCTGCTCACCTTCATGGAGCAGGCGGGTGCCGGGATGGGGAGGGCTCGCAAGGGCGGTGGGGAGGGTGCCCTGGCACTGAGCCTGTGACCTCCTCGTTGTAGGTCCATCGGGGCATCAAGGGAGTGGTGACGGACCAGCAGGGAGAACCCATCGCCAACGCCACCATCGTCGTGGGGGGCATCAGCCACAACGTGCAGACAGGTAGGGCGCAGGGTGAGGGGTGCCAGCAGCACCTCATCACCTCCTTGCAGCAGGGATGACGGAGCGAGGGCAGCAGCTCCCTGGTGAGGAAAGGCTGCCGGAGCTGGGGCTGCTCGGCTGTAGCAGAAGAGGCTCAGAGATGGGGGGGAGGATCTCATCAAGGCTCAGAAATACCCACACGGGGAGGGTCAGGAGATAGGACCAGGCTCTGCTCGGTGGTGCCCGGTGACAGCACAAGGGGCACTGGGCACAGACGGGAAATCAGGAGTCTCCATCTAACCATGAGGAGGAACATCTTGGTGTTAAGGGTCTCAGAGCCCTGGCTGCTCAGGAGGTTGTGGAGCCTCCTGTTCTGGAGACATCCCAAACCCTCCTGGGCTGTTCTGTGGGATCTGCTCTGGGGGATCCTGCTCTGGATGGTCCCAACCTCGCCCAGCCTGGGACTGTGATTCACGCTGCCTCCCCTTCCTTGCTCTCCGCAGCCAGCGGTGGGGACTACTGGCGGATCCTGAACCCAGGCGAGTACCGCGTCCAGGCTCGCGCCGAGGGCTACAACCCCAGCGTGAAGACCTGCAGCGTCTTCTACGACATAGGAGCCACCCAGTGCAACTTCGTGCTGGCCCGGTCCAACTGGAAGCGCATCCGCGAGATCATGGCCATGAACGGCAACCGGCCCATCCGCCGCATCGTGCCCGGCCGCCCCATGACGCCCCGCGAGCGCCGACGCCTGCAGATGCGGCTGCGGCACCGCATGCGGCTGCGGCAGCAGATGAGGCTGCGCCGCCTCAACGCCACCACCGCCAGCCCCACGGGGCCACCCCCCACCACCACCACGGCGCTGCCCTTCCCCTTCAGCAGCACCACAGACTCCGCAGCTTGGAGCCAGGAGCCACCCACTGCTGGCACCTGGGAGATGGAGAGCGAAACCGAGGTGGTCACCGAGCTGGTGACGGAGACTGAGGCCTGGGAGCTGGGCACGGGGACGGCGCAGCCCTTCACCACAGCCGAGACCTACACCGTGAACTTTGGCGATTAGGAGCCGCCGGTCCCCTCGCTGCTGCCTCGAGCCACGGCCGGGCGCTCACCGCCACTTCGGGCTGGTCTGCCGCAGGCTCCGGCAACTGCTTCTAACATCCACCCCGAGCGCTCGACCCTCAAGCTGGGAGCCCGCGGGGGGCCCTCCCTGGCACCACTTGCCAGCTGCAGAGCATCCCCTTGCCTGGCACAAGAGGGGAGGGAAGCAGGAGCCAGCCCTCGCCCTGTCGCTGAGGGTTGGCAGAGGAGGGGGTCCCCTGCTCTCCTGGGCAGGGCCCGCACGGAGGCAGAGGCAGCCCCTGTTCTCTCCACACAGGGTTGTGGGTTTGTACACAAATAAATCAGGTTATATTGGTACAAGCAGCTTGTTCCTCCCGTGCCCCCAGGCCTGCCAGGAGGAGGAGGAGGAGGAGGCCAGGCGGTGGGTTCTGAGGGGTTGACTGAGTCCGTGCCCTGCCTGCTGAACCCGTCAGTGCTCGACCTTCATGTCCCCGTCGTCGTCGTCGGCCCCGAAGCCAGAGAAGACGACGGGCTGGCAGCTGAGGTCACGCAGGTTGATGAGGCAGGCGGTTTGTGTGGAGCTGAAGGCTGGCACCGTCACCAGCAGCACCCGCTGGCCGCCTTCCCCTGCAGAGACAGGTGGATGTCAGCGGGATGAGCGCCCAGCTTGAACCCACTAAAGAATCCCAGACTGGGTTGGGAGGGAGCTCAGGGCTCCCCCAGCCCAAACTCCCTGCCAGGTCCTCTCACCAGACCAGGCTGCCTAGAGCCCCCATCTACCCAGCCCTTGGACACTGCCAGGGATGATGGAGCAGCCACAACCTCCCTGGGAAACCTGTTCCAGGGCCTCAGCCCCCTCCTAGGGAGGGATTTCTGCCTCAGATCTCAGCTCAGTCACCCCTCTTGGAGCTGGAACCCAGCCCCCTTGTCCCAGCAGCAGATTCCCTCAGGAAAAGTCCCTCTCCAGCTTTCCTGGAGCCCCTGCAGGGACTGGAAGCTGCTCCAAGGTCCCCCTGGAGCCCCCTCCTCTCCAGACAGCCCCAGCTCCCTCAGCCTGTCCCTAGAGCAGAGGGGCTCCAGCCCTCCGATCACCCTCGTGGATGACAGACAGCCTGGTGTCCCTGGAATCCTGTTGAAACCCTGCGTAACCCTGCTGTAGCTGACCTCCTCGATCCCAGAAGGTGGCCCAGAGGGTCAGAGGGGGCTACAGCACTGACCTTCGAGCAGCTTGGACTGGAAGCGGGGTGCGTTGCCGCAGAAGTAGACGTGAGGGCAGTCGGTGAGGATGAACGGGTCCGATTTGTAGAAGGGGTAGCAGGCTGAGAAGGGATGGAAATGAGGAGGAGGGAACCCCTTTGGGAGGGAAAACATCCCTCCTCCCACCAACCTCATCGGTCACCCCACTCTCCAGCCTCACCCAGAGTGTCTGGGGCTGTGGGGCTGATGTGTCCTGCCAGCAGCGTCCACTCCAGGATCTCCAGGTAGTCGTCCATGCTGCTGTATTTGAAGATGTCGCTGACGTTTTGCCCTGATGTCCCTAAGAACCTGTGAGATGTTAGGGGAAAGAAGGAGAGGATCGCTCTGTGTCGGCTCCGGCTGTCCCCGCCGCGGCACAGGGAGGGGTTTTATTACCGGACACCGTCGATGTCGGCCTGGTAGGGGTTGGTGACGAGCTGGAGAGTCGAGTAGGTGCTGGAAAGGGGCAGCATGCAGCGATGCAGCGGCTGCTGGGGCAGCGTGTAGTTAGTGGGGTCAAACTCCCCGGGCATCACGTCGACGGGCACAGAGGTCTGTGGGCACAGTCGGGGTTACTGGGGTGGCCAGACCCCACCGCAGCAGGGCTGGAGCTTGCTGCTGGCATCGCCACAGGCAGCAGATGCTGGGAGAAGGATGTGAAGCTGGTCCCTGCACTGCCCCCCCTGCCCACTGGTTCCAGTACGGGCCCACAGGAGGTTCGCAAAGGGAAGCCAGGGGCCGGGGAAGGGGCATTTTCCACCCCAGACCTCCAGGCTGCTGGCAGAGCCAGGCTTCCTCCTCCTGAAGGTTCCCAACCCCTGCCCAGCTCCAAGCACTCACGCAGAGCTGCAGCAGGATCTCATCCAGCATCTTCACAGCCTCCACACTCGCTGCCTGGGTCTTCTTGGTCAAGTACTTGGCCTGGAGGCACCGAGGAGACACTGAGGGAACAACCCTGCACCTACTTCCACCTCTGTGAGACCCCACAGACCAGCCCAGACCTCCCCACCGAGCACAGGCAAGGGCTGAAGACCCCCATCCCCGCCAAACCTTGTTGATGGTGTCGCGGCTCTGTGTGTTCTGGCTCAGTAGGTTCCCTGCCAGGATGACCCGGGAGATCTGCGCGGCACAGCTCTGCTCACCCTCAGCACCCAGCTGCCCGGTCACCACATCCACCAGGAGCTGTGTCCCCAGCAGGGACTCGCCGCTGCCGCTGCCCAGCCCCAGCCCTGACACCAGCAGGATAAACCTGGGGGGAGAAGAGGGGCTGCAGGGTGGCACCAGGCGCTGCTGAGGGTCACCAAGGCCAAGGGCTGGGTGCTGCCCCTGGGTCACCTCAACCCCCAGCACAGCTCCAGACTGGAAACTGCTCAGGGAAAGGAGCTGGGGGGGCAAACTGGCTGGAGATGGGGCCAGGGACTGCCCAGGTGGCCAAGAAGGCCAAGGGCAGCCTGGCTGGTGGCAGCACGAGCAGGACAGGGGTCATCCCCCGGACTTGGGAGGCCCCAGCTGGACTCTGGGGGTCAGTTGTGGGGCCCCTCAGCACCAGAAGGGCAGGGAAGGGCTGGAGTGGAGCCAGAGAAGGGCAACGGAGCTGGGGAAAGGGCTGGAGCAGCAGTGCTGGGAGGAGTGGCTGAGGGAACTGGGGGGGTTTGAGGTGGAGAGAAGGGGGCTCAGGGGAGCCCTTCTGGCTCTGCACAACTGCCTGAGCTTGAGGAGGTTGGAGCTAGGGAAGGGGTTGGTCTCTTCTCCCTCCCCAGGAGGAGAGGAACCTCAAGTTGTGCCCCAGGGGAGGAGGACGTTGGCCCTGAGGAGCAGTTTGTGCCCCGCAAAGGTTCCCCAGGCCTGGCCCAGGCTGCCCAGGGCAGGTGTCCCTGTTCCTGAAGCAGCTGCAGAGCCCTGGAGCTGTGAGGTGAGGGCCAGGGGTCAGTGGGGCCCTGGCAGTGCTGGGGTTGGACTGGAGGAGCTAGAAGGATGCAGTGACTCCCTGATTCCACCAGCTCTGCCCATGGTGATACCCACAGCAAGGGGCTGGGGCACAACCCCCCATCCACGATCTCTCTGAGCCCCCACTCTGACCAGAACCCGGGGTCCACAGTAGGGGACACAGTGGCAGCCCCACCGCCGGCACTCACTGGTCCGAGCTGGGGCCGTTCCACGGCAGTGCTGGGGGCAGGTTGGTGAAGCAGTGATCCTCCACCAGGAACTTCCCATCGTCCTGCTCAGAGCCGTAGACAGCAAAGATGGTCCCTAGGGCAGAGCACGAACAGTCAGACCCTGCTGATGCCCCAAGAGGTGACCCCCACCATCATCCCCTACCTGTCACCAGCTTCTGCACCTCGATGGCTCCTTCCAGCTTGATCCGCTGCAGCTCATCCTCCAGGACCAGCTCATCCGAGGGGTGGATGTACTTGGGTTTGGGGGGCTGAGGTACCAGGTTGTGCTGGGATGAGGGGGGACAGGACAAAGCTGGGACAGCCCTTCCCCCAGGCAGCCAGAGCCCGCTCACGGAAACCAAACTGCGGGCGCGTGACTCACAAGAGCCGCCGGTGTGGCCCCCAGGCCAATGCTGGCGGCCCCGGCAAAGCGGCTACGGGCCAAGGAGGAAGCGGCTGAGCCAGGCAGCAGGAGCTGGAGCTCTGGCTCTTGCTGGGACATGTGCTTGTGATCACTGCCCCAAGGCCAGCACTCGCCCCCTCTCAGCTCCAGCCTTCCCAACACGAGAGGAAGGAACCCCCGGGCTCCACATGGGGATGATGGAGCTTCTCTGGACACCCTTGCTCATCCTCCTAGAGAGGAGCTGCGTTTGCTCTGCTGACCCTGCTGGATCCAGACCCTCCAAGGGCAGGAACAGCAGCGCATCTACGACACCAGTGTCAGGGGTCAGGGCAGGCACAGGGACAGAGCAGCTCCCCAGGTCAAAACCCAGGCAGATCCCGCTTGCTCAGCCGAGGATGAGGAGGGTGAGAAGGAGGAGGAAGAGGGGCCCGTGGCAGGGACCATCCCCACTGTTACCTCCTCACTGATCTCCTGTAGGATGGAGGGCTGGAGCTGCATCGCCTTGAAAAGGGTGCCCACCACGCAGCACTTCTCGCCCACCCGCAGCTCGCTGAGCTTCTTTAGCAGCACGTCCTGCCCTGCGGGGAGAAACGGGGCTCAGGAGGCCACAGGCCAGGCTCAGCAGAGAGGGAGGACATCGAGGCTGCTGCGAAGGCTCCAGCTCAGAGCTGAATCCACATGTGGTGGCCAGATGGGGCCAACAGAGCAGAGCAAAGAGCCAGTGGGGCCTGTCGGCATTTCCTCTGGTGGGGAGCGGGGGGAAAGGAGGGTCACGCCAGGGGCTGGGGGACTCACAGCTCTCTGACACCACCCAGGCCAGGGGGCTGCCTGGCACACAGGGCCAGCTTTGGCCAGGAAGGGAGGGCACACAGCTCCAGGGCTGCCCTGCTCTTGGGCACAAGGGGCTGGTGGCTCCGGCTCCTCATCCAGGAGACAACCCAAACACCCCATTTGGGTCTGACAGGCAGGGGAGGCTGTTCCCCGACTGGGACAGATCCCCCAGATCTCCCCCAGCCCCAACCCCTGCCAGGGGCAGTGACACCTCTCACAAGACCAGGCTCCCCACAGCCCCATCCAACCTGCCCTTGGACACTGCCAGGGATGGAGCAGCCTCAACCTGTCCCAGGGCCTCAGTCCTCTCCCAGGGAGGGATGTCCGCCTCAGATTTCAGCTCAACCTGCCCTCTTGGAGCTGGAACCCAGCTCCATTGTCCCAGCCTGAGAATCCCTTGGAAAAAGTCCCTCTCCAGCTTTCCTGGAGGCCCCTGAGGGACTGGAAGCTGCTCAAGGTCCCCCTGGAGCCCTCTCCTCTCCAGGCTGAACAGCCCCAGCTCCCTCAGCCTGTCCCCAGAGCAGAGGGGCTCCAGCCCTCTGAGCATCCTCGTGGTCTCCTCTAGCTTTGCTCCACCCTGGCTGGGTGCAGCCCCCCAGAACCACTGAGCTACCCCAGTCCCATCCCAAACCTCATCCCCAGCAGCCCCACAAGCAGCAACACATCCCCATCCCTATCCCTGCAGCTCCTGCCACTGCCCTAAGCAGAGGGGCTCCAGCCCTCTGAGCATCCACCTCTCGCCTCGCTCCAGCAACTCCAGGTCCTTCTTGTACTGGGGGGGGGGTCCAGAACTGGGCACAGGACTGCAGGTGAGACCTTGGCAGGTTGTGGAGAAGGTTCCTTGATGGGAAGCACTGGAGAATCACAGAACATCAGGGATTGGAAGGGACCTCCAAAGATCACCCAGTCCAACCCCCTGCCACAGCAGGATCCCCTAGATCCAGTCATGAGGGACTGGAAGGGACCTCAAAAGATCTCCAGTCCAATCCCCCTGCCAGAGCAGGATCCCCTAGATCCAGTCACACAGGAACATGTCCAGGTGGGTTTGAAACATCTGCAGAGAAGGAGACTCCACAAACCCCCTGGGTGTTAGCCCAGGCTGAGCCCTTACCCCAGCAGAGGGGACCACTGGCCCAGCTGATGCCACCCGCCGCGAGACCCTTCTCCCCATGAGCAACCCTGGCACTACTGTCACTTCCCATCTGCTTCACCCCGCTCCCTGCTCGCCCTGGGATCTGTCGCCTTTCCCTTGGGGGCACGAGGAGATGGCAAGAACCTGCAGGTCATCAACCAGCTCCTCCTCATCGCCTCCGTATCAGCATCACTGAGTGTGTGGCAGTGGGGAGGGGGAGGAGGAGGAGGCGGCCGGGGCGCGATGTTTCGGAGGCAGCTCGATGCTTTCCCTTTTGATCCCTGCAAACACTACGGAGCAATCAAAGTTCAAGCTGCAGTAATTGCTTCACAAGCAGCTAAGACAAAGTGATTCAACAAACGACAACCAGGGCTCGTGATCCGCGGAACAGATGCGGCCGCTGCACCGTGTCCTAATGTGCTAAGACGAGATTGACAGCTCAATAATAGGAGAGAACAGCCCATCAGCCTCCGATCCCCAGCCAAATGTGAGCCTGTCCACAGAGCTCAGGCTCCCCAACAGGCTGCGAGAGAAACGAGAGGTAGGAGAAGGCACCGAGTTCTCGCAAAGACTCATTAGCAGGTTGGCTGTGAATTTCCAAACAGGCTTCGGGAGGAGGGAGAGGAGGAGAGGAGAGGAGAGATGTCCTACTGGAGCGTGGGGAGGGCTTCAACCTCTTCACGTCTCTGCTGTGGGAAGTGAGGAACTTCTGGCTCGACTCTGCTGCTTGATTGTAGGTTTGGGAGGAGGGGAGATGTCCTGTGCTCCAGCAGCTTCCTGAGCCAGGGTCGGGAGCAGAAGGGGTGGTCCTGTGCCCCAGCAGCATCATCACTCGGCGGCAGGAGCAGGAGGGTCATCCTGTACCCCAGCAGCATCATCACTCAGGATTGGGAGCATAAGGGGTGGTCCTGTACCCCAGCAGCATCCTGACCCAGGGTTGGGAGCAGAGAAGGATCATTCTGTGCCCCAGCAGCATCCTCACCTAGGGTTGGGAGCAGAGGGGATAGTCCTGAGCCCTAGCAGCATCTTAACCCAGAGTTTGGAGCAGAGGGGATGGTCCTGAGCCCTAGCAGCATCATCTTCCAGGGCTGGGAGCAAACGGGGTGGTCTTACACCCCAGCAGCATGGAGGTTTGGAGCAGAGGAGGGTCATTCTGTGCCCCAACAGCAGCCTGACCCAGGGTTGGGAGCTGAGGGGGTGGTCCTCACCCTCAGCCTGGCACCAGGGCGCCGGTGGCATCAGGGAGCATCACTGCACAGAGCAGATACTTGAAGCAGACAGGGGTGTTAAGGACCAAATGAAATTAAGCCTGATATGAGCCCAGGCGACCCCCACGGGACTTGGGTGCTTCCCAAGCCCTAAATGATACTGATGGGTGACAAGGGCCCCCTTTAGCCCTGTCCATGGCAATTAAGGCAGTTGATCTGTGCTTGCTCTTCTCTTTGGGGACATCAAGAGCTGGCGATGTCCGCCGGAGCCGGGGCTGTCAATCACCGCTGCCCTGCGTGAGCGGGGAGCGAGGGGCACGTGGAGAGGCAGGAGCTGGGGTTCTGTATCCCCCAACCCACCCCCCCAAAAGGGTTGGCTGTACCCTGTGCTGAGCTGAGGAGATCAAAAGAGCGAATATTTCCAGCTCTGGTGACAAAACAGACTGGAGCTCACCGTGTGCTTCACACACACCAGGCGCCGGTTCCACTACCCTCTCATTTGATCCCATTTGATTATTAAATAAACAGGCTAGAAAATAGATTTTAAGGGGTTTTTTTTCCCCCTCTCAGTGTCGTGGAGGAGGATGAAAAGGTTTGGTAATTAAAACTTCCATCCATCAGCGCTGAACTCCACGAGATAATTGTGTTCCCTGTGCAGCTGTCCCCTCCAGCTTCAACCACCAGGGTTGGGAGCAGGAGAGGGTCATCCTGTGTCCCAGCAGCATCCTGACCCAGGGTTAGAAGGAGAGGTCCTGTGCCCTAGCAGCATCATCACTCAGGATTGGGAGGACAAGGAGGGTCATCCTGTGCCCCAACAACATCCTCACCCAGGTTTGGAAGTAGAAGGGGTGGTCCTGTGCCCTAGCAGCATCCTGACCCAAAGTCAGGAGCAGAAGGAGCGGTCCTGTGCCCCAGCAGCATCCTCACCCAGGCTTAGGAGCAGAAGGAGGGTTATCCTGTGCCCCAGCAGCATCCAAACCCAGGGTTGGGAGCAGAAGGGGTGGTCCTGTGCCCCAGAGGCATCCTGACCCAAAGTCAGGAGCAGAAGGGGTGGTCCTGTACCCCAGCACCATCATCAGTCAGGGCTGGGAGCAGAAGGAGGGTCATCTTGTACCCCAGCAGCATCCTGACCCGTCGTGGTTTGGCTTGGGATGGCAGCTGCCACTCGAGTTTGTGTGAGAGGAGCTGGGATGTGTCGTGGGACCCCGATGGGAAGATCCCAGTGAAGGCACTGGCCAAGCACTCAGGAGCTGGGCTTTGTGTCTCAGTGATGCTGGGCACTTCCCTGCTGTCCCAGGGCACTGCTGGCACCGCTTGGGTTTTGACCCATTAATCCCAAAGCTGTGGTGGTTCGGGTCTGCTGGGGGACTCTGGAGTTGTAAGCCCTGGCTTTCCACAGGTGAATCTGTTTTCCATAGGCAAACACTCAGATCCTCCCGACACTCCTGGCACTTGAGCCTGGAAAATGAGTTTGTGGGGTCTGGCATGAGGTTGGAGCAGGGGGCTGAGCTGGGTATGGCTGGGGCAGGCAGATATCACCCTCCCTGCTCAGTGCAGAGGGGTCTGGGTGCTGCTGGCCTTGTGCGGGTCTCACTGGGATGTGAGAAGCTGCTGAGGATGTAGGTGGCTGCGAGCTGGGATGGAAGAGCTGTGTGTGAGAGTAATTGACCCCTAAAACACCCCCTGACACCCCTGTGCTGCTGGGGTCCTTCCATTGGACCCTCCCAGCATCTCCCAGCTCTGGCATCTCTGGGCTCAGTGTCAGCACCAGAGGCTCTCGCTGCCCTTCAGCATCTCCCGTCGAATCCATCACCAGGTCCCTTTTCCACAGGGAAACCCGCTCCATCCCGGTTCTCCCAGTCCAGCCACACTTCCCCAGCATCACCTCCCGCTCGGGCTGGCATCCCCAGGAGCCGGGCTACGAGCCATCCCCGGGAGCCTTCCTCCTCCCCTGCAGCATCTTCCCCGGTGCCTCCCCGCCAGCGCAGGAGCCTTTTCCCGGGATGAGTAATTCCTCCCAGTTTGGGGGCTCCTTCCTGCGCTGGAACCACCCCGAGCTCCTTCCAGCTGCCAATCTGCGGCGCAAAATCCCAACCCCAACCCCAACCCCGCTTTTTCTTTTCTCTTCTGTTATTTTTCGCTTCCCTCGGTGGAGGGGGAGGGCTGCGGGGGGATCTCTCCAGTTACACAATCCAGGGGGACTATTTTGGATCCCTCCTTCCTGCCTCCAAATTGCAGCTTCGAGTGTGACCGGTTACAAAACACTTTGAGTCATTTTTCTCTCTCTCGCTTCTTGTCTCTGTCGCCGCCTCTTCTTCCTTCCCTCCTCCCCCCGCCTCCCCGCGCCTCTCGCCAGCATCACCACCACGAGGAGAGAGGCTTCGGCCGGGCTGGGCTTGTGTCAGAGGGGAGAGTCAAAATCATTTCAAAAACGAGGAAAAGATTCAGCACAAGGAGAGTGCTGAAAATAAAATAAGGGAGCAGAAGGTAATTCGGGATTTTTTTTAAATCTAAAAGGATTGATTTAAGGTGAAGATTTGGGAAAGGGAAAGAAAAAGGTCAAAAGAAAAAAGGAAAAAATACATTAAAAGGGGGAAAAGAAATTAAGAAAAGGAATCTAAAAAGAGGAAAAAAGAATTGGAGAAGAGAAGGAAAAAATTCAAAAGGAAAAGGAAAAAAGGAATTAAAAAGGGAAAAAAGAAATTAAGAAAAGAAATTTTAAAAGATGAGAAAAGAATTGGAAAAGGGAAAGAAAAAGGTCAAAAGAAAAAAGGAAAAAAGAAATTTAAAAGGTAAAAGGAAAAGAAAGAAGGAAAAACAAATTTTAAAAGGAAAAAAGAAGACAAAAACAAAAAAGAAAAAGGGAAGGGAAAAGAGAAAAAAGAAAAGGGAGAGGGAAAAGAAAAAAGAGAAAAGAAAAAATGAATTAAAGAGAAAGGAAATAGGGAAAAAATTAAAAATTAAGATAATATAAAATGTCTACTAAATAAAAAGGATTGGAAAAGAAAAGCAAAATATAAGGAAAAAAATTAAAGAAAAATATGTAGAAAAAAGTGAAAGAAAATTAAAAGACAAAAGCAAAGAATGAAAAATTTTAAAGAGGTAAGAAAATTAAAAGAAAAAATGAAAAATTTTAAAAAGATAAAGAAAAATAAAAGAAAAAAGCAAATAATAAAAAATTTTGAAAAGATAAGAAAATTCAAAGAAAAAAATGAAAATTTTTTTAAAAACTAAAAAGATGACATTAAAAGAAAGAAGAAAAACATTTAAAAGATAAGAAAGTCAAAAGATCAAAGAAGAAAAGGTAGAAAAAGGTCAAAATAAAAAGAGAGACTCTTTGAAAGAGAAAGAAACCGAACAGGGAAATGAAAACGTGAAAAAAATCTGGAGAAAAGACAAAGAAATGATCAAAAAATAAAATAAAAGGGGAAAGAAGATTTACAAACAGAAAATTTTTGCAAAACAAGTCCCGGGGCTGGGGGGGGGGCGGCAGCTGGTCGCCCCCCGGCAGCCCCCGGCAGCCCCCGGCAGCGAGCGGGACCCCGCGGGGCGGCGGCGCGGGGCTCTTTACGTAACCGCCCGTGCGGGGGGTGCGGGAGCCGCTGGCAGCTCCCAGGAAAGCCCGGGGCTCCCCCGCAGGATTCCCGGCCGCCTGGTTGTGTAACCGCGAGCCCGGGGGCTGCCGAGCGCCGCCGGCGCTGCCGCAGGGGCGGGGACATCCCGCC
>JAOXOE010000309.1:0-16992 GCA_028565055.1 Phoeniculus purpureus | reverse complement strand
GCACTCACTGCAACCACCTGCCTGAACATCTGCATGCTTGTGTGTGGCCTCTGTTTGGGTGCCCACTGTTTTTCTACCAGCCTTTGTCCGAGTAGCAACCACGTCTTATGGTAACCACCCTGTCCTCTCTGATTTTTTCCCCCTGTCAGCGAGAAGGCTCCTCTGCCTCGTCTCCTCAAAGCCACACACCGGGTTCTGCTTGGTTGTCGCGTGGTTTCCACAGCAACCCCTCCCTCTGCTACATCACTGCACTCAGTCATGTAGGTGACTAGCCTGCTGCCCCTCCTCCTCTCTTCAGGAGCTCCTGAGCAGCAGCAGTCCCTCACCTGAAAAAAGGGAAAGAAAAGCCAAAAAAGCCAAAAAAAGCCAAAGACACGGGCTGCCAGACCTGAGCTGGTCGCCGCTGCCAACTCTCCTCACAGCCACGCGCAGGGTTCTTATGTGGGCTCTCACAAAGCACATCAAGTGAAAGAGGCCCCCCCAGGTGTCAATTCCAGGGCAAGGATCCCCATATCCCTTCTCTAAAATGATTATATTAAAAAAAAAAATCCATTCACTTGCATGATTACCAGATTTAAATAACATTTTATTGTCTTACTGTTATTTTGCAGACAACGATGCCTCTCTCACACCTGGGAGCCTTTACCATCTGATGGCTTCGTAAGAAATCCTCTTCCTTTTCATGGTTTGCTATGCTGTCATGTCCCAACTTTCTGCAATAGACTTTGTCATGTACAGATCTGCCTCCAGTGAAAAATATTTGTGAAAATTCAGCCAACTTGACTCAATCATTTCCAAGCATGAGACAAAGGCAAAATACACCGCTTAGCTCACATTAAAATCCTGGCAGTGCTGCTTTTATAACGTCGCTTTGCTTGTGTAAGGCACAAGTTTTGATCGAGGCCAGCCACTGACAGAGATGTCAGCAGGAGTCAGAAGTTACTTGTTTGCATTTTCCTGTTACACCACACTGTGCTGTTTTCACAGATAATGCTGCCAAGAGATTCCCTTGAGGATGCCAGGAAAGTAGAAAGATGTTGTGGTTTTAGGTCACACTAGAGACCTTCAACAAGGCTATGCAACTTCAAGTGGCCTTCAGCTGTCAGGTGGAGACACAGAAACAAATATGCACCATGCAGATGAAGATGCTCATTGCCCTGTCCTTTATCAGCAACGTTGGTTACTACTTTGTTACCAGCAGTTAGTATCTTGGAAGGCTTCTGCTGCCCTAGGTTGTGCCCAGGGCTCATCAGCTGATTTTTATTGTTCCACCATAAAGTTTTCCCAACTAGGACCACAGGCTGGCACACCTAAGCAAGAGATGTTTGCTCTTTTACTGATAGATTATAAAAAGACTATTTTTGTATTTATTTTCAGGAGGACAATTGAGAAAGGAGTCTGACGTGGAGCAAAGCCTGCTAATTTTTCACTACTCAGTCTTATAACAATTAGAAAACGTAACTTAATCAAGGCTAACTGTGTGTTTAATTTAATCAAAACTTACCGTGTGTTTTTTTCCTGAAGTGTGTTCTGAAGAGAAGTACTTTTGTTGGATGTGTACAGCTCCTTCTGGCATTCTGCTAAACACTGTCAGTTTATCTGAACTTCGTATCAAGGTACCACTATAAAATTATTCATTTGCAGCAGTATGTTGGGTTGTAAGATGTGCTCAGCTGCTGTGTGGCTTGCCACCACACTGTCTCAAAACAACAAAAAATAAAGAAGTTTACTTTTTTGAATAAGGTCACTAGGATTAATTGTGTTTTACAAAAGATTAATTTACTCAATTCTGTCTTTAAGAATCATAGAACAATTTAAATTGTAAGGGACCTTAAAGATCACCAAGTTCCACAACCCTGTCATAGGCAGGGATACCTCCTGCTAGACCAGGTTGCGCAGAGACCTGGTGTTGAACCTGGCCTTGAACACTTCCAGGGAGGAAGCAGCCATAACCTCCCTCGGCAGCCTATTCCAGTGCCTCATCACTCTCAAAATGAGGAATTTCTTCCTGACATCTAATCTAAATCTGTCTAAATCTAAAACTAAAAGGTTGGAAACCATTCTCCAATGTCCTATCACTAGACACCCTAGTAGGAATTAAAAACAGGAATTTTTTGTGAGACAGTCTTTTATTCTTCATGTTTGAGGCAGTAGATAACACAAGCCAATCTAAAACTCTGGAACAACCAGCCATCTTTTTTCTTGTTCCCTGTTCATACTGACTGCATCCCACATTTATTTTTGGAGACTTGGAAATGACAAATCAAGGCCATGTAGCTGCAACTCCATTCTTCCATGAAGTGTGACAGGGAACAGTTCTCTCAGCATTTCCACTGTAGCAAGCTGCTGAGGGCAGGATGCACATGTTCTTTCTCACTAACCTCCAGGGTTTGTTTCCACAGCACATTCTCTTTTGTGATTTTGGCACACAGGATGTAAAAAAAGAAGACAAATAAAGAATAAAATAGAGAGTTTATATAGGTGAACCTGTCTGGATAAAACCAGAACCAGCCTGACTCCACTGCTTGCCCTATGGAGCACAAAACCAGGCGTAAACGCCTGTCTGATCACAAAACAGTCTCTGTAACACCTAGTTGTGTTTTCACTAGTGGTGTAATATTTCAAAGTTGTGCCCTGCTAAGGAAGTCTCAGGTTTACCAGTAGCTGCAGTTTACGATGATAGTGGTGCTACGTACTTCCCATCACAGAGAAACAATCCTTATGTATGATACCACATTTGAAAAGTAGAGCTAAGGGATATAGGAGCTGAATTTCTTACTATTATGTGGTTCAAAGGAATGCATGCTCCCAATTTTTGTGAACAACTGGTATTTCCAAACATGTTGTATTACAGTTCATTGGCTTTATCGCAGCAGTTTTCAGCACGACAATTAGGTGACCATTTTACAGTGTACGAATAAAATTTACTAGATAATTTGTGAGTTGCCTGCATCAACTTTTCTTTCTGTGTCTTCTCTTTTGTGCATCTGGTTTGCCGGTTTCTTGGCCCTAGTCACAAACTGAGAAAAATATGCCCATTTCAAGTTCTATACGGTAAGCTATTATGTTAGGATTTCTGTAAATGGATTGATTTCTGTGCCACGGGGAGCAATGAGAATGTAAACTTCAGTCATAGAATCTTATCATGTTCTAGGCTGGAACGGACCTCTAGAGGTCATCTAGTCCAACCTCCCTGCACAGGAACAACTCTGCCTAGGTCAGGCCACTCAGATCCTCATCAAGCCTGACCTTAAATGACTCCAGGGATGGGGCCCCCAACACCTCCCCAGGTAGCCCATTGCAGTGATCAACCACCTTCACATTGAAGGACTTTTTTCTAATACCCAGCCTAAATGATTAGGTTTAAAATTAATTAGGGATGCCTTCTAGAGCAGACATTCTTAAATAGTGATTTTGATTTTAACACCTGTGCTATTCGTGAAGTAAGTTTTACTTCATTTCCTTATACTTCCAAACCCTGCACTTGTAAATAATTACATTAGATGCTCTGAAAGCTTTGGTGTAAATTGAAGTGACTTTTACTTAGCAGCCTTGATCAGTTTACTTGGTAAATCACTTCTAAATGAAAAATACAGGTGTTAAATGCAAGTCCAAAATCAGTTTCTTCACCCCACACTGTTGGGATCAGTAAATAAAGACGTGAGGCTGCTACTGGAAAAAAAGAGCAAGTACTCCTGTCTTCTCATTTCAATCATTGGTACAAACCTCATTCAAGTAGCATGTCCTCCTTCATGCACAAATCAGCATGCCGTGGATGCTATGGGATTGGATATAGGACTTGGAGAGTTGTTGTAAAGCTCAAGCTTGAAGCTTTACTTCACAAAACTGTAGAAAACTACCAAAATCATCTTTTTTTTTCAAGTATGTCTCTGTTTAGTTTGATTTGTAGTAACCAGTTTAACTCCAGCTGCTAGGAACTGGTACACATTCTGTCACTGGAATCACTGAGTCAAAACACACATGTCTTTAATGGGGTTTTTGGCAAGCATGGCAAAGATGCTATTATGGGGGTTGAGACAAATAAAACTAATAGTTTATTTCATGCTTTACAAATAGAAATCAATGTTTAGGATAAAAAAATAAAGTGGTTTACACACAGTAAAAAAACATTTATGAGAAGAATCAGCTAATACATGCATTACACTTCTATTCGTTATCCTTATATTGATAAATAATTAGCTAAAAGGAAGCTACACACAGCACTCAGGTGGGGATACATATATTAGAAGTTAATTAAATCAGTGTGAAGCTGTCAGTCTTGCAGTCTGAATTTCCTGACTTGGACAGTGTGGGATTTCTAAGCCTTCTGCATGTTAAAGCTTTACAGTAAAACTTCAAACTTGCTATGTCTTTCCAATTAATTTGGCCTATGCCTGTCAGTAGTTTGGCTGCGAATTTGTTGTTTCAGCTGCATCCTCAGAAGAGACATCATGAAGGCACTTTTACGTACTGTAAATCCTTTACTTGAAGGATTCTTTGAACGTCTCTTCTGCAGAAGAAGACTTGGTATTTTGTTAGATAAAATAGTGCCTGAGATTATCAAACTGGACAGGACACTGCCAGCCTTCCACAGACGCAAACCATTTCCTCACACTGTACTGACCCAGAGCTAGTGTTCATAGTAGTTGATAGGAGATAGTTGGATGTCCTGAAGTGAACAGTTTTAATATAATCCTATTTACGTTTAAATGTAGTCTATTTGTTCAGATTTGTCCAGCATTTATATGAATCACTCGAAAGGAACGGAATATGCTCTTAGGCAGAAAAAAAGGACATGGTGAAATTACGTGACATTGACACATTTAAGGGATCCTGTTGTCGTTTTATGCTTCAGCCTCCCAACTGCTTTCACGCTCCTGTGAGACCATGGTGGTGTAGGGAGTGCCTACGCTCCCATAGCATCTGTGGGGGTCTTTCCACTTGTTCATCACATCTCAGTGCCCACCTCTGGCTGGACAGCAGGAAGCAGGCAAACATTGTCTCATATCAAAGCATAGGGATGGCTGTATGAATTCCACCAAAAAACAGGCAAAATGTAGCTATGTTTCCCAAAAGAATATCTGGGTTCATGTGATGGTTGGACTATGTTATCTTACAGGATTAAGCATTCACTAGAAGTTCTCAATAAGTGCTGAAGAAGTGATGGGAGTTTTTCCTACACAGTGGCTGGAATAAAATATTTCCTTAATATTTTTTTTTTTTAGATGTCGTGTCTCATGGCCTTTTTTGCTACTGATTGTTTCATGATGAATTCTTACTCCTTTCTTAGATCATAGAATGGCCCGGGTTGGAAGGGACCATAAAGATCAACTAGTTCCAGCCTCCCTCCATAGGCTGGGACACCTTCAGTAGATCAGGTTACTTGGGGCCACATTCATCCTGGCCTCGAACACTTCCAGGGATGAGGCAGCCATAACCTCCTTGGACAACTCTTTTCAGCATCTTTTCACCTCTCTTCAAGTTTGTAACCTTTGTCCTCTTGCTATGCACTCATATGTGTCTTTAGCTTGGAAGAGAACGGCAGTTGTTAGACCTATAAGAAATTACATTTCCTTACATTTCCTATTCTAGATACTTTGTAAAAAACGTGCTAAAAATTGAAACTGCACAACAATGGGAGAAAATTCACATTAATGTCTTAAAATACACAGTGAAGTCACTAAATAGAGGTTCCTTCCTGACATGCATGAGATGTTGGAAGTAACCCTGCAGACTACTGAGAATGTGAGATGACTGAAAAGATCTATTTCCGTGATTAAACAAGATTTTTAAGGTCAGGGAAATCTTTTATCAAACTGAAGAAAGTCACTCATGATAAGTCATGGGGATGAGGAAAAGTGCCTGGGGACTGGAGGATAACAAACATCACTCCAATCTTCAAAAAAGATAAGAAGGAGGACCCAAGGAATTACAGACCAGTCAGCCTCACCTCCATCCCAGGAAAGGTGATGGAATAATTTATACTTTACACTTCTCCAGACACATCGAGGACAAGAGAGTCATTAAGGACACTCAGCATGGCTTCACCAAAGGGAAGTTGTGCTTCACCACCCTGATAGCCTTTTATGAGAGCATAACCAGGAAGACAGATGATGGCAAAGCAGTGGATGTGATCTATATTGACTTCAGTAAAGCATTTGAAACAGTCTCTCACAGCATCCTCACAACCAAACAGAGGCAGGGTGGTCTAGATGATCGATTAGTGAGGTGGATCGTGAACTGGCTGCAGAATAGAAGCCAGAGCGTAGTGGTCAATAGGACACCCTCGCTGTCAAGAAGTTCTTTCTCATATTTATATGGAACCTCCTGTGTTCCAGCTTATACCCATTGCCCCTCGTCCTGTCACTAGATGACATTGAAAAGAGCCTGGCTCTTTACATATTTATAGACATTAATGAGGTCACCCCTCAGTCTCCTGTTTCCCAAGCTAAAGAGACGCAGCTCCCTCAGCCTTTCCTCATGAGGGAGGTGCTCCACTTCCTTCACCATCCTCGTTGCTTTACACTGGACTCCCTCCAACAGCTCCACATTCCTCTTTAACTGAGGGGCCCAGTGGTTAGCAGATCGAGAGATGTTCTTCTCCCCCTCTACTCCGCCCTTATGTGACTGCATTTGGAGTATTGTGTGCAGTTCTGGGCCCCTCAGTTCAAGAAGGACACAGAACTGCTTGAAAGAGTCCAATGCAGAGCCACGAAGATGATGAAGGGAGTGGAATATCTTCCTTATGAGGAAAGGTTGAGGGAGCTGGGTCTCTTTAGCTTGGCGAAAAGGAGACTGAGGGGTGACCTCATTAGTGTTTATAAATATGTGAAGGGTGGGTGTCAGGGGGATGAAGCCAGACTCCTCTTAGTGTCATCTAATGATAGGACAAGGGGCAACGAGTGTAAGAGTGGAACATATGAGGTTCCATAAGTAACTTCTTCATAGTGAGGGTGACAGAGCACTGGAACAGGCTGCCCAGGGGGGTTGTGGAGTTTGCTTCTCTGGAGACATTTAAAACCTGCCTGGATGTGTTCCTGTGCAACTTGGTCTAGGTCCCTGCTGTGGCAGAGGGATTAGACCAGATGGTCTTTTGAGGTCCCTTTCAATCCCTAATGTTCTGTGATTCTGTGATGATAGTGTTAGTATAATTTCTCTGATGTGGAAAGAAACAGGATACAAGGAGTCAATTTGAAGGTCCCAAAGTTCACTGTGATGAAATAGATAGTCAGGAATATTCACATGCTGTGAAAATATGTGTGTGTTTTACGTCAATGTGTGATGAAGACATTTCTGTAAGACAGTCCTGCAAACCAGTGTGTTTCTTTGTGTTGTAGAAACAGCTTCAAGCTTAACACCCACCAAGCCAGCAACTGGCTAAGAACGCAATTCTATTTTGCTTTCCAAGGATTTTCCTTAGGGTAGCTGGAAGCACGTGGACTGGTTAGGTTAACAAAACGTAAATTAAAAAGAAGAAATTCCAACTCTGGGATGATGGCATTCAATTGTTCTTCATGTCCACTGTGGCTAGGAAGAGAATTCCATTTAATAAGTTCTGTGAAAAAACTGCTGCTTTTAAGAATGAATTTTTAAGAATAAATTGTGGCTCTGGAAAAAGCTACATACAGCTGTTGAAGAAAGTCCTTCATTGGAGGATTTTTAGACAGACATCCATTGTAGATGGTCTGAGTATAATCAATACTCTTCCAAGCAAGAGGATATCTTCCACGGATGCTTTGAGGTCACTTCCAGCCGTGCATATCCAAGACTCTTGGGAAACTGTGTGCATTATAAATTGGGCAGATACAGAGAAAGGGTGCATGTCGAAAGCATCTGTGAAAGCGACTCATCATTGCACAAGGTAAGCATTTGAGTGGTTATTTACTATTGTTCTGTTTGTATTTCATCATTAAGGATTCAAGCTACACAAGTCACGAGGTGTCAGTATTTTTCAAGCTTGCAGGTTGAATAATACTGTCATGGAATCAATCTCAGCAGTGACAGCAACAGGGTAGGGTGAGCTGCACAACGAAAAAGAGATAACATCGAATGAACATATTTCCTTCCACTGAAAACTGATATTTTAAAACTAGTTATGCACTAAACGTGCTGCAGTTTGAAGTATCTTTCTGTACCTTATGTCTGGAGGAGATGCTCTCCAAATTCACCTGCAGTAATAACAAACCATCTAAAGTAAGTGAACAACAAAGGGACAAATGTTACTCTACCTTAAATTTGACATAAACTCCTTGGAACTCTTATTTTATTTTGCAGCCAAAGATTTTGCTCTAGACAGAAGAGTCTGAGTTGGAGTTTGCACTGACAGCAGTCCTAACAAGTATGATTCACATAGTTTGTTTCCTATAGCTGATATTCAGAGCAGTGAATTATTTCCTTAAAAAAAAAAAAAAGGTTTTGGAAAAATTGGAAGTGCAGCTCACTGTCAGGTTTTGAAAGAAGCTAAATAGCCCTGACTAAGAGGAAGACTCCCTTTGGGTGGCCTAGAAATATACGCAGTAAAACTGGAAGAGAAAAAGCTGTTCACAGATTGTTTATAAAAAGCACAAAGAAAAGCACCACAAATGTTCTAAGCATTATTCCAGTTGCAACATCACTTTGGGGGAGGGAAATGGTCCCTGCAGGATGCAAATCAGCCTCAGAAATATGTGGGATTTGCTCACAGCAAATTAGAACCAGATCAATAGATTATCAGGGGACATAATTCAGAATTCTGTTCTTCTGAAGGGAAGTTCCCCAACAATTGCTCTGTTTCTCACGGTGTGTGTAACAGGAGTCCAAATCCGGGCCCAAGTGTGATCTCAGCGAGATGCTCAGATCACTCCAACCTCTAATACTGCAAGTAAAAATGAAAAGGACATATGTTCCTACATTCTTGGTTCTTCATCTGCAAACACTTACCTGCATGCAGTGCTATATCTTATCCCAATGCATCACTCCTCACTAAGGATGTGACAGGTAGTGACACGCCACCACCCCAGCTGCACATTCAAAACCACTGAGTCTCTGAAACGATACCTGAATAAAGATTTCATCAGCCTAGTTTCCCATTTACACACCTTTATCCTTTTGTTACAGAGGACTGATAGCAGCACAGCTTCCATGCTCCCTTTAGCCTTCTCTCTATGGAGGGCATGTTTATGCCTGAGCAATCAATGAAGAATAATGACTTGGAGAGTTTATAGACAAGTCTGGAGCAGACAAGCTGGGGGAAACCTGAGAACATGGCTCTGCTGCTACATGGATTCTGTGTTGGTTTTTTTCCCCCAGAAGGAACACAGAGGCAAGAAGAGCTGGGACAGCCTCAGGACCACACTGTGCCATAGACAAGGACCCTCTGTGATCCACGGGAAACTGACACTGTCTCCCTTAGGACCCCTTTGGCTCCAAGCTCAGCAATCTGGGCTTAGCCAGGATGGGAAGGAGAATTAGTCCCATTTGTTTGGCTCTAGACAATGTTAGAATAAATAGCTGCTCAGCCTTCAAGCTGAAACACAGATGTGCATCAGCCAGTTTGTTATACAAATCTGTTTCTCTTTTCTTGTTTTGAACACAAACCCAAACCTCCAGAAAGGAAAGATAGAGGTTGCCCAAAAAAAAAAAAACCTCACCTATGACCTTTGTGGCATACTTAGTGATCTCTGAAAGGAGAGCAGCTGTATGAGCAGCAGCACAGATGAAGTGTTTCATGGTTGCTTGGTAATGTTCTGATTCAAAACCTTTTCCTTAGCCTGTATTTACCCTGTTTTACCTCCCGGTGCGCACGGGCTGTAATATCGTGAGGCAGGACTTGTGGTCTCTGCCCAGCTAGGACAGCAGTGCATGGTGCACAAGGCTAGGTACCAGGGGTTTTGACTCTCATCTCTGTCAGATACTGTTGAACCTGGCCAGTGGCTAAATAATTGTTGGAAGTGGAAACAACAGCAGCACAGCACAAATTAAATTATTCCCCTAGAAACTAGGCTACATCCTCATGAGCTACTGCAATTCCTCTTGAAGTGCATGTCCCTCTTACGTTAATCGTGCGTGACAGTATTTTAACAGCCTCTAAGGATTTTAATGTATTATCTATGTATTCCCATAGGTGTGTCACATGGTTTTCCACAGCAGAGTTTTTAAGTGTAAAATGCACTTTACTTGAACCTGTACTGATATAGGAGACTGAAGTTTACTGATTATTATTAATATCAAATTCATTATTTTATATGAAACTGTTCACAATGCAAAACACTGAAGACAGTTCTGCACTACTTTATTCAGGAAGAGTGGTCTTTACCCACACCATTTAGATGTGTACACAGTAATTAAATAATTCAGACAAAATTAGGATGACTATGGGAACGACAGAAATCTTCATACTTAAATCCCCTTTTGGAATTTGGCTTAGTGCTTGTTTATGCTGAGCCACGACTGTTCAGTCAGTGAAGTCATGCGGTATTTTTTAGTTCATTTAGGAAGAAAAATGGAGTATTTTCAAGTCTGTAAATATGAGTTTGTTAGGTTTTGGCTACCGCCCCACAGCTTAAATGCTAAGGATGTCAGTAGCAATGTCAGAGGTTAAACTCACAGAAATTTAATGTCTGACTCCTGTAGCAGAAAAATGTATGCTACTGCTTTTCTAAGTCCTTTCTGTGACTGAAGGAATTATTTCATTGTTTTGGATGGAATGTGTCATAGTACAACCAGAAAAACAAAACAGCCTTGTGTTTATGTGACCCAGGCATCATATTCTTTGGAGGAAACTCTCAGGTAGAAGGAGGCAAGTCAGACAGGTAAGAAGGCAAGTCAGACAGCCATTATGGCTGCTTTGGCTATCTCACAGTTAAATCCTATAACTCGAAACCATCAGAAATACAGACAGGAAAGCATCCGTGCCATGGGAATATAGCAACAGCTTCTTGTACGTGGTGCCATTCTCCCTCTTCTTTTCTCCCCACCATCCCCAACATCTCTTCCTCAGATTAAAACCTTCAATTCATTCAGTTGTACATCCCTGAATGTTCTTGTTGCTGTCCTTCATAATCCTTTCTGTAACACTAAATCTTCCTTACCTATGGCAGGTAGTGATCCAGCTGAGGCCTTAACTATGCTGGGTAGAAGCTGCTCTGTTTATGCAGCCCAGTCTTGTGCTTTTTTTCATAGCAACATGATGCTGATGGTCCTGTTCAGCTCAGGACCTACCTCAATCACCAGATGTAAGAAATGCAGTCTCAATAGCCACCCTCATTCTTTATTCAAGAAATTTACTGTTTAAACCTTTTTTACATTTATACTTACAGATTTTTATCCTGATTTTTATGATTACATCTTCTTTTTCAAGTTCAGTCTGGGTTCAGATTATGTCGTCCTGTGACCTGGCTGCTTCTCATAGCTCTTCATGTGAAAGAAAATCCTTAAGCAAGTATAGATTTGTTGGAAAAAAAAGTCAGTCCTAAGGGGAGTCTAAGGAACCTAATGAACAGCACTGCAATTAAAACTCCATGAGCATTATTGTAATTTAATTTTTACCCCTGATGTGAATGGTGGTTTAGAACATAGATCATCAAGTTGGGTAGCTAGTTACAACACCCTCTGTAACAAAAATGAATCTAAAAATGCCCAAGGTTCCTGATGATGTAAAGATGACGTATTTGGGAAAATAAGCAGAACAAATATCTTCTAAATTCAGCTTGGTTCGCTAGTTCCAGACATTTATTGATCAAGGCAGCTGGATAAAACATGATTACACAGTTCGTAATCTGGCACTGTTTTCCAAACCAGTGCAGACATATTGTTATGCTGTGATGGCTCCTGCTTAGTTAAGTGACAAGTGAAAAACACCGATTCCCTGTATTGTCAAACAGAAATCTGTACTAGGTTTCTGAAAAAGCTGGCCAGTGTGTTTAGTGCCAAACCGGACAACATGGACATTTGATTTCTTCCACTGTCTGCTTTCAAATGGCAAAATTAAACCTATTGTATAGGCATTCTGATTTGGAGAAAGTGAATGTTTCGATCTCTGTCGTGAAACTACTCTGGCTAAAATTTTAGAGGTACTGGACTATAGTAGTAGTCACCGTGTATGTTTAGCAAGTTTGAAAGTTAGAAGGGCCATCAACTGAACCCAGAGACTCAAACACTTCAGGTAATGAGATGCTTCATGGTGTTTTTATGAAAGGGAGATCTCCTGCAAATCACACAGAGTTTCAGCTAAATTCTCATGCTTTTAAAATACTGGCCTTAACTCCTGTGGTAATCCTCATCTTTAAAATAAAATATATTCTCATAAGTTCTTGTAATAACATCTACTATTCCCATAGTTATTTAATGTCGCTATAAAAACAAGCTCAAGATCAAAATGGTTGTTCCTTTTCCAAAAATCTAGTCTTCAGATAGTTTCATTAACAATGGCACATGTGAAAAGGTGAGAAACTGGAGAAGCTTTTGTTCTGGAAAACAGTATTTTCTGTACAGGATCCCTTCACAGCTTCACAGAACCTGCATGTCTCTCCACAACACAACAGCTTTTTATCACAAAGAACGGAAACCCAACATCAGATGGGGAAATTACGTGTTTTATGCCCGCACAGACAAATCCTGAAATTTTCTGTCATTAACTTTCCTAAGTTATTCCAGCACATTATTCTTGCACATGAGTTTAAAAAACGCTACAAGTTCGTGCAGCATACTTGCTTTGATTTTCCAAATGTTCCACCCTTTTTCCGCATGATTATGACAAAATTTACTCCATAGGCAAAACAGTAAGGAATACCACAAAGGAGGATATGCATCAAAGTGGAAAGACACACCAGACCTTTATAATTAGCACATTAAATGTGCCTCAGCTTCTCTGTGGCTAGCCAACAACTGTGTGGCACTTGCTCTGCAGTCAACAGCACATCCACAAAAAACAGACATGTAGCATGGAGACTTCTGCTTTTATAATGTCCCTGAGACTGGTTCCTGTCTGAAGGGACTCTTGTTAAACTTAATTTTTTTTGTTTCTTATTCCACATTTATCTTGATTAGTGGTTTCCAACAGTGATTTATATATGTGTAGTTTAACACCGTATTGTTTTACATATCCATGGAGCTGTCTATTCTTCTACCTCAGTACTTTCCTACTCATCAGTTTGCATGAGAAGCTGTCACTCTTGTTGAATTCTGGTCATTCCAAATGGGATGCACCTTACATAGCGCTGACTCAGCATATCTGGGAAGACCTATCATTCAGGCTCAGCAACTGCTGAAATTCCCACTACAGTCAAAGGAAACAAGTGGACATCTCCTGTCAATAATTTAGAGCTTTATTGGACATAAAAATAAAGATTAAATTTTGTGGGTAAATCTCCCCTGATGGGGCCCCTTCTGTGTCCTTTGCAAGATAATCTGTGGGCATTATAAATAAGGAACATAAACTATGCATTGATTGCTATGGAATTGTGTCTACACACAGGCTTTCTAGTGTTAGGACACCTTACAGGAAAGCATAGGAAAGAAATTCTGAGAAACACAGTAGCTAAATAGAATAGTTAAATCAGCTTCATAGTACTAATAGCTTGTAGAGATATATATATACATATGTATACAACATCTATATGTGTGAATAAATATTCCTGCAACTGACAGTGCAGCGTATCCCATCACGTTATATGATACAAGGTGAAAGTTTTCATGGAATGGTTTAACAGTAGTGTGGTATAATCAAAGAATACTTTTGTTATTTCTGTAGAAAACTGCTGCTAGTATTTTGAATTCTAGGGGTAAATTTCAGACCTTTGTTCAGAATGCAACTTTATTTCTAATTCATCCTCCACAAAATCACAGAGTCAGCAATTCTGTTTGAGTCTGATTGATTGTACACACTAGCTAGAAGGGGCTCTAGAGGCAATGCAGGACCCCTGCTGAATGAGGTGGGAGCCCTGAAGACAGAAAATACAGAGAAAGCAGAGATACTGAACACCTTCTTTGCTTCTGTCTATGCTTCTGGGGGCTGTTCTCATATCAAGCTCAAGACTCCTGAGGCCGCAGAGGAAGTTGAGACAAGAGAGGAGTTTGCCCTTCTTGATGAGGACTGGGTTAGTGATCAATTAAAACAGACTGAATGTACATAAACCATGGGCACTGATGAGATGCTCCCGTGAGTGCTAAGGGAGAGAGCAGAAGACATTTCTAAGCCACTCTCCATCATCTTTGCTAAGTCATGGGGATTGGAGGATAGCAAGTGTCACTACAATCTTCAAAAAAGGTAAGAAGGAAGACCCAAGGGACTACAGACCGGTCAGCCTCACTGGTAGATTTAGACACTGTATTGTATAGAATACAAAAGACAAGGTAAGTAATGCTAAGGTAAAAAAAATACACCACAGGAAAAATTCCAATTATTTCCAGCATAGATTGCAGTTACAATTGGTTTTTACAGGACATGTTTGATTCTGGTGTGTTTTACAAGATTAATAGGTTTCAGATCCTACTGGAAAGTAATGGTGTTCAGAATATGGTGTTATGATAAGGATAAGGTACTAGGATAAGGCTGGAGTTTTTTCCAACCTATAAGCGTGAAATCAAGGTAGCCTACAGATAACAAGATTTACTATCATATTTTGCATTATACTTTGAGGATAGTTTTCAAGCTGAACAGCACAGACATTAATGTTTTCACATGATACTTTTTCACCTGAGGTCATGATATTATCCTTTGAATTTTTGTCCTTCTATTCTTATATTGATTTTTTTACAAAAACCAGAACTCTGAGGAAAAAGCAAAAAACCTTCTGATATCCTTTACTTACAAATACATGAAAATAAGAACGGTGTTAGTCATTCAGCTATCTGGGGATTTTATCTAGTATTTACAAACAACACCCCAGCAGACTGTGGTGTCATTCAGCAGGACCTGGACAGGCTGCAGAGCTGGGCAGAGAGAAATTTAATGAACTATAACAAGGGTAAGTGCAGAGTCTTGCATCTGGGCAAGAACAATCCCAGGTACCAGTATAGGTTGGGGACTGACCTGTTGGAGAGCAGTATAGGAGAAAAGGCTTGGGGGTCCTGAGGGACAGCAGGATGATCATGAGCCAGCAGTGCGCTTTTGTGGTCAAGAGGGCCAACAGCATCCTGGGGTGGATCAGAAGGGGGTGGTTAGCCGATCAAGAGAGGTTCTTCTCCCCCTCTACTCTGCCCTGGTGAGACCACATCTGGAGTATTATGTCCAGTTCTGCACCCCTCAGTTCAAGAGGGATGTGGAGCTACTGGAGGGAGTCCAGTGTAGGGTGGGTGTCAGGAGGATGGAGCCAGGCTCTGTTCAATGTCATCTAGTGATAGGACAAGGGGCAATGGGTGTCAGAGTTTCCATATAAATATGAGAAGGAACTTCTTCCCAGTGAGGGTGACAGAGCACTGGAAGGGGCTGCCTGGGGTGGGTTGTGGAGTCTCCTTCACTGGAGACATTTAAGACCCGCCTGGATGTGTTCCTGTGTCACTTGGTCTAGGTGATCCTGCTGTGGCCGGGGGATTGGACTGGATGATTTTTCGAGGTCCCTTCCAATCCCTTATGTTCTGTGATTGTATAATTTCTTAGGCTGTGGCTTCTGAAAGCTGGGTTAAACTCTATCCATTTGAGTAAACAATTTTTGAAAGAGAGATACAAAGTTGTTATTTTCTGACTTGGGAAAGCAGAATCACTTCAACAGTCGCAGCAGCTTGCTGCAAAACCAGTGCCACAAGCTCCTGAACACCTGAAACAGCTGACTCAGCAGCTACACGTGAGCGAGGACCAAAGGCTCCCTGCAGTGGGGATGACATAACTGTGCGAGGAAAACCTGTTCACATCACCAAGATAACATGTTTCTTTAAAAATAGCAGGGTCAGGGAGGCAATAAAGCTGTCAGCACAGCAATTGCAGCAGCACTTGTGTTCCACCAGCCAGAGGGTGGTGGGGAATGATCATCAGGCTGTGGACCAGGAGGGTGGGGAACTCAGACAGAGGATGCATTTGGGTAAACAGAATTGTGGCAATACCAGAGCGCTATTGTCTGCTGAACAGGTCTATTTGTGCCAGTGATATTTCCAGGTTAGCTCCTCCTAGACCCATAAAAATCTCCATTTTATTCTTCTAGCTGTTTTTCTTCTTCTTTTTTTTCCCAGCGCAATGATAGATGGAGTGCCCATAAATCCTCACGGCACCACGCACAAAACCCCCAAGCCCCTGAGCCAGGTGTGGAGCAACTGGTCACCGAGCAGGCTTCCACCCAGTCCTAGGTTTGGCTCGCATGTGGCTGTTTTCTGGTCGCCGGGATCCTCTGCTCTTTGTTTGCTGGGCAAACGAGCATCTGACTGTGGGAATATCTCACGCTGAAGCCCAGGCCAAGAATGGAAATCCATCAGGTCTGTTCAGCTGAGCAGCCTTCTGAGGTATCACACAGCCCAGGTGGGAGCACAGCCCGGTGTTTTTGTTGTGTTAAGAGTATTTGTTCCCAAAAAAGGAAGATGCTGTGTAGGGTTCACATCCTGTTGGTACATCAGATACACTTCAGTTACTGCAGTTTCCCTTTGGACAGCACTTCCCTTGGCTCAGTCTCCACTTCAGCTGAACTTGGACAATAAGTCACAGTGATGCAACCGACCTAGGGGCGACCTTTAGAGAGAGGTGTTCTGGGTCAAAGTTTACAGTCCTGGCAGGTACTCTGTATGGGCAAAGCAACATTTAGGACTAAAACTCGTACTAGTATATCCAAAGTGAAAGACAGACTTGTTCTGCTGATTCCACACAAAATCACAGAACATCAGGGATTGGAAGAGACCTCAAAAGATCATCTAGTCCCATCCCCCTGCCAAAGCAAGATCACCTAGACCATATCCAGGTGGGTTTTAAACATCTCCAGAGAAGGAGACTCCACAAACCCCCCTGGGCAGCCCGTTCCAGTGCTCTGTCACCCTCACTAGGAAGTAGTTCCTTCTCATATTGATGCGGAACCTCCTATGTTCCAGCTGACA
>JAOXOE010000308.1:0-21205 GCA_028565055.1 Phoeniculus purpureus | reverse complement strand
GATCATCCAGTTCCAACCTCCCCACCATGGGCAGGGACACCCCACCCTAGACCAGGCTGGCCAGAGCCTCATCCAGCCTGGACTTAAACACCTCCCACGGATGGCGCCCCAACCACCTCCCTGGGCAACCCATTCCAGGCTCTCACCACTCTCACGGTGAGACCCATGCTATTACTCTATAGTGAATGGTAAATATTAAATGGTTTGGAAAATAAAAACATGAAATTAAGAAGATAATTTTTCAGAACATAAAGGTTCATGATTTATATCTGCTGTCTCTCATGAAGACACTGTCTCTACAAGAGATGGGAACTCATGGCTCAGAGCTGAAAGCCTCTGGGAATCAGAATTTAGGGATCCAGAGTCTAGAAGCCACAGTCCTATGAACAGGCGAGATGTAGCAGGATACAGGGTCACTATTGTTTGCTTATATGAGGAACAAAGGTATCCCAGGTAACCTTCTCAATAACATTTATAGGAACACAACAGGAACAAGCACAGGTGCTTCACAAGGGGCAGGCAATTGGCTGATATCTACTTTCACATGAGGCTTTGCTGAATCCCTAAAGTTTCTAAATTCAGCTGGGTTCTTTCACACTACCATAATGATAGAAAAGTACCAAAACCATGAAGACAAACCACCTTGTCACATCATCAAAGTAATGATGGATCTAGATCATAGGATGCACCCTGTCCTTGAAACCACCTCAGAAAACTCTTTTGTTCTTGGAGTTTCTGGTGCTCCAGTTCTCAGTGAGCAATGCCCATGAATTGTTAAATACTGCTGTCCTCTTTGCTTCAGTGCTGCCCTGCTGGGATGCTATACTGTACTGTACAGTCTCAAATCACAGCACTTGCATGGTTGATGGTAACTACTGTCTGTCACTGAACTAGAAGAGAAATGTGAAACATAGATGTGAGCCTTAAACTTCCAGTGTTATTACACAGAATCACTCTGGTTGGAAAAGACCCCTGAGATCATCGAGTCCAACCATCTACCCTACCTTTCAAGTTCACTCCTAAACCAGATCCCTCAACACCTTGTTCAAACGATCTTTAAACATGTCCAGGGATGGCGACTCAACCACCTCTCTGGGAAGGCCATTCCAGTGCCTGACCACCTTTTCTGTGAAAAGATTTATTATAATTGAAAGGGTCACTGTGGATGTACGAGTGAGTAGGAAGAAATGCTCTATCAGTTTGCCACGCTCAGTAGAAATTTGCTCCAAAATCTGTGGGAGGTGTAGTATAAATTTGGCCTCTGAATCTCAACATGTGTCTCCTTTTACCTAAGGAAATGATCAGCATATTTCTTGCCTTAGCAGAGGAATACTGACTTACTAGGCATTGCCAAGTAACTTGAGGTACAGAATTTGAAACCTGGATCCTCATTTTCATCGATCTTAAATTCACGTGCGGGGAGTGAGGTTTTAATACACAAAATTCTGGGGTATAAATCCCATTAGATACTTCTCTGTGCGCTGCAAGCATCCAAGGGAAAAGAGACAATTAAGAAATACGATGAGTTACACAGAACTTTGGAAGTTTAAATGCTGATAGACACGAGGTCAAAGCAGAAGATTGGGCACTAAAACAATTAGCAGAATGTGAAGGGGTAATTAACATGGCAAATGGATCATCTGAGATGGCACCAGAAACCACGACTGTGATGATTTAAACAGTGTTAGACAAGCACTTTAGAGCAATGAAAACATTGGTGATGTGTTACTGGGAATGACTGTAGAGGACTACATGGCCTCCTTCTGTCCTGAAGCATTATTGTAATGACTTGCAGTTTAACACCAAAAAAAGAAAGGCTAAAAGATTAGCAATGCAGTGAAGTTAACGTCAGAGAATTCAAACCTATAAAATTGACACTCAGCAGAGAGGTGATCACTTACATTTGTATTATTTGGAGAAGCAGAAATGAGAACTTGAATGGCATACAGCTCAGGAAATCACGACTCTCCATCCAGTCTCTTCCAGAACATTTTGCTGTTGCTTAGGGAAAAGTTCTAATTTCATTGCCCCACTTTACTCCTCCTGTAAAACAATAGAAAAAAGACATTTTTCTGGGCTGCAAGAGGAAGAAATTGTGAGTTAATGTTGAATGCTGTGAACACAGAGCTCTCAGTTTCTGAGATGGGCATGGCTTACGAGCTTATCATGCGGGCTAAGGCAGTTCCCACTTTGGCTACTGGGCAAATTCTGGAGAAAAAACACCACCAGTGACTCTCAGATTCCCTGACTAAGCACAGCATAGATAAAATGATCTTTGAGACCTATATATGGAAATAAGAGGTTGGATTGTCTTCTTGAATTTTGTTGGTTATTTTCAACTTTTTATTGTTTTCTTTTTTGGGCTCGGGGTCTTTCGCTGTAGCTTGACTATGATTATAATCCTTAAACACTTAGGGCACGTATTTACAGGGCGATTCTCTTCTTCAGTACGTGTAGAGTGATTGTGTGCAGTCAAACACACGAGTGTTTCCAGTGTTTCCTTTATGGGATAGAGACTTGCTATTAGCAGAGCGTGAATGCATGTGTGTAATGTCTAAGAACGCGCAGAGGACAAACAAAATCAGGTATATTCACAATTGTAATGAATTTCCTGAGCTAAAGGAAGAATTTGTTCACTTGAAATTACGAATCCTGGCATTATCATCTCATCCGTGCTGCAATCATAGCTGTTGTAGTTCCCTGATCAAATGAGCTGCATGTTACTGGAATAGTGGAAGCTCTCCAGAGATTAACTAGGCTGCCACAGTTGGTATGTATAAGATCTCACAGTGGCACTGATAATTCTCTAAGGAGACCTTTCATTTGCTCCCCATGTCTGTTTCATTTTGTGAGCCACATGTTGGTGTGTGTTGGGAACTGGAGGATGTTGTATTGGCAGTACCTTTATTTCAAAACGTAGAGTTAAGATGCTGAGCTACTCACTAAGGCTTTTTTGGCATCTGCTCCAGCAAATTGTGTTTGTACTGCAAAGACAGATTTTGTGCAGTAAAATAAGACTTTGCTGAAAAAAATGGAAGGAGTTAGTTGAATAAAATGTGCCTGAAGCCTCGTCTTCACAGAGAAGTTTCTCTATTTAAAGCTAATATAGAAATATCTGACACAGGACCTACTTTTAGAGCCGGACTGTTTGCGCTGGGAGTCGATGTGGGATAACTAGTAAAATCTCATCCTACCTTACTGCAGACTAACTTCCCTTTTTAGACAAGACAGGAAAGTCTTGAAAACGCAGTTCCATCTGACATTCTTGTGAGAAGCAAATACAACCAGCTAAACAATTATCGTCGCTCTTGGCAACACCTTTTAAAACAAATGACTTACTAACCAACTCTGGGTAATGGTATCTTGTCTGCAGAGATTTCTATTTTTATACTTTGCTAAGCATAATTTTTACAATTAAAAAGAAGGTGGCAAAAGTTGTGTTTTCATGGAGTCAGCATGCGTTGCAGCAGCTGGTGAAATGAGAGAAAAGTTCTTTTACCTTTACTTTCTAAATCTGCATGACCTTGATCTCGTATAGGGCAGACTTCTGCACGACTGCAAATTCGACAGAGCACAGTACAGTCACAAAAACCTCACTGCAAAAACATTGTCCATTTTCTACCTCCATTATTTCTCACGGGTTACCACGGGCCATAAGGTGTTGTACATGGTATGTAACTAACCTTCTTTGTTGAACTAGTGGCAACCAGCCACCAAACTTGTGCGCATTAGCAGATGTGTTGCAGTGAGTGCTGCTTTCTTCTTCTCCTGTCCTCTCATTTGAAAAGATCAATTCAGAAATGTAGGGATTCAGGTCCAGGCAACAACGCAGGATCATATGGAGCAAAATGTAGAGTGTTCCTTTCAATGCAGGCTCAGAGGCTGCTGATGGCAGTAGTATTTGTTCAATTTCTCTTCCTGCAGAGCAGTTGGGCAGCCCAAAGTCTGTGCCACACGTTCTGCAATTTATACTTTCTGCTACCACTGTGAAAGCACTGTGAAAGTTCATAACCCTCCTGACTGCCCAGAAGAAGCTCTGAGGTGTGGAATGGTGATGGTTCCTGTGGAGAATCACCAGAAGTACGTTGGGATGTGTTCTAAGCAAACCCCACTTTTTCAGGTGAAGAATAACTTCTTGTGCACATGCTTTCGGCTGGGTTTTCTTTTGACACAGAAGTATTTCTGTATACCCAAAAAACCATTCCTATACCCCACAAAATACTGTTCAGTGAGGTCTTCAACAAGGCCTGTAGTAACAGGAGAAGAGGCCACAGTTTTAAACTGAGAGAGCTTAGATTTAGATTAGTTTACAGGGAAATATTTGTATGATGAAGGTGGTGAGATGCAGAAACAGGTTGTCCAAAGAAGTTGTTTGCCACCTCACCGAATGTGTTCAAGGTCAGGTTGGACAGACCCTTGAGCAATCTTGAGTTAAAGATGTCCCTGTTCAAGGCATGGTGAGTGTTGGGCCAGAAAGCCTCTAAAGGTCCTTTCCAACCCGAGCCATTCTTTGACTCTAGGACTTTCCTAGCTGTGCCTGGTTGAAAGAGACCTTTAAGATTATGAATTCCAACTTTTGACACAGCACTGCCAGGTCACTACTAAATCACATCCCTAAGCACTAGTCCACGTATTGTTTAAATACCTCTAGGGGTGATTACTGCCCCAAGCATTCCTTTCCAATGCCAAACACCATTTTCAGTGAATAAATTCTTCCTAACATTCAGCCTATATCTCCCCTGGCATAACTTGCAGCCATCTCCTTTAGTCCCATCATTTACCGTCAGCAAGACACGTCGTTCCTCTTCTTGCTCCCACCTCCTTTCAGGCAGTTATAGACAGCAATAAGGTCTCCCCTTAGTCTCCTTTTCTCTAGACTAAGCAGCCCTAGTTGTTTCAGCCACTCTTCAAAAGGTTTGTGTCCTAGTCCCTTCAAGAGCCTTGTTGGACTTTCCTGGAAACACTCCAGCGTTTCCATGTCCTTCTTGCAGTGAGGGGCCCAGAACTGAACACAGTATTCTGGGTGCGACCTCACCAGTGCTGAGTACAGGAGGACAATCACCTCTCCACTCCTGCTAACTGCACAATTTCTAATACAAGCCAGGATGCTGCAGGCATGAGTAGGACATTTCATCTGTAATGCAAAATGTCTTGGTCAGTGTTGACACTGGGTATCTTTGTTCTAAAATATCTCCAGGAAAAAAAACATGAACCAAACTAAAAACTCAACAATAGAAATAGGCAACTTCTGGCTCATTTGGTGTGTTTTCTTTTAATTGAAAGAAAGAACATCTCCCTCGTAAAGCCTAAAGGCCTAAATATATTGCATTTTCATATGTCTGACAGAAAGCTCTATTAGGGTAAAAATTATTCATTCACAGGTTGCAAGAATAAAAAGAAATAGGAAATAAAAATGCCCAAGTCAAATCAATACTCAGTGCGTTACCAAAGCGCTTTATACACACTTTTTTATTATAAAGTACCTGTTTTGCAACCTAAGGCAGTACCTTAGTAAGAAGCTGCAGAAAGCAACGCATTTGGACTACTGATTCCTATATATACAAGAGGAAAGTAACATGCTACCAAAATGTCAGATACTCTCTGCATGGGAAGTTTGCACACTTGCACCACTCACACTGAGTACAGAGTATGCCCCGCCAATACTGAACTTGCCAAACCACGCGCTCTTTCCTGCCAGTGCGATGTGAAAGACAGAGACCCATTATTTCCTTCTTAGTCACAAAAATCCCATTCAGAATGTCACAGCCTTAAGCACAGTGTAATTAATGCTCCAGTGCTGCTTCAGATTTGGTCAACAACAAAAACCGCAAGTAAGAGCGTAGAAAGTAATGAAAACGGAGTTGTTACCATAACTTATAATGCAATTATTCTCTGTGTGCCTTACCTGAGATCCAGCTGGTTAAACACCAGTGTAGTGGTGGGATCTTTTACCAAGTCATGGATTTGAGCTCAGGCTCAAAAGCACAACACTGAACATCAACTAAATGCTGGGTCGCCCTCTGGCTGTGGTTTGGAAGGAGCCCACCAACTCTGTAGGATGGGAAATTTGTGTTTATAGGACAACTAGTCATACTCAGACTCTACCAGAAGTAAAATGAGTAGTATTTTCCTTTTTGCTGTTGTTTATAGAAGATGGAGATATCTTAAGAATTTTAATACTTTATTAACATTTAATTAGATGCCTGTATTCTTACAAAATTGAATCAAAATGAATACAGGAAAATTCCCAGACAATTTAAAAAGTCGCTTCTCTAAAGCGAGCAGACATGCCTTTACATGACTTCAATTACTGCTTAATATCCAGTTTAGAAAAAAATGTTAATTTTTGGAATGAAACAAAAAAAAACCTTCTTTTGACCTAAAACCAAAACTCCTGTCCAGAATCAAGATGTTCCGCTTCACTTGCGAATGAAAATTAGTTGCGGTTAAGTCATTTAGAATTTTTTTGAGTTTGATTAGGAAACACATAGTAAGATGTTTTCATTTTGATATAACCATTTGGTGAAATATGAACACTAGCATTATTTTTTTTCCCCAAAGCAGTTTTAGCTTGAAGAAATAATATCTGTTTTCTCAGGCACTGACATTTTCAGATACTGTTGTGTTCTACACTTTATATTAAAGGCTACATCTGAGAAATATCCATCTGACACACAGAAAAATAAACTAGGGGTCATTTGAAAAAGAACTACTTCCCAGTAGGAGTTCTTATAAGTCTCTTATGAAATTAGATTTATGTTGTCTTGCCTGATACTAATAAGACGTAATGAGCAGAATTTCTGAAAGAGCTATTGTAGACTACCTGCCAAGTGGAAAACTGTACATGCAAAGCACTAATTAGACTGCTATCATAACTTACACAAAGTGTGAATCCACACTGAAGGAACCCACTGGGACTAGTAGACTGCTCCTGGTCTCCTGCTCACATAAATTTAACCCTAATGACTCTGCTAACAGAATGCATTCGCTGAAATACAAGGCTGTGCCGCATGTGCAAGTTTAACTTCAGAAGGTAATTCCAAAGGTAAGTATGAAATTGTGGGAAATTCTATTTATTGCAACTGGGATCAATGAGCTGGCTTTGTTCTTACCCAATCACCATGATACGTACTTACATGTTAAACGTATTTTTCATTAATGTTTTGCAAATGAATTAATTAATATGCAACTTTCTTTAAAAACTTCCCACTGAATGAGGTAATGGATCGTCCTTAAAATATCTTCACGTGTTTGAGTCTATTTATACACACGTGTACATGTGGATACAGACATATGCAAATCTAGAAGATGTACATGTGGATACAGACATATGCAAATCTAGAAGATGCATATGAATGCATATTAAACACACACACACATATAGAAAAATAATAGTGATGCTGTCCCAGACTTCAGATGAGAGACTTTTCTTTGAAAAGTATTGATAGAATATCAAGTTGTCTGCTACTTTGAAGTAGACCAATCTAAACTCCTCCCTTATAATGAGCTCCCTGAAGGCTTTAAAATCAATAACAGGTATCTTTATAAGAAATAGTACTAGAATGCATGAGTTCTTTCTAACACAGAGGAATATTTCAGAACTCTTTCTATCCAAGGGGTACAGGAAATAAATATTTATGCACCACGTTCCCCTTTCCCCATGCGTCTTTACAGGTAGAGCCTAGCTTTCTTACAATGTTGTAATTAACTCAAGGATAATTGAAAAGGGACAAAAGTTTGGGCGTACTCTAATCTCTAGGACTTGTTTTCTTTATCTGCACTGTGGCTGATGAGTCCCTTGTTTCTCAAGGCATCTTCATCATCTCAGCCACGTTTCCACAATCCCACATTTACAAGCTTTTGTCAGTTACTCCCTGAAGCTCAGCTAGTCTTATTGGAATAATTTATTGAAGTATGACCAACGAGAAATACGATATAGGCAGGAGCCACTGTAAACACATAAAAGACTGGGAGACAGAATTTATGGAAGAGAGGAAAGGGCCTTAAGTATGTCAATAAATTTCCGAAGGACAACTAAGCAGATGCTGAAATATCATGATATCGACCCAAAAGATGACATCTTCTCTTGCACACTATCAGATCTTCTTCCAGACATTAGTGGTTTTCTTTTCCAAGATAGTTAAATGGAATTATTTGCAGTCACTGAGTTTAGCTCAGATAATGTGGTAAGCAGACTGTACAATAAACCTTCTGTAGTCAGTGATCTGTGTGAGCTGACTCCTCTTTATTCCTCATGAGAAACTGTTGGTGCTGTTGCATACACTTCCAGATCTTGTGTGGGGAATGGACCACAGATTGGTCCAGGAGTCGTAGACGTTATGGGTTTTAGTAGTCCCTGTATTTTTTTAAGCAACCAGAAGGACCAGCTCGAGAGATTTTCACAGAGTGACACTAAGTCAATTTTAAGGAAAGAGTAATGCTGCCAAACAGCAGGTGATGACCCCCTTCCCCTGAGCCTAAACAACCGGCAGTGAGTCAGAGGAAAAATGGTAACTGATTATGCTGGTGCTCTGTCTGAACATGAACGATGACAGTTTCTCTTCCTAGTGTAAAATTCTCATCTATTAAAAAAAAACCCAAACCACAAACTGAAAGCCTTTACTCCTCACAAATCGAAAAAGAAGCAAAAGGTATGTAGGAGTAACCAATTAAAAATCACAGTAACCACAGGAAAACTGAGCAGCTGCTGCAGATGTACTGCTAGAATCTTTCTCTTGCTCTCCAGATACGTTAATAAGTGCAATCATAATCTCATCAACTAAAGGGTTGTTACTTGAAATAACATGTTAATAATAATGGAGATGGGGAACTGGCGAGCCTCCAAAAGTTTCAGCTTCACTCGCACTGACTAAATATACTGACTGTTAGCTGCTGAGCTGAGTATCTGAGCTTCTGGAGTCTATGAGTGATGGATGAAAACGTCGCTCCTTCAACACATTTGATTTTATTCTTTTCCCCTGTCAGGTCAGCTACACCTTAGGGCTAGGCTTACACGAGTTACTCTTTTCGTCGTGGCTGGCACTGAAAAAATATAAAGGCGGTTTTGATTTTGTCTTGAGGTTAGACATGGAAGTAAGGCTCAAGAGGTGTAGGTTTGGTGTTTGGCACAGCAAGTCAATTGAGGTCTCAAGTCACAGACACCGTGGAAAGTCAAGGTGCCACAATGAGTTACCCAATATAGCTGATCTGCAGCAGTGTTTATCTTCAATCTCTTAGCCTGTGACAAGTGTGAAGTCATTTACATGTCTTTGCTCGTCAACAAAATGTGTAATGAAAGAGGATAAGGATTGTTCAAATTTCTTTACATTTGCCACAAACCAGGAGAACAAAAAAGGGACAGTCCAACACGCTGGTTGCTCTTCAGTAACTTGTTATCTCTGTGGGAACTTGTCTCTGTGTCTAAGCCTGTAACTCTCTACCTCTTGAAATGAGATAACTCCTTCCTTTTCCCTTTTGGTCTTAGATGACTGTAAATTCATCAGGCCTGAGGGGGGGTCTCACAATTACTTTTGTTTAAACAACTTCTCTTACTGATTAAAGGAGGTTTGATAAACAATGCCTACTTTTCTTGGCTGGCTCACACAGGTAAATACGCAGGGCTGGTGTCAGCTAAAGAACTTTCGATTTGCAATATTATTATGCAATAATTCACACACTGAACATCAATAGAGCACCTATGGCACTCAAACCTCACAGCCTGGCCATTCAGCATTGTCAAATTTTATTGAAAGCTCTGATTTCCCCAATTTGACTCTGAAGAGAAATTACAGCAGTGGAAATTTTCTTTACTGAAGTTATCTGGCAACGTGAAAGAAGAGTAGGCAAAATTTTCAGCCCAGTCCTCTGCATAACAGTGCTGCCGTGTTATAAGTTAGCTCTAGAAGTTTTTGTGAATGGAACATATTTGTTCTCCAAATAATAGTAAAAATACAGAACAACTTCACATTTGCAATAAAAAGCAGTGTTTTACAACCCGATTATTGACTTATGAAATACATCAAGAGCACATTGTACGCACAAGTATTTTCCTTGCGCAAAACAGTCTCTTTAAGCTATTTTTGTAGGTCCTGATTGATAATACCCCATTCAGAATGGACCAAGTTTTTCATACTGAAGTCTGTCAAAGGAAAACAGCAGCAGGACAAAAGACATGAGAAGAACTTTTTTGCAGCAGACTTTCATGCCAGTCCAAAATGGCAAAAGCAGTGAGACCAGGCAGGAAGCTTGACACGTACCGTGTGCTTTTCTTGGTGGAAAAATACATTCCCAGCCTTGGCATCAAAGTCTCACAGCAGTAGATCACTTCTTATGTGTGGCCAGAGAGTCCTGGCTGCAAGATTAGTGTGTTTTGGGAAGTCAGGTGAGAGGGAAACAAGCATACCGAAAACCAGCCAAAGTAATTTCAGCACTGAAGAAGAAAGAGATGGGCTGGATGACCTGAGAACAGATTGATTTCACAGCTACTTGGGGAAGTACAGTTCACATACTCACATTCAGGAGTGGTTCATCACTTTTAATTATTGAGAGCACGCAGTATTTTCCATCTTATAAATAATTGTTTGCAGTTTTGGTAAAGCTAGTATTTTAGGGTGGATTTCCACAGGTTCTGCCATAGGTTCAATTGTCCAAATTAATGAAACAAGAAGAAAATGTGTAACTAAGTCTCAGTATGACACTGTGACTGTGTTAAATTCTTATAATCCCTTTCATTGAGAAGGTCCTTCCTTGAGCGTTCGTTATGGCAGGAATGATGTTGGAGTATGGCCTTTGTCTTTGGTGCAGAGAAAGCTGAAGGGAAAAGGCATCACACCTGCAAACAGGAGAAATGTGGCAGAAATAGCAGGAGGCAAGAGGCTGCACGGTAAGAATTAAAATTAGGAGTAAGTAAAGTTAAATTAGCAGGATCTGAAAGATGATACTTGAACCCTGAAGGAGGTAAGAAGGTTGGAGAGGAAATGAGAAGCATGGTTTGAGACTTGCATTTGTGCTCCATCATCTTCTACAGCAAAACCCAATGGCAAAATATGTTCATTTATCACACCCACACAAAGAATAACAGCTCGTGTCTGTAGACGGGTAATAGATGGTTACCTGTGCTCCTAGACATGACTTAACAATGAACCCAAAGTTCGAACTTGTTAGTGGTAATGTAATATGAGCTGTGAACTTTAATAAGTCTGGTTTCTGAAATGTTGAAACTACCCATCCAAAAAACTCTGTAAATTATGAATTCTCAAAATTAGTAAATAAGAGACACCCTTTGTCATTTGAAATATGATGTGGTCTCTAAATATGTGAGTAATTTTACTTCTGAAAAGAACATAGCTCATACATATATGCATATGCACAAGATTACTCTGTATTCTTATCCAAGTAAATTTAACCTTCAGATTCCCTTACTTGTCGGATGCTGATTAACACAGACTTATGCAAAAATAACAAATATCTTAATCCCAGGATCTACCACTAATCCATTTGATTTGCTGTTCTTCATTGGATGGCACTGTCCTGTCTTCACACCTGGTAGAGTACAGACAGCATAAGTTATCTTTTTAGGTTTCCCAGAACCTCATGTTAAACACACTGCAAAGAATCCAGTAAACGCTTGGAGTTAAGATAAATCTCCCCTCATCACCACTGTTCAGGTTTTCCCAGTACTTTGAGGTGAGGGAGTGGGTGCCACCAGACTAAAACCTTGAGAAAGGTGAGCCCCAGGATGTCCTCAAAAACAATGCTGATGAAGAACAGTGCAAAGTCTTTCACAAGTATGAGGTGAGGTGCTTGAACTTAGCTATTTTGAACACACTGAGCCTCATGTTCCCTGTAGCGTGTGAGGGGTCACTATCTCTAGGTTGTGATAGACACTGATTCATCAAACACTGACATTTGCATGAGCTTAGATCCCCTGCAAATTCTGCTCTGCAGACACAGTCACAGCAATAAGGGTCATTGCTGATAGCAAATCTCATATCTGTGTTTTCTCAAGTCTGTTCTTTGCTGTGTCCTTGTCGTAAGACAATGTTTGCTACTAAATACTACCACAAGGACTGTCAATACTTTTATTCCATCTGCATATTTTTGAAGCATAATTCCTTGGAAGAGAACCTTTCATCATGGGGAATGGGAAAAACACACATAAACACTGGAATTCTTTCTCTCAAAACCTCTGTTATTTTCTGGAGAGAAAATACAAAATAAACCTTCCCAATTTTACTCTAGGGTGGAGCGAAGACTTTTTTCTTTCAAATACTGCATAATTTTGGCTGTTGATTCAATTTTCACAACATTTCTGGAACACTTTTTAATTTATTCTATGTTTCTACACACCTCTCTGCAGCTCTCTAACTAAACCTGGGCAAGCCTGTCTTTTTCAGCATTTTGGCCAACAAATTAGGAATTTTGGCCAAGGAAATTAGGAATGCTGCTTTTGCCAGTACTCCAGGGGAAATATTAAGGAAAATAAAATAGAACAGTAGATATTTTCTCTAGCTGAAAAAATTCCACAAAAGGCAGCTGCACAATAATTCATCTTTTTCCCAGTATCAGATCATTGGATTCAAGGTTTTGACAACGCTTAGTGTCAACTGGAGGCAGGGGATTGCCGCGCTCCTCAGATAACACCACTTTCAGTCTGCTCAGAAGTGAGAAGCATTTTAAGCTCAAAAGAAGCATCTTGATTCATTTCAAATCTGTCCATGTACCATATTTTGTAAAATCAAAATTGGTTTTGGTTTCCAAATTGGACTCAAACTGTAACTTCTTTATCAGTCTTGTCTCCAAGGCTGTTTCTAGCTTAGCTATTGCTTCTTTTGCTAATTCCTAGGTGTAGTTTACATTTCTGTATGTAATTAATTGTATTTTATTCATTCACCTGCTTTTCTAAGCTATCTGTATCTTTCAAAACCTCTTTCTATTGGCAGTTAATTTACTATCCTTTTCTTTTTAATTTAATTGTATTTCCACATTGCTTTAGAAATCCCTTCATTTCTCATAAGATTCCTCATCTGCTCTGAGGACATTCTTAGTGTCTCTTATCTTTTCCTTAGAAATTATTTGTGGGTATGCTTCAGCTCATCATTTGGTTTATAAGTTCTAAAGTAATTTTTAGCTTCTCCTCTGTCTCTGAGTATCTGAGTAAAGGCTGCAGTGTGCCTTTATCAGGGCACACTGCAGCCATTGCATCACTAGAACCCTCTTGAGTAGGGGAATTCTCATTTTAGCAGGTCTTACTAGATTGGGTCACTTTGGCCTATTTGTTGCAAGGAAAAAGGAACACAACTACAAACCATGACCACATTGTCTTCTTAAGTGTTTTTAAGGACAAAGGGAAATTATATAATGGACTTCCTGCATGCTCCCCAGAAAGCATTCTGCAGCATTTTATGTTTTCAAGCCGGCTACTTGGTGCTGTTGGGTTTATAATTCATGTTCTGGCTCAGTTTGCACTGCAACCATATATATTTCAAATGAAATATGTCTGACACGGAGCGAATGCTGCACAGTAAAAAATAAAGTTCCTAAAGTACAAATTCATTAAGTATTTAAAACAACATCTAGTGATGCGCTGCTTCTATACATACTATCTAATGAAAGTGTTAACGCTGCAATCCATGTCAAAATAACCTGCGTTGGAATGTCTAGTGCTTATTAACGGTGTAGTGGGTGCTGAAATACAGAGAAAGATAACGAGCTGATGTTAGTGGACTGCACCGCACAGCCTGATTGTCCTGTCTTTGCACATACATCACATGATGGTGAACTTACTTTCAAGCTCTAGGAAGAATCCAGCATTACCTACAAAACCAGTTTTTCTTGCACATATGGTCTCATGAAACACCTCCACTCCAATAAATTGCCATTTTCATATGTTAAAAAACTAAACAACCCAAATGCAAAATTAGAAACTCACCTTCTAAAGATTAAACTGCATCCTTCATTCTTATAAATTAAGCTCTCTCTCTCTTATATACTGGCTTCATGGTGTTTTATAAAACCTAACTGTGTGGAGTAAGGAAGGAATTATCTATGAGAATTTAACTCACTGCGGACTAGATGGTTGTGATTTGAAGATTTGACTTCAGTTGAAGAGTCAGCAAATCCCCTGTGAGGCCCATTAACCTTGCTATGAAATTCCATTTTATCCTGGATCAGAGGGAGACTTTTAATAAAAACTATTCAAATAACTACTCTGCAATATTCTCATTCATGTGAGACCAAAAATGTCAAGATTCAGAATTAGTATTATCCTTTTAAAAAAATAGTCTGCCTGAATTCAGAATGTAAAGAATGTACAAACAGCTCTGTCACATTTGTGATACTGACCTGTTGAACTGTTGTCTATATAGAAATGGTCTCCCCCTCCAGCCTTGATGGATATGAGTCTCTAACAAAGGTAAGATGAGTATTCCAGCATGTTTATACTTCACCACACCAAGGGTCAGAAGCACATGCCATCGTGTAACAGTGATACAGCAGAAAATCAGCAGGACATGAAACATTCAGCACACACAAGGTTCAAAATCATCTTAGAAGCTCAAGCATATTTCCTAATTAAGAGACTATCAGGGGCACATTGAGTCTGTTCACTTTATAATCTGGCATCCCAACAGATTATCAAACAATTTTCTTGGGTACAAGTCATTATTTTTTTGTCACAGGATCACAGAATCACTGAATCATCATGGCTGGAAAGGACCTCCAGAGTCATCGAGTCCAACCTTTCTCCTATTATCTAGCCACTAGACCAGATCCCTAAGCCATTCAACACTGTCAGTCAAATTAGTCTGGAATATCTTGTGGTGGCTAATGATTAATATGTTGGCAAAAGTTCCATTAGTCAAGCATGAATGTAAAGGTTTTCTCCTTGGAGCATCAGGGTTTATGAAGGATAAAAGAGAAATTACTAAATAAATCCTACAGAACAAAAGTCACCACAGTTGTTGCTAACTCTTATGTCAAATCCAAAAGAAGAAATATTTCTCTTTATCCCTAACATGAAGTTATTGCAGCATGACTATATGTAGATAAGATAAAATAAACCCTACCGTTCATGAACGGAGCATAGGAATGAGAAGAACAGAATGGGAAAGAACAATGTACTGCTGGATATAAAGGCCATCGCCTCATATGCTTGGAACACATCACACACCCCTACAAACAAGCCTTTGAAAAGTCTGTGATGAAACATGCATTTACATTCTACTCTTGACCACGAAGGGTAATTATTACTTTGTATATTCAATTAATTATGAGATAAGGAAAAAAGTTCTTGTAAAATGCATGCTATAGGATATAGGATTAAAAGCTAATCACCATAAACAGGGAAGCCCCCCCAGAGTGCAGAGGAATCCTGCCAGGCTGAGAAACCCTGGTAAAATAGTGCATACAAGGTACACAGAACCACTTCTTTGAGACAATTCAAGCAGAGTGGTGAGACCTTTTTCCCTGGTGAGAAACCCACCGAGAGAAAAGACCAGTCACTCATGCTCAGCCTTGTTGAAACTCGAAACACGAGGTCCCACAGCCTCAGATTCATTAAAACTGGTGGATTCAGCTGCCTTTAACGTTTTAAATAAAGTACTCCTAAATGCTTATACCTCGAAGCAGTGACCCACTAGCACAGTGTTTTTCTAGCAGACCCCTACATCCACAATCACGTGGTCCACTTTATTTTAACAAGCCCCACTCTCCGTATCCATCCACATAATATAATTAGAAGAATCCCTTGGCAAATGTGTCAAGGATAATATGCCACATCTGTCATAACAAGAGAATTCTTGTACAATTGTCCCAAAAGGATGTAAAGCTGGTATTTTAATATTGGAATAAAAACTGTGGAGAGGGATCAGGAGTTACTGTTTCTAGCATAAGAAAATTAGAGGTGCATTATGCTGCCAGTGATCAAAAAGGATTGCTGAAAGGGGAAAGATGCCTCAAAATGAAAAAGGAACAAAAAGATCCTTAACTTTTCTCCTGTTGTGTTGCTGGGATAGTGTGTGACTGTTGATCAGTCCAACCAGCTTGATACAGACATTCTGATGTCTTACTCTGTTCGTGTCCTCTTCGGCTCCCTCGGAAAGTATTCCTGCATAGACACTGAACAACTCTAGTCTCTTCTTTCTCAAAAACCTGAGACTAAAATAGGGAATGCAAAGTTTCACCTGGAGATAGTGACACATTTACTGTCTCATGACACTTTCAGTAGAGAAGTGGGAAAATCCCTGGCCATAGAAATTAGACGGTTCTAAAGTTTCTTACCAAGTTATGATTGATAAAGTGCTAGCTAGATGCAAATGATCACCTCATTTCTTATACTTCCTTTGAACTGCATTCAGATCCACATCAAGGCAAAGCAGACATCCAGTTATCCACACAGGTTCCCTGAAAATTGTGCTGGTTGACAGTAGGTCAATCAAAAGCTAGGAACAGACAGAATATGACAGGGCACACCTCATCACATAGCCTGGGAGGGTTGAACCCGCTAGTTTTTCTGACCATGGGTTTGGAAAGGCATAGTGTTCTTCAGTTGCTGAGGCAATGTAAATGCTGTGAATTTGTTCTAGAACTTCACAAAGTGCTTAAATATTACAGACTAAAATTTCACTTCATATACAGAATCAAAAATCACAGAATCATAGAATCGTTGAAGCTGAAAGAGACCTCCCTTTCAAGACGACCCCCTACCACCTGCCAAAGCAGGACTGAGTCCAGGAGTATTTTCAGTATCCCCAGAGGAGACTCCATAACCTCTCTGGGCAGCTTTGTGACTTGCACTGGAATGTTTTTTCCTTATTTCTAAACAAAACCTCTTGTGTTCCAGCTTTGTGCCTGTCGCTCCTTGTCCTTTCACTGGTCACAAGTGAGAAGAGTCTGGCAACATCCTTCCTACAGCCATCTTTCAGACATTTACAGGCATGGACCAGGGCTCCTCTTATTCTTCTCTTCTCAAGGCTAAGCAGTTCCAGATCTCTTGACCCTCCCACCTAACAGAGATGGTCCAGGTCCCCCAGCCATCTTTGCTTCCATTCTCTGGATTGTCTCCAGTGGTTCCTTTTCTGTCCTGAAGTAGGGCATCCAGAACTGTACACAGTACTCCACATGTGGCCTCATGAGGGCAGGGTAGCTTACACATAGCTCTTGTTTTCTAGGAGCACAGAAGTTTAACAGAATATCCAGTAAAGTACTAAATATGACTTTGAAGCTACATCTGTGGTGAGAACCATCACTGTGAGCTTCCTGACATGTATGAAAGTAAAACCTGTGTAGGAATTGATCATCTCAATTTTTAAGTGTTCGTGTTTGAGCTCAGAAATTATTGAAAAACCAAAACCCTTAATTAAAGCCATGCAATCTTAGATATCCCCCTGAAAGGTCTTTGAACACGACATTTTCAAGCCATGCTTTGTCCTTGATCAACAACAATATGTGCATTGCGTTTGATAAGTGATATTTGGCTTTTTGTAGTTTAAAAACAGATTTCAACATCAAAAAGTGGATGTAGAAAATAGAAGAAAGACAATCTTCAATTATTCCAACAGCCAAAAGCTGAACTGAATCATATTTACCTAACAACAACATTTGAGGTGTTTGAAGAAGTTAATGAATTTTAACAAAATCCAAAGGCTTTTTTTTCTCTTCTAGTTTTCAGATCTGGAACGTCTTCTCGCTTTGGACTTAAGTGATGGTAGTTGTCAAAAAGAAGATGCATTCAGCAAGCAGTGAAAAAGTCAGAAGTGGAAAAACTGCCAAAGCAAACAATAATCTACATAAAAACACACTACAGTAATTTTTCATTGGCAGAGGTTTTTGTATAGTCTGTGTATAAAGGTTTTTTTTATTCTCATTGTAGCAGTTCGAGACTGACAACAAAACTAATTGAGGAACAGATTCACAATAAACTATATAAGGAAAATTTCATGCTTAAGGTGTCAGCCAGTAGTGAAGCTTTATTTTTCCATCATACTCTTCAACTTTATGCAGCACTCTCTACATTAATCTCTCTGTTCTCACTGTTTGCAGTAAAAACACATAAAATATTGTTATAATTTTAATACCATATCAAAGCAGTAAATACAGCAAGCCAAAGACTTTACTAAAAGTTCTCAGGCAGTAACAGCTCAAACCATGAACCTAGAAAACACCATGGGAAAGCATAAAGGCAAGGACAACCACAGTGACTTGCTCTTCTGAAAATAAAGCATGAGATATAGTCTAGTAACTGTGAGAGCTAAGCAACGCCTTTCTGGAGTAGAACTTAGTCCCAACGTTTTTCGCTCCCTTACACTGGTCTAAATAAAAACAGCAACAACAACAACAAAAAAGAAGCAGAAGATACTGAGGTCATAGGACACTAAGTTTCCTAGTTCTCAGATAAAGTGCTTCAGTTCAGATGCTCAAGTTGAAGCAAAACCCAGAAGACACCTGGGAAAAGTCTTATGGATTTCAAGGATAAACTATTCCCAGATTAGAAATAAATGGGATCCTGAAATTTCCTGTTTCTTATAAAGTTTTTATGGGAAAAAAGTCTTTCTAACATATAAGACTCATGTTATAGAATTAATCTTATCACTGTTTTACACTTTTGTACTTTATTGTTCAATTAAATAATACAGTTTATATTATTTATTTATTTTTATTTATTTATATTATTACCGTCCCCTCATTATTGACATCTGAAAAGTAAACTGTAAAATTCATCTAACTTGTCTATGACAGCAAAAAATTGTAAATGTGATCTGAGAGAGAGATTAATGTTCCTGAAGAGGCCATTCTGATAGTCACTTGTGCACAATTATGGTGCCAGATTATTCGCATAAGGTATTAGCACTGCGATACGCATACGTGTGCACTGACTGAAAATGAGAACATGCCTTTTCTCAGCCAGCAGTTTGCAGAAAACCACATCTGAATGAGACTCCAGCAGTATCTGTCTTTTAACTCAAATCTGACGTTGAAGTTACGTTGCTAAATACGATATGACAGAAACGATCCAGGTGAGACAGGACTGACACAGATATACCTGTTAGTGCTAGAATTTAGACAGTACTGGTTCAACTGCCTTAAGACAAGATTAAAATAGCAGCTTTGCACCTCTGGAGGACAAAGAATTTGCAAAACAAAAACTAACGACCTCAATTATACACCAACATGTTAGAAAATTATTGAATACGATGTTTTTCACGGAATGTCAAATATAAAAATAGGTTGAAGTGCAAGGTGTAAAAGTACTCCTTGAGAACTCTGGTGGCACCAAATCCAGAACAACTGACAACTACTCAAAACAGTCCAGGATTTAGACCTAAACACTTTGTGAACAGGAATATGAAAGGACTGGGAAATTAAATAAAATTACCCTCTAAGAAACCTTTAGTGTTCTGAAGTTCCAGTAGATTTGGTGTATATATTAACAAAAACTGAGGCCATTAAAACATGAGGGAGAAGAAACCACTCTTCACAGGCTGGGAGAAAAGGGTGAAATTCAAGGCTTTGGAGAAGTAGGGTTACGTTATGTGTTGTGCTTCTATCTTCATCTGTGACAGCCTGTACCATGGCATGCTGACAGACACCTGCAGGTGTTTGTCTAGCTGCCTGTTGAAACAACACAAAATTGTTGTGCCTGGATTTGAAGTAGTGGAAGAATAGGTGAAAGAATGTTGTGGGAAATTTTAAACAAAAGACTTGTAGATTTCTCAGATCAGAAACAAGAATAAAGAAAACAAATATAAAAGTTTACCAAGTGATTTAATTATTTGATAGAGTGAAAAAGAATGATGATTTTTATTATTTAAGGAAACACACAGCACTCAATATTCCTACACTGGGGGTAAAAGTAACACAGGCTTTCAAACACAGTCTGTTTTTTATTACTATTTACATATTTTTAAAGAGTAATGACTATTATTGGAAGGAATTGACGTGCTCTTTCTGTATTTATAAAAGCAAGGTCTCCCACTGGCTTTGGCACAGGCTATTTGTAGAGAAAGGATGCTGAGCTGGGCCCACAACAACGTGGTTTTATTTAAGCTATGATTTTCATTACTGCAGCTCATGTTTGTCATCTAGGGAGCAATTTGTTCCCTAATCCTATTCAATACGTTACACTTAGGCTATGTCTGTTCCGTGTCTTGGATGCGTACTGAAACACAGACAAAACTATCTCAAATGGATTTTACACCATACACCTAGGACATGGAATACTGCGCCCTTAGACCTGCTGTGTTTGTTCAGCCTCACAATGTTTTTGTCATTCTGTGCTGCTTACAGAGTCATGGCTATTAGCACATGGGACAGCTGGTTTGTACCGGACACAATATGCCAACATGCCTTGAATTACATCTTTGACTGCAGTGTAGACAGGGCAAAAGCAAAGTGCAAAGATTTAGGTCATCCTGGTGATTATATTGGTAGAGATAAAGCTACCTAGGGGCAGAAGGAAGACCTTGACTGAAGAAGGTATTAGTTGTCTCCCCATCTATGGGCACTTCCGACAGGTGATGAACTGGTGCAAAGATTGCATTGGTTAACATGACTACAGCAAAGGTACTGCTGTCTCACTGTGTCCCTTAACTGAAGGCTCATGATCTACCTGATAAACATCATGCTGCCTGATAAACCATCTCCAGTTTAACAAAATACAATGGCCAGCCGACTTAGTTTGAAAAAAACTATTTAGCTCTGTAGTGCTCAAAGTTAGGGCTTTCATTCAGTGCCTTGATGACAAATTCACCAAGAGAAAGAACACAGATGAAACAGTCTCATTTTTTGTTTGTTCGTTTCTTGCTTAGTGGCAGATAAGAACCTTTCAAGATTTCACGATACAAGGTATTGTGGTTTGAAAATTACCAGAATTTTCAGATTTACAGGCTTGTGCTTTCATGAAGGAAAGAAAACGTTCTGTGGCTTTAAGAGGACTTTCCCCCCCTCGAACTGTCCCGTGGTCAGGACGGTATAAAAGACCAGGGAGCGAGGTTCTGGTCCTCTTTTCCCGCTGGGCAGGCAGCCCGGGCACGGGGCTTGGAGCCTCGTGTTTCTTCTCCACTCCCTGCCTTGCTGGGGCGGGCAGCGAAGGGGCCTCGCCGGGTCCGCTCCTGTAACCGGCAGCTAGCCGGGGCGAGAGCTAGCCGCGGTAATACAGAGACCTCAGTACCGCGGGGACCGCCGCAGCCTGAAGCAAGAAGCGGCCGGG
>JAOXOE010000307.1:0-13949 GCA_028565055.1 Phoeniculus purpureus | reverse complement strand
AGGTGATCCTGCTGTTGCAGGCGGATTGGACTAGATGATCTTTTGGGGTCCCTTCCAATCCATTACGATTCTATGAATACTAAATATAAAACAAAGTAAATTGCAACACACAGCTAGCTGACTGTATGTTCTAATTATTGGAAAACACATCAGAACTGGTGTTTGTTGTTCCCTGAATATAAAAGACAGCAACTTTCTCCAGAAGGGCAGATTTTACACGCGTCTGTCAAAATTTGCAGTGATAATTTCAACAGTCATTTCTAGATGGAGAAAATCTAGACATGAAGTAGACTCTTTAGAGAGTCATAGAAGATGCTGGTAGAAGAAAAATACCTAAAGTTCATTAGGCCTACTTGTAGCATTTTTTATTGTCAGATATTGCTGGGTTTAATCCAGATTTAACTCATTTTGTAGAGACTTTGGAGGTGCCGAAATTCACATTAGATTACTTGTTTACAGTGTGAGGTTGTTTCACAGATATAGTCACTGACAACATTCATGCCTTGTTCTTCTAAAGCAATGTGATGACACAATTGGGGATCAATTACATATAATTAATAATGAATATAAAAATCCAAATGGTTTGTGGACCAAGCGTCTTCTTCCTGAAGTGCTAAGAACTGAGGCTGACACATGGATGATACTTTTTCCCTGTGAAAGACTGACAGTGTCCAGATTCCTGTGAGGGAGTGTGGAGGAAAACACTCCCTAGTTGCCTTCCCGGAGGCAGGCAACTTTGAGAGAGAATCTGGATTACATAGCAATAGATGTCTTGCTTCAGGAGGAAATTGTTGAAGCAGCAGCACAATGTAAGAGACAGGCTGCTTGCAAAAATTCTCTGAGAGGAAGATAGAGCTGTGTTATGTGTTTCAATGGGGCTCTCCCTCTCTGTGGACAGGCTGCTGCCAGTAATGAATTTAAGTTGGTGGAACTGTAAGTTTGATGGATAATAGATTTGGATGGGCTTTCCTTTTATTATGGACTTTCTCATTATATCTGGGTGTCCTTTCTGGATATTTTCTCATGAAAACATGCATATTTGCACATAAGGCATGGAAGTATAGTTGTACTGGCTCTGAAATAGCAGGAAAAGTCTGAAAAAATAGGAAAGTATAAAATATTAACATTCATGCTTTTTCATAGAATGATAGACACATAGAATGGCTTAGGCTGGAAAGGATCTCATAGATCATCTAATCCTACCTCTAATCCCTGCCATGAGTAGGGATGTCTCGTGACTGGACCAGGTGGCTCATCCAGCCTGGCCTTAAACATCTCCAGGGAAGGGGCATCCACCACCTCTCTGGGTAACCTATTCCAGAATGTTGCAACCCTCGTACTGAAGAATTTCTTCCTAAATTTTTGTCTAAACTTCTTCTCCTTCAGTTTAAAGCCATTTCCCCTTGTCCTATCACTGGGCGCTCTTGTAAAATGTACTGCTCCAGCCTTCCTGTAATTTCCCTTCATATATTGGAAAACTGCTGTGAGGTCACCCCAAAGCCTTCTCTTCTCTAGGCTGAATGATTCCAGCAACCTGAGCCTGTCTTCGTAGCAGAGGTGCTCCAGCTGTCATGGCCCTCCTTTGGACTCGTTCCAACACATCCATGTCCTTCTTATGGTGGGATCACCAGAACTGGATGCAGTACTGAAGGTGGGGTGTCATAAGGGCAGAGTAGAGGGGAAGAATCACCTCTCTTGATCTGTTGGTCATACTTTTTGCTATTTTGTGTAAAACAAGAAGGAAGATATTACCTATTTCTTGCTAAGCAAGAAAATTTCTTTCTTAGCAAGAAATAGGTGGTAAGTTTCTCCAGGAAAAAGAAGGTTGAATAAAAAGGCTGGGTAGTGTCATTTTATGCAAAAGAGCTACTTTTTAATTTCAGCAGTACCGTGAAGCAGAAACTAGAAATAAACACTTGTAATAATTAATGGAAAAGACAGGAGACATGTGGAGATCAATACATATTAGAAAATATGAAGTGTGGAAAATTGAAAATAGGAGTTGAATGTGTTAGGTAAAAGCCCAAGTCTCACAACACTCAGGATAATGGGGATTTCCCTGTTGTATGGGCCGGGGGGGAAGTGTTTGCATGAATGGTATTGAACTTATTTCAAGAAAGGTGCAGAAAATGAGGTGTTCAGAACTAAGAAAATTAGAAATTAGTAATTTATTCATATTACATTAAAAATATGAAGAACGCCCCATCTGCTGTGAATAGTTCTCTTCCAGTAGTCTTGAAAGAATTGGCTGAGGAAATCTCTGGGCTACTGGTGGTAAATTTAATGAGTTTTGGGACTCTGGGAATTCAAGAATATTGGAAGAGTGTAGGTGTTAGAGTACTGGTTTGAAAAGGAAGGGGAAGCACCATTAACCAGGTAACTAGATCTTTATAAAAATCACAGCATCAGAGAAGATTGGAGCAGCCATTTAGCTCCCCCTCTTCTGCCCCTAGGCAATGTGAGATTATGTAGAAACCAGGTCTGACAGTGTTTAAGGCGTCTTAAAAGCCTTCTGTAGTGGAGATTCCCCTGATTCCCAATTAGTCACCTCTTCTTTATAGCTGTAGGGGTAGTAAGTCAGGATTTTTGTGAGGTCTGTCATAAAACTTTTTACTGTCATTTAAATCCCTCCTTGCTTTTTGTCCATTAGCAGAGAACAGATTGTTTTCTTCTGCTTTAAACAGCCTTTTATACACTGGAAGACTGTTAGTGGATGGTTCTAATTTAACCTCCAAGGTAGAGATAACACCAGTGCACTCAGATCTTCCAGAACACACCCTTTCTAGAGGTCGCATTGTTGGTCATTGCTCTCCTGTGGTACCTTGGCAACTGATTCAGGTTTTTTTTTTTTGGACAAGAGCACTGAAAACCAGAACACAACACTGCCACTAAAGGCTTATAAATGCTGAAGAGAGGGGAAGGATTATTCTATGTATTTTGCTGGCTAAAATCCAGTTTATCTCAGTCAAACAGCGTTGTCAATACTTTGTTTACTGGATGATTTGCTATGACTCCTGTACACTTTCCCAGCAGAATTGCTATCTAGACAGGTGCTTCTCATCCTTTATGACTGTGCCTTGTTAATCTTGCCTAAACCAGGCAGCTGTTGCATGCAAAATAATAGAAATGCTGGAAGAGGATTTGATTGATACACGTATAATGAAAGCAAATTCATTTGCTTTATGGGCAAAAGGCCTTGCTGAAAACCTCAAGCATTTAAATACTTTTCCCCAACTGATTACGTGTTAATTGCCAAAGGTAACTTGCATATTGCGTATCTCACACTTCTTTTTGTCCTCCTCAAGCAGACGAGCCACAGAGATAATATGTTTGGGTTTTGTAAAGCGTGACAAAATGCCAAAAAATACCCCGACAATAAAAAGGTTACGGAATCTTCTAATAAATGGATTTAAAAAAACTGAGGACCGTAGTTTTCAGTGACTGTAAGTCTCAGAATTGGACATATTTCTTACATATCATTCCAATTGGTCAACATTTTTCATTAATAGCATGGAAATAGATAAAGAACCAATAGCTTACAAAAGACTAGTAAATAAAGTAAGATGATGTACAGATAGGGACCAGCACTTTAATAGAATCATAGAATGACCAGGGTTGGAAGGGACCATAAAGATCATCTAGTTCCAACTCCCCTACAGAGGCAGGAACACCTTCACTAGATCAGATTTCTCAGGGCCCCAGCCAACCTGGCCTTCAACACTTCCAGGGATGGGGCAGCCACCACTTCCTTGGGCAACCTATTCCAGCATCTCACCACCCTCACAGGCAAGCATTGTTTCCTAATGTCCAGCCTCCATCTCCCCTCTTCAAGTCTGTTACCCTTTCCCCTTGTCCTTTTGCTATACAGTTGTGTAGAAGTCAGCCCTTAAAAGTAAAATCTGTTTTAGTGTAAGCAAACAGATCTTTGTACATTGAGGAGCAAAAATGCAACCCAAACTGAAAAATAGTGGTGAAAGGGAGTGGTTCTGTAATGGACGGTGATCCTGATAGACTAATAACTGCCTGTGAGTGCAGTGCTGCAGTAAAACATAGGGTAATGTGACTTTGGCTATATAAACAGGATGTAAAAATGATCAGGATTCTTTATCGTAGTATATATTGTTAGAATGAATGTTTTTGTAATACTGCAGGTGGTCCTATTTTTTAAAATGAAACAGACTATACATCTTGAAAGAAAGGGCAGACAATTCAGAAGAGAGCAGAAAACTCTCTTGAGGGCTGGAAGTGAGAGACTTTAGAAACTTTCCATTTGTCTTACAGACTGATTGCAATCAATAAGTTAAAGGAAAACAAAGTGCCAGCTCTGCCCCTTACTGAGTATCATCTGTAATGACTGCCTGCTCTTCTGGAAGATACTGAAACTTCCCATCTTTCATTTAGGCAGATTGTATAGAGATGTGTAAAGAAAGAACAGGAGAAAAGAAACTGGTTAAATATTTGGAAGGTTTTCTTCTTTGTACAGACAAGAGAGTCCAGCACAGAACAACAAGGATGATGAAGGGATTGGAACATCCCCCCGATGAGGAAAGGCTGAGGGAACTAGGTCTCTTGAGCTTGGAAAAAAGGAGACTGAGGGGTGAGTCCATTAGTGTGTATGAATATGGAAAGGATGGGTGTCAGGAGGATGGAGCAAGGCTCTTCTCAGTGTCATCTAGTGATAGGACAAGGGGCAGCGCATGTGAGTTGGAACAGGGGAGGTTCCACTTCAATATGAGAAGGAACTTCTTCACAGTGAGAGTGACAGAGCACTAGAATGGGTTGCCTGGGGGTGTTGTGGAGTCTCCTTCTCTGGAGACGTTTAAAACCCACCTCGACATGTTCCTGTGTGACTTGATCTAGTGATCCTGCTGTAGTGGGGGGATTGGATTAGGTCGTCTTTTGTTGTCCCTTCAATCCCCAACATTCTGTGATTCAGAACAGTATTCTGGAATTAGAATTAAAATTCCACACTTTTAGTCATCAGAGCTCTGCTCATCATAATTTTAAACAAAACGGTTCCCTCAGGACTGGACAAAACCTCTGAAAAGATTAATTTCAATTGTAAAATCTAATAATAGCAGTGTAAGAGATGTCCAAAAAAAGAAAATTAAAAAAGGAGCTCAGTATGGCAGAGTGAGTCCTAATAATGGAATATCTCTTGCAGTATGTACTGCAAAACAAAGCTAAACATTTAAAAATTATAAGTAAGGGTTGTGTGGTGAATTAAAACAATAGGTTTACAACTGTATGCTCAAGTCTGTATATTATATTGGGCACGTGACAGTATCCCTAGTTTAGTTACTTAAAGAAGGGCATGCAACTGCTAAATGTAAGTTCTTTTTCTCCAAAGAGATTTTTTTTTTTTTAATGATCTTTGAGTCAATTTTGAATGACTTTGTAACAGGAAAACTATGTTCTTTCACTCATTCACTCAAACTCTTGTATTCTGTGTCACCTCAAAATCTGGCTGCTGCAAGCAGAAGTTGGAGGTTGGAAATGTCAGTAACATCGCTTGGTTGCAAACAATCTATTTATTACCTTTTTTATGCTGGCAGCTGATGGCTTGTCTGTAATGGCCACTTTGCATGAAGTGTTAAGATGAATGGGAGCACCTGTCTTATGAGGAGAGATTGAGAGACCTGGGACTTTTCAGCTTGGAGAGGAGAAGGTTATGAGGGGACTTAATCACTGTCTGTTAATCCACTAGGGCTGGGTGTCAAGAAGAGAGAGACAATCTCCTTTCACTTGCACCCTGTGACAGGACAAGGGGCAATGGGGAAGGAGCTGGAGCACAGGAAGTTCCACCTCAACAGAAGGAAAAACTGGAACAGGCTGCCCAGGGGGTCTGTGGAGTCTCCTTCTCTGGAGACTTTCAAGACCTATCTGGATACATTCCTGCGTAACCTGTATTTAGGTTTTATGATCCTGCTGTGCAGGGGGGTCGAACTCAATAACCCCAAGAGGTCCTTTCCAACCCTTAATGACCTGTGTATCTGTGCATGGGGTTTTTAATGGTGTATAAAGCGGTATAAATAAGTAAAAGTAGGTCTAAATATTACTCTTCCAGGATGTTTTTCATTTTAAACATGGTATGCGTAATGCCCACAATCTTTCTCGACTCTTTACACGTGAATCTCCAGGCCTATTGAATCTTTCACTCTTCTGCAGTCAGAGAAGTGTTCATGTCTGTAATCCAGCTGTTGTATACACGTGGACATTCCTAGTTTGGATTTGTTTGACAGACTGAATTTTCTGCCAAGGAGCTGCAAGTTGGAAACTTCTTGGCAGTGCAGGTTTTTCTGCCATCAGGTCTGTGCTGCTGGGGATAGACTGCTTCTTAATTACCTCATTTAAAGATAGCTCGGGTATCTCTGTCCCACACTGAAGTATATCATGTAGATATTTGCAAGCCACTGAAGCATGCAAGGATTTTATTACTTTATCCATGTGCTCGTTTATGTCATTGGCCCTGTTGATGTCACCATTTTACTGGGGTTTGTATTTCTTTGCCATAAACGTGATTTTTCCTTGGTCTGACAGTGTTTGCACAGTATTGACTGATAGTTACTTCATGTCTTGTGAAAAAAGTACTGTTGGAAAGGCAGCCTTTTGAATTTTTATAGTTTTCACATCTGAGTCTGAAGGTGGTACCATTCTGATTCTGGTTAGTAGGTTTTGGTTGTTTGAATTCTCCAGTTTGAGGTTCTGAGAGATTGGGTGGCTGTAGGTGAGCATACAGAATCATAAAATGCTTTGGGTTGAAAGGAGCCTTTAAACTTAATCTAGTCCAAGTCCCCTACAGTGAGCAGGGACATTTTTAACTAGATCAGCTTAGTATATAAAATGTATTCCAAAAACATTGTATTTTAACAAAATATAGTTACTTCATAAATGTGTACAAGAAATCTTATTAGATCATGATTAAACTAATTGTAAACTTAGCATACTTTCAGTGATGAATTTGCTTTTGTTGGGATGTGTTTAAGCTTTTAGCTTTCAAGTAGTACATCATTAATTTAGGCGAGAAATTAATTGATTCAGACTCCACTGAAGAAATGAATTAGTTTTCCTTTCTGTATTTAGGTGTCTGTTCTATGGAATTAGTAGTTTTAAATACCTGGATAAGATCTATGAAACAACAGTCCTGCTGTCACAAAAATTGTAATACCGAAATGACACTTCAAACCTCAATGCTGTTTGTAGTAAGAGTTCATTTCTGCTTGGAGATCCATAGGCTTTGCAGTATCATGTAGTGGTTTCCATTTATTCATTTAATTATGTGTTAAATAATTAAAATACTATCAGAGTAGCACTTGTTAAGTAGTAAGATAGAATCATAGAATCATTAGGGATTGGAAGGGACCTCGAAAGATCCTCCAGTCCAATCCCCCTGCCGCAGCAGGATCACCTAGACCAAGTCACACAGGAACACATCCAAGTGGGTCTTAAACTACCTCAGTTGAAAACAGAGATTTACAAAGGTGGATTTACAAATACCCATGTTTACTGGGTGGGGAGAGGAAGGGAAGAGAGATGGAGAGAAGACAACCTCCAAAGATGAACTGAAGTATTCTCAGAAACCAGCTGAGCATTTGGACTTATCTATCACGATGAAATACCTAAGCCAAGAGGCTTCATTCTTTTGGAAGTGACCGGTTCCCAGTACATTAAAACTTGAAGATCTTCACAGAAAACTGCATCTCAGGACAAATAGGCAGTATTATGAGAGTAGTGAATCACAGCTTTTTAAGGATGCAGAAGGCAGCAACAGGCTCAGTGGAAATAGTGATTCCACTTTTTGAAGGAAAGTAAGGCTTGTAAGAAATTGTTTAGTTTACCTTGGAGTTATTCACAAACTGGTGAAGTGGGAAAGAGTTGGAGAGCAGAATCCTCCCCTCTCCTTTGCTGTATTAGTTTCTTTAAATCATAATCAATAGAATGGTAATAGAACATTAGAAGGGACCGCTGAAGATCATCTAGTCCAACCTTCCTGGCTAGAGCAGGTTCTCGTAAAGCAGATCCTATGGGTCTCCAGAGAGACAGACTTCACAACCTCTCTGGGCAGACTGATCCAGTGCCCTATTACTCTCACTGTAAAAAAAAATTCCTTGTGTTTAAATTGAACCTCTTAAGTTCCAGTTTGTGCCCAGTGCCCCTTGTCCTGTTGCAGGGCACCACCAAGAAGAGTCTGGTCCATCCTGCTGACACTCAGCCTTTAGATAGTTGTAAGCACCGACCACATCTCCCCTCAGTCTCCTCTCCTGGCTAAACAGCTACAGCTCTCCCAGCTGCCTCCCAAGGCAGAACTCCAGCCCCCTAATCATCTCAGTGGCTCTGTGTTGGACACTCTCCGGTAGCTCCCTGTCCTTGAACTGGGCAGTCCAGAGCTGGAGGCAGATGTAGTTTAACCAGGGCAGGGTAGGGTGTGCTGTGAAAGCAATGTGTAGGGAACAAAAATCCTGCTCCTGCCCAAGCAGAGAGGGCTTTATCCCCATTAAAGCTTCATTTGGTTAATGTTGAGCTTGTTACCTGACTAAATTCACTGATAAGGCTATTTCAGTTCTAAGTTAAAAGCCAACGTTCGTTCAAACACGGAGGAAGTCTAATTGTCACTAACACAAAAGGCAAAGCAAGATGCTAGGTCAAGTTTTCTTGAACAAGCTCGTGAATTCATACAGGTTCCTTGCCACTGTGCCTTTTCCATAAGGCAAACCCCCATGACCTGGCTTCTGCTTTATAGAAACGTGGTGTAGACAGCCATAAATTGATAAAAGGTAGAAGCTGCACAACAGCATAAAACCCCCAAATATATGGATAGCAGTGCCGTGTTCCAAACTAATAGATTCAATTTTCTCCACCATTTAACCGTCCAAAGAAGAAGTGGAATCTGTGGGCCTTAAAGAAGAACTGGAATCCGTGGGTCTGAAAAAAAGAACAGAGTGTTCAAAACATGCCAACTCGATAATTAAAATAAACGGCCCTATAAATACTTAATTCTATGCTTAGATCCAAATTTACATTGAAGTTAGAGGGTCAGATGAAATGATTCCATTAGAGGGCAGTAGTACATGTAGGTACAATGTCTCCTGTATTACAGGTTCTGTTCCCAGTCAGCTTTCTTACCAGTGTGAACTGTATTCTGTATAATTTTAGCATTATAAGTGAAAGGAATACCAAGACAAAGCTAACGTAGTTTAGCACATTCCAGTAAGGCAGAAGCATGTTGTAGTATATGATTACTGTAATGCACACCCTGATGTATATATTAAAATGCTCAAAATTAATTTGACAGAAGTGATGCAAAATACATGCAGTGGCTTTCAGCACGGCGATATTACAGCAGTTCTAAGACTGTTAGTCTCTCTCTGTTCTTTCTAAATTTTGAATTTGTACTTTGTAAAACTTATTTCTGGGAAATGTATGGGATTTTTCGAAAACAGCTTCCTTTTGAAACTCTATTTTGCTTTGTGTTATTAGCTTTAACTTCTTTATCTTGTTAGCTTTAATGCTTAAGTCCGCATGCAGACTTTCTTGGTTTCCAGGCAAGTGATTGCAGAAATTTCATTCTGCAGAGAGTTCATTGCAGAGCTACAAGGAAGATTTGGGGTCTGGAACAACTGCCTTATGAAAATTGGGACTTTTTAGTTTGGACAAAAGAAGGCTACAAGGGGATTAGTCACTGTCTATAAATACTTGAGTGTTGGGAGCCAAGAAGGGAATCCTCTTTTTTCAATGGTGTCACACAGGACAAGGGGTGATGGATGCCAGCTTGAACACAGGGAGTTTCACCTCAATCTGAGGAACATTTTCTTTCCAGTCAGGGTTATTAACTATTGGAAGGGGGTGCCCCAGGAGGGTGTGGAGTCTCCTTCTCTGGAGATGTTTCAGACCCAGCTGGATGCAGTTTTTGTAGTTGATTGAAGTTTTTTAGGTGTTTCTGCTTTTCAGTAATTCATACTGCGAGATGGGAGGAGGACTGTTGCAGACCAAGAACTAAATAGCTTTTGGATGTAGGTGTTGGCATGGCATCTGTGATTTGTTAAAAGTGTGCTCAGTTCTGTTAAAAGGAAAGGATGTGGAGGTCCTCATAGAGCCTGGAAATTGGTTCCTGTTTGAAATCAGTTATATAATATTTTGTGTGTGTATATAAATGCTGATCATGTTCATTTGTCTTGGGAAAAAAACAAAACATGCTTGAGCAGGAGCATTGGACCTGATGGCCTTGATAGGCCCCTTCCAACCCTAATAAACTGTGTAAATGGTGTAAATGAGCATGCTTGTTCAGGCACCTTCTAATGAATAAGTGTTGGTGCAGTGTGTTGTGAACGGGCAGTGATTTCTGCAAAGGATTTAGGTTTTGTGTGAGTAATATCTTCTGAGATATTTGGTGATGAAAAGTAAGCCCAAATGTTCTATTTTTATTCATACGCAAACATTTTGATTCCTGCAGATGCACCTGGCTAATGTGGCTGGTTCAATTCATAGCAGTTTAACATTTTGCTGTGTTGTATAAGGCTAATCTGAGCAATACCGCAAACATACCATTTCTTTTTCCATTTTCAGTTGTGTTACTTGATACTACAGTTGCCCTTGGAGAACTAGGATGGAAAACATTTCCTTTAAATGGGGTAAGTCACTCTTTTGGTCTTTTGGCTTTATTGTCTTCTTGTTGACATTCTGATGCTCTGGAAGTGAATGGCTGTTATGTCTGGCTGGATATGCTTGCAATTTGGAAAGAAATTAATTGTTCTCAGGGCTGGAGCAGCCTGTGTTGTGAGTAGGAATAGCAGACACAAGAATGACATGAGTACCCCTTATTATGCCTTTGTCTTGCCTTTCTGAGTGTTAAGAATCTCTCTTACTTTAAATCTGATTCTAACTGTTGCATATAGTAGAGTTTCATATTAAACATTCCTACACTGGCGGAGTGTGGTTTTGATTACTCGTTTTTGTAAAATAAAAGGAAAAAATATATTGTTGGTTTTATAACCTGAATGATTTCATGATTTAATAGGGACTTCAGCATCTGGTAAAATAGTATCAGCTTAGCTAAATCAGAAAAACATTATCAACATGTTAATGCCATTAAATCAGTTCAGTGATTTAATGCCGTTAAACTGGTTTAAACTGTTGGAAATACTGAAATGTTTTTTTCCTGATCATTCTGGATTCAAGTTTACTGTTCCAGTCTAATGATTTAATGTCGTTAAATCCAGTCTAATGATTTAATGACATTAAAGTGGTTTAAACTGGTGGAAATACTGAAATGCTTTTTTTTTCCTGATCATTCTGGATTCAGGTTTACTCTTCCAGTCTAATGTCTTGTGTGGGTTCACTGTGCTGTTAGAAAAGATTGCCGGAGGCACTTGACATTGTATGTGGTCCCAGAGTGTTAGGGGTGTCTGGTGTTCTTGGAGATGTTGTATAGCCAGGTCAGTGTGGGGAAGAGGAGCATTTTTACTCTTTGAAGTTTAACTGTTTTACACTTCCAAATCCTGTCTTCTATTTCCACCCAGCTAATGGATGTAAGAGAAAACCAGAAGCATTTGTAGTTTCACTTCTCAGTTAAGCTGTGGTATACTGGAGCATTTAACACCTGTATTGGCTTCTAGTTCTCATGTCACTCTACATATTTTACATCACTTATTTTTATATTAGCTGGTATTACCTTTTAATTCTTGTGTATGAGGCATATAATTGCTTGTTTCTCTGAAATGAGCTTAGACAATATGGTTTTCCCTAGTGAAAAACCTTATTTCATTTTTAGTTATGTTTTGTCATCTGTTCCAGAAGGAAAATTGTCTGTCCTCAGCACCTTAATAATCCATTTTTATAAAATGCCTTCTGTGTCTCTGCCCTCAGGGATTTCAAGCAATGTGACATTTCTTAATCTCAGTCTATTTTCAACTTTAAGGATTACTTTTTTCGGGTTTTCCAATTCTTTGTGTATTCCTAGACATAAATTCAGTCTGTTACTGATACTTGTATGTTTTACATTCTGTGTGCAGTCTCACGCAGTCTCACTTACAATTCTGAAAGTTTTATTTCCTTCGAAAATACTAAACAAAGCAAACACTTCCTACGCTATGATGAGAAAACACAGTGAGGAATTTCTTTTGCTCTAGGTTTGTGAGACGCTCCATTGAAACTAAGAGACAGGCTGGTGTTTGCAAAGCACGCGCAATATAATTTCAGTTATTCTGTAAATTCTCAAGAGCTTTAGTTGCTCCAATAACAACCGCGGTATACAAGCACCAAAAAAAATCTGCCCTCACAGCTGTTCCGTCAGCTCTGTTTTGATTGGCCATACGTACACTCAACACTAATTCTGCAGCATATTGAGGTTTCCAGGTGTCTGAGGACTTTTGATGTGTTTCGAGAATTGGCAGCACTTACTAGAATACAAGGAGTTTACATTTGAATCAGTACTTGAGATTAAACTATTAGAGAATTGCCCAAATAAGTAGAATATGCTGGGATTTTTTAAAGCAGTTGGGAGTGGAAGAAAAGTGGTTGCAGCACGAGGAAGGCTTACAAAAAGAAGGACTCCTGTGAAACAAAATAGGCGGAAGAGGCTGGTGTGAAAACTGAGAGCACATGGATAAGTGTAGTGTGGAGATGCAGGTAAAAGAAGCATGCATGTAGCTCTTGTTAGTTAGGAAATGTCTGAACACTGATGAATTAATATAAACAGGATAGATGGGCACTATAACAAAAATTTCTGAGCAAACTTTTTGGGAGGTTGTACAGGTGAGAATATATGATTTGGAGACGTGCAATCCATTTAATTAAGATACTGTAAGATACTGGTCGCTCTTGTTAGACAGCACCTTGAGTACTATGTCCAGTTTTGGGTGCCACAGTATAAAAAGGATATTAAGGTGCTGGAGCAGGTCCAGAGAAGGGCAACAAGGCTGGGGGGAGGTCTGGAAAACAAGCCCTGTGGGGAACAGGTGAGGGGACTGGGGTTATTTAGTCTAGAGAAGGGAGGCTGAGAGGAGACCTTCTTGCTCTGTACAGCTACCTCAAAGGAGGTTGTAGCCAGACTGGTGCTGGTCTCCTCTCTCAAAGTCCTAATGATAGGACAAGAGGAAGTGGCCTCAAGAGGAGGTCAGTGGTCACGGGAGGTTTAGATTGGATCTTAGGAAGAAGCTCTTTCCTGAGAGAGTGGCTGGGCACTGAAACAGACTGCCCAAGGAGGCGGTGGAGTCACTGTCCCTGGAAGTGTTTAAAAACCAAGTAGCTTGAGGCCATGGTCAAGGGGTTAGGGAGATGTTGCTATGAGGGCTGGACTTGATGATCCTGGAGGTCCTTTCCAGCCATGATGATTCTGTGATTCTATAACTGGAAAGGCAAGAAACAGTTCTCACAGTGGAGTGAAGAAAAGTGCCTTAAGTCAACATTTCAGGAGAGGCTGCAGTGAACAGCAAGAGCTAATGGTGGTGCTGCACCTCTAAACTGGTGCAGACAGAAGGAGCAAACAAAACCCCCAAATAGTGGACACAAAAGACTTACATGAAATTAGAGATCTTGCTCTCACTTTCTGAGAGTTAAGCAAAAGTGCAGAATAAAATTGTTATTTGCTGATTTTTTTTTTTTTTTGGATGTAATGTGTTTCTGACTAAACAGAGTCCAGTTGGACTCAATGACCTTTGAGGTCCTTTCCAACCCCTCATGATCTGTGTATATTTGTTTTGGTATTTGAACATACCAAAAATTGCATAAAGCTATTAAAATATGAAAACCTACGTTACTTTGGCTTATAAAATATTAAAGATACTAGAGTTAGAAAGGTAACTGGAATGTATTTCCAAGCTGTTGATATTTAAGTTATTCAGGGGTAGTGTACCTTAGATAAAGGTAAGAACAAAATCATATAATCATAGAATCATTAGGGATTGGAAGGGACCTCGAAAGATCATCTAGTCCAATCCCCCTGCCATGGGCAG
>JAOXOE010000305.1:0-10048 GCA_028565055.1 Phoeniculus purpureus | reverse complement strand
CCCCCAACCCCCCCAGAGGAGATCATGGTGCCCCCCAGCCTCACTCCTGATGCCCTCAATCCCAACTTGATGCCCCATAACTCAGCTGGGTGCCCCATAACCACTTTCCATCCCCCCGACAGTGTCACCACCCCCTACAACGCGGACTTTGACGGCGATGAGATGAACCTCCACCTGCCCCAGTCACTGGAGACACGGGCGGAGATCCAGGAGCTGGCCATGGTCCCCCGCATGATTGTCACCCCTCAGTCCAACCGGCCTGTCATGGGCATTGTGCAGGACACCCTCACAGCCGTCCGCAAGTTCACCAAGAGGGATGTCTTCCTTGAGAGGGTGAGGACAGGGGGCTGCAGGGACCTGCTGGCATCTCAGGAGGTTCCTCACGTGGTCCACAGTCAGGTTTTGAGGACATAAGGAGATGTTTATGGGGTTTGAGGAACCTTCTGGCATTTCAGGAGGTTCCTCACGTGCCTCAGGGCCACTTTATGGGGCTGGGAGGAGGTTCTGAGACCTTTGTAGGCCTCAAGAGGTTCTCCAGGAGTTCTAGACCCACAGTTTGGGGGCCTAATGAGGTTTTTATTGAGTTTGAGGAACCTTCTGGCATCTGAGAAGATTTTCTCAGATGCTCTAGAGTCACTTTTTGAGGCTGTATGGAGGAGTTTTGGGGCTATAAGGAGGTTTTTATGAAGTTTGAGGAAGTCTTCTTGGACCTCAAGAGCTTCTCTGGGAGCTCTAAACCCACAGTTTGCGGATGGAAGGAGGTTTTGAGGAACATTCTGGCATCTCAGGAGGCTTCTGAGCTTCTCCAAACCTCCCAGTCACCCTCCAACCATCATTCTGGGAGCAGTTGTGGACATTTTAGGGTCCTTGATGGACACTTTGGCCCCCCGGTTGGAGAAGCTGGATGCTCATGGGGTTGTCCCCGCAGGGGGAGGTGATGAACCTGCTGATGTTCCTCTCGACGTGGGATGGGAAGGTCCCTCAGCCGGCCATCCTTAAGCCTCGTCCTCTGTGGACTGGGAAGCAGATCTTCTCTCTCATCATCCCTGGCCACATCAACTGCATCCACACCCACAGCACCCACCCCGACGATGAGGACAGTGGCCCCTACAAACACATCTCTCCTGGGGACACTAAGGTGGGCTGGGGTGGCCCAGGAGGTCCTGGGTCTGCAAGGGGGGGGTTGGTGGGACCTCACCGGGGGTTGGTGACATCTCAGAAGAGTTTGGTGGGACCCCAGGATGGTTTGGTATGATCTCAGGAGAGGTTGGTGGCACTCAGGATGATCTGGAGATGTTCAGAGCGACTTGAGTGGGATCTAAGGGGTTTTGGTGGGACTCCAAGGTGATCTTAGAAGGTTTGTTGGAACTTGAGGGGGATCTGGAAGGATTTGGTGGGACTTGAGTGGGGTCTGGAAGGGTTTGGTGGGACTTGAGGCAGATTTGGAGGGGTTTGGTGGGACCTCAGGGTGATCTAGAGGGGTTTGTTGGAACTTGAGAGGGATCCGAGGGGGTTTGGTAGGACTCCAGGATAGTCTGGAGATGCTTGGTGGGACCTCATGGTGGTACATATGGGTGTGGTGGGACCTCAGAATGATCTAGAGATGTTTTTGTGGAGCGTTTGATGCCTTGAAGCCACCTTGAGTTGACCTTCAAGCTGTTGTCCAGGTGGTGGTGGAGAATGGGGAGCTGATCATGGGGATTCTCTGCAAGAAGTCCTTGGGCACCTCAGCTGGCTCTCTGGTCCACATCTCCTACCTGGAGATGGGCCATGACACCACCCGGCTCTTCTACAGCAACATCCAGACTGTCATCAACAACTGGCTCCTCATAGAGGGTCAGCAGCCACAGTGGGGGGTGGGGGTTGTCCACGGCCACGTGATGGGACCTCAGGGTGGTTTGGTGGGACCTCAGGATGATCTGTAGATGTTTGGTGGGATCTCAGGAGGGTTTGGTGGAAGCTCAGGGTGATCTGGAGATGTCTGGTGGGACCTCAGGGTGATCTAGATGGCCTTGATGGGACCTCAGGGTGATCTGGAAGGGTTTGGTGGGACCTCAGGATGATGTGGAGATGTCGGGTGGGGGTGAGGGCATGTGGGAAACACCTCAGCCCTCACCTATGGGCACCTTGGGGTCTTCTGCTGAGGGCTTGGACCTCCATTATGGAGTCAGTGGGGTTCCAGCTAGCCTTGGGCCTCTGGATCTCCCCTGGGGTGGCCAGAGGGGTTGGAGTGGGGGTTAAGGTCACTCTAGGGTGGGGGAAGTACCTAACTGACTACCCCCACCCCATTTCCAACCCCCTCCCCAGGTCACACTATCGGCATTGGGGACTCCATTGCTGATGCCAAGACCTACCAGGACATCCAGAACACCATCAAGAAGGCCAAGCAGGATGTCATTGAGGTGGGTTTAGGGTTCCTCATGGGTTGTTTTGTGGTTCTTCAAGGCTTTTATGGGGTTTCTGAAAGTTTCTTTGATGTTCCTCAAGGTTCGTATGGGGTTCCTCTGGACTTTTATGAGGTTCCTCAAGATTTTTATGGGGTTCCTAATGGTTTTCTTGGGGTTTCTCAGGGTTTTGAGAGATTCCTCAAGGTTTTTTTGGGGTTCTTCAGGATTTTTTGGGGAGACCTCTCACTGCTTGGATAGGCTCCTGGCAGTTGTGGGCTGTCCCCCACAACTTGCCCCAGGAGACACCTTGGGGTGCTCCTGGGGGTTTTGGGGTACCCTCTTAACACTCAGATGGCCTCACAGGTCATTGAGAAGGCCCACAACAACGACCTGGAGCCAACCCCGGGCAACACCCTGCGCCAGACCTTTGAGAACCAGGTCAACCGGATCCTCAACGATGCCCGAGACAAGACGGGCTCCTCCGCTCAGAAGTCCCTGTCCGAGTACAACAACTTCAAGTCCATGGTGGTGTCAGGCGCCAAGGGCTCCAAGATCAACATCTCCCAGGTCTTGGGGGGCTCCACCAGGTCTTGGGGGGGGTTCCTGGGGGGCCTGGTGGCTGTTAGGAGATTCTCAGAGAGGTTCGAGAAGGTTCTAGTGGGGTTTGAGAAGGTTTTGGAGAGGGGTTTGAGAAGGTTCCAATGTGGTTTACTGGACCTTCTCAGCATATTCATGGGAGGTCCATGAGCATCATCTCCCAGCTCTTGGGGCCCTCCATCAGCTCTTGGGTGGCCCTGGGGAGGTCTAGGAGAGGTGTCAGGAGGATCTTGTGAGGTCCATGGACGTTTGGTGGACCAAGTTGACCATCAGGAGGTCCAGGTTGACTTCCAGGAGATCCAGATGGACCTTGTGCATCATCATGTGGTCAGCAATGACATTGACCTCCACCAGAACCTTTTCCCATCTAACTTGGGGGTCACCACAGCCCCTTGAGACCTTTTCTTTGGACATCTGGGGCCCTACCTAAGAGATTCGGTGGTTCAGGTTGACCTCCAGGAGCTCCAGGCTGGCTTCCAGAGGTTCAGGTTGACCTTCATGAGGTTCATGTTGACCACCATGATGTTCAAGTTGAACTCCAGGAGATGCAGATGGATCTTGTGGACCATCACACTGTTCCTCCCCCATTATCCCCACCACCCCTAGACTTGAACTACCTAGAGAACAAACAGCCATTATGTGGTCTGGAGATGTCCTAGACCCCATCTCATCACTCAAAGGTCTTTTCCACCCCCTGCTACAGGTCATTGCGGTGGTGGGACAGCAGAATGTTGAAGGCAAACGGATCCCCTTTGGCTTCAAACACCGGACGCTGCCCCATTTCATCAAGGATGACTACGGCCCCGAGAGCAGGGGCTTCGTGGAGAACTCCTACCTGGCCGGCCTCACCCCCACCGAGTTCTTCTTCCACGCCATGGGTGGCCGAGAAGGTCTCATTGACACTGCAGTCAAGACAGCTGAGACCGGTCAGTCCCACCATCACTGCTGGAGATGGTTGTTGTCTCCATGTGGGGGCCACCAAGAGGGTTCTTGGGGTTGGAAATGAAGTGTTGGCCCCAAAGAGTGAGGATTCTGGAGGGGTTGGGATCAGAACCCCCCCTGCCCCGAGATGCCTCCTGGGAAGCTTCAAAGGTTCTTCAGGAGATCCAAAGGCTCCATAGACATCACCTGTATTCTTTGGGGTCTCCAAACCCTCCTTAGATGCCTCCTGCAGACCCATAATATTCCTCAGAACTTCTCAAATCCTACTTAGGTGTTTCCTAGGTTCTTCAGGACCCTCAAACCCTCCTTAGATGCCTCCTGGCTTCCTCAGAAACCCCTCAAACCCTCCCTAGATCCCTCCTGAGGATCTCAAATGTTCTTCAAGACCTCCAAACTCCCCTTAGACCCCCACAAACCCCCCTTAGATGCCTCCTGGATTCCTCAGACCTCCCCCAACCCCCTCTTGGATGCCTCCTGACTTCCTCAGACCCTACTCAAACCCCCCTTAGGTGCCTCCTAAGAAGTTCCTCCATCTTCTCCACTGTGTCCCACTGCAGGTTACATCCAGCGTCGGCTGATCAAGTCCATGGAGTCAGTGATGGTTAAGTACGATGCCACCGTCCGCAACTCCATCAACCAGGTTGTCCAGCTCCGTTACGGAGAGGATGGGCTGGCGGGGGAGAGCGTGGAGTTCCAGACCTTGGCCACCCTCAAACCATCCAACAAGGCCTTTGAGAAGAAGTAAGTGACCACCCACTTCTGGTGGGACCACTGTGCTCTGTGGGGGGAGGTGGGAGAAGGTTGTGGAGGTGGGAGAAGCTTCTGGAGGTGCCAACAGGTTCTTGAGATGCCACCAAGTTTCTTGAGGAATGACGAGGTTCCTGGAGGTGCCCTCAAGTTCTAAAGGTGCCACCAGGTTCCTGCTCTGGAGTTGGAGGCAACTTGGGGTCTTCAAGCTGCTTCTTCTAAGGGTTTGACCCACCTTGGGGTCTTCCAAGCTCCTTCTCCTCAACCTGGGTCTGGTTTTGATGGCCCCCAAGCTTTTCCTCACCAAGTTGAGACCAAAGTTGTCCTCCCAAAGCTTCTTCTCAACTAGGGTGATGTTTTGGTGTCTCCAAGCAGTTCATCTCCAAGTTGAGACCCAACTTGACTTCCCAGAGCTTCTCCTGACCAAGTTGAGACCTGGGATAACCTGGCCAAGGTTCTCCTGACTTGATGGCCCTGCTGTGGTGTCCCCCCCAGGTTCAAGTTCGATTACACCAATGAGAGGGCTCTGCGCAGGACCCTGCAGGAGGAGCTGGTCAAGGACATCATGTCCAACGCCCACATCCAGAATGAGCTGGAGCGGGAGTTCGAGAAGATGAGGGAGGACCGTGAGGTCCTCAGGGTCATCTTCCCCACTGGCGACAGCAAGGTGACTCCTCACACCTTCCTGAGGTGCTCCAGAACCCTCCTGAGATACCCAAAGCCTCCTGAGATACCCCACATCCCCCTGAGATGCTCCAGAACCCCATTGAGATGCTCCAGAACTCTTGGAGATACCCCAGAACCCCACCCAGGACACCCCAAACCTCCCTTGAGGTACTCCAAAACCCCCTGAGATACCTCAAAGCCTTCTGAGATACCCCAAACCCCCACACAGGACACTTCAAACTCCCCTTAAGGTGCTCCAGAATTCTGAGGTCCTTTAGCACCCCCTGAGATGCCCCAGAACCCCCCTGAGATACCCCAACACCCTAGCCAGGACACCCCAAACTCCCCTGGAATTCTCCAGACCCCCCTGAGGTACCTCAAAGCCCCTGAGGTCCTCCAGAACCTCCTTAGATACCCCAAACCCCCACTCAGGACACCCTAAACTAACCTTAGGTACCCCAAAACCCCCCTGAGATACCTCATAACCTCCTGAGGTCCTCTAGAACCACCCCTCTGAGATACCCTAGAATCCCTTTCTCTTGATCTTCAGGCACCATCCGTGGTCCAAAGTTGAAGAATCCAACCCAAAATGTCCAGTTTCTGGAGCTTTCTGACTCAGGTTTTGGGGTCTTCTCCTCCTCTTTGTGGTCTTCTCCAGCTTTTTGAGGTCTTCTTCCTCTCACCCAGGTTGTCCTCCCCTGTAACCTCATGCGGATGATCTGGAACGCCCGGAAGATCTTCCACATCAACTCCCGGCTGCCCTCTGACCTGCACCCAGTCAAGGTGGTGGAGGGTGAGTTGACAGTCCTCAAGACTTTGGGGGGGACGGACTTGTGGGGCTGGAGATCCCTCCTGAAGGTTCTAGAGGCTTTTCAAGAAGGTTTTTGAGGTTCTTTAGGTCCCTCAAGAACCTCTTGTGGAACCTATTGACCAGCAAAAAGCTTCTGGAGGTCTTAGATCTAAGCAAGAAGCTTCTGGATCTTTAGATCCCTCAAGAAGGTTTTGGTTCTTGAGGTTCCTCAAGAAGCTTCTGGAGGTTTTTTGTGGGGCTGGAGGGACCTGCCTTGACCCCATAGCAAGGTTTTAGGGGACTTTGAGGTCCATCCCTGACCTCCAAGAAACTTGTTGAGGTTCTTGAGATCCTTCAAGAAGCTTCTAGAGGGCTTTTAGGTCCCTCAAAAAGCTTCTTGAGGTTCTTTAGGTCCTTCAGGAAAGTTTTGGAGGTTCTTGAGTTCCCTCAGGAAGCTTCTGGAAGCTCTTTAAGTCCCTCAAGAACCTCTTGTTGAACCCATTGACCACCAAAGAAGTTTCTGGAGGCTCTTTAGATCCCTCAGGAAGGTTCTGGAGACTCTTTATGTCCTTCCATGTGGTTTTGGAGGTTCTTGATGTCCCTCAAGAAGCTTCTGGAGGTATTTAGATCCCTCAAGAACCTCTTGTCGATCCCACTGACCACCAAGAAGCTTCTGGAGGCTTCTTGAGATCCCTCAAGAAGTTTCTGAAGGTTCTTGAGGTCCCTCAAGAAGCTTCTGAAGGTTCCTAAAGCGCCTCCACAACCTCTTATGGAACCCATTGGCCCCCCCTGAACCCTTTGCTGCCCTTGAATGCCCCGAGGAGCTGTCTGACAGTGGCTGGTTTTGGGGAGCAGGAGTGAAGGAGCTGAGCCGGAAGCTGGTGATCGTCAACGGGGACGACCCCTTGAGCCGGCAGGCGCAGGAGAATGCGACGCTGCTCTTCAACATCCACCTACGCTCCACCCTCTGCAGCCGCCGCGTGGTGGAGGAGTTCCGCCTCAGTGGGGAGGCCTTCGACTGGCTGCTGGGGGAGATCGAGTCCAAGTTCAACCAGGCCATTGTCAGTGGGGGGACACTGCGGGGGACTGGGGAGACTGGGAGAGGGCGTTTGGGGGAGATAGTGGGGGGTGTCTTGGGGTGGGGGCAGATCTTGGGGTCTTAAGGGCAGATTTGGGGGTCTTGAAGGCAGCTCTAGGGGGGTAGAGGGGGTCTTGAAGGTCTTAAGGGCAGATCTGTGGGTCTTGGGGGCAGATCTGAGGGTCTTGGGGACAGACCTAGGGGTCTTCTGGGGATGTGGGTCAGGTTTTGGGTCAGGAGATTGGGGTCTTGAGGGCAGATCTTGGGGTTCTGGGGGAAGATCTTGGGGTCTTCTGGGGGTGGGGGTCAAGTCTTCAGGGCTTCAGGGAGATATGAGGGTCTTGGGGAGCAGATCTGGGGTGGGGTTCAGTTCCACCTGCAGAATGGTCTTGAGGTCTGACCCCCCAGGAGGTCACATTGGGGTCATGCCTGACCTTCTAGGACCAAATGTGGGACCTTCTCACCTCCAGCTCCATGAAACTCATGGAGCAACATCTAGGGGGGGGTTCAGTTCCACCTCCAGGATGGTTGTGGGACTTCCTTGACCCCACTGTGTTGTCTTCTTCTGCCACCAGGCCCACCCCGGGGAGATGGTGGGAGCCCTGGCTGCCCAGTCCCTTGGAGAGCCGGCCACCCAGATGACCCTCAACACTTTCCACTATGCGGGGGTGTCAGCCAAGAACGTCACCCTGGGTGTCCCCCGCCTCAAGGAGCTCATCAACATCTCCAAGAAGCCCAAGACCCCCTCCCTCACTGTCTTCCTACTCGGCCAAAGCGCCCGAGATGCTGAACGGGCCAAGGTGAGGCCACCAAGGTGCCACCACGGCACTAGGGGACATCCTAGAGGGAGAGGGAGCAGCAGGAACTTAGGTTCTCCAGGGTTCTTTAGGTTCTCTGAGTTTAAGTTCTTCAGGTTCTCCAGGTTCTCTAGGTTTTCCAGGTTCTTTAGGTTCCTCAGGTTCTCCAGTTACATTGGGTTGGGTTGTAGGAGTCTGGTCTGAGGTGACCCTGTAGCCATAGGGTGTCTTGTAGTGGCCCCATGGTTTCATCTCACCACCATGGTCCCTACCCCACGGTGCTCTGGTGGTCCCACCCCTGTGCCTCCATGTCTTCTGTCTCTACTTCCATGTCCTCCACCCCTGGACGTCCATGTTTTCCGTGTTCTGCACCTCCACATCCTCCACCTTTGGACCTTCATGTTCTCCACCTCCATGGCCTCCTTCTCTTCCTCCATGTTCTCCACCCCTGGACCTCCATGTCCTCTTCCTCCTCCACCTCTGTGTTCTCTATGTTTTCACCTCTTCGTCCTCCATCCTTGGACCTCCACGTCCTCCTTCACCTCCACATTCTCCATGTCCTCCATCTCCATGTTCTTTATGTCCTCCACCCTTGGACCTCCATGTTCTCCAGTCCATGTCCTCCATCTCTGCCTTCTCCTCTTCCATCTCCTACACCCGGGGACCTCCACTGTCATACTCCACCTCCATGTTCTCCACTCCTGGACCTCCCAGTCCTCCGTGTTCTTCACCTCCACCTCCTCCAGCTTCATGTTCTCCACTCCTGGACCTCCCCATCTTCCATGTTTTCCATCTCTTCCTCTTCCATGTTCACCACGTTGTCCCCCCCGGGCAGGACATCCTGTGCCGCCTGGAGCACACAACGCTGCGCAAGGTGACGGCCAACACCGCCATCTACTACGACCCCAACCCTCAGAGCACTGTGGTGGCCGAGGACCAGGAGTGGGTCAATGTCTACTATGAGATGCCCGACTTTGACGTCAGCCGCATCTCCCCCTGGCTGCTCCGCATTGAGCTGGACCGCAAGCACATGACCGACCGCAAGCTGACCATGGAGCAGATTGCTGAGAAGATCAATGCTGGTGGGCCACCGTGACCTCCTGGGGGGCAACCTTGAGGGCATCTATGGGGGGTCTGGGGCGGTTCTAATGGACATTTGCGGGGTTGGAAGGCATCTCAGGAGGGTTTGAAGGCACCTCAGGAGGTTCTGGAGCAACCTCGAGGGCATCTGGGGGGGTTTGGGGAGGTTTGGAGGGAGATTTGGGGATTTGAAGGCACCTCAGAAGGTTCTGGAGTAACCTTGAGGGTATCTGGGGAGCTTTAGGAGGTCCTGGGTGACCCTTGAGGGCATCTAGGTGGGGTTTGGGGGGGTTCTGAGACAAACTGGGGGTTTGAAGGCATCTAGAGGGGGGTTGAAGGCATCTCAGGAGGTTCTGGAGCAAACTTGAGGACATCTGGGGTTGGATTGAGGAGGTTTGGAGGGAGATTGGGGGGTTTGAAGGCATCTCAGGAGATTCTAGAGTAAGCTTGAGGGTATCTGAGGATCTTTAGGAGGTCCTGGGTGATGCTTGAGGGCTTCTGAGAGGGGTTGTTGGGGAGGTCTGAAGGAGATTTGAGCATTTGAAGACATCTCAGGAAGTTTTAGAGCAACCTTGAAGACATCTTGGGGGGGTTGGGGAGGTTAGGAGAGAGATTTAGGGGTTTGAAGGCATTTAGAGGGGGTCTGAAAGCATCTGGAGGGGCTTTGGGAAGAGCTTTGAGGTCATCTGAAGAGCTTTAGAGATCTTGGGTGACCCTTGAGGGCATCTGGGGGGGCTTTGGGACCTCCTGCTTGCCCCTTGATGGCATCTGAGGAGCTTTGAGGACCTCCTGGCCATCAGGACACCTTGTGGAGAAAACTTGAGAGCCCTCCTGGATGCCCCAGCAGGGCTTCTCCTGCCTTTGAAACCCTTTGGGTGCCCCTTAGGGTGGTCTGGTGACCCTCAATGTAGGGTGGGTGGGTGGCTCTCAGGGTGGTCTGATGCCCAGGTTGTCTTCTCCTCAC
>JAOXOE010000304.1:0-34047 GCA_028565055.1 Phoeniculus purpureus | reverse complement strand
GTGCCCACCTCTCCAGCCTGTCCAGGTCCCTCTGGATGGCATCCCTGCCCTCCAGCATGTCTGCTGCGCCACACAGCGTGGTGTCGTCAGCAAACTTGCTGAGGGTGCACTCAACGCCTCTGTCCATGTCACTGACAAAGATGTTGAACAAGACTGGTTCCAGGACCGATCCCTGAGGGACACCACTTGTGACTGGCCTTGACCTGGACATGGATCCATCGACAACCACTCTCTGGGTTTGGCCATGAAGCCAGTTCCTTACCCATCTAGTGGTCCACCCATCAAACCCATGCTCCACCAGCTCGGAGACCAGAAAGCTTGGAGAGCAGAAAGATTTGAGACCAGAGCTATTTCATTTTGTTGTGTAAGTAGTTAATTATTGTTGAAGAAGTAGTGTTCCTGATCACACAACAGTGTTATAACGGGACAACAACAGATTTGGTGTGTTTTTATTGGGATTTTTATTGGGGTTTATTACGAACAAATATTTATGCTGTGGGTTCGTACACTGGAACACAATTACTCACATACTTAATGTGAGGAATACTCTTGTGCCTTGGATTGAGGTCTAAAACACTTTGGATGGAATGTAGGAGCAAAATGATAGTCTGTCATCCTTATGCTGTAGAGTGCAGTGGTTTCCATAAAAATTGAGCTACTGCTTAGTGGGAATATTGATGGTTGGTTGCAAAGAGCTGTTGTGGAAATCAAAATAATCATGTTGAGAAACATGAGAAACAGGGCGTTTCCATCCAACAGAATCACATTTACTTTGAGCTATTTGGTGCTTAGTTTAACAACCTAATGAATTATACACCTGCATGACCAGACTGGTAGCATTTTAGGCAGAGGCCAGCATTAAGTGCAGAGCAAACACCCACGCTGCAAGTGAATCTAAGGGGTAAACAGACTGGATCAAGTAGGCTGAATGGGAGCTGCCAAACAGCTTGCTTTGACATGCAGGGTCCTTCACCGTGAAAAGAAGATTCCCATTGAAATTGTTGACAGTTTTCAAGTACCTCTAGTGCCTCTCTCACTAGGGAGGGGTCTTAACCTTTGCATTGCTGTGACACCTCGAGAAGAAAGGCTCTGAAACTGGAAGGAGATATCAGAGCAGAGAATAAGCCACTTATGTCAGTAAAAACGTCTGAGTAGGAGAGAGGGAAAAATTGTGCTCTTTGAGGGGAAACAAAGCAAAACAAAAAGAACTTGAGCATATGGCTCCAAATCTGTGAATGTGCACATATTCTTTTTTCTGCACTAGCAAATGGTCTTATTAGCACCCAAGGATGCTGCTGGTATGCAGCACCTTTGCAGATCTGGGTTCATTTTTCTATATTATGGTATGGCTCAGACCAGAGCCCATGAGCCATCTGGACTAGCTAAAAAAAAAAAATCCCATTTTTATATATTTTTTTTTTGGGGGGTGCTACACAGATTTAAATTATTCCATTTGTTGGAGTCTTTATTCTTTATTTGTTACATCTTTATTCTTTGGTCGGCGGTGGTAAACTTAAACTTTGTGATTTCAACTGCCTATTAATTTTACTTCACATTTTTCTGTGCCAAATCAGTCTTCCTTCAAGGAATAAATGCCCAGTGTTCCACTGTAGATTTTTTTTCCCCTCTCTTTGTTATGAAAACATGGTATTTTTCTATTGGCAGATGTCATAAGTGAAAAAAGGCTAAAAATGTGAATGCAGGTGAAAGACTGGTGTGCATAAATACATACATACACACTTGTACAACCATAGAATCTTTTAGGTTGGAAAAAAATCTTCAACCATTACCCCAACTGTCCCAAGGCCACTGCTAAATCCTGTCTCTGAGATCCAGATCTCCACAACTGTGAAACACAGCCAGAGATGGCAATCCAACCTCCTCCCTGGGCAGCCTGGTCCAAGGCTTGATGGCCCTTTCCATGAAGAATTTTTTCCTAATGTCTAAGTTAAAATTCCCCTGGTGCAACTTGAGGTCATTTCCTCTTGTCCTGTCACTTATTCCTTGTGAGAAGAGATCAATATGCATCTCTCTACACCCTCCCTTCAGGCTGTAGACAGCACTAAAATCTCCCCTCAGCCCCCTTTTCTTTAGACTAACCAGCCTCAGCTTTCTCAGATGTTTCTTGTATGACTTGTTCTCTAGACACTTCATCAACCTTGTTGCTCTTTTATAGACCTCTTCCAGCACCTTAATATCTTACTTGCATTGAGATGCTCGAATCTATGAAATGGATGTGTGTGGGCAATGTCCAAAGTTATCTGTTGAACTCACAGGCAGGAGACTGATACTTGCTAGGTATGCCTGGTACAGGTTAATTGAATATTTTGATAACACCTGAACTTTTTCCTGTATTTTCTTGAAGTGGGGCTGTAAATATCAACTGGAAGTACAGAAGACGTGCAGTGACAAGTACAGAAGAGATGCAGTGACTTTGGTTAGTCCTTCTTCACATTTCCCATGGGCTATCCCCATCCCACATTTGCCTTGCAAGTGAGGATATCCTGAATTCAGTTCACGTGTCCCGCTGCTAGGTTTTGTTATTCACAAACTGAGCACCTGACACTTTCTAAAATTAGTGGTGGTTTATAGTAAACTGCCTTCAGAAGAATTTCCACCTTGTCTGTGAACGGTACAAGACAACCAGCTTGAAGAGAGGTGACTTCCATTAGACCTCAAGTAGGTACTGGCTTCATAAATGGCCCTGATAAATATGAGGAAATTTGTCATGCTGTAGAAAAGGAACAGTCTACACAGTTGACAGCCAAGCAGGGGGAGGTGAAAATTCAGCCAGATCCACAGCCAGCATGGCCTTCTGACAACTGGGAAGAAAAATATTGCTGCTCTGTACCTATGATTGGGTTATTTATGTGATATCCACCACATATTTCCACATGTTTGAACAGAATTATTTATCTTTTCCTTGTAATTAGAGATTCCTTTTACTCCTCTGTTCCTCACTGCTTAATGTGACATCATATCGATTAGGTTTCCAGAGCTTACCACTCCAGACATATTTATATGGCTGTTTCAAATGATTTACTATAACTAATGTTGTAACAGGAATATAATTTTGGAAATATAACAGCAGTCAATAGCAGTAAAGGTTCTGCTAATGGCCAGAGCTCCTTGAACCATGGGAATAAGTTGCCACTAAAAACTTATCACCTGCAGGTCCTATCTTCAGGTTGATGTAAGCTGGCATAGCACCAAATTTCAATGCTCAGTGGAGCTCTACAGAGTTATCTCTGCTGAAAGTCTATCTGTCCTAATTACCTTGGTAGTAAACCTGGATAGAGCAAAAGCAAGATCCCTGCAAATCAGCCAGCTGCTCTGAAGCTTATTATGGTGCAGGGAACCAAAGTTCCTACTTTCCCTCTTTCCAGGGAATTGTCCCTCAGCTGCAGGAAACATTTGGATCAACAGATATTGATTTATTTCTATGAAATATTGTCACTATATAGGAGAGAAGGATATTGATCGACATTTAATCCAATGAAAATATAACATTCCCTGTAAAGCTCTGAAATTTTGTAGGAAGGCAAATACCTCCGTTAGAATTATGTTGTCTTAATTCTTGCATTACCTAGATGCAGAACAGACACTAGATGATTAAAACCTGCCACTGTTACTCTGCCACTTGGTCTAGGTGATCCTGCTCTGGCAGGGGGATTGGACTAGATGATCTTTCGGGGTCCATTCCAATCCCTTATTTTCTGTGATTCTGTGTAATGATTTTATCTTTGCAAAAGTCTTGCAAGAAACAAGAATATTACAGATTTGGGATTATCCAGGGTTAATGGGGATAATGGAGAGATTTTACCACAGAAACTAGCACACCATACATAACCAGCGTGTCTACCAATAAGGGAGTCTCCTTGTCGTAATATCAGCAAAAGAAGGAGTAATTGCTTAATTTATTTGTTAAGCTTTTATCTATGAAACCAACACAACCACAAGAAGCATTTTTTTTGAACTTGGACACCAGCTTGTTTGTGAATATCAAGGAAATTACTTTTTTATTTTCTTTCATAAACTCGCTATTTCTAGCTTGCAAAATTCACAGGCATGAATGAAGTCTAAACGAATGAAGTCTACAGCCTGTCAGAGGAGCAAGTGATCAAAGCTTTCCTTTGTAGGCTAGTGATTTTATTAATAAATAAAAGACTTTCCAAACAACCCTTTAGTGCTAGTAGAACCGAGTTGCTTTATCTCCTGATCTATTTGTAGGTCTATTTGCAGCCTTTCAGTACATTCCATAGCAGTTGTAGAAAGGGCATCTTTGTGTTCCGAATTGGGGACAGCCTCTGCATTATGAAGGGGCTTTTGGCTACCTAAAAGATTTTTGCTCAAGAGGCAAAACCTCTCAAACAGCAGACTGAATTGTTCACAGGATTTCAAAGGAGGGGTTCAAGAGGTAGACCTTTCACTCCACAAATATAGTGTGGCAATGTCATGGACATATTGGACAAAATCTTGAGTTTCTTGAGGAGTTTTGCATCAAGAGTAAAATCTTCAAGTCTATGTAAAGCAGTAGTGTTCAGGCAAACCTGATTTTTCAAAAGATTTCTTTCTTTTCTTATTATAAGCCCTTTAATGCAGAACTGATCGACCCAGTGGATTATAAACATTGATAAATTCTGACTTAAGTTTCCAAATGAATTTTTGTTCTGTGAATAGGTTAAAGGATTGGATGCATTTAGCAACCTATAACTAGATGGTGAAGACCAGAAAGTTTCCTGACTGTATGAAATGTGATTAAAGAGTATTGAACACCTTACAAACATCTGAAATTAAAGTCAGTTTCTTGTGAGAATGTAAAAACTGCAGAACTTTTTGAGATATCCAGAATAGCTAAACAAACCACACAATACTCTAGGGGTGTGTAATCCCTAATCACTTTAGATCAGATCCTCAAAAAGGAAAAAAAAGCCACATTTGTCTACTGTTTCTGACTTAAATGCAAAATAATCTATTTTGATAGATACACAGTGTACCCAGGAGAAATACGTCATTTCAGAGTAAAACACAGACTTGAACACATACATGGGGGCAAAATAAATGCAAAATGTGCAAAGATAAACCCTCAAAATTCAACTAGAATTCACGCAATGTGAAATCTCGACTATAGTGTGGAAGCAAATATATCTAAGCAGTGCCTTGTTTTTAGACAGATCTTCCTTCATTTGTAAAGCAAATCCATTGTAGGAAAGTACTGAGAAACGAGAGTGTGCATACACAGACAGACACGTGCTTGTTGAAAAACAACTACATCAGAAGAAATATGCATGAAGCACTGATCAGTAGCAGTCCCAGAAGATAGTATACCCTGTCTATTCTTCAAGACAGCTAAATCCAGTGTCTAGAACCGTATCTTAACCACTAATATATATCTTGTAAATTTAGGTTGAGCATGGGGTGGTTAGCAGATTGAGAGATGTTCTCCTCCCCCCCCCCTACTCTGCTCTGGTGAGACCACATCTGCAATATTTTGTCCAGTTCTGAGCCTCTCAGTTCCAGAAGGACACAGAACTGCTGGAGAGATTCCAGTGCAGAGCCACAAAGATTTTGAAGGGAGTGGAACATCTCCCTAATGAGGAAAGGCTGAAGGTGTTGAGTCTCTTTAACTTGGAGAAAAGGACACAGAGGGATGACCTCATTAATATTTATAAACATGTGAAGGATGAGTGTCAGGAGGATGGAGCCAGGCTCTGCTCAGCATCATCTGATAATCAGAAAAGGCCAATGGGTGTAAACTGGAACAGAGGCAGTTCCACACTAATATGAGAAGGAACTTCCTCATGGTGAGGGTGATAGAGCACAACAAGGGGTTGCCCAGGAAGGTTGTGGAGTCTCCTTACCTGGACATATTTAAAACCCATGTGGATATGTTTCTTTGGAACTTGGTCTAGGTTATCCTGCTGTGGCGGATGATGTTTCGAGGTCCCTTCCAATCCCTAATGTTCTGTGATTTGTACAAGAATCACAATGATAGGACAAAGTTCATTTGAGTTTGTAGAGTTTACTCAAGGCTGAAAAATGTGACGGTATTGAAGAAACATGCAAAAGGCAGCATATATATAAACATAGTTAATTTGTGAATACATGACTGGAGCATCTCTCTTACAAAGAAAGGCTGAGAGACACAGGTGTGTTTGGCTTGAAGGAGAAAAAAGACACAAGGGATCTTACCAATGCTTATCAATATCTAAAAGGTGGGTGTCAAGAATGTGAAGCCAGACTCTTCTCACTTGTGTCCCACAATAGGACAAGACGATATCAAAATGTTGGAGCATGTCCAGAGAAGAACATTGAATTTCTTTACCAAAAGGATTGGAGCAGGGTACTTAGGGCAGTGGTGGAGTCACCATCCCTGGAGTTACTTAAACGACCAATAGACCATGTTCTTAGATCAAAGGAGGTTCTTCTGTCTCTTCACTCTGCCCTAGTGAGGCCACATCTGGACTATCATGTCCTGTTCTATGCTCCCTGGTTCAAGAGGGATAGAGACTTGATTGAGGAAGTCTAACGTAGGGCCACAAGGATGGTTAGGAGACTGGAGCACCTGTTTTATGAGGAGAGATTGAGAGACCTGGGACTTTTCAGCTTGGAGAGGAGAAGGTTATGAGGGGACTTAGTCACTGTCTATAAATCCATGAGGTCTGGCTGTCAAGAAGAAAGAAACAATCTCTTTTCACTTGCAGCCTGTGGTAGGACAAGGGGCAATGGGTGTCAGTTGAAGCACAAGAAGTTCTATCTCAATACAAGAAAAAATTTCTGTACTATAAGGTTTACAGAGCGTTGGAATGCACTGCCCAGGGAGGTTTTGGAGTCTCCTTCTCTGGACACTTTCAAGACCTGTCTAGATGCGTTCCTGTTTAACCCATCCTAGGTTTTATGATCCTGCTTGACTAAGGTGGTTGGACTTGATGACCCTTGCACGTCCCTTCCAACCCCTAATGATCTGCGTATCTGAGTAATGTAAGGAAAAACTTCACTTGGAGAATGACAGAGCCCTGGAACAGTCTGCCCAAATAAGTCAGGGAAGCTCCTCTGGAAAGATTCAAAAATTGAATGGATGAAATGGATGTGGTCCTATTCAGCTTGCTCTGGGTAAACCAAATTTATTGAGGGGGGTTGGACTAGATGGTCTCCAGTTATCCTTTAGAAACCCCTCCATACTATTATTTAGTGACTCTGTGATACCATGTGATAAAAATTCATGTAGAACAAAGCTGTGATCCAATGGACATGAGGATAAACAGAAATAAATATAAGCTAGAACAAAAGTTAAAGGAAATACAGATAAAACAATTCATAAGCCCCATAAGCAAAACAATATTACCAAAAAAAGCTGGAAAAGAAAAAATGAATAAATTTTTGACTTTGAAAGACTAAATTATTTTTTAAGACTAGGTTTATGGTCCACAGTTCGAATAAATTTGTTTGCGTATGCTGAAAAGGATTACACACTGGACATGGATTGTTATTCCTATTACCCACAAATAGTACTGTGTTGGAGAATACAACTGAACACATAATGTCTGGTATAAAGTCTGTATTTGCTACCAGCTGTGGTAATGATAGCTAATAGATCACAGTTTGATTGCTAAGAGTTTAAATATTTTGAAATATGGTATGACATTAAACCTTACTTGGAGTCTTAGCCACAATCTAAAGGAATTGTGAGAAATATTTTTTAAAAATACTACAAAGAGCCTTTAAAAGTTGCTTAGGAGTCAAGTTCTAATGACCACATGTGGAATATTGTGTCCAGTTCCGGGGCCCTCAAGTCAGGACACAGAACTGCTGGAGACAGTCCAGTGCAGAGCCACAGAGATGATGAAGGGAGTGGAACATCTCCCTGATGAGGCTGAGGGAGCTGGGTCTCTTAGCTTAGAGAAAAGGAGACTGAGGGGTAACTTCATGAATGTTGATAAATATGTGAAGGGTGGATGTTAAGAGGATCCAGCCAGGCTCTGCTTAGTGGCAACCAATGGTAGGACAAAGGGCAATGGGTGTAAGCTGGAACAGAGGAGTTTCCACATCAATATGAGAAGGAACTTCTTCATGGTGAGGATGACAGAGCACTGGAAGGGGCTGTCTGGGGGGTTTGTGGAGTCTCCCTCTCTAGAGACTTTTAAAACCTGTCTGGATATATTCTTGTGTGACTGGATCTATGGGATCTTGTTGTAGCAGGGGCATTGGACTAGATGATCTTTTGAGGTCCCTTCCCGTCCCTAAGGTTCTGTGATTCTGTGATCCCTGTTTGACACCCCTGTAGTACAACGCAACATCCCAAGAATACCTATGAGCAAAAATATTGTTCAAGAGAAAAACTTGGATTTGGGCTTTCCTGTCATGAGACCATTTATGTTAAAAATAGGGAAGTTGAACTTTTTTGTAAAAATCAGACAGCCAGAGTTTCACATCAACGGACAGCAAGCCGACTGCAGATTCACTTTGATGAAGGGAATAGAACAGAATAAAAACATAGAAGAAAGAGAATGCACTTTCACCAGTTTCTGAGATAAGAAAACTCCAAAATATGACACAGAAAAGAGAGACCAGGGGATCAGAGAGTGTCAAGGGGAAAGATGAGGCAGACCATAGTAGCAACTGAATTCATGAGATGTTTCTACAGACGAGAAAAGCTACCAGCTCAGAGAATGACTGAGAAACACTAGTACATACTTGTGTTACTAATAGCTGGTTTTTCTTAGGGAAAAGTTAGTAAAAGAAGAGACGGACTGTTGAAGAGGGTTAGGTTACAATATACCAGTCCCTGGAATATGTGGGTCTATATCCAGGTTTACTGTTAAAGTGAGTTATTTTTAGAAATCTGAAAACAGACCAAAAATGAAAGAAGCACACTCAACCATGGGGACACTTTCATCTCCCTCACAGGCTTTTTTGCTGTCACTCTCCAGTACAAAGAGCATCCACAGCTTTAATGTAATCCCTGTGGAAAATTCCTGTCTGCATTTAATAAAAAAAAAGGTTCTATTGGACTCTTGTTTTGATAAATAAAATTACAGCAATTGTTTCACAGAATCACAGAACAGTATGGATTGGAAGGGACCTTGAAAGATCATCTAGTCCCAGCCCCCCACCAGAGCAGCATCACCTAGACCAAGTCACACAGGAATTGTTTGCTCACCTCACACATGCAGAGGTTCTATTTCAGCCATGACTGCTTTAAGATATTAAGAAATTGGAAGGGGATAACCAAACCAAATAAAAATCATTGAACATTAATAGATAAAATAAACAGATTTTTGATTCAAAGTGAAAATTTAATGTTGAATTCAATGATGTCAAGTTGAACTTTTCACTGTGCTCCAAGAAAACAATAAAATCATATTGGAATCATAGAATGGTTTAGGTTGGAAGGGATCTTAGAGGTTATCTACATCAACATCCCAGCTATGGGCAGGGACACCTTTCAACCAGATTATTTTGAGAGATTCTGCAGTGAGGTTGACTAGATTAATTACTTTTAAGAAAAATCAAAAATTAAGAAAAATTAAGAAAAAAAGTTGAGAAGAAAATCAAGCATTTAAAATGTAGTTGAAGACTTTTGTTAAGGAAAGGAATCATTGCCTGCTATTTATACAATTTTATTATTAGATATCTCTTGCTATATACAGAAACAGACTTTTCCTCTTGCCCGCATTGCAGTGTCTGTTAATTCACAAGAGGAAATTCTTAATCTTCTTGAAAAGTTTTCAAAACATAGATGGAAAGTGAAGTAGCAGGAAGTGGCCTGTTCCAAATGTCGTTTGCAAAGACTTCCGAAGCGATCTCATGATTTCCAGGATGAATACATTTCCATATATATATATATATATATAATTTAATCAATGCAGCACTCTCTTCCCCCCACCACCAGCCAAGAATAAAAAGTTAATCCAAAACCTACTGAAATATTTGAAATGTCTTTTGTAATCTCAATATACTTTGCATTAGTCCTCTAAAGGTTCAAAATAAATTATAAGACTTAGAGTTTGCCAGTAAGAAGAAATTAGACATTGTTGGGATAGCTCAGCTCTGTAGAAAATGAGGCATCCTGGCCTGTGTCCCCAGCAGGAGTAGGATTGTCCCCCTGTACTCAGTGCTGATGAGGTGAACCTTGGGTCCAGTTTTGGGCACATTGCTACAAGGGAGACATCAAGGTGCTGAAGTGAGTGCAGAGGAGGGAAATGAAGCTGGGGAAGGGCCTGGAGAATCAATCAGATGAGAAGAGGTTGAGACAATTGAGGCTGTTTAGTTTGAGGAAGAGAAGGCTGAGGGGAGACCTCATCGCTCTCTACAGCTATCTGAAAGGACACTGTAGAGATGTTGGTGCTGGTCTCTTCTCACGGGTAATTAGTGACAGAACCAGAGGGAAGTGCTTCAAGCTTCAGCAGGGGAGGGTTAGTCTGGACATCAGGAATTAATTCTTCCTGAAGAGAGTGGTCAGGCAGTGGACTGGGCTGCCAAGGTTGGTGGTTGAGTTGCCATCCCTGGATGTGTTTGAAAGTTGCTTAGATGTAGTGTTGGGGATCTGTTTTAGGGGTGAAGTTGTAGAGTAGGGTTGATGGCTGGACTTGCTGATCCTAAAGGTCTTTTCCAACCTGAATGATTCTATGATCACACTATCAAATCAGAAGCATAGGGTAGATTAATTACTTATTTTAATTCTTTTCCTAATGTGAAAGGAAAGCGAACCGGTAAGAAGGGCTTTTTCCCAACACAGTAGACAGCTGACTAGCATCTTACACCATTAAGCATCTGCAGATGCAAACAGAAATATTATCTAACTTTTACACATAAATTTTCATCAAGTTATCTCAGAAGTACTTTAAAAATGGTACAACATCATCCGTTCCACTGCTAGAAATAGAGACGTGAAGAAGTGAAGTGACTCACAACACACAGAAGCCCTGGAAGATAACCAAGATTTCCTTTCCATCCAGTTAGTGTTCAATCCTGTAGGCTGCATCGCTTCCTCAAGCCAATGTGTGAGCCAGTTCTTGAGAAATCAGAAGGAAGAAAGTAATGTGAAGCAAGTGTAAAGAATGACTACAATAAATAAACTGAGCAGACACTGTAGCTGTTTGCAAAGCTGCTGTTAAAAGGCTGTTTCCAAATGTAAATTGCTGGTTCCCAGTAAGAGGCACTGGAAAAAAAGTCAACGTTGCAGCAAAGTGCAAGATTTCCTATGGACCGTAAATCTTTTCTGGGGTGTGTGAGTGTCCAGGACATATGTTCAGTCCATATCAGGGCACTGCACTAAAGGTTATACTTTAAAGAGTCTTAGTCAGACACTTTAATGTCCACTTTAACCCCCGGGCTCAGCTGGAGGACAAGACAGACACATCTGAGAATTCAAAGGTTTAGTTAATGTCCCTGATTTAAGACGCTCCCAGATCCCACCAGATGAAAGCACCAGACACAGGGATGTAGCTGGAAGTTAGCTTAGATATGTCTTTGTGCCTTTATTGAGCTTTCCTAAAAAGATTGATGTGCAGGCACTGATCTTCAGAAACAGAGTGAGGCTGGTACCAGTCCTGAGGAACTCAGCGGAAATGTTGTAACCTGGTGCTTCATAGCTGTCAGGCTCAGGTTCAAGCTGCATGTGAAACTGTGCATGCAAGTGATCTAATTATGCATGCAAATACCTTGTTAGTGCTCCAGATGATTACTTGCCTGTGTAATTCCTGCAGTAAAGGAGAACATATTATACCCAAGCTTTTTTTATACATGCAGCTCTAAAAGGTTGAAGCTCATCAAGCAAACGATTTCTTCTCCAAGGACGATAAAACTGAAGAACAGCAGAAGCAGCAGCTGTATGATCATCCAGTGGCAGCCAAGGCCACCTGCTCTGAAAGGCCAGAGACCTTGCAATTAACGCAAGATCTGCTCAGAGGGCATGGAAAGTTTCTTCTTCATTCTCAGTAGTTGAAAGTTGGTGCAGGCTAAAGAGCACTAGAGCTCCGACCCTTCCAGAACTCTGAATATTTCATCTCAATACACTCCAGACCCTTTGTAATCCTCTGAAATTCTTGGCTTTAATAATAGGCTGGGGAATTACTGCTATCAAATTCAGAACACTGTATGGAAATATATCTTCTTTAACATGTTTTAGATTCTAAGTCCACCTTCAGTGGATATCCCCTTAATCCCATGTTAAGGAGGAAAGGAGAGTGGATATGTAGGAAAAGACCTATTTTGTCTCTATTGCAGCATGTTGAAAAATCTACTCTTGAACATAATTCAGGCTTCTACATTTTAATTATCATTTCACACCCTTGGTTCATGCCTCAAGGATATCTTTTCAATTTAGAAAATAAGTACATGGAGAGAAATGGGTAGGTTGCAGACATCCAGCTTCAGCTCAGTGCTATGTAGGTATTTTCCAGTAAATACTACAAGGATTATATCCTTTTAATTATTTCTGAGATTGATTTCTTCTTGAGTTCAGAGATGGGGACTGTTCTGTGTTCATCATCTTTATAAATGGGAAAATAATAAGCAATAAAATAGCAAACAATAAAATGCTCCTTTATCACAGTTGTTACATTGTTTATCACATCTGGGTTGGGGATTTTTTTTTACCATTGCACACAGCAGGTATCAATAATTCATGCCTGAGTGAAAGCACTTCTGTAAAAGTTTACATACCTCATATCGTTAGCAATAAATCATTTTTAAACATCTTTAGAATCAACTTTTCTGTTTCCTGGCCTTGGGCTTTGCCTTCATTTTAATAAAGAAGTTTTATTTTTTTTTTTAAAAGCAGCACGTCTTATGCAATTCAAACGGCACCACTCACAAAGGGGTAGGTAATCCAAGTAAAAATACCTTGCCAACATTTGTAAGAGCTTGACAGCACTTTGGGACTGAATTCCCGTTTTGTGGAATTAGCTGCTGTTCAAGGCTCGTGGTTAAGGGGCAAAGGGTGTGAGCTGGAACATGGGAGGTTCCACATCAATATGAGAAGGGACTTCTTCACATTGAGGGTGAGAGAGTACTGAAGGGGCTGTCCAGGGGAGTTGTGAAGTCTCCTTCTCTGGAGACATTTAAAACCCACCTGGACATGTTCCTGTGCGACTTGATCTAGATGATCCTGCTGTGGCAGGGGGATTGGACTTGATGATCTTTCAAGGTCTCTTCCAATCTCTAACATCTGTGATTCTGTGCGATTCTGTGATTTAGTCCCTGGTCACCTGCACAAAATTTCAAAACTTGGAATTAAATCCGAGCAGTTACCAGTTGCACAGGAGAGGTGCAATATCCTGGCCAAATGTTAACGTGAGCAGCATCACAACCTGACCCTAACACACTAGAGATTTTGCTTCATGGTCATGAGTCACATCTACGATGCCTGACAGATTTAGGTCCTTCAACACAGTGACTGCACCTGAGGACAGTGGAGCAGCATTCACAATGACAGGAGATGGTCACAGGTACCTGGTTTAGACTTGCAGGCACCTATCTCCCTTTGCTCAAGTTTCCTTCCTTCCCTTTGGTCTAACTTCATGTTGCTATTTCTACCTTCCACTCCCATTTACTTTATCCCCCCCAGTCCCTCAGATTATTTTTTATGTGTCAAGTCAGAAAAAACTTTGTCATAGCAAGGTCCTCAGGCCTTGGAATAGGCTGCCCAGGGAGGTGGTTTATCACCATCTCTGGCTGTGTTTAACATTCATGGAGGTCTGGAGCTCAGGGATAGGGTTTAGTGATAGTCTTGGGGCAGCTGGGTTCATGGTTGGACTTAGTGATCTCGAAGGTCTTTTCCAACATAAACAATACTACGATTCTGTGATTGTGTGATTCATGAATGGGTGTTGTTTCTTCCAAAGACCTGAGTGATCACAGGAGTGTTCTTTTGAAGCATGACTTCTAGAGAAGATGGTGTAAACATCTCCTTGATATTGAAGTGAAAGATCCCCAGGAGATGCACAGACCACAGTGAGCTGAGGAGAGTGACACTGTGAACTCCTTTATACTGGGAGATTGAACTGAAAGGCAATGGCACTGGCTAAGACAGCAGTGCCACTAACCCTATGCAGAAACTGCACAGCAAGGAAAGATTGAGCTAGGCTAGAAAGAGAGATGTGCCAGAGACATCAGTACATTGAGGTAAGTTCATTCTATTTAGCATTTACACCTAATTTTCTAACGTGTTCTTGCAAGTGAGAACACATGGAAAAGAGAGATGCAGAAAGATAGAGGAACTGCACCCCCAAAAGTGTTTAGGTACATCTGCTCCAAGAAGCATCTTGAGAGTGGCCCAGGAAGTGCTGTTGGGATGTCTCTTAGGAAAGTACAAGGAGTGTCATATATATATGATAGGGTGGAGAACTGTGGGAAACAGTTTTGGTCCATTCACAGCAAGAGTGTATTCATAGCATTGGTATATCTCAAATTCATCATATTCAGAAGATCTGATTGCTTTTTTAACCACATTTAACCAAGCTTTTGCTGAATTGCTGATAGTACTGACAATTTTACTTGAACCATAGATTCATACAATCATTTAGGTTGGAAAATACTCCTGGGATCATCGAGTCCAACAATCAATCCTGCTCTACATGTTCACCCCTAAATCTGAAATAAAATACCACTAAGTACAATATTCCACAGAAATGCTATATTCTGCTGGGGGTGATAGCTCAAATGAAATCTGGGGATGACTGTAAAAGTGCTGCACTGCCTTAGGGAACAAAGGGGTCTGTGTTGATGGTTAATATTTGGATATAGGAAGCATTTTGCTCTTATTTCGGTAGTACATAGATGCAAAAGCAATGATCAAATTTCTCAGTGCCTTTAGCTGCAGCACAAATGGCTCAGAGACCATATTTTATTAATACAGGTGTTAAAAATCAATATTTAAGAAGAGAGTGGAACATCTTGGTGATGAGTAAAGGCTGAGGGAGCTGAGTCTCTGGCTTCAAATAAAGGAGACTGAGAGGTGACCTCATTAAATATGTGAAGGGTGGATGTCAGGAGGATGGAGCAAGGCTCTGCTCAGTGGCATCTAATGATAGGACAAGGAGGAACAGGTGTGAGCTGAACCATAGAAGGTTCTGCATCACTATGAGAAGGAACTTCTTCACAGTGAGTGACAGAGCACTGGAAGTGGCTGCTCAGGGGGATTGTGGAGTCTCCTTCTCTGGAGACATTTAAAACACTCCTGGACATGTTCCTGTGAGACTTGGTCTAGGTGAACTTGCTGTGTCAGGGGGACTGGACTGGATGATCTTTTGAGGTCCCTTCCAATCCCTAATTTTCTGTGATTATCTGCATGTTATGGGAAACTAAGGCACAGTAACGGTCAATTCCTCACCCACAAGCTGAAAGACTCTTCAGCAAAGATGGCAAATGGATGGTTTTCCTATGTCTAGGCCTAATACCATTAAGATTATCCTCTTCTATTTTCCCTGTATCTTCACTTCTAATCATAGTAATAAAAATAAGTGCTTGGGCGTAGTTTTCTTGACACAGACCATACTCAAGCTCATTTCGCCTCAGCCCGCCTACCCGCTGGTTTGTCTTTGCCATTCCTTTTAAGTTCCTGTGCTTCAGGAGAACACTAGACCTCTTGGAAAGTAATTGTTGCACTTGTCTTTAAAATAATTTTCGCTTTTTGTTTTATCTTTATTTTGTTTCAAATGTTTTGAGTCTTTTCTGGCAGGCTTGCTGCCTTTCGAATTGTTCTTTTCTTCCTGTGGAAACTTTGTGTAGTTTGTTTTGGTTCCTTTTCTTTTCTTGCTTGTAATAAGAGGGTGTCTGAATAGCTCAACGAGCCTTTTCCAGGTCTAATTTTTATGTCACGTAAGAAATTAAAATTGCATCCCACCAAAACAATGAAGTGCTAACTAATCAGTGCTTTGGTTCCATGTGCTGATAAACCAGGTCTAGTCAAGCTTTAGTCCATGCTTTCCTTAGTGCCACTAGGAGAACACGAATATAAAAGGAAAAAGGACATCACAGATCTTCTTGCCTAAATATTGATCATAAACAGAGTCCATTGCTTCCCCTACGTAGACAGGACTGATGAGCAGCCAGTTGTTCAGATCTGATAAAGGTGGATAAGCTAAAGAGTCTACAATCTGGAGCTGAGATTGCCCAGCACTACACACAAATTAAGAGAAAAATATCCAAACTTCTGTGCCAAAACCAAACATAAAATAGGTGCAAAAGCACTTTTGTCTGTGGTAGAAGAAAAATTTCTCAGAAAACAATTTAGCATCTTTTGCTTGATCAGATCTGTCTGAGTATGGGGAAAGTAAGAGTTATTTTGTCGGTCCTTGCAAGATTGTTAGACCTTGTCCTGGCACACCGGACCCAAAATATTCTTTTATTGCAATATATGTGTGTGTGTTGAAAACAAGAGGTGTGTGGATGCCTCATGAATATGCCTTTTATCATGGAAAGGATGTCCCCTGTCTCTGAGTTAAGAAGAATTAATGCCAGAGCAGCGTTTGTGCATCACTTTTTAGACAATCTTGTTATCTGTGGTGTATGGCAGATAAGATAATAGCCCGTCCCAAAGGCACACATACACTATTAGTCTATGAAGAGGAAGATAAACAGATTTAAATAGGTACTATTTTCCTCAACTTTAAAGAGCTCAACATTTCTGCCTCTTTGACATTCAGGACTTGCTTTATATTTCAAACCCCAGTTCTTGTTCTGGCTCATGGTTTAGGAGCAGCCCGTCCTTCATAGCTTTAACTGCAGCATGATTTTCACTTTAATGTGGTGCCATTTTATTAGGGCATGTGAGCTGTGTGGAAATTGTAGACTCCTGTACTAAATAACAATAGATGCTAGAGGTGTAAATCATGATATATCCCTGTGTGGTCAAAGTGATTCAGGAGTTTGGATGAGCGGGTGAAAAATAAATAACTCACCATCTTTCTGCTAGATTTTTGGTTTGAGGAAAGTACTTTTATTGATCTGTGAATCACAGAGTCGCAGAACATTAGAGATTGGACCTTGAAAGATCATGTAGTCACCAGAGTGGAGTATTTCCATACACAAGCCCTTTCAAATATCCAACTGGAGAGTTTCCTGTGGAAGCAAAAGTCACTCAAGACTAACTTGTACTCACAGCTGCTTTCTTTCCTGGTGGAAAATAAAATAGAGTGACTTGGTGAGGTTCAAAGGATCTGGTGGATTTCTCTTGAAGATTCTTCTATGAAAAGTTTATTCCTTTTTCCACTGAAACAGTTTTCCTGACACTAGAGCCACCTCCAGTGCCCGGTAACAGCTGTCTTCTGGGATTAGAGCATTTACAAGAAAAAAAGACTGGGGAAAGAGTGACTTATACCACATCTCCCTGTTATTCAAGTGTCACGACAAAAACAGTCATTTGCAGCTGTCATACATTTTGCTTCTTCTGTGCTTTACCTCAAAACTCTTGCTCGTGCCAAAAACTTTGTAAAACAGAGTGTGCACTTCTTCGGAACTTTCAGACAAATTGTCAGACAACTTTCCTCTTAGAAAGGACATGCAATAAATTCAAATATTCTTTATCCAAATGCAAGGAGTGGCAGTGTCTCCCCTGCTGTGGGATGAAGAGTCACAATGCCATTGGTTTAAAGAGGTGAGTCAAAAAACACAATGGTAAAGGTAAAATAAAAAGAAAGGTAACAGGAGAAAAAGAAAAAAAAGAAAAGAAAACTAAAAGAAAGAGAAAGACAAGAAGAAAGAGAAGGGGGGGAGAAAGAGAGGGAGAAAGAGAGAAAGAGAGAAAGAGAGGGAAGGAAGGAAGGAAGGAAGGAAGGAAGGAAGGAAGGAAGGAAGGAAGTAAAAGAACAAGGAAAAGGAAAAGGGAAAAAGAAAAAGAAAGAAAAAGAAAAAGAAGAAAAAAACAATAAAAAGAAAAGAAAAATAAAAAGGAAAAGGAAAAGAAAAAGAAGAAAAAGAAAAAAGAAAAAAGTAGAGGAAGGAGAAAATTAATAAGAAAGGGAAAAGAAAGAGAGATGGAAATGAAGGAAAAAAGGAAAAGAAGAAGGAAAAGAAAAGAAAAAAAAAGAAAAGGAAAAGCTGAAAAGGGTGAATAAATGACAGAGAAATGAAAAAGAAAAAAAAGAAAGAGAAAAACAGATCCTCTTGCCCAGGTCCAACTCCCCTTTCAGCTGAGATGGGCTGCTTATGCTGGGAGAAGTTCAGGTGGTTGTTTTTGGCTGACAGTTTTTCGTCAGACACATCTTTTTCCTCAACTTAAGAATAAAAATCATTTAATACTATCTTTATAGTAAAGAGTTTCCCATGAGGACAACAATAACATAAAGAAACCAGAACAAACCTCTAAAAATTCACTCCACTTTACTTTTTCACTTGAGGTTATATTTTTGTTTTCCTTTGACATGATGACTTGGTAGCTAAACAGCAGCTTATGGTGTCACAACGTGGCACAGTGATACCTGTGATGTGCCAATTGACAGGCCATAGCGTACTGTGAAGTAATTAAAGCAGGAAAGGCTCATACTAACTTGCTTGATTGAAAAATCTCATTTTTCTAAATGAAAAAATATCTCTTGTTTGTGCAGGAACTAAGCTCTGTACAAGAAAAAGAACACACGGTTCGTGTGCTAATTAGGAAAACAGCTGCTCTTCGTATTCGAGGAAGAGTACACTTGACTGATGGGAAGACACATAAGGGGCCTTGGCAGATCCAGGTTAAGGAACTTTGGTGGACTCATGAACTCTGCATCATACAGTGAGTCCTCCTGCAGCTCAAGGAAAGGACTTGGAGTTGTTCCAGTTGTTCAGAGAATAGAAAAGAATACCGCTCTCCAGTGCAGTGATTTACACATTCACTGCAGGTGGGGGAAATTGTCCTATCTTTGAATTTTTAATGCACATTCAATACTCGTGTGACAAAATCAAATAACTCTTCTTGAAGCAGACACTGGTCCCTGGAGTCTCTCTGTGTGAGAGCCCTCCAGAGCATCTGCGACCCACTGATTATTGTGTTTTTCTCTGTGCCGTAGAGAACAGGAGAGGTGATTTGTCCACTATAACTGTGTGTTAAAGAAATTCTGTTCTAAAGTGGTGGAAGTGTGTCAGAACCCAGCCAAGAGGCGGGGATGTGAATGCTGTAATCACAGAATCAGACAGTATACTGGGTTTGAAGTGTTCTCCAAATGCCATTTCCTTCAACCCCCTTACAGCAAGCAGGGACATCTCTAACTAGAACAAATTGCCCAAAGCCCAATCCATCCTAGCCCTCACCCTTGAATGACTCCCAAAGATGGGGCCTCTACCACCTTTCTAGGCAGGGATCCACCATCTTCAGAATCTAGACCTTTTTCCTCATGTTTAACCCCAGTCTGCCCTTTTGCAGGTTCAAACCACGACCCTTCATCCTATCATTCCCAGCCTCTATGAACAGTCCTCCCCAGCTTTCTGACAGCCCCTTTCAGGGATTGGAAGGTCAGTATAAGGTCCCCTCTGGAGCTTTCTCCTCTTCAGGAGAGTGTCTGTCTATGATACACATAAAAAGCAGTCCCTTCTCTCCCTCCATAACTGCAGTGTCAAGGGCTCAGTTCACAGTGATTTGAGACTTGTACTGGATCCTACTGTTTGGTGGTGTAGGGGAAGGGAAGGTCTAACACTTTGATTTCCTTTCAAAAGCCTGCTGAGTAATTGGGGTCAACACGGGCTGTAGGGATCAAAAGTGCAAGGAGCAGCTTCTTATAGCTATAGAAGCTGTAAGATGGCTGTGACAAGGCTGTTTGAATTGCTATTGTCTTTAAATGTCACCTAAATTCTTCGCAGGGTACCTACTTCTCTTCACTACTCACCTTGCAGAAACTTGAGTATTTTGAATCTACACCAGAAAAAAAACCAAAACGTTGTGTTTTTTTCCCCCAAGAAGCAGAAGTTCTGCATTTCCTCTGCTCATCAATAAAAGCAAAACACCTTCCTCCCATCCAATGCACAGTTATGGCTTTGCAGGGTCTTACTTTTCTGGAAAAATAAGAAAAAACAACAATAACTGTATGAACTTCATCCCAGCGGCCATTCTCTTTAACACCAGATGCTTCTTAATAATTCAGTGTTTACCAAATACCTATTCATCACTGTTTCTCAATCTCTGCCTGAGTAAGGGTGCTGACCTCTGTTTCCCTGTGAGGGTTGGTGCAAAGGCAGCGCTGAAAGCCCCGTTGCCTACAGAATAAGCTGCAAATACATCTTAGAAACTCTTAAAAAATCTGTTTAGAGGGTTATTTTTTTACACTAAGGACCAATGGGGTAGATACCGTGGTTAGTTCACTGCCACCTATGCTAGCTGTGTGTGATGGCGTGGTGTGGTCTGTTGAGGAGGTAGTGGGCCATGCAAGAGGATAAGGTTATCGACGCTGGGTGCATCTTGAGAGCAGTGTGATTCCTTTGAAGATGGTGTCTCAGCTGGTACTGCAGCTCCAGCTCCATAGGTGAGCAGTCCCAGAGATACTCTCTGAAGGTAGAAGCTTGCAGAGGAACAGTTCTGCAAATTCCCTGCTGCATGGATGTGATGTGACCGTTCTGGGAAAAGCCACAGCTGACATTCTGTCACTGTTTTTGGAGTTTCATCTAACATGTTATAGAGTATTCCCCGTGTGCTCTCTGTTTCTGCTGATACACTGAGCTCCTATCTCTTTTTCTCCCCTCTTTTTCTCTTTAAGGGCTTTGAGGGAGCAAGTCCTCAGCCTGCTAAAATAAACAAGTATGTCTTCTGGACTGTAAAAATGCTGAATCAATTGCTGAAGCTGTCCAGGCATCTTAAATGGCTCTTTTAAAATACATTGTCAGATCTGTTCAGGAAGGAGCAAGGGAAAGGAAATCTTTACGTGCAGTTAGCCCAGTGAGAAAATGACTTCCCACACAAATCCTCCCATCTCTGCCTCCCTCCCTTCCCCTCTTTCTCTCAAATAGTGACACACTGTAGGAACTAACAACCTGAACAGCCGTAAACCGTGGCAGTGACTTCCACCCACACACCTCATTAGCCCTTTAACACATTTTCCTTTGCCTTTCTCCAGCAGTACTAAGTGGCACAACTGTGAAGTTGCCCTTTCACATTATAATTGGAAGCAGTCACCGGTTTTTGTGCTCTGTAATTTGGTAATTACATGGTCTGTCACTTACTGGACACTGGTCTGTCTGGTCATTTCAGGTTTTCAGTCTGTCTAGAAATCGTTAATCATGAAGGAGTCCTCAAGAGCCCACAAGCCTTCTCTGTCCACAAAATCCCTTTATTACTGCAGCCTTATTTTTTTCTTTCATTTTTTTAGGTGTGAATTGAGAGACTGTGACTCGCTCTGTGGAAACACTGATACTACATCCTGTCATGAGCTCAGAAGAACTGGTTCGGCATTTTATCCCAGGTTTATGCCACTGAAACCCCACAGTTGCCCACTTGGCATTATCCTGATTTTGCCTCCATGGTGTGTCCAAGCTATTTGACATGCTGCTGCTTACACAGCAGATTTGGGGACTATTTACGAAAGCATAAGCAAGTTAGCAACTTCATTCCGCTGAATCCTACCGACTGCTGAGCTGTCCTTTCAATATCCTGCATTTTCCTAACCGCTTACTAACTCCAGCCACTTCAGTCTGTGTTCTTACGTCATGGAGCTAATTCTCTTTATGCACCTCTTGCTAAAGGATGGTCTCATGGGCTAAGAAAAGAATCTCTAGTCAAATTCCCCAATTCTTCATTATATTTTAATTTGCTTTATTAATTAAGATACATCACTAACCTATCCCTCAGAAAGATTTAACAAGTTACTGACCACAGAATCACAGAACATTAGACATTGGAAGGGACCTCGAAAGATCATCTAGTCCAATCCCCCTGCTAGAGCAGGATCACCTAGATCAAGTCACAAATACCCTGGCCTTCACTGAAGCTTTAATCTAGACTAAGCACAGACGAGGAACTCAAGGATCCGGCTTGCCATGAGACATAATGGGGTGAATCATCACCACCAGTGAGACAGTTCAGCTGTAATCCTGGAGAAAAGAGCAGATCTGGACATGTGTGAGGCACATGAGTCTAGGTATTTCCAATAAAGTGTTCAAAAGAACAAGGGGCAAACTCACCTTAACCCATGTCTCGCTTGGATATAGATCTGTATTTCATGACTTCTTCTGGTTATTAGAGCTCATGCCCCCGCTTCAGCTTGTATTTCAGTGCTTCAGTGTCCCAGCGGAACACTGTAAGCTCAGTTTCACAGACCTGCATCCAAGGGGAGTGAAAGGCAAAGCTGGAAGATACTGAGTCTGAGTCTGCTTTGTATCTCACAGAATCACAGAACATTAGGGATTCTTCAAAGATCATGGAGTCCAGTCTCCCTGACACAGCAAGATCACCTAGATCCAATTACACAGGAACATATCCAGGTGGATTTAAATGCCTCCAGAAAAGGAAGCTTCACAACTTGCCTGAGCAGCTCATTCCAGTAATCTGTCACCCTCACCATGAAGATATTTCTTCTCATATTGATGTGGAACCTCCTCTGTTCCAACTGACACCAGTTGCCCATTGTCCTATCATCAGATGACACTGAGCAGAGCCTGGCTCCATCCTCCTGACACCCACCCATTATTATTTATCAATAATATTTATCAATCAATTATTATTTATCAATAATAATGGGGTCACCCCTCAGTCTCCTTTTTTCCAAGCTCAAGAGACCCAGCTCCCTCAGTTTTGCTTCATCAGAGAGAGGTTCCATTCCCTTCATCGTCTCTGTGGCTCTGCAGTGGACTGTCTCCAGCAGTTCTGTGTCCTTCTGGAACTGAAGGGCCCAGAAAAAGACCCAGCTCCCTCAGCCTTTCCTCATCAGGGAGATGCTCCACTCCCTTCATCATCTCTGTGGCTCTGTGCTGGACTCTCTCCAGCAGCTCTGTGTCCTTCTGGACCTGAGGGGCCCAGAACCGGCCACAATATTCCAAATGCAATCTCACCAGGGTGGATGAGATGAGGTTTAGCTGGTACTGTTTTTTGATGCTGAAAACAAATAACTACTTTGGAACCCGAGGAGTTGAAGCAGTTAAGTAGTGAAGGAGTTAAATACTTCAGGAATTAAACAAGTAGAGTTGAAGCTGCCTGTGTCAGGCATCTCATAAATATTTTACTTAGGAAAATGTAAGTCAAACAATAGGAAAAGACAGAAAGGGTTAACATCTGTGAAACTCCCACAGAGGCAAGCTGTGTGTTAACTAATGTTTGTTCTTGGGGCTGGGACTGTGGCTGTTGTGATAGCTAAGTAGCAGTTCTTGCATAAATAGCAAAAGCAATAAGAATAGATGCGTAGATGTATTTATTTTTGAGAGATAGTGTAAGGGATTTTCTTTCAGAAGAAGTGAAAACACAGAAGGATCAAGGCATAAGGGTTAATATACCAGTATGGAGTGTAGGAGAGTACAGTTTCCTTATCTGGTTGCCTAGGATCCTACCCAATAATGTGGTGAGCTAGATTAATTTGCTGAACTTCTGCTCCTGCAGATGGAAGGAACACTTAAGGGTGACTTAAAATTAGTAGTTACAGTGATGAAACTTAAGCATTACTTGTAAATCTAACCCTAGTTTTCTGTATAAAAAACAGTCCCCAGACTCCAGCACTAGCACACGGCAAATATTGCTGTGGCTTTCCCCAAGGTGGTTTGAAGGCAAAGATACAGGTGCCACATGAAAGAGACTTTGTTCTGTGAATGCAGGATTGCCCAACTGATTTCAGCTCTGCTCAGGAAAGCAGGATGTGTGTTCCGGTAGCCAAGCAGGGAACCATCAAGGTATTTTATTGCATTGTCCATTTCTCTTGCCAATCCAACCACACCACTAAGATGTGGAGTCTGATAGGTGGTCAAGTCAGATGCAGTGCTGTTGGGTTTTGCCATGCTGTCTGTTTCAAAGGCTTATTTTTACCAGAACTGGGAAACCATTGGTTCCACTATTGATTATAACAGATCCTTCTGTGAGGCTGGATCTAGGAGATCCTGTTGTGGCTGGGGGATTAGACTGGATGATCTTTCAAGGTCCCTTCCAATCCCTAATGTTCTGTGATTATGAGCATCTTAGCATCTTCCATTCTCCATCCTGGATGATCACTTCCAATCCCTAATGTTCAGTGATTATGAGGATCTTAGCATCTTCCATTCTCCTTCCTGTAACTTCCTGTAGCCTCTTGCTTAGAAACTGAAGATTGTGTATTAAAATAGATAACAAAGGGTCTGATTTTCTCAGAAATCTCTTTTAATCACATAGATGTCAGTGCCGAAAGCTTATTTTGTTCACCGCAAGGCAGAGTAATTGACACCCATCTGCAGCCTTGTGCAGGCTGAGGACTTGGGGCTGGGCTCTTATGCTGATATAATAGGACTAGGTGGAGCTTCTTCAGCTACAAACATGTATGGAAACTCTAAAATTCTCTTCTACTTGCAGTGCTTTCACTTCACATCAGTCAAACACAAATCTAGTGTTTGCAAACTGTTGTAACAACCTCCACAGAGCTTCAGGAAGGAGCGAGGGATGCAGCAGGGCAGTCACTTGAGGGGGTGTCAACAAATCAGACTACGTGCACGTGACGGGAATGTTAAGCTGGAGTTTCAGCTTCTGTGTTAATTGGGGCTGGCAAAGCACAGCCCCAGTGCAATTAACTTTTCTGCAGTGCAAGAGGAAATCTTCAGACCTCGTAAGTGCTCTGCCGTGCAACTCCTAAAGGCATTCGGTTATTGCAGCAGAAGTGCACAGCTAACAATGCCGAGTGAAATACAGAGGTCTGAAGGTGACAACAGGGAAATCAAGCACGGATGCGCTGAGTTATGCAGGTGACTGCAGTGTGAAATCTTCAGAGGTTGAGTATCTACTGACTTCAGTGAGGCGCACTTGTCTTCTCATGGTTTTCAACGGATTTTGAATCAAAGCTTGAAGGACAGGGGACAAATTTGGTACAAACCAGGAAAGCACCAGAATTCTTCCCTTATAATGCAAAATTAATATTTCACTGAAAAAAGTGAAAGGCAAGAAAATTGGAAAAGAAGAAATCTATTTATTATGTTCTTCACTGACTTGCAAACTGACAAGGGTTTGCAGGGTATCCAGGACAAAATTTTTCTAACCATGCAGGTGGATATATAAAGACAATCATAAAATAAACAGAGCCTGTAAAGGAAATGACAGACAGAAGAAAGACACTGTCAGAACATATCAGTTACTTGTAATTTTCTTGTGCGAATTTTCTTAATTAACCGGCCCTGGATAGTGTCAAAGAAGACTTAATGAAGATGAAAAGGCTGCAGTTCGGTTGTGTACAGATGCAAACATTTTCAAATGCATAATAGGAACAGACTGTGTTGGAAAAATTGTGAGTGTGAAGAAGTGGGACTATGGATCATGAGATCCAGTGTGGCCTGGACAGGCTGGAGAGTTGGGCACGGAGAAATTTAATGAACTATAACAAGGGCAGTGTAGAGTCTTGCATCTGGACAAGAACAACCCCACATACTAGTATAGGTTGGGGACAGACCTGTTGGAGAGTGGTGTCGGAGAAAGGGACCTGGGGGTCCTGGTCTCCAGTATGAGGACCATGAGCCAGAATGTGAATGTTAGTAGATCAAGAGACGTTCTCCTGCCCCTCTACTCTGCCCTGGTGAGACCACATCTGGAATACTGTGTCCAGTTCTGGGCCTCTCAGTTCCAGAAGAACACAGTGCTGCTGGAGGGAGTCCAGCACAGAGTCACAAAGATGATGAATGGAGTGGATCATCTCCCTGTTGAGAAAAGGCTGAGGGAGCTGAGTCTCTTGAGCTTAGAAAAAAAGAGACTGAGGAGCAACCCCATTAATGTTGATAAATTTGTGAAGGGTGGGTGTCAGGAGGATGGAGCCAGGCTCTGCTCAGTGGCATCTAATGATAGGACAATGGGCAATTGGTGTCAGCTGGAACACAGGAGGTTCCACATCAATCTGAGAAGCAACTTACTGATGGTGAGGGTGGTGGAGCCCTGGAAGGAGCTGCCCAGGGAGGTTGTGTAGTCTTCTTCTTTGGAGGTGTTTAAAACCCGCCTGGATATGTTCCTGTGCGACCAGATCTAGGTGATGCTGCTGTGGTGGGGAGATTGGACTAGATGATCTTTCGAGGTCCCTTCAAATCCCTAATGTTCTGTGATTCTGTGATTCTCCCCTCTGCAGCACCCAATCCCTGTTGATGAAGTTTGAGGCACTGTTTATGTGAAAGGGAAATGATGGCCCAGGGAGCATTTTGTACACTTCCTAATGAACTCGAACGATTACAGCCAGCCTTCTAATCTGTAGCGCTGTCTCCTTTATTAAATTACTAAAAGATGGTGCTGTTTCACGTGTTGCAGCTGTTTGCTCAGCAGGCCTTCAAGCGGCCTGTTCCTTGAGAATTGCCCAATCTTTAGTTAAGTGCTTGGGGCTCCATAGTAGGAGCCAGTGGAGCATTTGCTCCTCCTATGGAATTCTGCTGGACAAATCTGCCATCTCAATTGCGGTCACTGGTGTGCAACTCCGTCCTAATCTGATGTTGCTAAAGAGCCATTCTCGTTTAGCTGATGCTGAATGCAAACATTCCTGCAGTCTTAATACAACTCTACCCCGTAATACCACATCTTACTTTCGCACCTTGTAGGAGCTGTCTGTTGTTAACTGCTGGAGGAATGTGGTGTGAATGTGTAATGTGCATTGCCTACAGAAAATAGAAGTTGCACAAGACTTGCAAACAATAGCTCTTGCTTGGTCAGTAAGGTGTGAGAAACATCAGCTAATGCAAAACCCTCAAATCATAAACTCTTTTCGGTTTGGGAAATGCTGATTTGTTCAGTAGAACTGTGGGAGGAGAAGGAATTGGGAAGAAGTTCAGACACTGGCCAAACCAAAGGCAAAGGGGGAGGGTCAGAGGAAGCAGAGTGCTCTTACTGCTGTTATGGTATCTATTAACATTCCTGCCTGCAATCAGTCTGTCAGCCTTCTCAAGTCCTTGTTCTTACATGAAGAAATCATGGGCTGCAATGTCGTGCTGTGCTCTTTGCTTCAGCACAAGGTTGGTTATGGAGCAAGGAGGGTGCAGGTGTGCCTAGCAGACAGGGAGCTGGGCAGAAGATGCAGGAAATGCTGCTCCACTGGAGCATCCAGAGACTAAAAATGTTAGGTGGTCTGGAGGAAACGAAAAGATTTTCTTTGCATGATATCAGCTCTTTTTCACAAATGCTGATGTCAGGCACCCTAGCTTTGAGTGAGAAGGGCACACTTCACTTGACGAGCCAGCATGAGGTGTTTCCAGTGAACTTCCACCTTCTGGGCATCATAGAATCATTAGGAATTGGAAAGGACCTTGAAAGATCATCTAGTCCAATCCCCCTGCCAGAGCAGGACCACGTAGACCAGTCAGAAACCAGCGACAGCAGCAGGACAGGATGAATTGAGCATGGCTAAATTGGTACTTACACTTGTCATGAGTAGTGCAAGATGGCTCTGGTCCCTTTTGTGTTGTCCAGGTATCTTGGATACACACTGTATCTTGCTGCTTTTTGCAGTGGTGGCCTGTAAGTGCCCTTGCCTTACTGATGTCTGACAGAGGATAAAGGGAATGAGTGGACAAACATAATTACAGGCTGAAGCGGACTTGGGGTCAAACCTGGAACATGAAATCATTTTGAACTCCGCTATTGAATTACTGATGTTGCAGTTGTCCCTTTTAAAAGAAAAAAGTGTGGTTATTTTCTGCAGTGAGTTGGCTGTAGTGAAACTGAAGGCTTTTTCTATTATTTAATAGAGTTGAAGCATACATGAGTGCGCCTACTGTGCCAATTCAGGTGGCAGAGAAACGGTCCTTTTGCTATAATGCCTCCAAGGAGGAACAAGTAGTCACTTCTGCAGCCAGCGATAATTCCAGTGCAGCAAAGGCAGACTTGCACTGACGACTGCACAGCTGCTGACAGTTGTTGCTGTTTTACTGTAGGAGGGTGATGTGGGAAGCCTTGGACAATTCTGTAACGTGCTGTATGCCAGTAATGGGGATTACTTCACTTCCCCCTTAGAGAATGTGTGAACTTAATTGAACAAGGGCTTTGGGGTTCTCCCTATTCTCTGTATCATCTTCTATTTATAGTTTTTATTAGCTCTTGTTTCAGACTGGCTGATTATAAGACTGCTGTGGCTGAGGAATAATGTAATGCTTAATTTCTGATCCTTGAAGCCAAGAGAGACAAGAGGGTTTGAAAGGACGTTGTAGAGATGTTGTTGGTCTGTTCTCACAGGTAATTAGTGACAGAACCAGAGGGAAGGTTTTCAAGCCCCAACAAGGGAGGTTTAGATTGGACATCAGGAAAAAGGTCTCCACGGAGAGAGTGGTCAGGCACTGGAATGGGCTGCCCAGGGTAATGGTTGAGTCCCCATCCCTGGATGAGTTTAAAAGATGCTTAGATGGAGTGTTGGGGGATCTGGTTTAGGGGTGAACTTGTAGAGTAGGGTCGATGATTGGACTCAGTGATCCCAAGGGTCTTTTCTAACCTGAATAATTCTATGATCCCACTGGCCTAGCTGGCTGGCAATGCCAGGCATTGCCAGGCATTGCAAGTAGAAGACAACAATAGTCAGTGTCTCAAAAGGCTGTGGGTAATGTGGGAGCATGAGGATGAAAGTATTTTACAGAAGCCCAGCACTTCTCCTGAGCACGTTGTCCAACACAAGAAGAATCAAGCGGTGAAGGAATACAAAATTTTTCTGAGACTAGGAATGCGTTGAAGGAGTTCTGGCTCTGTTGAATGAAGGCCTGGTTACAAGATCAAAGTGAGGAGTAACAGATCTGACAAGTTCCTAGGCAGAAGGGAAATGTTCTTAAATGCTGCTGATGTTTGCGTTAAGGATAAGATCTAGGTGATCCTGCTCCGGCAGAGGGATTGAACTAGATTATCTTTCAAGATCCCTTCAAATCCCTAATGTTCTGTGATTTGGGAGAAGACTCAAGGAGTGTGTGAGCGTGGGAGAGATCAGGGAATCCTTGAGGAAGAATCTGATCTGCAGACTGCAAGCATTAGGAGAATTTGGGGGCTTTTCTGCTGAGCTAATTGGTTGCTATATTAGTTGGCAGCAGTAATCTTTACACAGCACTAGTTTTTCTTGATGTCAACAGAAAGAGAAGTCACGAAAGCAAGGTATCAGGTAAATCGAGGGAGCGTTGCTTTCATTTTCAGGTTATTGTAAATTGAATTTCCAGTTTGCAATTCCAGCACAGTTCAAACTGAGCATCACAGCAGTACCAGCATTCACCTTCCCCCATTCAGCAGTCTTCATTTGGAAATCACTAAACGTGCCCTTCTCTTCTTGAACCTAATTTCCTGTTTGCTGGTGTTTGCTCTCTCACCAGCACAGCTGTAGCTCCGGTTAATACTGATCTCTGGAGCACTGGGAGCTTGATTTAGTCCCATTCCTCTCATAGTTCTGCTTCTTGAAAAAGATTCTTGAGAAATTTTTATCGTTTTAAAGTGCACAAATACACTTCTGGGGAGAAGCCGCTTACTTTTACATACTGTTCTCCAAGCTGCGGTGAGCCACGCTGTCACCAGCACCGATGGGAAAAGATTTCGAACTGCAAGGCAGATTTGAATATAAGGCAAATACCAATACTTGGACATGGATTTGGGGTTTCTGACCCTAGTGATGTGCTGCTAAAAATACTGGCTGAGGTTTAATTTTGAAATGTATCACCAGTTTGGTTTTTGACTTTTTTTGGTGTAGTGTGCTTTGAGGTGTGTTTTACAAAAGACTTTAAAAACTTTTAAAATTAGTATTTGGGGTTTTGAAAGTGCTGTGTATGTTGATCTAGTAAATGCTACTGAATTAAATTATTGAGTGTATTAATCGTTTAATGTATGTTTAAGGAGTTGGCTTTCCATAGCAGTGTTATTACCTCACATAGGCAACCAAATTATCCCATAAGCAGGCCAGATTTGCTGTTGTTACCAGCTAAACCAGAGCAGGGATTAGGACTGGATGGAGCCAGGCTCTTCTCAGTGGCATATAATGATAGGACAAGGGGCAATGGGTGTAAGCTGGAACAGAGGAGATTCCACATCAATATGAGAAGGAACTTCCTCATAGTGAGGGTAGCAGAGCACTGGAACAGGCTGCCCAGGGGGGTTGTGGAGTCCTCTTCTCTGGGGACTTTTAAAACCTGCCTGGACATGTTCCTGTGCGACTTCTTCTAGGTGATCCTGCTGTGGCAGGAGGATTGGACTAGATGATCTTTTGAGGTCCCTTCCAGTCTCTAGTGTTCTGTGATTCTGTGGAAGCAAGGAATAAAAACAGTGATTTGGCAGAATACTCCTGATTCAAACATCAGTGCAAGAAGTTATCTTTAATGAACATTTTGCAAAGGCTAAGATACAGCAAATGATTTTGAGAATTCAGTGTTAAAACAAAGTGTTTTGTCCCAGGCATTTTGACTAACTTTGTCATCAGCTCTGCTTCTGATGTCTTCTAGCTTGCAAGCGAGTGAAAACGTTTTAACCAGGGTATGATGTTAAATTACTGTGGGGGAAAAACCTCTCAAAACTAGCCATTAACCATCAAATTGCACTTTCCTAGTAATATTGCAAATAGATGCTTGTATCTGAATTTCTGATTCAGCTTCTAGCAGTGGATACAGTTCCTGCTGTGCACGTCTTCTGCAAAATGTGCTGCTGAGCTTGGGAAGACTTGACTGGTTTTCCTGGGTTTGGCTGCTCTTGGTCTAGAAATTCCCAAGCAGTGATGCATGCAGTGTGGTAGGTGGTTTGTAATTTCACAATGGTGGATGAGGTACGCTACTGAGAACTTAAATATTAGGTTGGCATTGCCCATATTAGGATTTTTATATTGGTTTTTGTTTGTGGCTACAAAGCCACTCTGTAATGACTACCACACTTGAGAAGGACTTCTTTTGTTTTCAGCCTTCAGAAATGATTTGAATGTAGCTTGGAGAAAAGGATGCTGAGGGATGACCTCATTAATGTTTAATAAATATGTGAAGGATGGGTGTCAGGAGGATGGAGCCAGGCTCTTGTCAGTGGCATCTAATAATAGGACAAGGGGCAATGGAACATAGGAGGTTCCACATCAGTATGAGAAGGGACTTCTTCCCAGTGAGGTTGACAGAGCACTGGAACAGGCTGCCGAGAGGGGTTGTGGAGTCTCCTTCTCTGGAAACATTTAAAACCCGCCTGGCCATGTTCCTGTGCGACTTGGTGATCCTGCTGTGGCAGAGGTTTGAACTAGACGATCTTTCGAGGTCCCTTCAGATCCCTAATGTTCTGTGATTCTGTGATTCTTTTGTTTTCAGCCTTCAGAAATGATTTGATCATTACTTGAAGTAGGAAAAGTAATTAGGCCTTTGAAACACAACTGGTAATTTAAAGGTTTTATCTTAATGTGATGTAGAAGTTGAGGTGACAGCTCTGAGAGTATTTTGTGGCTGTATAGAAGTGTTTTGGCTGACTCAGAGAGGTGACCTTGTGAGAAGAAAAGTACCTTTCTCTGCAGAAATAGTTGTCCATTTGTTTTGTTTAAAAGAAACGGTCTCTCTCGTTTGCATAGCAGAGTTGACTCAGCTTTGGTTGGTTACCATAGCTGAGCAATGTTTCTGCATTTCCATGTGAATTTGTAGTAATTCCCAGGCTTGGTTGAGGCTTTGGGGATCTTGCTGCATCACTTGTGTTAGCTGCCTGTGGAGCTGTGCTTCCCTGTGCTGATGTTGGAAAAACATCAAACACTTCTTCATTCTTGATCCAGTGTCCCTCAAATGTCACTTAAGCTCCAAAAAAATCAAACAGCATGTAGCAACACAGTGAGTGTAGACAGAAGCAAGAGATCACAGAATGTTAGGGACTGGAAGGGACCTCCAAAGATCATCTAGTCCAATCCTCCCTCCACCACAGCAGGATCACCTAGATCCAGTCACACAGGAATATATCCATGTGGGTTTTAAATGTCTCCAGAGAAGGAGACTCCACAACCCCCTAGGCAGCCCCTTCCGGTGCTCCATCACCCTTACCGTGAAGAAGTTCCTTCTCATATTGATGTGGAACCTGCTGTGTTCCAGCTCACACCCATTGACCCTAGACCTATCATTAGATGCCACTGAGCAGAGCCTGGCTCCATCTTCCTGACACCCATCCTTCACATATTTATAGACATTAATGAAGTCATGAATGTTCCTTGGAAATAAAAATTTTAAAGCAGAGTGTAATTCAATGGCTTTTTAATTTGTGTTCCTTCAGTGCTGTTACTGAAAAATGCCTGGGAACAAACAGAATAATTTTCACTGACTTTGCTCTTTGTTTTATTCTTGTCACTTTGCAGGAGGAGATGGCCAAAATGGAGGTCAAGATGTCACTTTTAGACAACATGATAGGGGTGGGAGATATGGTTCTTTTAGAGCCACTCACTGAAGATTCTTTCATCAACAATCTGAAGAAGCGCTTTGATCACAACGAAGTATATGTGAGTATATGTGAAATGATAACATCTGATGAGGAGCTGTGTGCTCATTCTTAAAAGTGTTGTTTGTTTGTAAGTGACACATGTAGCCAGAATGCTTGAGCATAATCCATTGTATCAGAGATACTTAAACCTTTCTTGTGCTGAATTCTTTCCTATGCTGCAACCTTACTTTTATCTTTTCGATCTGTGATATTTTTCTCTCTTCTTTCTCCTCATTGCACAGTGTTGGAGATCTCTGGTTTTCATAGAATCATTCAGGTTGTAAAAGACCCTTGGGATCATCGAGTCCAACCATCAACCCTAGTCTGCTAGTTGACCGCTAAACCAGATCCCCCAACACTACATCTAAGCGTCTTTTAAACTCATCCAGGGATGGGGACTCAACCACCACCCTGGGCAGCCCATTCCAGTGCCTGACCACTCTTTATAAGAGGCAGTTCTAGAACTGATGATGACAGCAACTTTGTTTGTTCTCTGACATCTCTGCTGTCACAGAACACTGCAGTTATAAGTAATGTCCTTACAGGGAAGGCACCTGCAGATGGTTGGAGCAGGTTGATACAGAAAAACACTTGCTTGGAATATGCTAACACCAGCTTATGTGTTGCTTGCTGCCTGTCTTTTAAAGGCTGATCCATTCTATGCTTCTGTGTAGCTGTAATCAAAGTGTTCAGTAATCAAAAATCTCTGAGAGATGGTTCAATACGGGAGATGTTGTGACCAGTCTGTTAAATCACAGCAATGAAGAGGCAAATTGAGATTCCACTTAAGCCTTTTGTTTCCTGCTTCATCTCACTTTGTTCCATTTTTGTTAGAACATACACAGTGCTATACCTGTTTTAGTGCTGAGGCTGTATGAAATTAATAATTGGTAGAGCTTTTCCAAGACCTCTTATGAATGAAAAGTCGAGTAGGCTGAAATATTTAAGCCAAAATATAGCTGTGATCTGTTGGGAATTGTGCCTGCAGCTGGTTACAATCATGTAGATATGTTCTGTACTTGATTATAACATCCCTCTCCTGATTATAATTTTTAGTGTGACTCTATTTTTCCTTCTTACAAACCATTTGAACCTTAGTGTTTTCATGATACTTTTTCCTTTCTGTCCTCTGGTGTGGGAGGACCTCTGTTATTTGCATTTGCTGCTTCTATCCTGTAGTTAGAATCTATTATTTTTATAGCTCTGCTATTCATTGTTTGCTGCAACTTTCTTCAGGAGTAATTTCTGACTTGATTGTGCCTGTTCCCTCTTCTGAGCTGCTACCTTGGTAACACACAGTTGCACCCATGTGCTACTGTATCGCCTCCACCTATTTGCTCCTTAAGTTTGGACTGATAAAATTAACTAGAACAGCAAAATAAGGACACTTAGTATCCTTTAAAACCACGCTGGATAAGAAAATGGAATGGTCTATATTTGTGAATGGTAGAGTCTGGCATCTGGGCAAAAACAACCCCAGGTACCAGTATAGGTTGGGGGCTGACCTGTTGGAGAGCAGTGTAGGAGAAAGGGACCTGGGGGTCCTGGTGGACAGCAGGATGACCATGAGCCAGCAA
>JAOXOE010000299.1:0-11890 GCA_028565055.1 Phoeniculus purpureus | reverse complement strand
GGTTCTCTAATGTGTTTTGAAAAGAACTGTACCTATTACAGATAGGGACACACCGAGATGTATTCAAAGCAGGTTTCCCAGGACCATTTGTCTCAAAACATACCATATTTCACTGTAATGGTAAATAGAAATATGATGGAATGATGCTTTTTTATGCAGCATGATAACATATTAATCTCCTCTGCAGGAGAAATAGGTTATTGCTGTCTCAAATGCTCTGAAAGGATTTGAACTTTCAAGACAGGGTTCTTCCCCTGTATTATTACAAATAGTAATTTTAAGAACTATATATATTTCTTATCCAAAAACCAAGGGGTTTTGACGTCAGGACATCTGTTTTTGCATTCTGAAACTTCTTTTTTAATGTTTTGGGTCTTATGAGATCATCTGGTAGAACAGCAATTCTGAGATTTTCATAAGATGACCATGTATTTTGACAAGGCGGTAACACAGCCCAAGGACCACAGCTGTAAGCAGAAAGCACAGTGCAGTATTTGTCTCTACAGTCTGTCCAGGTCCCTCTGCAGGGCCCTCCTACCCTCTAACAAATCTAACACAGGCTCCGAGCTTGGTGTCATCTGCAAGTTTGCTCATGATGGACTCCATGCCATCATCAATATCATCAATGAAGGTGTTGAACAGGACCGGACTTAATAGCGACCCTTGGGGGACACCACTAGTCACTGGTCACCAACTAGATGCGACACCATTTACTACCACTCTTTGGGCTCGTCCATCCAACTGGTTCCTGACCCAGCATAGAATATTCCTGTCAAAGCCCCTTGCTGCCATCTTCGCCAGGAGTATATCATGAGAGGCTGTGTCAAATGCTTTACTGAAATCCAGGTACACTACATCCACAGCCTTGTGTCCAGTTCTGGAACTCAGCTCCAGAAGGACACAGAGCTGCTGGAGAGAGTCCAGTGCAGAACCACAAAGATGATACAGGGAGTAGAACACTTCCCTTACGAGGAAAGGCTGAGGGAGCTGGGTCTCTTTAGCTTGGAGAAAAGGAGAGTGACAGGTGACCTCACGGATGTCTATAAGTATGTGAAGAGTGGGTGTCGGGAGGATGGAGCCAGGGTCTTCTCAGTGTTATCTAATGATAGGACAAGGGGCAATGGGTGTGAGCTGGAATAGAGGAGGTTCCACATCAATCTGAGAAGGAACTTCTTCATAGTGAGGGTGACAGAGCACTGGAAGGGGCTGCCCAGGGTGGGGTTGTGGAGTCTCCTCCTCTGGAGACATTTAAAACCCGCCTGGCCATGTTCCTGTGTGTCTGGATCTAGGTGATCCTGCTGTGGCAGGGGGATTGGACTGGGTGATCCTTTGACGTCCCTTCCAATCCTTAATTTTTGTGACTCTGTGATTCTGTGACACACAAGTCTTACAGAAGTGCGCACGTGCAGAAACTAGGCTGTCACGTTACACAAGGTGACTTTTTTCATGTGATGAATTTTTCAAACAATGAGTGATCTGTAAATTGAACTGACAGTTCTCTGAAGGGCAGGAGCTTCCATGCGGTACCCTGTAAGGATGAGAGTTAGGAATAAAGTTGTGGTGGTGCATCTGTTATACCAGAACTCAGAATGACCTTGAGCTGTTGTTATTTTTCCATTACGTGTTTCTATTATACAGTGAATTTTATACCAGTCACTGACTTTCTGCGGACATAGGTGAATAAAAGATGAGTCTGAGCTTTAGGTATTGGGCGTAGCATCATGTTCTGTGTGAATTCTGAGGTCCTCCTGAGAAGGGAATGGATTTGTGTGTTGTAGAACCTTCCCAAGTTGTTCTACCATTTTTGCCAACGTACTACCCAGTATTTCAACTTTTTGATTTCTAATTACAACTTCTTTAGTTGCAGTGACTTCTGTTAGGATGCTGTGAGCCTTTCATTCAAAGACTGATCATCTTGTGATGTCTTGTGTGATTGTGTTGGGTTAATGCTTTAAGGACCCAGGAACTGATGTATTTCCCAAACTAGTACAGTGATTTATTTATTTATTTATGCAATTTATGTCTGAAAGTTTTCACCAGAAGTTTGACTGGGTTTCAGCAATGGTTCACAAAAGTAAAAGACTTTGGATTAGTTTTGCAAAGGGAGATTAACCTTACTTTGTCCTTCCAACCCCAAAAAGGGGTCTGTCAGAAAGCTGGGGAAGTAATGGTTTGAAGCTGGAAAAGGGCAGATTGAGGCTGGACCAGAGGAAAACGTTCTTGAATCTGAGGGTGGTGGATCCTTGGAACAGGCTACCCAGAGAGGTGGTAGAGGCTCTGTTCCTGGAGCCATTCAAGGTCAGGCTGGATGGGGCTCTGGGCAACCGGGTGAGTGCTGGCCCTGCTTGTTGTAGGAGGGTTGGACTGATGCCTTTTGGAAGTCCTTTCTGTGGTTCCACGGAATCACAATCACAAACACAATGTGATTGTGTGAATTTAATAAAATTATATATCCCTGATATATTTCACAGTATAGTGCTGTTAATACAGACGTGTGTCAGCTTAGAGGTACCTCTATGTTTGTTCTAACTTTGTTTAGAAAGACCAGAACCACAATCAGTAGTGACATTTCTGCTACTTGAGGTTCTGTACTCATATTTGACCAAAAGCTATTATAGAATTCAGAGGGACCTTGACAGATTATTGATGGGCTGAGGATAATTGTGGATTTCAGTAGAGCCAAGTGTCAGATCCTACATCGTGGTCACAACCATCCCCTTCAGTGCTACAGGCTGGGGTCAGGGTGGCTGGAGAGCAGTCTGGCAGAGAGAGACCTCTGGGTTCTAATTGTCAGGCGGCTGAATCTGAGCCAGCAGGGTGCTCAGGTGGCCAAGAAGGCCAATGACATCCTGGCCTGGATTAGACACTGTGTGTGCAGCAGGAGTAGGGAGGGAATTGTCCCCCTGGACTCAGCACTGGGGAGGCCACATCTTGAGTGTCCAGTTTTAGGCACCTCAGTACGAGGGAGACATCGAGGTGCTGGAGTGAGTGCAGAGGAGGGCAGTGAAGCTAGGGAAGGGTCTGGAGAATCATCTGATGAGAGATTTGAGAGAGTTGGGGCTGTTTGGTTTGAGGAAGAGGAGGCTGAGGGGAGACCTCCTCTCTCTCTACAACTGTCTGAAAGGACACTGTAGAGATGTTGGTGCTGGGCTCTTCTCACAGGTCGTTAGCAACAGAAGCAGAGGGAAGGGCTTCAAGCTTCGGCAGGGGAGGGTTGGACTGGCCATGAGGAAGAACTTCTTCATGGAGAGACTGGTCAGGCAGTGGACTGGGCTGCCCAGGGTGGTGGTTGAGTCCCCATCCCTGGATGTGTTTATAAGTGGTTTAGATGTGGTGTTGGGGAAGGTGTTTTAGGGGTGACTTTGTAGAATAGGTTTGATGGTTGGACTTGATGATCCCAGGGGTCTTTTCCAATCTGAATGATTCTGTGATTCTGTAAATGATCCAGGCTGGAAAATCTTTCCAAGATCATGGAATCTGACCACCGATCCCATAGCTCTGTATCTTAATCTGGTGTTGTTTTGGAGCATGTGGCTTGTAGACCATTCACTTCAGAAATCAAGCTACTTTTCTAGCAATGCCTCTAGGAAAACTTCCAACTCACGCTGTAATTGCTGCATTAAAGAATATTGCCTGTAAAAAAATAGTGCATTTACTAACTCCTCTTATTTTGCTGCCCAAACCTTGTGTGCATCTGTTATGTGTCTCCTGCATGTTGCTTCTGCAATGTGGATGGTATTATTAAATGGTAAATAATAGTGATGAAATATACTGTTTCTTAAATAATTTACCAACTTTGTGTGGTTTACTCTTTTACTTCAGTAGGAAGTCATCACTGGGTGTAAAAGAACCTTCACTTTTTCAAATAAAAGATAATACAGAAAAAACTACAGGAAAAAGTAACTCTGCTAGTGCTTTGCTTCTGATGATACCGCATTTGGTGACCTGGTTTGAGTACACCAGTGGATTTGACTACTGTTTTGTTGAGTAAAATTGGTACAAAGCAAGATGACACAAGTTTTCTTGTGTGTCATCACAGAATCCCAGAACATTTGGGATTGGAAGGGGCCTCAAAAGATCATCCAGTCCAATCCACCTGCCATGGCAAGATCACCTAGATCCAGTCACACAGGAACGTGTCCAGGTGGGTTTTAAACATCTCCAGAGAAGGAGAGACTCCACAATCCCCCTGGGCAGCCCCTTCCAGTGTTCCATCACCCTCACTGGGAAGAAGTTCCTTCTCACATTCATATGGAAACTCCTCTGTTCCAGCTCACACCCATTGTCCCTTGTCCTGTCGTTAGATGACACTGAGAAGAGCCTGGCTCCATCCTCCTGACACCCTCCCTTCACATATTTATAAACATTAATGGGATCACCCCTCAGTCTTCTTTATTCCAAGCCGAAGAGACTCAGCTCCCTCAGCCTTTCCTCATCAGGGAGACGTTTCACTTCCTTCATCACCTTTGTGGCTCTCTGCTGGAAATTACAAGCAAAAATCTGAACCTAAGAATTCAAGCTCTTGCAGCTCAAGTCTGCTCGCATTAAGCGCACATGGTCCAACATGAGGCTCAAACCCACGACCTAGAGGTGAGGAGTATCATGCTCTAACCAACTGACCTAGCCACAGGTCTTTTTTTTCACTGATCTGATTAATTTCCAGAAAGGAGTTACTGCTGGGGCAGAAATTATAGAGACCCGGAAGATAAATGTTCCCACTCCTCCCATGTGGGAGGAAGTTATACTATATATATATTATTTTTAAAATATATTATTATTAAATATATATATTATTTTAAAAATATATTATTTTTTATACTTCCTAGTTATAATAAGGGTTAGGGTTAGGGTTATACTTCCTACTTATAATAATGAGAATTTTCTTTCTAAATCTGTATATTCAACAAAGAATTTAGAAGTTAGGAAAAGAGGCAGGGGGATTGGACTAGATGATCTTTCAAGGTCCCTTCCAATCCCTAATGTTCTGTGATTCTGTGATTAAGGTAAAACACCTGATTTTTTTAACATCAGAGCAATGAAAGATGTTCCGAAATTTGTCTCTGCCTTTCTCTGTTCCTCTCTGTAGCACTCTACTCTTGAGGTCTGCACAAGATTGAGCACTTGATGTTGATTTTATATTTCCCTACATGAATGCTTCCCTTATTAAACTCAGCATTTCCAAGGAACAGATTGCCAAATATTTTGGTACTTCTATGTATTTTTTTTAATTATTTAACCAGTTTTCTGTATCTATCTTACAGGTTCTGAAAATGGAGTGGGGAGGAGAGTATTCACTAGATTCTTCCAATTTGGACTGTTTGTTAAACGTCTTTCCTGGAGACCTGGAATTTCAACAAATCCTTAGTGATCTTGATGAAAAACTAAAGAAGAATTCTTCTAGGTAAAGAGGATTTTATTTTTATCCAAAATATTAGTGAAAGTCCTTGCATTTAGGGAGAAATATGGCTTTTCTTTCTTTTCTAGTGGTAAGTTAAAATCCTGATAATTATTACAATAGTAATTTTACCTTAACCGCTTGAGCATTTAACAAATTTTTAATGCTATATAATTTTCGTGCTATAGTCTTTCTCCGTGCGGTATTTTTAACGGTCGAATCATCTTAGTCTCAGGAATTACTGCAGTAGGTGTGATAGTAGAGGAAGAAAATGTATATTCCCGTGACACTTCTATCTCATAGCCATAGGAAATACAATTTTTATTCACCAAAGGCACTCACTACAGAATTTTAGAAAAAAAAAACCCCCAAATTTGAAATGTTTTTGAAGCATTTTTAATGGAGGCAAAAAAAGCAAGTTTATATATATATCTATAGAGAGAGAGAGAGTGTCTTTCTTAAATAAGCAACTGATTTATCTATTTCAGATAAACTGTTGTGTTGCAGTAAAAGATTTTGTAAATACATGTGGTTTTGTAATACATATATTTCATATATATTTAAATTTAGTTGATATTTAAAACATTTATAAGTGATGTATTAATCACAGAATCACAGAACCAAGAGATTGGAAGGTACCTCGAAAGATCATCTAATTCAATCCCCCTGCCAAAGCAGGATCCCCTAGATCCAGTCACACATGAACATGTCCAGGCACGTTTTAGATGTCTCCAGAGAAGGAGACTCCACAACTTCCCTGGGCAGCCTCTTCCAGGGCTCTGTCACCTTCACCATGAAGAACTTCCTTCTCACCTTGATGTGGAATGTCCTCTGCTCCAGCTTACACCCACTGCCCCTTGTCCTACCACTGGGTGCCCCTGAGCAGAACCTGGCTCCATCCTCCCGACACCCACCCTTTCCATATTGATCAACATTCATGGCGTCACCCCTCAGTCTCCACTTTTCCAAGCTGAAGAGATCCAGCTTTCTCAGCCTTTCCTTGTAAGGGAGATGCTGCACTCCCTTCATCATGTTTGTGGCTCTGCACTGGAGTTTCTCAAGCAGCTGTGTGTCCTATATAGTACATTAATAGTATTTATTTATAGCAATACTGTACTTTTATAACATAATCATGCATTTATCTTTTATCTATGTGATATCATTCGTAACACACTTTTTTCCAAACTCACTCTTGTAGAAGCAGTGCACAGAATTCTTTGCTGATGCAATTTTTTTACATGATGACCAACAAAACCCGGCTTATTTGAAACGTGATTGTGGTGTTTTGCTGTTAAACTCTTTAGAAACTGAAAGACATTTTGTTTCATAAGGATGCTCGTAAGCAAATTAACTAATTGCCCTTTATAAAATAAACAACAAAACCCCAGAGACGTAGCAAATACAATTTTCTAAATGAAATTTTGAGAAAGGTTCACATGGTTTGAAGGAATTCCCTTCCTGACATCTGTTTTAACATTGTGTGGTTGCAATGAAGCCCACATATTCATGAAGGATAGAGAGAAGGCATTGCTGGATCTCACTGAAAAACTGATGTAGGTGATTTCTGAAGTGCTGTTGTGTTGCTTATATCATGATGAGACTTTTCAGGCTTTTTGTTTGTATTACCATTATATTACATTTTGAACATTTTCAATTAAAATTGTAGTGCTTACAAGTGTAGTTGTGATAATCTGAGCTCGGTAGTCACAGAAATCACAGACTGGCTCACGTTGGAAGGCACCTCTAAAGTCATCTAATCCAACCCCTTTGCAGTGAGCAGGGACATCCTCAACTAGATCAGCTTGCTGAGAACCTTGTCTAGCCTCACACTGAAAATCTCCAGGGATGGAGCCTCAACCACCAACCTGGGTGGTTGAACACTGTTCAACCCCCTCCTGCTAAAGACCTTCTTCCTAACATGAATGATCATCTAGTCTATATTTCAATCTGTCCTTCTCTAATGTGAAACCATTGCCCCTCATCCTGTCACTCCAGGCCTTCATAAACAGTGCCTCTGCAGCCTTCTTGTAGCCCTTTCAGGGACTGGAAGGTCACTACCAGGTGCCCCCTGGAGCCTTGTCTTCTCCAGGCAGAACAGCCCCAGCTCCTTCAGCCTGTCCTTGTAGCAGAGGTGCTCCATCTCCTTAATTTGTGTGGCCTCCTCTGGACCCGCTCCATCAGGTCTCTGTCCTTTCTCTGCTGAGGGCTCCAGTGCTGGATGCAGTGTGAGAGATGAGGTCACACGAGAGCAGAGCAAAAGGGCAGAATCACCTCTCTCAGTCTGCTGGCCACACTTCTTTTAATGCAGGCCAGGATGCAATTGGTCTTCTGATAACGATAGTGAAGATGTGTGAGATGTGCTGTTGTGGACCCTTGCAAAGGACAACTTCAGATTACAATTGGCCAGACGTTGACATCAGAGAAATGTAGTTCAGCTGATGCCATAACACGGTTTTGTACTTATGTTTTGAGTTACTGTGGCCGTGTGGACAGAATCACAGAGACATTCAGGTTGGAACACGCTTTCAAGATCATTAAGTCAAACCTTGAACCTAACTGTCCCATCCCACCACAAAACTCTGTTCTTGAGCTCCAGGTCTCCACGACTGTGAAACACAGCCAAGGATGGCCATTCAACCCCCTCCCAGAGCAGCCTGGTGCAAAGGCTGAGGGCCCTCTCCAAGAAGGATTTTCTCCTCATGGCCAACCTAAACTTCTCCTGGGACAGCCTGAGGCAATTTCCTCGTGTTCTGTCCTGTGTTCCTTGGGAGAAGAGACCAACTCCCACACCTCTACACCCTCCTGTCAGGGAGTTCCGAACAGCAACACAGAAAAAGGCATTGTTGGCAGATGTGTCACAGTCACCTTTTCAGCTACCAAACAGAAGTGATTTTGTTATCATTATACAGACCCAGCCTAGAAGTTGGAAAGATGATGATGATGCAGATGAGTCTTTGGCATGCATGCTTTACTACTGTGTTTGAGGCTAATGTGCACACAGAATCTGAGATGCTGGTTGAGAAAACCTTTAGATGTGGGAAAGTAGGACAAAGGCTCATTCTTTTTAACAGTTAACATTTCATTGTCTATTGAAATCGTCAGAGTTTAACTATTTGGTACGTTTTTAAGGGCAGTCATGCTGTCCTGTCTGTGTAGTCCTATGAGTGCGTAGTCCTACCTTCTAATAGAGGAGATTCCAGCTTCCAGTCCTTGATGGGGCTCTGGGAAAGCTGAAGAGGTACTTCTTCTGAGGGATTCTAGTGCCAGGGTGATGGGTTCCAGCTAAAGGAGGGAAGATTGAGATAAGACCTGAGGCAGAACTCCCTCCCTAGGAGATGGCTGAGGCCCTGGAACAGGCTGCACAGGGAGGTTGTGGCTGCTCCATCATCCCTTGGACGTGTTCAATGCCTGGTTAGATGGGACTCTGGGCAACCTGGTATGGTAAGAGGTGTTGCTGGCCATGCCAAGGCGGGTGATCTCTGAGGTCCCTTCCAACCTCAACCATTATGTGATTTTGTAAGACTCAAATGGTATTTTATTCAAGGTGAGCTTGGGCTGAGGTGTGGTACATGTCAGGAAACGCCTTGTACTTCTGCTGAAGTGACTCTTAAGCTACTGTTTAAACTAATTTTCACAAGGAAAATCAGAAAGTAGCCCTGTAGTTACGGGGTGATATTTCGCTCCTGTAATATGTCAGTTTCAGAAATGGAGAGGAGTTTAAAAGAAGATGGACAGCAGCTGATGTGACTTTTAAATTAAAAAGAGTCCTTTTATTGCTAATATATTAGAGGCAGCACGGAATGAAATCATTTTCAAGTTACCATTGATCTTTGTAAGTGGTATGATAAGAGCAGCTCTATGCGCTACGGCGATACAATTGGAATACAATCCATTTTTCATCAGATAGATTTATGATTTTATTATACCGCGGAGAATAAACATAATGGTATACAGCATATATATATTTTTTAAAAATAAAACATTGTGTAAGAAATTATGATCCAGGAGTGTGTAAATTACCTGAATGCTCATTTATTGCCTTCCGACTGAATGGCTTTTATAAAATTGTGTGGCACGACACATCAGATAGGCTCTCCAGCAGCTGAATTACCTCCGGTATTCTTGTATTGCACCGATTCTATTCGGTCCGGTAACACAGAAGGGGGAAAAAGGAAAAAAAAAATAGGAAAAAAAGGCCATTTGTGCAAAATTGTTTTATTTGTAACTTTTAAAGGAGTAAGCGGTTCGTTCATTCACTGTTATATAACACGGCTCTTATTGCACCTGAATGTTGACTTTATCTTTGCGGCAGTTTGTGGAAGCAGCTGGAAATGAATTCTCGAAGCTATTGTCATTGATGGCCGGTTTTGTGCACTTGGGTTGTGGACTTTATTGTTCATTTAGGTATTTCTTTCCCTACTTGAAATATTAATAGTTAGCAGGAGTCGATTCCTGAGCAATCCACTAAACATTCAGCTGGTATTTAGTCACAGAACCACAGAACGTTAGGGATTGGGAGGGACCTCGAAAGATCATCTAGCCCAATCCTCCCACCACAGCAGGATCACCCATGGATATGAAAGAGAAATTGATTGTTTGTACAAGCAATAAGCAATAAAGAAAGTGATTCTTGCATAATGTGAGTTACTGAATCCAGTAGACGCTGATATGAGAACAGAAAAGGTGAAAGTTAACTCAGAATTTCTGCTAGACGTTCCAAAGGAACAGCAGAACTTCTCATTTGCTGACTTCTCATTTCAAAGTTTATTTCCAGGAACCAAGAGTTGCTCTTTGAATAATAAAGCAATAAATGATAGCTTTATTGAATGGCCCCAAACAGGATTAATATCAAAGAGAGCCTCATCAGGCACAGAACATCACAGAACCACAAAACATTAGGGTGTGGAAGGGACCTTGGAAGTTCATTCAGCCCAATCCCACTGCCTCAGCAGGATCCTGTAGATCAAGTCGTGCAGGAACATATCCAGGCAAGTTTTAAATGTCTCCAGAGAAGGAGACTCCACAACTTGTCCTAGGCATCCTGTTCTAGTACTACAATGCAAAAAACAGGTACAGGGCTTTACAGAATCACAGAGCATTAGGGTTTAAAACCCACCTGGATATGTTCCTGTGTGACTTGCTCTAGGTGATCCTGCTCTGGCAGGGATGTTGGACTAGATGATCTTTCAAGGTCCCTTCCAACCCCTAATGATTCTATCATTCTATGGTTCTGTGATTTTATGATTGGAAGTGACCTCGAAAGATCATTCTAGTCCAATCCCCCTGCCACAGCAGAATTGTCTAGATCAAGTCATACACGGCTTGAAACCAAACTTTTAACACATGATCTGAAAGCGATTGAAAGAATGAAACCTCCAGCAACTGATTTGTTTGGGATATATTGCTCTTTCTGTGGTGACTGATTGGCTGCCTTTTAGTGATGACAAACTGGTGATAGATTCTGTGCTCTAGGACAGTGAGTGGTGTTCGAGGTCGTCTTCAACTGAACAATTATGCAGAATTCAACAAAATTATTTACTAATAATTGTATCTGCAGAGCACACTGGAGACCAAATCTTTGTGAGGCTTTTCACTGAGGATTAATTTGAGTTCAATCTGATAAACTTCAACCCAACCTTCTGTCTAATTAACAGCAATTCAGTTATCTGGGATTTTGATGAAGGTCTTCTTTGAAGGGCTCCAGTGAGGTCAATACTAGTAAGTGCTTATTACATCTTGTCTCATAAGTGTTTGCTGTAGTCATTGTTTGAGCAACTCACAAGATTCTTAACTTGACTCACTAAAGGTGTCAGGATGACATTTTAAAGTTCATAATCTCAACTTTGATGATTTGCACAGAAATACTTCCCAGCCTCAATACCTCACAAAAAAGGTTTGAGGAGTTTCAAACAGGGTGTTAAGTACTGCTGTCTCCTTCTATTTTCCTGTGTCAGAACCAGAGTGAGCAAGACCCTGTGGTTTTAAACTGAGATGTGAATGGAGTGGAGCATCTCCCTGGTGAGGAAAGGCTGAGGGAGCTGGGTCTCTTAAGCTTGGAAAAAAGGAGACTGAGGGGTGACCTCATGAATGTTGATCAATATGGAAACAGTAGATGTCAGGAGGATGGAGCCAGGCTCTGCTCAGTGTCACCCAATGATAGGACAAGGGCCACTGGGTGTTAGCTGGAACAGAGGAGGTTCCACATCAATTTGAGAAGGAACTTCTTCATGGTGAAGGTGACAGAGCACTGGAAGGGGCTGCCCAGGGAAGTTGTGGAGTCTCTTTCTCTGGAGACGTTTAAAACCCACCTGTTCCTTTGTGATTGGATCTAGGTGATCCAATTGTCCAGCGTAGGGCAACAATGATAAAGGAGGTGGAGCACCTCCCTTATGATGAGAGGCTGAGGGAGCTGGGTCTATTTAGCTTGGAGAAGAGGAGACTGAGGGGTGACCTTATCAATGTTTACAAATATTTGAGGGGTGGGTGTCGGGAGGA
>JAOXOE010000294.1:0-17634 GCA_028565055.1 Phoeniculus purpureus | reverse complement strand
GGGCGTCAAAAAAAGCCCCCCCCCCCCCCCCGAAATACGCGGCCGGGCTGGGCTGTTGGTATCGGGTGCGGGGAGGGGAGGGGGGGTGTGTGTGTGTGTGTCACTGCGGCCCCGATGATTCGGTTTTGGGTGGGGGCGGAGAAAAAGCTAACAGCAGCCAATCAGCTGTTAGGACTCTTTTGATTGACAGCAGGCTGGCCAATGGCAGGGGGGTTCTTCCGGCCAACTTTCCCTCCGAGCCGCTCTTCGGTGATTGGTTGTCGAAGTGGAGCGGCGGCCTCGTTGACCAATGAGAAAGAGGTGGAAGGGACAACCAGGCCGTAACTTCCGTTCGCCTATAGCTGACCCCACCCCCCCCATCCCCACCCAGTAGCGACACCCGGGGCGGGGAGGGGCGGTGCCCCCCTCGGCTGAGGAAGCCAGCGCCGTCTCCCATTGGCTGGCGGCGCTGAGCGACGCGCTGTGCGGCCCAATCGCTCGTCCGGGAGAGGGCGCGGCCTCTCGATCCCGCCCTCCGCGGTGATTTGCAGCGCGTCCGCCCTACCTGCTCTCCCGCTCGCTCTGATCGGCAGCTCAGACAGCCAATGAGGGTGCCGACTGAACCAGGACGGGGCGGGCCGGGCCCTCCGAGGCGCCGCCGGTACCGGATGAGCAGCGCAGGGGAAGTTTGTCTGCCGCGGGCCCAGTGAGGAGGCAGGAGGAGCCGCCGGCGGGGGGTGGCGGGGCCGCCACCATGGGGAACCGGGGGATGGAGGAGCTGATCCCGCTGGTGAACAAACTGCAGGACGCGTTCAGCTCCATCGGGCAGAGCTGCCACCTCGACCTGCCGCAGATCGCGGTGGTGGGCGGCCAGAGCGCAGGGAAGAGCTCGGTGCTCGAGAACTTCGTGGGGCGGTGAGTGGCGACCGGGGCGGCACTGGGACCGGCCGGTGGCAGGGGGCGCGGTAACAGGAGGAAGTGGGAGCAGAACGGAGGGGGAACCGGGGAAAACAGAGGGGAAAACAAGGAACCTGGGGGAGACCGGAGGGAGGGAGCGAGCGAGGGAGCCGCCCCTGGCGCCGCCCGTCGCGTTGAAAGGCCCGTGGGGCTTCGGCTCCGCGTCAGGCGCGGCCCGGGCAGCCCCGGCCCTGCGCTGCGCTGAGGACCTCCCCGCGCGCCGCCTCGGGGTGGGTAGTCCCGGGGCCAGAGGGTCCCCCCCGATGCGGAAGTGCCCCCCGGGGTGATGGAGGGTTCCCCGTGGGCCTGCGGGGACCCGGCGTGAGAGCGTCTGCCCCCGGATCTGGAGCTTCCTGGGCTGTGAAGGATCTCCCTGGGATCCGACGGGGCTCTCCTGGGATCAGAGGGGCCCCCCTCGCATCTGGAGGTTCCTGGGATCTGCAGGATCCCCTGGGATCGGAGAGTTCCCCCCCGGATCTGGGGGATCTCCCCAGGATCAGGTTGTTCCCCCAGACTTGGAGGTGCCCTCTGGGATCTTCCCCTGTGGTCTGAGGATCCCCCGGGAGCTGGAGAATCCCCCCGTGTATCTGAGGGAAAGCCAGGACCTGGAGGGTCCCCCTTGGGATCTGGATGTTCCCCAGGACCTATGGGGTCCCCCTGGGATCAGAGTGTTGCCCGGCATCAGTAGGATCTCCTCAGGATCTGGAGGATCCCTGGGGATCCGGGTGATCCCCACATCAGCACCTCCCATGTCAGAACCTCCCGGTGTCACTTGGACCTCGAGCAGTCTCCTGTGACCCTCCAGCAGTGGCAGAGCCGGGGCCAGGTGACCCGATAGCGTCGACCCCGCAGCCCTTGCGGGGCCGTGTGGCCTCGAGATAGAGCTGAGCCCTCACTCGGCAGCTCCAGGATAAGGCAGGGCCTTAGGCTGGGTGGGGAGGAGAGCGGGGCTGCCCCGATAACGGAGCCCCAGTCACCCCCAAACCCACCGGGAGGCTGAAAAAGTTCTACCGGGTGCCTCAGGAACGGACCGGCGTCGCAAAACCCTTCCGTCTTGGCACCTCCGGGGCTGCCGCTTCGCCTCTTTTGACCCCTTTTCCGACTCCTCTTGGCTGCTCTTGTGGGACCAAAGGGCTCCGCTCAGGGTCTGGGCCCACCGGCGCTTCTTCATTCCCGTTGTCGCCTTCTCCTTCATCCCGGTCGGCTCCGTTGGCCCGGCAGTGCCAGTCCCGACCAGGGTGGATCCTCTGCCATCGACAATGGTGACTTCCCGCCGAGCTCATCCCGTCCGGATGCGGTTGGGATGCTGCCGGCTTCTCCTGCTCCGAAACTCTCCCAGAGACCCGTGTTGTCCCGCTGCTCAGGGCTGAGACGGTGGCTCCCTGGGCGCTGCTCCCGCCTCTCTCCCCGCTGCTCCCCTGGGATTTGCAGCCCAAGGGATTTCTTTCCACCCGGTGCTGCCAGAAGGGCTCGGCCCCGAGGGTTAAAACCCTTCCTTTGGGGGGTCAAAGGGGTTTTCTAACTGGGGGGGTGAACCGGCGTCGCCAGGAGCCCTCTGCTCCCCCTCAGAGCAGAAACGTCCTTCTGCCCATCGTGTTAATTAGCGCTAATGAGGCTCCTGCTCTGCCTGGGTGACAGCCCTGGGCGCAGCCCGACATCTCCAGCCGATCTCCTCGCGGACTCCTGTGGGAATGTGATCGGGAGGGGTGGGAGCCCTCTATCCCTGCTCCTGCAGCAGCTCAGCACCGCTGTTTGGGGAGAAATCGCCCCGAAACAAGGCCCAGCAGGGCCCCCTGCCCGCCTCCTGGGCTGCTCCTGGCGCCGGCGGCACTGAGCGGCTCCCCAGGATTTGTCCGGATTGCAGCCAGTGCTGCCAAGCGCTCGACGGGCAACGGGGTCCTCTCTTGGTGGGGCTGAGGCTGTGAAGCCAGTGGAAGTCGGGAATTCTGGCTGTAGGGGGCTGGAGAGACCTCAGGGAAGAGTCTGCCCTCCACGTGAGTCGAGTCGGAGGTGAGCAAACAGTGCGGAGGCGCTGACGGGGGAACTGGAGGGCTGAGCTGGAGAAAAGGAGCTTCTGCAGAGCCCCCAGAGCAGGAGGTTGGGGGCGGGGGGTGTCGGTCTCTTCTCCGAGGGGCTGGGATGAGGAAGCAGCCCACAGTTGCCCCAGGGGAGGAGGAGGTTGGCCCTGAGGAGCAGTTTGTGCCCCTCAAGGGGTCCCCAGGTCTGGACTCTCAGAGCTGGGGAGCTGTGGGGTGAGGGCTGGGGGTCAGTGGGGCCTCAGGGGGCTCCAAGGGCAGCTCCAGCCCATCCTCGGGGTGATTCCCTGAACTCAAACCTGAGGAGAACCTTGGGAAGACCCGGATGAACAATTTGGGGCGACTGTGTGGCCCCAGAACACGGGAGAAGGGGCTCTGAGCCCTGATGGCGACGACACAGATCACCAGGAGTCACTTCCAGAGGGATGAGGGGACGCTCGGAGCCTCCCCTCGGGCCCTGCTCTGGCTCTTCCGACGTCAAAACAGCAACGTGGAGGAAAAAAGGGGCATTTTCAGAGCCCCCGTCAGCTCCGACCATTGAACCTCCTGACAATGAGGCCGTTGTGGTCAGTCCCTGCTTGGTCTCGGGACCGGCCCTCAATGGGGCTTTATGAGGCCGCGGAACCCCCCTGACGGGGTCTTGGCGGCCGGCTCCGTCCCCTCCTCCCGTGGGACAGCAGGACCGGGCTGGAGACCCCGGAGCTGGGGCCAGACCCAACGTTTGGGGCTGAAGGTGGAGACGCTGGGGCCGGGGTGTCTCCCTGGGGCTGAGCCCTCGGGAGGCAGGATGGACCCCTCGTGGGTTTGGGGGGGCTCTTCCTGCCTGGGTCGCTGCGGAGGAGCGGCCGCAGGGAGAGCAAACAGGGCAGGGCCAGCCCGCTCCTTCCTCTGCCCCCAGCCCTTGCTGGCCGGTGCCCAGCACCACAGCAGAGGGCCAGGGGCCGGGCGGGTGAGCGGCTAGAGCAAGGCGCAAGAGCGACAGTCCTGCTCCAGTGGCACCGTTTCAGGGGAGCTCTGACCTCCTGGGCTGCGTCAGCCCTATCCGGCTCCCGGGAGCCCGTGGGCTGGGGCTCTGCTGGCCCGCGGATTCAGGGTTGAGCCGGGCGCCGCCTCCAGGCCGTAAAAAACCGCTCCAGGGTGAGGGCAGAGGGCAGAGGGCTGTGGGATCAGGGACGGGGCTCGCTGGGAGGGACCTCCGGGACGCTGCAGAGCCACCATCAGGCTGCCCACAGCCCCCTCAACCCGGCCCTGGACCCCCCTCCAGGGGTGGAGCAGCCCCAGTGCCCCCCGGGCAGCTGCTCCGACCCCCAGGGGGAGGAATCTGCCCCTCAGCTCTGGTCTCCATCTCCCCTGTGGAGCCCAAACCCCAGCACCAGCTGCCCCAGACAGAGCCCTCTGCAGCTCTGCTGAAGCCCCTTCAGCTCCTGGGAGCTGCTGGAAGGAACTGGATGGGCACTCGGGAGGGAGGAAGCTCACGGGCTTCAGCTCAGGGCAGGGGGCCCCCATGGGACCAGAGCTGGGGCTGGGGCAGAGCAGCCCTCAGGACAAACTTCTCCCAGCCCACTGGACAACCTGTTGCCCAGGAGCCAGCAGTGGGCCCTGGGGGCCAAGGAGGCCGCCGGGATCTTCTCTGCTGTGGCCGGGAGGTCTGCAGAGGTTGTTCTCCCCCTGTGCCTTGCAGAGGCCCCAGCCGGGGTCCTGGGAGCACTTGTGGGCTCCCCAGTTCAAGAGGGACAGGGAGCTCTGGAGAGCTCTGGGGGGCCCTGCTCCAAGCTCACCTGCTGGAGAGAGACCCCAGACCCCCTCCGGGTCTGGTTCCTGTGGGATCTGCTCTGGGGAATCCTGCTCTGGCAGTGGGGCTCCGCTGGAGAATCCCAGAGGTCTCTTGCAGCCCCCATGTGGGGCTTGGGAAGCCTACGGTGCCGATGCTGCCTGGAACTGGTGATGTGAGGGACTGGGTCAGTCCCGGGAGCAGCCTCTGCCTGCGTCTGAGGTCCCTCCCGTTTCCTCCTGCTCAGCTGCTGAGCTGGGAGCAGCAAATCCCCCTCGAAGCCTCTCCCATTGCCGTCACATCCCCTTCTCCATCCCCTTCCCATCAAGCTCAGCCCCAGTGAGGTTTTTCCGTGCGATCACAGTCGGTTGTCCTTTCATTCCTGCAGGGATTTCCTGCCCCGTGGCTCTGGAATCGTCACTCGGAGGCCTCTGATCCTGCAGCTCATCTTCTCCAAGACAGGTAGGGGCTGACGTCAGCCTCCTGCTGCTGATTCCAGGTCACGGGGTGGCTCCTCAGGCAGAGTTTTGTCTGCTGGGAGCAGCTCTGAGAGGGGAAAAAGTCCCCTGGGAGCAGCTTCTGGGGGAAAAATCCACTTGGGAGCAGCCCTGGGAGTCAAGGAGCCGCCCATGAGGCAGCTCTGGGGCCGAGGATTCCTGTTTCCCCTGAGCACCTCGTCCCCTGCTGGGCAGAGGGACTTCAGTCTTCGGGCAGCCCGGGTCGCTAATTAAAGCTCTGCCCAGGCTCCTTCCCCCCTGACTCAGTTCCCCTTCGTGTCTCAGCTGCGGAAGCCATTTCAAAATCAGCTTCTACCCCAGCAAACTGGGAGCAACTGGTTTGTCCGGCCACTGTTTGTCCTTTGGCACCCCGCAGTGGGTTTGGGTTGGTCCCGCTGGCGCAGCCTCCGCCCCGGCTTTTACGGGGTCACTTGTTGGGGCCGGGAGTTGGAAGACGATGGTTGGGAACCAGCTGGGTGAGGGCAAGGCTGGTGGCTCCCGTCACCCCACCCCACGGGGCTGCTGCAGGAGGAAGTGGCTGGAACCCCCAGGGGTGGTCGTGACCCCAAATCTGGTTAGGTGCCATTCGGAGGAGCCGGTGAGCCACGGGGAGACGGTGGGTCTCTTCCCCACCGGCTTCCCGGCTCCTCTCTGAGCTTCCCCCGAGCTCACCTGCAGGCAGCCCCCTGGAGAAGTGTCCCAAGGGCTGCGTCAGCCTCTGAGGGCTCCGGCAAAACCCCTCAGGGGTGCAGCAGAACCCCTCAGGGGTCAGCTGAAGCCTCTCGGGGGTCAGGGAGAGTGTCCTGGAGGCCAGACGCCCCGCAGGGGTCTGGAAGAGCCTTCCTGGGGCCCGGGCAGCCTGGCGGGGGGCGGGCTCAGCCCTGCCTCCCGCTGCCGCGCAGAGTACGCCGAGTTCCTGCACTGCAAGGCCAAGAAGTTCACGGATTTCGACGAGGTGCGGCAGGAGATCGAAGCGGAGACCGACCGGGTGACGGGGACCAACAAGGGCATCTCCCCGATCCCCATCAACCTCCGCGTCTACTCGCCCCACGGTGAGCTGAGCCGGGAGCGGCTGGAGCCTCCTCCCCGGCTGCCCGTAGGGTCCCCTTGACCCCCGGCGCTGTCCCTGCAGTGTTGAACCTGACCCTGATCGACCTCCCTGGGATCACCAAAGTGCCGGTGGGCGACCAACCGCAGGACATCGAGTACCAGATCCGAGAGATGATCCTGCAGTTCATCAGCAGGGAGAGCAGCCTGATCCTGGCCGTGACGCCGGCCAACATGGACTTGGCCAACTCGGACGCCCTCAAGATGGCCAAAGAGGTCGATCCGCAAGGTGAGGAGAGGGACCTGTTGTCCCGGTGTGGAGCCCTGAAGCCTTGAGCGGGGCAGGAGGAGCCTTCGGGGCCCGTCTCGGCGACCAGGGGCTCGGCTTGGCTCCTTGAGGAGCTCTGTGCCCATCCTCCTCATCCTCTCGCGGGAGGCCCTAGAATCTGGGGTGGAAAAGACCTGCCAGATCGGCGGGTCCAGCCGCCCCGGCCCACCCCAAGCCCTGTCCTGGAGCTCCACATCTCCCCGACTGGGAAACGCGACCAGGGGTGGCGACTGAACCCCCTCCTTGGGCAGCCAAGGGCTGGGGGCCCTTCCCAGGGAGACCAGGAACCAACGTCCCCCTGCCCTGAGGCAGCTCGAGGCTCTTTCCTCTGCTCTTGCTCCCGGGCGGAAGAGACCGACCCCCAGCTCCTGCCAGGGCACGGTAGGCAGCGGGAAGGTGCCCCTGCAGTCTCGGCAGCTGCTCCCTGCTCGCCCCCAGGGAGCCCCCGGCTCGCTGTGGTCTCGGCGCAGTGCCCCCCGCTCAGCAGCCGGGGAGGTGCTGCAGCAATGGAGGTGCCGGCGGGGGCTGGGGCTGCTCAGTTTGGTCTCACAGCTGCCACCGGTGCCTCCTGTGGGGAAAGGACTGGTTTGCTGGGTGGAGCTGCTGCTCCCAGTCCAGCACTGGTGACCACTGGCCGTTCAGCAGGGTTGGAAGAGACCTCCAATGTCATCCGGTCCACCGCGACTCCACTGTGGCCACCAGCACCCTGTGCCCCGGGGCCGCAGCGACTCGTTCGATCCCCTCCGGGGCTGGTGGCTCCAGAGCCCCCCTGGGTGGCCTGTTCCAGCCCCTGGCCGCTGAAGGGGTGGGGGTGGTTCCAGTTTGTCTCTTCCCGGTGGGCTGGGTGAAGGCTCCTTCAGCCGGGAGCTCGTTCCCGCGGTCAGTGCAGAGCTGCTCTGTGCCTCCTCCTCAGGGCTGCGGACGATCGGGGTCATCACCAAGCTGGACCTGATGGACGAAGGCACCGACGCCCGGGACGTCCTGGAGAACAAGCTGCTCCCGCTGCGCCGAGGTACCGCGGGACCCCCTGCCCTGAGCCCCAAGGGGCGGCCTCTGGGGACCCTCCTGTCCAACTTAACCCACTGCTGGAGGGGCTCCGGAGCTGCTCCCACCGAAACACAGCCGGGGGGGTCTGGGGCCTCTCCTCGGCAGCACCCCCAGAGCTCTCCAGAGCTTCCTGTCCCTCTTGAACTGGGGAGCCCACAAGTGCTCCCAGGACCCCGGCTGGGGCCTCTGCAAGGCACAGGGGGAGAACAACCTCTGCAGACCTCCCGGCCACAGCAGAGAAGATCCCGGTGGCCTCCTTGGCCACCAGGGCCCACTGCTGGCTCCTGGGCAACAGGTTGTCCAGTGGATGGGAGAAGTTTGTCCTGGGGGCTGCTCTGCCCCAGCCCCAGCTCTGGTCCCATGGGGGCCCCCTGCCCTGAGCTGAAGCCCGCGAGCTTCCGAGTGCCCGTCCAGGTGCTGCTGGAGGGCGGCAGAAGCGCCCGGCGGGTCCCTGCAGCTCCTTGCGGCCGCCTCCCTCGCAGCCAGCCCGTCCGCCCGCCGCAGGGTACATCGGCGTCGTGAACCGCAGCCAGAAGGACATCGAGGGCAAGAAGGACATCCGGGCGGCGCTGGCCGCCGAGCGCAAGTTCTTCCTGTCGCACCCGGCCTACCGGCACATGGCCGACCGCATGGGCACCCCGCACCTGCAGAAGGTCCTCAACCAGGTGGGGCCCCTGCGTCTCCCTGCCCCGGCGCCGGCCCGTCCCGGGGCGCCGGCGCTGACCGGGCTCTCCCGCAGCAACTCACCAACCACATCCGGGAGACGCTGCCGGCGCTGCGCAGCAAGCTGCAGAGCCAGCTGCTCTCGCTCGAGAAGGAGGTCGAGGAGTACAAGAACTTCCGCCCTGACGACCCCGCGCGGAAAACCAAAGCTTTGCTGCAGTAGGTTCTGCCGGGGGCCTCGTCCCGCTGCCGCCCCGGCCGTGCAGGAGGAGCCTTGCTCTGAGCCGCTCTGGACGGGGGGGGTTCCCCCTCTGCTCCGCTGAGACCCAGCCGGGAGGTCTGGGCCCGGTTCTGGGGGTCCCCAATACCAGGGCACTGGGCCAGCGGAGCTGTGGGGATGAGCAGAGGGGCTGGAGAACCCCCGGGAGCTGCGGTTCTTCCTCCGTCGGGGCCTTCCAGCAGCTGCCAGGAGCTGGAGGGGCTCCAGCAGAGCTGCAGAGGGGCTCTGTCTGGGGCAGCTGGTGCTAGGACAAGGTGGGAGAGTTCAGGCTCCACAGGGGAGATGGAGACCAGAGCTGAGGGGCAGATTCCTCCCTCTGGGGGTGGAAGCAGCTGCCTGGGGCGGGTTGGGGCTGCTGCATCCCTGGAGGAGGGGTCCAGGGCCGGGTTCAGGGGGCTCTGGGCAGCCTGTGACGGTGGTGGCAGACGGTTGATGCTCAGGGACAGTTCTAGAAGCCCTGTCGGTGCTCAGCTGGCAAAGAGTTGAGCCCAGTGGGCGCCCAGTTGCCCCTCCAACCATCCCCCTCACCCTGTCCCGGCCCTGTTGTTCCCCCCAGGATGGTCCAGCAGTTCGGAGTTGACTTTGAGAAGCGGATCGAAGGCTCTGGGGACCAGGTGGACACCCTGGAGCTCTCCGGGGGCGCCCGGATCAACCGAATCTTCCACGAGAGGTTCCCCTTTGAGCTGGTGAAGGTAAAACCCGCTCGGGCAGCGCAGCCAGACCCCAGCAGCCCAGAGGCAAACAGCCCACCGCAGGGAGACCGTCGGCCAGGAGGTCGAGCGGCTGCCAGAGCCGCCCGCGGGGCAGCTCCCGGGGTGAGAACAGGGTGTCTCAGGCTGCCGGCGGCTCCTGTCGCCCTGCAGATGGAGTTCGACGAGAAGGACCTGAGGCGGGAGATCAGTTACGCCATCAAGAACATCCACGGCGTCAGGTGAGCGGCCGGTGGCCACGGGCCCGTGCCGGCTTCTCCCCAGGGGCAGGCGGTGCCACTTCGGCTGCTCCGATCTCCTGGGGTTGTCCCTTTCTGGTGGTGGGGGGAGGACTTGAGCCGCCACCACGGATCCCACGCCGGGGGCTGCTCGTCCCCGGGAGCCGCTTGAGCGCCTCTGTCCTAGCCTGGCCTGGGTTGATTCCCGGTTCCCAGCAGGCAGCGCCCGAACTGGGGGCGCTGGGAGGCTGCTGTAGGGTGGCAGCACCCTCAGCTGCGGGGGTGGGGTGCAGCCGGGGCTGAACCGCCGGCCCGGGTGGCAGCGGTGGGGCGGCAGCAGCACCCGGCTGACGCCGGCTTCCCCGCAGGACGGGGCTCTTCACCCCGGACCTGGCGTTCGAGGCCATCGTGAAGAAGCAGGTGGTGAAGCTGAAGGAGCCCTGCCTCAAGTGCGTGGACCTCGTCATCCAGGAGCTCATCAACACCGTGCGGCAGTGCACCAGCAAGGTAGCCCGCGGGGCCCCGGGGCAGCACCACCTCGAGCAGGAAGCGGTCGCCTGGCGGCGCCGCCAGCTGTGCTGGGAGCGGCCGGTCTGTGGCCGTCGAGCAGTGATTAGTGGCCCCGGCGTCGCGAACGGGGAGGCTCCGGGGAGCCCTCAGTAGCTGGGGACAGCTGGGGGCTGCGGCGGCCCCGGCAGCGCGGGGACAGGGCTCAAGGTCCAGAGTCAGCCCAGCAGCTCTGTGGGGAGCCCCGAGCCCTGCTCCTGCTCCAGAGGCCCCTCTCCCTCCCCACATCGTCCCTTCGTTCCCGGGAGCTTCTTGGGGTTTAAACCTCCCGCTGCTGCCGCCGGACCCGATCCTGAAGGTCTTCTCCGACCTCGAGGATCGCAGGGCAGCACCGGGAGAGAAGTCTGGGGGCAACGGGCAGGAAAATGGGCCCCGGGAGGGGGAAGGTCCCTCCCAGCAGCCCGGGCACCCGAGTGCTCCAGCAGGGCAGCCCCAGTTGACCTCCAGCTGGTCCCGCTGACTGGTTCCCAGTGGGGCTGTGGCGGCTGCTCACTCCCCTCCCCTCCCCAGGGAGGTTCCAGCCCCAGGGCTGAGCTCCTTCGTTCCCGAGGGAGCTCCAACCAGGGAGCAGCCAGGAGCTTCTCCAGAGGACTCTGCCCTCACCCTGGTCCCCAAATCCCCAGGGGACTGGGGGCTGGGAGCTCCAGGGCACCCTGAGGCGCTGCCAGGGCAGCCAGCAAGTCCCTCTCCTGTCTCTCTGCAGCTCCTCTGCTGCCTCCCTCGGCTCCTGTTTGGTGTCTGAGCCCAGACAGTCCTGGGGATGCTCCCAGCACGCAGCGGACCCCAACCCAGTGCAACCCAGTAGGGTTGTGGCTGAGTTAAAACCCACGGGTGGGGTCGGACCCCGGTAGCCCCACAGGTGACCCTGGTGGGTCTGGGTGTTTCCAGTCCCCCTAGGAAGGGGGTCCCGAGGAGCTGGCTGGGGCTGGGTTTGGGGTCTGTCCCGTTCCCCCTCCCTCTCCCCGGCTTTGAAGCCTCCCGGAGGTCTCCGCGGTGCCGTCAGCAGCCTCTGGGGTTTCTTTCCCCGGCCCTTTTCCCTTTTCTTTCAGCTTGGTTCCTACCCCAGGTTGCGGGAGGAGACGGAGCGCATCGTCACCACGCACATCCGCGAGCGGGAGGGCAAGACCAAGGACCAGGTGAGCCCCGGGCCCCCCGCCCTGGGGTCGGCCGGCGCCGCCAGGGGCCCTGTGCTGACCCCGTCGATCCCGGGCAGATCCTGCTGCTCATCGACATCGAGCTCTCCTACATCAACACCAACCACGAGGACTTCATCGGCTTTGCCAAGTGAGTCCTCGGCCGCGGGGGGGCTCCCGGGCTCCGGGGCTCGCTGGGCGCCAAGGGGCTCCCAACCTGCCTCCCCTGGCCAGTGCCTGGCAGCCTCAGGTGTTGGGCCGGGAGCGGCCGGGCTGCGAGAGCCCGGTTGCCCCGCGGGGTTCCACGGCCTCGTGTGGGTGGGAGCTGCGGCCCCGCCGGTTGCCGAGGCCCCCATTGATTGCTGAGGCTGCTGCCCTTCCGTAGAGGACTTTCCGTGCCCAGAGGGTGGCCGCGGGGGCTCTGGCCCCGTCCTGCGGAGATCGGGAGCAGAGGTCACCCCCAAGCCCGTCCCTGCGCTCTGCCCCGGGAGCCTTTTCCATCGGGGATCTGGGGCTCTGTGAGAGCCGCTCGGCCGGAGCCGCTCCCCCTGTTCTCTGGCTCCGGCGGCCTCGGGCTCGCTTGCCCCGGCCTCAGAGGCTGTTGCCCTTCTCTTTCTGGTGCCTCTGCCTCGGCTCTTGGGTCGTTCCGCTCTGTTTCCTCTGTGCTCCTTCCCGTCACTGCCCTTCGCTCGCCCTCTGTCACCTCCCCTTGTTTCTCCTTCGTCCCCCCTCGTCCCCTTCCCCTCCGTCTCTCTGCCCCCCCTCTTCTCTTAACCTTCTCCTCTTTCTTCCTCCGAACCACCTCCTCTCCTTCCCTGCGGACCCTGTGCCCAGCTGTTTCCCAGAGCAGCACGTGGCTGCCGGGTGGGTACCCTGGCGTGACCCCAGCATGACCCCGGTGTGACCCCAGCGTGACCCCACACAGCTCAGGGACCCTCCTCTGCGCCCCCAGCCTTAGGCTTCGCAGCCACAGGACTAAAGGGGTGGCGGCGCCAGGGCTGGGGGCAGGCGGGGAGCGGCACCCCCGGTCCTGGGAGCTGTGGGACCCCCCCCGAGGCCGGGAGGGACCCCCAGGGCTGCCGGGGCTCCCTGGGGTGGGCTGCGGGAGCCGCCGGGCCGAGCGCCGGCCGTGCCGGGGTGTCCCTGCCGCCGCCTGACTCTGTTCCCGGATCTTGTTCCCGCTCCTGACTAACGGGGTGGTGCCGGCGCCTCGTCCCTCGGGTGGCCCAGGAGAGACAGGTAGTTGTCCCGCTCCGCCGGGGCCGGTCCCGCTCTGTTTCGTCTCGGGGTGGAGGCCGGAGGTGGTTCCAGAGAGGAACCTGCCCAGCTGCCGGCCGCAGGGTGGTCGGGACGCAGCCGGCTCGGCTCCTGGCGGGGGGCTCGGGGCTCCCTCTCCTTCCCCGTCCCGTCCCTCTGGGACGAGGGAGATGGGGAAGGCGACGCAGCCGCCGGCCCCGCTGGCTCCCACTAGATGCTCCTGGTGGCTCTCGTCCTCGCCGGGGCTTTCCCCTGGGGTTTGGCTCTCTGGGGCGGGAAGGCTGCCGGCGGCTCTGCCTAAAGTCCCTCTCTGGGGGCTCCGGCTCCTGCGGGGCTGTTTCTGTTCCCTTCCAGCGCCCAGCAGCGGAGCACCCAGGCCAACAAGAAGAGGGCCGTCCCCAACCAGGTAGGGCACCAGCTCCCCTCGGCCCAGGGGGACCTCGCCAGGGTCCGTCCTGCTCTGGGGGCTCCAGCAGCCCCGCGGAGCAGCCCCAGCCCCGGCCGCGGCGCCCGAGACCCGCTGCAGGCTGCCAGCGCCTGGGGGGGTTCCCGGCCTGGGCTCGGCCTTGGTTCCGTCTGGGTTCCACCTGGGTTTGGCCTTGGTGTCACCTGGGCCTGGCCTGGGTTCCCCTGGGTGCCACCTGGTGCCACATGGGCGCCAGCTGGGCGCTGCCGCGGCCCCAGGGGTGGCAGGAGCGGGGCGAGGGCAGCCGCCGGGCCCGCGCCGATGAAGCACGTAACCGATGTCTCTGCTGTTTTTGTGCCCCTGCTCTCTCCTCCGTCACTCTGGCTCCTCCTGCTCTTCTGTCTCCTCGTCCTGCTTTCTGTTCCTTGTTTCCCCCCCCAATTTTATGCCACCTAAAGGGTGAGATTCTGGTGAGTACCTGCAGCCCTCGGCGCTGCCAGACGACAGCCGGCGGCGGCCGCGGCCCTGCCAACAGACCCTCTGCACCTCACGGCGACCAAACCCCGCTCCAGAGCTCAGAACTGGCACAAATGGCCTCTTGGGCCCCAAAATGACCCTGGAGTGACTTTCCAGGCCCCAAAATGACCAAGGAGAGACCTTTCAGGCCCCAAGATGACCCCAGAGAGACCTTCCAGACCCCAAGCAGAGTCTTTGGGCCCCCCAGAACCCACCAAGGTTCCCTAGACTGGGGCTGTGCTCCCTGGGAGGAGCAGCTGGGCTTTGGGGGCCCTCGGGAAGCCGGAACAGTTGGGTTGGTTGACCCTGGGGTCACGAGGAGCCCAAATCCTTGGGTTCCACTGACCCTGGAGAAAGCAGTAGCCCAGACAGGGGTTCTGCTGGCCCTGGGAAGTCAGAAGCCAGAACCTCATTTTCCTGAGCCCTGCTCCAGGGACACAGAGGTGTCTGCGGGGTCGATCCCCAGAGCCCCAAACCCAGCCTCTCCAGGTGCCGGCCGGGGGTCGGGAAGGTCGCTGGAGGCAGGAGGCTGCACTGGGCCGGAGGTGCCGGAGCCCCTGAGTCGCTGGCTCTGGGCAGGGCCGCGGTGCCCCGGCCGGCCGGGCGGGATGGGGTCGGGCCGGGCGACGGGAAGGGGAGAAGGGACAGTGGAGGAGCCTGCGAAGCTCCGCGTTGGGAGCCCCAGAGCCGCCGGTCTTAAAGGAACCTTCCTCCTCCTCCTCCTCCCCCTCCTCCTCCTCCTCCTCCTGCAGCCGGCTCTGTGTGGGGCTCTGGCCACATTCCGGTTCCAGTCCTGGGTCTCTCCTCCTTCTCTCAGTCTCTTCCCTCTCCCTCATTGTCCTCCCCCAGACTCCTCGGTGCCCCCAGAGCCCGAAGGACCCACCTGGCTCTGGAACCATCTCCTCAGCCCTCCCCTGGCCGCGGTCCCCATCCCGGCTCCACCATCTGTTCCCTCTGGTCCCTGCTGTGGTCTCCCCAGCTCCCTCCCCAGCTCCATCTCCCCCCTCTGGTCTCTCTGTTCCTTTAAAACCCGACTCTGGTTCAGGGCCAGTCAGTGGGATTTGGGGTGGGGGGGTCTCCAAAACTCCTCAGTCCCAGGCTCCATCCTTCCCCTCACCCCAAAACAAGCCCAATAGCAGTTGGAGCTCGTAGCACCCCCCAGGCTTGGCCTAACCCCAAGCGGTTGGTCGTGGCTTTTATGGCTGAACCCCCTGACCCCAAACCCCAGGGGTTACCCCAGGGAAGCTCAGGGAGAAGCCTTGGCTCAGCCCTCGCTCTGGGCTGCAGGGTTTGGGGCTGGCTTTAGCTCTTTGATGGGTTTCAGGGAGGACAGTCCCCAGACCCCATGGGTGCCCCAAATCCTGGTGGCCCCCGGGATCCCATAGAAGCCACGACAGACCCCTCCGCTCTCTAACCCCTCTCTGCCTCCCTGCCATGCTCCTGTGTCCTCCAGCCCCAAGGCGCTTGGGGTCGACCCCAGCACACCCCGTCCCCTGCTTCCCCCGTCTGCCCTTGCTGAGCCCGGCAGCACTAACCCCGTGACACCCCGCAGCGGGCGCCAGCTTTGCCGTGGTGCCGCCGGGTCTCTGCCGGGTGGGATCCGGGGGGCGGCTGGGGAGGGCAGTGGGTTTAGGGCTCTGGGTGGGGTGGAAGGTTCTCGATGGGTTTCGGGGCTGCGGCTGCGTTTTAGGGCTCCAGACGGGTTTAGGGACTCCCGGCAGCTTCGAGAGCTCCGCGGCCCCTGTAGGGGGTGACCCCAGTACCCCACTGGGCAGACTGGGGTCACAGCACAAGCCCCGTAAAGCTCGTCGCAGCCCCCGACTGGGGCCAGCGGGCAGGGACAGGCCAGCCCCGGCAGCGCCCCGGCAGCGCAGAGCTGCTGCTCTGGCACCAGTTTCGGGCTGGGGACCTCCCTTGGGGTTTTCCCCGGTGCAGAGGGGGCCGGTCCTGTTGGCTCTGGGCCAGGGAGGTTGGTGTCGGGGCCTCGTGGAGCTCTCCCGGGTCACCCCACAGCCAGGCCCAGACACTCCCGGCTGATCCCGTTGGGGCGCCGAAGCTTCTGCTGCCGGAGTTTGGGGGTTCGCCTGGCTGGGGGTCAGGAGGAGCTGCCGGTGCCCCCACCCCATCCCTCGACCCCAGCGCTGAGCCGGGGCCCTTCTGCTGCCTGGTTGAGGGTCTTGAGGGTTTTTCTCTGGTGGCTCTCGGTGGGTTTCAGGGGCAGCTTCAGGGTGGAGCCTCTCAGGGGGGGCCTTGTGGGTGCCCCCTAACGTGCGGGTGCTTCCTCCCCGCCCCGCGGACCCCGCTGTGGCCCAGGTGATCCGCAGGGGCTGGCTGACCATCAACAACATCAGCATCATGAAGGGGGGCTCCAAGGAGTACTGGTTCGTGCTGACGGCCGAGTCCCTCTCCTGGTACAAGGATGAGGAGGTGGGTCCCGGGGGGCGCTGGGGATCCCCCTGTGTCCCTCTGCCATCGAAGGGCAGCTCTGGCGCCGCCAGAGGCACCCAGGGCACCCACAGCCCCTGTCCTGGTGGCTCCTCTGGCCTCACCCAAAGGGCCGTGGGGTGGGGTGGGATGGGAGGGGGTGGGTGGCGATGGGCCAGGGCCCGTGTGGCCCCCCTGGCACGGCCCCACTCCCGCCGGCAGGAGAAGGAGAAGAAGTACATGCTGCCGCTGGACAACCTGAAGGTCCGCGACGTGGAGAAGGGCTTCATGTCCAACAAACACGTCTTCGCCATCTTCAACACCGAGCAGAGGTGACCCGGCCCCTGCCTCCTGGACCCCTGTGGCGGAATTCAGGGGGGGCCGTGCCGGGGCTTTGCTGCAGGTGTCCCGCTTCCCGCGGGGTGGCTGCCCCGTTCCGATTGGGATGCGGCCGACTTCAGCCCCGGTGCAGCTTTGCTGACTCTGGGATCCGGATACCCGGTGTTCTGTCGGGTGCTGCGTTGGGATCCCCAGTGTCCCATGGGATCCCCAGTGTCCCATCGGCTCCCCAGTGTCCCATGGGATCCCCAGTGTCCCATGGGCTCCCCAGTGTCCCATCGGCTCCCCAGTGTCCCATGGGATCCCCAGTGTCCCATCGGCTCCCCAGTGTCCCGTCAGAATTTGGCCAGTGTTTCCACCTGGCCACCAGACGCTCTCTGGCTCTTTGCCGATGCTTCTATCCCGGCGGATCCGGCGGCCACTCTGGCGCGTCCCCAGCGCCGGCCCCAGCTCACCTGCAGCTCTGCTGCTCCCTGCCCCAGGAACGTGTACAAGGATCTCCGTCAGATCGAGCTGGCCTGTGACTCCCAGGAGGACGTGGACAGCTGGAAGGCCTCGTTCCTCCGGGCCGGAGTGTATCCCGAGAAAGACCAAGTAAACACCGGCCGCAGGCGCCTTTGGAGCCGCCGGCTCAGAGCCTGGTGGTCCCAGTAGGCTCTGCGCTGCCCTGGGGAAACCCGGTGGGAGAAGATCTGCTCCGCGGCCGTCTGGGTCCCAGTCAAACCCAGTTTCCATGTGGGAAGTGGGATGGGGCGGCCGGGACAGGGAGCAGGGCAGTGACCGCTGTCCCCCTGCTGCTGCCCCACAGACGGAGAGTGAGGACGGAGCCCAGGAAAACACCTTCTCCATGGACCCGCAGCTGGAGCGGCAGGTGGAGACCATCCGCAACCTGGTCGACTCCTACGTCGCGATCATCAACAAGTCCATCCGCGACCTGATGCCAAAGACCATCATGCACCTCATGATCAACAACGTGAGCCAGCCCCGGGCTGCCGCCTGCCGCGCTGGGGCGCCGGGACGGGGGTCGTGGGGTGCTGGCCCATGCAGGAGGCACCGGCTTCGGTCGCGGCCGGCGAGGCCTCAGCGCGGCCACGGAGGGGCCACTGGGCTGGTCACCGGTTGGGGTCCCCATGGGCGGGCCAAGGCTGTGGGTCGACGGGCGGGGCCGGGGCAGCGGCGCTGGCCGGGCAGGGTCCCAGTGCCGACCCCGTGCCCTCGTCGCCAGACCAAGGACTTCATCCACTCGGAGCTGCTGGCCTTCCTGTACTCGTCGGGAGACCAGAGCAGCCTGATGGAGGAGTCGGCCGACCAGGCGCAGCGGCGCGACGACCTGCTGCGCATGTACCACGCGCTCAGGGAGGCCCTCGGCATCATCGGCGACATCAGCACCAGCACCGTCTCCACCCCGGTGCCGCCGCCCGTCGACGACACCTGGCTGCAGGGCGGGGGTGGCCACAGG
>JAOXOE010000292.1:0-65039 GCA_028565055.1 Phoeniculus purpureus | reverse complement strand
CGGAGCCGGGCGGGGGGTGGCCGTAAGGTGAAGGTTGTTGCGGTGGGTTCATTAAAAGACAGAGTTCAACTCCTCGCTTGCGCAGAGCGCTGCTGGGAGGCGGGGGAAAGAAAAAGAAAAGAGGAGAGGAAAAGAAAGAAATAATAACAGCAACAGGAAATAAAATATAAAAGGAAGAGATCCCCGCAGCTACTTCGGAGAGCACCAGGAGAAACAGGGCAGGATCGGCGGAGAACAGAAGGGTCGGGCTGTGGGAGCAGGAAGGATGAGGAACGTGGTGGTTGTGTGGCTGGTGGCCCTTTGCTTCCAGGCTGCGGTCCCGGTGAGCCCGGTGCGGGCGGGAGGGCAGCACGTGGGGCGGCGGGACCGGTGGCGCGGTGGGATGGGCTGGGCCGCCGAGAGCCCCCCTGCTTCCAACGCCGCGACGGGCTCTGTCGGAGCAGGGGAGCGATGCGTGAACCGCGGAGGTGAGGTCTTTGGGGGTCTTTTGTGCAGCCGGCGGGCTCCGGCCCGGGCTGCCCTCGCAGCTTTAATTCAAACCAGACCCGCCGGCGGCTCCGCCCCGGTCCGCTGTGGGGCGGGGGGCGATGCCCGATAGCTCCTAACTTCCCCACGGTGTGCCCGGGAGATGGGTTGAAGTCGGGGTGGGGTTGGTGCTGGGTGCTCCCGTCCTTCCCCCAGCATGGTGGGTTCCGGGGCCGGTGAGCAGGCAGTTGGGGCTAGCGCTCGCATGTGGCCCTTTGTGGCTCAGCCGTGGCCGGGAACCGGGAATCCCCGCCACGCTCTGCCGTCCCGGGGGGCTTCTGGAACGGAGTTGCTTCCACCGTGCCTGGGTGCTCCTCGGATATGCCTGGGGAGCCGGGCCGGCGGCGAGTGTACCCGGGCGCCGTTTTATTCTTGCCCCCTGAAACAAAAACCCCGGTGGTCAACTCGACACACGAATCCTCTGTCACCAACCCCCCTGGCCCCGCTCCGGGTGCAGCCCTCAGAAGCTCCCCCCTCAGCCCACAGGAGCCGTTCGGGCAGCGAGCTCCTAGACGTCCGCTTTCCCTCCTCAGCCCCGCACTCATCTTGCCGAGCAGCAGCATCGACGGAGGGCCGGTTTGCTTTCCCAGAGCCCCGCGTGCCGGGCATGGCTCTGCCGGGGATCTGCGGGGTAGCCCCGGGGGCTGTAGGACCTACACGTCCTGCATAGCACCGCCAGATGTCATCCGCGGACAGGGGATGGACCGGAGCTCCCGCCCGTGCGGAGCTGCTGCACAGGGATCGGGCACCGCCGCCTTACGAACTTTGCTGGGTGCTCCAGGTCTGTGCCGGGGACCTGGGCTCTGTGTGGGGTAGGAGGCCTGGAGGCACCTCTCGAAGGCTCTAAACCTGGGTCGCCATCCATTTCTGCTGTGGTAAGGGACGTTCGCTCCCAATGTGCACGCATGTCTCTTGTGGAGCCTTCTCCTTTGGATGGGAATTCTCCTTTAGTAGAAGGCTTGGACTAGATGATCTCCAGAGGCCCCTTCCAGCCCCTACCGTTATCTGGTTCTATGAGTTAGGAGGAAAGAGTTGAGTGTGAGGCTTTGTGATGATCCTGCCTGCTCACAAAATCAAAACTGATGGGCTTTTTTCCTCTCTGAAAGTGAACAGTTGGTTTGAAACTTGTCAGGAGTTGGGCTACAGCAGCGCTTGGACAAGGAGTGGCAGAACAAAGTGCATGGCAGGATCCAAGCTGCTTCAGACACCTCCGGTTTTGCCATAACCTTTTATCTGTTAGCATTACCTGTAGATCTGGACACAGCCCCTTCTGGCCCGCATGGTAGCGAGTAGTTATGAGGTGGCTAAAAATGACAAGCATGTGAGTGTAATCGGCTGTGTTCCATGGGGAGAGGGCTCCGCTCAGAGCTTCTGACTAAGCTTTCTGCTGAACAAAGTGGAAAAGCTGCAGTTAATTTGCAGCCGTTGTAGTGTGTTGCAGCGAAATTCCCCTAAGATAAATAATCCTTACTAGAAATGAACAAGGACGTGAAGTAAATGCTTGCCTGGAGTTTTCCTGTGCGTAAGAGACACGGCCCTGGATGACACTTCAGATCGAGGGGTGTCCTGGGTGAACATATGGAAGAGCAGAAGTCCTTGGGGCTCTCTGTGGTGACTCAGTGCTGAGGTTGTTCCCCTTCTGGTGATGACGTGGCCTTTTTCCCATGTCAAACTGTTGATGACATGGCCTTTTCCACCCATCTACAATTACTGTGTTTCTGCATCAAGTGGTGAAAAACCTCGTGTGTTGGGCACAGAATGCAGAGTAGCCTTACACAGTCCCGCAGTTCCAGGTCATGGTGCTGCGTGCGCTGGTGGGATAGCGTTGGATTCTTGGTGGAATCAGACTGCTGCTGGCACATCGCTTGACCCTTGGCTATTGTTGCATGGCTTGTCTTGTCATAGAACTAATAGGCAGGAAGAAGAAAGTGGCCAAACAACAGCTGTTTTCTTTCAGAGTACTCTTCCCTGCAGGAATGGGTGGGGAGGTTCCCATTCTTCTTCAAGGTGACACTTTGTTGCTCAAAACACCTTGTAAGAGTAATCGTTCTCCATCATTACAACAGAGGGATTGATTTCCTTGAAACAAGAAGGCTGATGCATCTTAGTGGATTAACTTAGTTATTCTTTCAAATGGAAACCCTTACAGGCGATAACCCTGCCATGAAGCCAACTGAGCCAAGATGCATGGCCTGCCGCAGGAGGGCAGGGGACCTGTATCATGAGGGAAAACAGAGCCTTTTGATGGTTTCACCTAGCGTAGGTGCATGCTGGTGGCTAATGCAAGCTTAGCAGAGCAGGCAGAACCTTTTTTCCAAGGGTGATGTAATTTCTCTCTAAATGTAAACTAATTATGAGAAATTAGGTAGTCTAGCTTGCTTATTAAACATGTAGGCAGTGGATAAGGAGGAAACATTCTCTTCTATAGTACATGCAGAGATGCACCACATTACTTACCGAGCACTATAAACAGCTCTTCTCCACTTGCGTGCTGGTGGCTACCTCCCAGTCAGATAGTGACTCTTGTGTCTGGTCAACTTCAGTAGAGCAGAGACAAATAAGCTGTGGTTTGTGCCATGTAAAGGGCTGTGGTGCAAGCTTGCAGTCTTTTGTTCCAGGTTTCTCTCAGTTTCAAGTGGCTAGAAGAGCTAACATTGTAAATGGCAGCACTCTGAAACTTCTGGAAACCAAACAATCCTCTCAGCCCAAGACAAGTTACAGCAAGTGCAAGAAACCTGTAAGCCTTCTAAAATTAAGCTAGTGCACTAACCTGAAATGTAGGCTGCTGTTTTAGCAGCAAAATTGGCCCATTTTAAGTATGTGTTTTGCATTGCTAGTGCTCAGATGTCTCCAGTAGCATTTCATCCTAACCTTGTTTGAAGTGGCTTCTCTGTCCAGGAACCATACTGTGCCATCCCACACTTGTTTGTGTCATCTGGCATGTAGGGAGCTGAGATTTTAGTAGGGCCAGCTACAGGTAGGAGGGGACTGCTTTGGAGAGAGAAGATAGAACCCCTTTCCTGACCCTTGCCAGCGATAAAATTGCAGTGCTTCAGCATTGCAGCGTTAGTAGTTTTGTCTTAGATGTCTCCTACTCTTTATTAACTTGGAGCTATTAATGCAGCATTCTGGGACAGCCGGAGATGCACTCGCTGAGACATAGGATACTTCAAATGGCACTAGTCCCTCAGGACAGTGTTGAGTTGATGTTAAGCTCCTAAATGTAGGTGTCTGTGTGTGTGCGAGGTGCCTAAGCGCTCATTATAGAAATGGCGATGTAATCAGTGGAGCCAAAGAGAGCGATTATCTGACCAGCCCCTGCACGTCTGCTTCAAGGTGAGTTACTTTGTTGGGGCTTTGTTGACTAGATTTCATTTTGCCTATAAAGGGGAACATAGACACCTTCACTTCAGTGTCTTTCTCTGAGAACAATTTAGCTCGAAGTGATAGTCGTCTTATTTGTGAAACTTTTATGGTAACTCTCTGTAAACAAACAGACTGGACAGGTGCTGTTTCTGTGCCAAGAGAACCAGCAAAGCAGTGGGAAACACCAGCATGCAGCTAGAACAACAACTCTCTCCTGTTCTAGTGCAACTGGATCAGTACCTCCAGACAATATCATAGACTGGCTCTGCTAAAGAATGTGCAAGAAAAAGGGGAGTTGAGTCCTGTATCAGTGTGAGGTATATAAGCAGAAGCATAAGTGGATATGTTCTGGGGAACTGTGTGGTGGTGTTTATGGTCTTCTGAGAAGGCATTGGGGCACTTTAGTTTTTAAAGGCACTGTTTATTTATGGATTAGAAGTGAGGAACCTTTGTTACTCCCTAGACTTTGGTATAGGTAATGAACTTGCATAATGGAAGTTGTTTGGCCAACAGCTCAAGGACTTAGTGTTTCTTATAGGTTCTCTTCTCTCCTGAGCTAAGAGAGAAGATACTCTAAAACACAGAGGAGTGTGTGTTGTCTTCTAAGGAGTGCTGAGTATCAGTTTTGATAGTAGGTCTCTAAGTTAGAGTGGAGTAGCATGCTTCATTTGAACTACTGCTCTGCTAAGCTACTGGTGTACCGCAGAAATGAGCTTTGTGTGGCCTGGCTAGAAACCTGGGATAGTGCACTTTGCACTTTGGAGATGCTAGTGGAAGAGTTACTGAACTGTGAAGCCTTACCTCAAGGTGAGATAACATTTGGACCTCCTACGAGCAGCTCTTGTGGAGCAACATCTGCTAATGTGGTGGTTTCCCAACCTCTCAGTTTCTCAAGCAGTGCTTGGCTGCAGTTGACGTTCTGGGTCTTGTGGAACCGGCATGGGTCCAACGGAGTCTGTTAGCTTGGGCTCCTTGCCATGCTTGACTGTAATGTTTGTATCTCACTGCTGAGACCAGTCTCACCAGTGAAGCTTGCTTTACTGGATGGGAACCAGTGTGTTAGTGAGATTTGGATGGAGCTGGTAATAGAACTTCCCATTGAGTCACCGGAGCTGCAGTCACAACTGAGTCATGGGGCCTGTTGGAATTCATGGCTTTCCTTGCTAGACTTCTAGTTTGAAGCTCCTTTGTGTATTGATCAGTTGAGCTCTTGCTACTTCACTTAAGCATCTTGCTGCTTTGCTTTCTGGCAGTAGTACCCTCCCTTTAGCCCTTGTTTGTACAGTATAGTTCTACTTAACATCCACTCATTTTGCCTTCTGGTGTTGAAAACTTAGTTCTAACAACTGAAAGGTCTTCAGGATTGCTGTTGCAGAATGACTTTTGACTAAATCAAAGGCACTGATAAACAACAGGGAACTGCCTTGCCAGCCAGCTAAAAGTACTCAAGGGTATCTTGCCTTTCGTGGAGCCCTTGTGGTGGTGTGACTTTTCTGCACTGCCTATGCAGTGATGACAATGTCTTGTACTGCCAGTCATGGAAGCAAAGGCTGACTTTTGGCTGCAGGCGGTCCCAGGCACTCACTCCTGTCAATCGGCAAATACAACTGTTTCATGCACCAACTTCTCTGAGTGTCCTGGCTCCATCACTTGAGCGTACAGAAGCCGTAGCTAGAGAATGAGTGGTCCTCTTTGTCTGCTTGTGCCACGTGAGGAGTTGCTTGTTGCCTCTTACGTGGAAGGAAACTTGAACTCCCTTTCTGTTGTAAGGGGAGCATGCTGAATGCTTTCTGGGCGGCACTACAGACCACAACTGTCCTGTGCTGCATACACAGGAAGGCTCTTCTAATTAGTTTCTAATGCTGGTGGCTGTACACATCCTGGTCAGAGCCAGCCAGCAGCTCCAGGCCAGCCCCTTGCATTGAGGGATTACTAGACGAGCAGACTGTATATTGAAGCCAGAGGTGGGCAAAGGAGAGTGGAGCCAGTCTACCATCTGGAGAGCAAGCAGTGATTAACATAATGATTTCCAGATGAGAGCCCTTGTGAAGCTGTGTGTTGGAGCAGCGGTATTGCTATGGCTCTGTTGGTCGGGAGCCTTTGTACATTCCCTGGGGATCAGAGCTGGCAGCTACAGTGCTGTAGGAAGAGACTACCTGGCTCTTTCCTGTCCCAAAGCAGGACTCTTGTATGCTTTGAGACCAGTACAGTGGAGAAATATAAATATGGGTATATTTATAGAGACAGAGTTCCATCCATGTCACTTGCTGTTTGTTGACCAGCTCACAGCAGGATTTGGAGGCTCTGTGATCTGACCTAGGATGGTGATCTAGAAGAATTGATGTAGCAGCCTGTCTGTCCACTGAAACACCAGTCTTTTGTAAGAGCACCTCTGAATGCTACCTATTATCTGGTCAATGGGATGTTTTCTTTAGGGACAGAGCCCAGGTTTTCTTTGGTCAAGAAGCTGAGGGTTTAGAGGAGTAACAGCTCAACCTAGAGGACCCACAAGCTTGCTCAAATTAATATCTAACACAATGCTAATATATGTGATATTTTTCACTCCCTTGCTGTGCTCTCTGCTTATGAAACCGTAATAGAGACTCTCACACCAGCAGGTTTGATGGCAAAATGAGATTTGTCCACCTCACTGGCTCTAACTGGGTGTAAGTGGCACCTAAGCGCAGTCAAAAAGCGGTGGTGAGGCTTGCATCGAAACTTGCCTAACAGCCTGCAGCTAGACAGCTTTGACTTCTAAATCTCTTTCTGTCCTAACGGAGGAATCATCTAGATCGTGACTACTTTCCCATCAGTGAACAAAGCGTCTAACAGAAGAGGCTGACTCTGGCATGTCTGGGCAGTGGCAAAGGAGTGCTCTGCTATCGGGTACTTGCATCAACTGACTCATGGCCTCCAAGAGGAAGGCTGCTACCTTAATCCTCCAGCAGCATCAGCTCCACTCTGAAGTGTTTGACTTGCAAAAAATTCCTCAGTCTGCCTCTGTAGTTGTACCGGGCTGGGAAATGGTAGTGAGCTTCTCGCTAGGAGAGCGGAAAGATGCGATTACGAATAATTAGAACTTATTGCTGTAGTGACTGAAAGGTGCTAACTGCTCAGCATGCCTTCACTTCCCCAGCATGCAGCCAAAAGGGGTTAGAAAAGATCCACTAGGCTTCCTGACACTGACTGGAGTAAATAAAGCAGGCTGGGCACTAGTTGCCCTGTGGCCAACTGAAGTGCTGCAGTCATGTAGCCGATCTCACATTCTGACCTGTCCTTTAACACTCCCCACTACCAGAGTGCCTGCTGGGCTGCTGGGGAGCATTTCCATTCATTATTTGGGGGCCTACCAGTTGGCTCCAAGCTATGCCAGAGAGGATACTAATATTTTTATGGTGTAGATTTTGGTTTTAGATCAAGAGAGGTTCTTCTCCCCCTCTGCTCTGCCCTGGTGAGGCCACATCTGGAGTATTGTGTCCAGGTCTGGGCCCCTCAGTTCAAGAAGGACACAAGGCTGCTGGAGGGAGTCCAGCGTAGAGCAACAAAGATGATGAAGGAAGTAGAGCACCTCCCTTATGTGGGAAGGCTGAGGGAGCTGGGTCTCTTTAGCTTAGAGGAGACTGAGGGGTGATCTCATTAATGTCTATAAATATGTCAGGAGGATGTAGCCAGGCTCTTTTCAATGTCATCTAGTGATAGGACAAAGGGCAATGGGTGCAAGCTGGAACATAGGAGGTTCCATATAAATATCAGAAGGAGCTTCTTCACAGTGAGAGTGACAGAGTGCTGGAACAGGCTGCCCAGGGGGATTGTGGAGTCTCCTCCTCCGGAGACATTTAAAACCCACCTGGATATGTCCTGTGTGACTTGGTCTAGGTGATCCTGCTGTGGCAGGGAGGTTGGACTAGATGATCTTTTGAGGTCCCTTCCAATCCCTGATGTTCTGTGATTTTTATGGTACAGATTGTGGTTCCAGTGCTTGGGGACATTCCCCTGACATTGTTGAATTTACTAGCATGGATGTAGCCAGTGGGTCTTTGGCAGCAGGCACAGAATACTATGAAATTATGAAAACTGAAGTGTCCACTAAAAAGTGAAAACTTGTAATAGGAGATTACGACTGTCATTAGAAATTGAACCTCTATGGATGCCCCAGGAGGATGGGCAAGTGCAGTTGTGTAAGAGTCTATGTAATCAATCCACTGAGATTTGTGAGGTGGGTACTACAAAGCCTTCATTGTGGTAGTGATGATGCTGGTGTGTGCCAGGGATTCAACTTGTCCTTTCCAAATTGGCTCGTAAGGTGGTCCTTCAGCTTTTCATGCTTTGCTTTCTTAGCAGACCACTGGAACCGGTTGCCCAGAGGTTACGGAGTCTCCTTGGAGACATTCAAAACCCTCATGAATATGTTCCTACTTGATTGTCTTTAGGTGCTTCTCCTGCTCTAGCAGAAGGGTTGGACTAGATGATCCTTAGACGTCCTTTGCAACCTCTACCATTCTGTGATTCTTTAGAGATACGTTGTGCAAATTGGAGCCACTAGAAAGGAGTAGACCCAGGTGCTTATTCCTACATGAAATAACTTTACCTTTGTGATGTTTGACCAGTGTCTTACAAGTTTGATCTGTTGTTATATAGCATCTAGCTGTCACAATGGTACTTCTTGCCAGGAACTTGCCAGGACGTGTCATGCTAGGAGTAACTTGGTACTAAAACACTTCACCTTGGCTTAAAATTTTTAGCACTGTTTTATTGACCGTCTTAATGCCTGACAGTCTATCAGAGGTAGTATTAGCAATGTCTCTTGTCTCCTCACAGTGTAGATGGGCTGTCCAAATCACATCTTCATTCTTATAACTGCCCATTTAAGGCAGGAATGCATCTAGACTCCACAAGTGTGATATCATCTCCCCCTAAATTCTGACTTCCTTAACTCATTTGATGACTGCAAATAAAGCCACGGGGAAGAGGGGTGAACCAGCTATATGCTCAAAAATGAAGGCATGAGGTAGCTGAAGAAAGAATCTGTTACAGTAAGACTTGGGTAACAGCTTGGATCAAAGGGAGGGTTTCTGATTTATCCTGCCTTTGTACCAATCTCTTGTTTAGGGCTCAGCTCTACAGATGTGGTACTAAACAGTGCAAATGAGTGACTCTAGGTGAGAGCCGGTTAGCTCAATCAATGAGGTGTTTGGTCAAGAAATGCCAACTTTCATTATTGAAATGAGCAGAACTATTGATGACTGGAGAGCAATTGCAGCAGCGGTTTTTGAAAGACTGTTTCTGATTAGGTGGTTGAGTCACTGTCCCTGGAGGTTTTCAAGGTTAGGCTGGATGAGGTGCTGAGTGGCATGATCTAGATGTTAGGTTTACTTGGTTTATTTGGATGTAGCTTGGACTGGATGATCTTTAAGGTCTCTTCCAACCTTATCATTACCGTGATACTGTGATGGGAGGATTTCGTTTGATGCTTCAGCTTTGAAATGATTCCTCAACACCCTCATGACTCAGCCTGGAAGTACACCAGCCAGCTTCCATAATCTCATTGAGGTGTTGCCTAATGTAACTGTAAGAGGGGCAGTAGTAAGCAACTGCTGTCAGAACTTTGTCTTATATGCACAATTGCCAAGGCTTTTGTAAGCCTGAACACAAGAGACCATTGGTGTCCTGGGAAGATGCACTGAGAGCTTCATCTCTGCACCATTTTATACGGGTAGATGACTTGCTGAATGCTCCAGTGGTTATGAGCATGCACATTTCTCAGAGGGAGTTCATGCAGTCTGAACTGTGTTCTGCATTAGAGTAGTTCCGTGAAATGTGATCCAGATTATGCCCGAAGCCCATCTGGTCTGCTCCTGTTTAGTCCAGTCAGTAGTACCTGAACCACTTACATGGTGCTTTGGCACTTCTGCTCAGGAGCTGTTAAGACTATGTGGAAGGAGAGGTGATGCTAAAAGTGCCTCTTTGAGAAGACTCTCTCCATCTTGGAATGGAGCAACAGGGTATTCCTCATGTGAGACGTGTCTCCTGCATCTGGTAGAGAGGCTTGAGTCCTTTCATGCATGGCTTAGTCATGCTGGTGTAACTGCATCTGTTTGGCAGGAATGGCTTCTGCATTAGAGACTCCAGGCTTAGTCAGTGCTGTAAGATCCTGTGGATAAACCAGACCTGATAGCATGCCTCATAATGTGTGAGAGAGAGAGAGAGAGGCTTGATTTCTTCACATCCCTGCTGGCTTACTTGAAACTGGAAATGGTGAGGCACAGGAGCAGATGCAGAGTGCACTTAACGGTGTGTGTTGGTACAAGAACTGCCAATACACAGGAGCTGCCCCGCGTGGCTCCAAACCCAAAATCTAAAGCTGCACGTGGCCTGGATGAGTCCAGCAACTGGCTGCTGATTGAGAGCTCCCCAGGTTCCTTCTTAACAGAGCAGCGGCAAACTGATGTGAGTCATGCTGTGCAAGAGCAGAGTTTCTTAGAACCGGTTAGAGCTTAGCTATAAGGAGCGTGACCAAATCAGAAGAGAGCTGCTGAATGCCAACTGTTGGCTCATTTTGCTGCCTGAGTTCTGCAGCTGCTTTGCAAAGTAGTCAGGGTCTTCTGTAGCAGGCTGACAAGTAACAGCACCGAGGGACCAGGTTGTGGGGTGTGACCAATCCTGCCATCTGGTATGCACATGCGAGACAGACTGGCTGAGATGATGTCTGTTCAAGCCAGGTGGCTTTCTCTGGATGCTCCCAGGTCCCTGATCAATCAGCTCGTCAGTGGTGGGAGCTGGGGGTGTGCCTGGAGAAGGTTGTTGGTGGTGCTGTATCTAAGCTGGGTGTGAGATGTAGAAATTGTTTATGTTGGAAAAGAACTTAAAGATCATCCAACCATTAACCTAACTGTACCAAACCTGCCGCTAAACCATGTCCTTAAGTTCCATATCTAGATGACTTCTAAATATATCCATGGATGGTGATTCAGCCACTTTCAATGAAGAAGTTTTTCCTAATATCTAACCTAAACTTCCCCAGGCACAACTTGAGGCCATTTCCTCTGTGCTCTTGCTTGTTACTTGTGAGGAGAAACCAACCCTACCTCTTTACAACCTCCTTTCAGGTAGTTGCAGACAGCAACATGGTCTCCCTCAGGCTCCTTTTCTTCAGACTAAATAGTCCCAGCTCCCTCAGCCACTCCTCATAAGGCTTGTTCTACTCTTCACTAGAAATTTAGACCTGCTGTAGCACCTCCATTTACTTCCTGTGTTGAGGTGCCCAGAACTGAACACAGTACTCAAGGTGTCCCAGGTTCAAAGGTAACAGATATCTGAGATGAAGGCATAGAAAATACAGATTGTTAGCATAAACCTCCCCATTTTGCAAGCACAAGAGACTTCACTGTTCGTCCTTATGGAGAAAACGTGGAGCGTAACAAGTGATCAAAAAGGCTTTGTCATGGCTTGTTGTATCTCAGGCTGGCTGTCGTGATTTGAAGGACTCAGTGTATGTTCTGTTTAATGTATGTTAAAGCTGAGGTTGGTAGCAGCAGACTTTACAGCTGGCAGCTGCTTTTGCTGCTGAAGTGTCAGCAAACAGAAAGTCATTTTTGTTGTCTTGTGCCTAGGCAGTTGCTATAGGATCTACCCAGTTACTGTAGGATGTATTGTCCTATAAAACCTTAAGCCTGGGTGGTTCCACAGTAACTCTATGTAGCTAATCAGAATAGCTTACCAGCTTTTGTGTTATTGTAAAACTAGGCTTAATTAGTCTCGTATTTACCAAGTAACAAGCTTTAGTTGAGACCTTTAGGACTCCACATTTGTGAGCTCATCCATCTGCTGAGGTTTGAATAACTTCCTAACAGCTCAGAACTGAAAGTACTGTTTGGGCACCCTTAGTGTGATGATACACAAGAGATTTTTATCTGAAACTGGGATTTAACTTGCGTAGTGTTGCGCTGCAAGCAGTTTGCTCCAATTAGGAACACATGTATGTATCACTAATAGTACTTCTGTGATCCCTCGAGGAGACCTTTCAGCTTTGTCTCCTGGCTCCTTGGCATAGCTCACACTGGATAATTGCTGGAGTTCAAGGAGGAGAGCAGGAAACTCCCAGGACTGAGATAAAAGAACGATGGGTCTTCTCCTAGCTGTGTGTCTGGATACCGAAGGATGTCACACTTTGGCCGGATAATAATTCCTAGAGGCAAGAAGTATTCCTGGCTGCATGTTGGCAGGTGAAGCAGAGCAGCTTCACTCCTCCCATCCCTCTACCCCCCACCAGAGTACTGTGTATCATGGTGTTGATGTTGTTTTTAATTGCTGGAACATCTCTGCTCAGGTGGGAGCAGCCGTGCTGCTGTAGTGCTGTTTGTGCTGTTTTGCTGATCCACAAAAGCTGGCATGGATTGCATTTGAGATCGCTAGTAGTTCCATTAACTATGTTTTGTGGCATTTGTCTCCAAGACACAGGCTTTCCTAGGACCAGAGGCACACACATGATTTTCTGGTGCTGCTGAGAGGCATCTGGTTCATAGTGTGCCACTAGCCATGGTGAGATGCCATGGACCATGTCACACTTTCCTATAGACTTGCCTCTGATTTCTGAGCTGAATGGCTGAAAAGAAGCAACTTTTGCTCCTGTGGGACCTTGAATTGCCTTTCACATACTGTTACTGTGCTGCAGGCTGGTTCTTTGTTCTTCACTGACAGCCTCAGCAGGAGGAGCATGCAGGGTTTGAGCATCTCAGTGTTCTGGTACGTGGCCTTTAGCTGCATGCTGACCAGTTTGAGCTAATAGATCTACTGGAAGAAGATAGTCTCAAATGGAACAGTTGGATACTAGTCGCTTTGTGGTTTTTCCCTCAAATTCAGCCTTGGACTACTTTCATCAAGCTCAGGACTCTAATGCTAACCGGTTTGCTTCCTGGAAGCTGAGTTGTTTCTTAGCTTTACAGGGAAAGAAGACAGGCTTTTCCAGCCAATGCAAGCTGTGAAGAAGCAATTTGATGCTCTTAAGGCCACTGCTGCGCTTGCCAGGAAGCCTCAGTGGGTCTGTAGTGAGTTTCACTCCAGTGACAATCCTCAGTACTGATCCCGTAAGACAGGGTGAGTGGGTGGCACAAAATGGGGCAAATAAAGGACTTTGCACCCAGGTGCAAGAGAGACTGTTTGTTCATGGCATCAGAGGTCAACACATGGATGGGAATAATTTACTAAGGATAGGGACTGGTTTTGCTGGGGCTGCTGTTGAAGACATGAAATCAGTGTGTTTGTACCTAGTGGAGGGTGACAAAGTCCACTCTAAATTTCAGAGGCTCTAACAGTTGATGACTTGCCTGAGGTGACTGGATTCCTTACAGGTGCTGCACGTGTGCTGTGGTCATCCCGTGTGTTGTGAACAAGCCATGTTGGGATACATGATGTCCTGGGAACAAGTGGCTGTGCTGTTGCAGAGCAAGGAAGAGGCAGCAGGGATCTTAGATCCTGTCACTTTTAATTTCTTCTTCCTTCATGCTTGTCTGTGTCATGTGTCACAGTTGCTTGTTTGCATGGATAGTGTGGTTTGGACTCATAGAGTCCTTTGCTTGATGGGTTTCCTCTGTGTAAAAATTTCCTGACCTACAACATACTCCCCTCTTAACTCTTTTATTTTGTTGGGGATCTTGGGATGGGCAGTCCACCACTGACTTTGGCTGGAACTGAGCAATTCCTCTTCTGGGCTTTTCTGAGCAAGCAGATGAACTTTCTGTAAGACTGAATCTTCTCTGCTTGTGTTGCTGCACCAGAAAGTAAGAGGAGCTGGTGACTTTAAGTCAAAGGGGTTTAAGACAAGTTAGGTCTGTCTGGTCTCAGCTTACACAGCTCACTGTTCATCTCTCAAGCCGGATGAAATAGATTGAAATGAATTCCCAAGGATGAACTGGAGCTGTGAGCTGTGTGGCCTCACTGAGCTGCAGCTACTTTGCACAAGCCTTTGAGGTTATACATTGACTGTGGCTTTCTCGTGCTGTGAATGCCTGAACTATCAAGTATGTTAAAGAGCTGCAGGCAAAGCTCTTTAAAGAAAAGCAGTTATAGCATAAAACTGAACTGGCTGCTTCTTATGAGATTAGCTGCAGGGAAAAGAGCTTTCTCATTAGACTATGTCTTCAACACACCTTGTCTTGAACATGAGAGACAAAAGATACCCCACTGTTGGCCCATATCACGATAATCTGCAGCTGCCATTGATGCAGAGTTCAGTCAAGTGCTTGTTATGTGCCATGGCTGTGGGTGTGTGACCTCTCAGTGGGATAGTCACTGGTCCAGGCTGAAGAAGGTTGGCATGAGTGAAAGCAGAGTGTAGTAACTTGTTTGAGTGATTCTGCAGATAAAGAAGCAGGAACACAGACTTGAAGTTGCTTCTCTGTATTGCTGAAGGACTGACTAGACTTGTAGTGGATGTAGCTGAGAGACAGCTGGGAGGCAGCTCAGCAATTCTGTGTCAGAATTGACTCACATTCCTAACAGTGCACACCAGCAGTATTTTCCCTGATGCTGTGTGTTGCTTCCTTGGCTGTGGAGTCTCTAGTTCTGTTGCGCTCCAGCTACTCCAATTTTGCTCATCCTTCTTGGCTGAAGGCTGTGCAATGGCCTCCTTGCCTGGTACTAAATCTGCACTGGGCTAACCATGGCAGGGGAGTTGGACTGGATTATTTTTAAGATCTCAACCTAAACCATTCTATGAGTTCTGTAAAGTTCAGGTGGCCCAAGACTAAAGTAAAAATATTGCCTTACTGAAAAAAAAAAATCTGTCTTCCTTTGCTACTGTGTTTAGGAGGTCAGGGATGACTTAAAAGCTCTTGTCAGACTTTGGAACAAACCTTATCTACCCTGAACAACCACTCTCAGAAGCCAACTGTCCCTACAACTTGCCACTCCTTGCTCCTATTTGTGGCTCTTGAAGCCAGCCTCAGATTTGCATGTTGCCCGCAGTCGGCACATGGTGATGTGCATTTCCATAGAGCGTGGTGGTGATGGGGGATTTTACTACCCCTCAACCATAGGGTAGGTAAATGTATGTTGGCATCCCAGGAGCCCAGGCAGTGACTGTGAACTGCCTAAGCAGCCCTGGCTGCCGCACTGTGCCCTGTGCCAATACAAACACTTGTGTGTTCATGCATCGAGCTGGATTGAGAAACTGGTCCTGCTGGAAAATTCTTTGAATTATATTGTCTTTTTTTTTAATTTTTTTTTTTGCTTTCTTTTTAACCAAACCAGCTCCCTGATCTGGTTCACCATGAGACTGCAGGGGATGGTTCAGGAAGCATGAAGTGACATGCTCTCGTGGGAGGTGATACGTTATATAGGGCCCCACTGCAGAATGTGAAACCCAACCTGATGGTGACAGGCTGGTTCATTTTGCTGTTGGCATGTTGATTACTGTGTTTCAGCCCTACTTAATTATAAAAAGTTGTCCTGTCACAGTAAGGAGAAAATGTAATGCTCATTGAGCAACAGGGTGCTATTTATCAGGTGACCCTGCAGATGTGTTGGGATTGTAGCTGCCATGTGTGTGCAGTAACTGGATGCTCTTCTTCCTTGGCCACTGCATCATGCTCAAAGAATCAGAGTATCCTTCTACAGCTGTGGCTCAAACCTGTCACAAAAGGAGTGTCAAAGTATAGTGGACATTGTGCAGTTTGCAGTCTGTTCTGTTCTGTCTCTAGTGGAATAGATCCTAAAAGCTGTCGTCCTATTTTGAGTAGGCATTGGAAGGTGTTTCACTGCCTCCAAAGCCCAAGTGCCAAGCCCAACTGATCAGTTGGCTCATGCTTCAAACAAAAGCCACTGCTGTTGCAGCCAGGTACCTTTCCTTCAAAGAGAGTCTCCTTCTCCAGTCACCAACCAAAAATAAAAGAGGAAACCAGAAATACGTAAACTAACCAGGGTTTCTCAGATTTCTTTATATGCATGGTCTGGTAGAGAAGCAGCTGGATTTACTGGTGTACTTACCTGTGGTAAATGAAATGGTGCTTGCCTTGCTGAGCAGAACTGCTGCATTTCTACCTAAGACCTGCCTGACCACTCCTCTGGCAGGAGCACTCTGAGCCACCAGCCAGCGTTACTCTTCTGGCAAAGTGATGAATGAAGGGGTGGAGATGCTGAAGCAAAATCTTATTGGGAAATGGGAGAAACACCACCATCTGAAATAGGGAGGGCAGATCATTTTAATACTTCTGAACATCCTCAGTTGCAACACTAGCCAAGGATATAGGAACTGGTTAATTGTAGCCTGTACGGTCCATGGGCTCTTTGTGGAACGGTTTGTAGCTGTTTTTCTGGTCTTGGTCTGTGCTGTTAGTCTGTATATTTGGCTCTTCTAGGAAGGCAACTACTGCATTAACCCATAGGGTCACCAAGCAGCACAGGTGCTTATCTTGAGTAGCAGGATTAGAAACTGGAAGAACTATTAGCTGGGATGCTCCCATGCTGCTGCTGACTTCTGATGTAGCAGGCTTGTATACAAGCTTCACTCCTGGCTTGCCACATAAAAGTGTCGGTTCTGTTTCAGCTACTCCACAATTTATGTCTGACTGTTAAAATGGAAGGGCTGCCTGGTCAACTTACTGCCAGCAGTCTGTGTGCTGTAGCTGGGGGCGGGGATAGGTGAGGATGATGTGGTGGTTTTTTTTCACATAACCGTTTAGGCTGTCTCAAGACCATGGACATCTGGGACTGGAGTTAATATTGCGTGGGCTATTAACTGCAGAATATCAAGGTTTAAAAGAGCTAAAGTTTCTTTAAGCAGGTGGTTTTGTCTTCCCACACACTAATGTAAACATTTTGAGGTTAGAAACTCCTTGGGCTGCCCTGGCTCAAATAGCATTTCTGCTCTTCAATAGATAGAAAAAGGTGAAGGACAAAGCTTTCTGTTCAAACTCTTGTGAAAGTCTCTTTCTAGATGCTCCATTGTTGTATTTGGTAGGCAAAGCAAACAGCAAATCATTGTCTTGTTATTATGACTCTCTAAACAAGAATAAACTCTTGGTTTTAGATCCCATAAAGTTGTTAGGGGTCTTGCAGGACCCTTAGGGAAATGTTTGGGATGTGAGAGCTCATTCCAGCTCATTTCTTTACAGCTGAATAAGAGGAATTTATTAGGAGACATGAATGTGCAAATTTAACGGCATTATTCAGATAATGGAGGATTTTGAGTGTTTTTGACCCTGCTGTAATAGGCTGATCACTAACTTGGATTAATAACAGTGGGATACAAATCATCCTTCAGCTAGTTTAGGGCCTGTGTCAGCTTGTGGCAGAACCGGTGTTTTTGCTTTCTTCAAAGAGCAACTTGAAAAAAGCTGTTTCCTTTTACATATACCATGGCTCCAAAGAAATGTGGTTCCCAGTTTGGGCAGGGTGAGATCAGCTAATAAACTACATATCTCCCCTTCATTATGAGAGACTACCTCAGATCTGTGGTGTAGCGGGAGTGAACTCCACAGCAGCTGATGGTATAAGCAGAGAGTCCTGTACTGAGACTGTGACCAAGAGGAAGACTAGTTAGAAGTGACACTTTTAAAGCCACGACCAAAAAAGTTGACTGTGTCAGACTTCTGGAGCCAATAATGTTGCTAATGAGTTGTGAAAGCCTGGCCCATTCTTGATTAAATTGAAGATGCCACTAAGCAGCTTTCTGCTTGTCCCAGCAGAACTGAATTACTATTGTTCTGCAACAATACAGCTCTCAGCAAGAGCAGAGGCTAACCACCTCCCCAGGGCTTCCTCTACACAGGCTGCTTTGATACTTGGGGAAGATCTTCCCCTGGTTAATGGGGACTGGTTAATGCACAGCGAAGTTGCTGTTTAAAATGTTACCCCTCACATGCGACTGAATTGAGTGACACCAAATCAAAAGGGCTAGGCAGGCATTTCTAATCAGTTGCCTGAGCGGCTAAAAGAACGGAACAAAACAAAAACCCAGCTGAAAAAGTGTGAGCTGCCTAAATGGTGAAAAGCAACATGTAGGTGCAGTATGAGGAGGTTTTTTTTTGACTGGAATACATGAGACAACAACAGACATCCCTCCAAGGATGCACCGCCTGAACTCCGATGTGTTCATCTAGCTTTTCTGGCATCCGCTACACGAGGAATGGTCTGTTAATACTCTCAGGGGACTGAGAAATAAAGTAGATGACGATGGAAGCAATTTCTGAAAGCTTGTCCACATTAGTTGGTTACATCTAACAGTCTGATAATAAAACTTTGAGCTAGAGTAATGTGAGTTGTTGTTGCCTTGCTTTAAAATGGAATCTATTTTCAGCTCTTCCAAACAATAGCACAACCTGGTGATTCAATCTGTGCTTTGTGCCCCTAATCCTCTTGACTAATCAAACCCCTTCTCACTGGTGTAGCTCAGCTGCAATAAAAGGTCATGGAGAAGCCTTGACCATGAGGTGTTTGTAGGCTGAACAGCACGGTCTGTCTTTTTGATGCAACCAAAGCCTCTTCTGCTGCTGTCCTGAGTCAGTGTTTTATTTTAACCTTGCCATGTCAGAAATCCTTCAGCAGCAGATCACTGTGGAAGCATGACCTTTCTGCAGGACTTGTGTGGTGCCGCAGTAGGGGAAGGCTACTGCCTTTCATGCCTACTGCAGCAGTAGTCTGTGGAGCAAGAACTGTGAGTCTTAGAGTTACATAAATGAGACGAATGTTCCCTAATGTTCACGTGCGGTGATGATGGGCAGTGTCACAAAGTTAGTCCACTTGGTGGCTCTTCTGGCTGGTATCCACATGTGCATAATCCCGTCCTGTGCCTTGAGTATTTGTGTCAAAGCAAGGCCCTCTCAGATCCCAGACCTCAAACTATCTGGTCAAATGGAGATGCTGCAACTCCCAGAGGAGCAGCTTGGGACAAGGCCTTTTGGAACAAATAAGGAGAAATTCAGTGAGGTTGTGTCTAAGTTCTTGTACAAAGCTGTGGCAAGCACACTTTATTAATCCTGAATCATGGTTTCTATTATTCTCTTGAAGTACAGTAGTTGGCCTCAGGAGAAAGGAACCAGTCTGAGTCTGCCTTCATGTTTGCAGGGTGGCTGCTGAGCAGCAGCTGGGCTACAGTGGAACGATGTGGGCTTTCATTGGTTTAGACTGGGTTGCACTGGACTTTTTTCCTCTGAGGAGGAAGTAATTATGGTACAGAAATCAAAGTAGGATTCGAATGAGTGCATGACAAGGCTACAGAGAAGCAGAACATGCAGTAGACTGGGAAGTGGCTAAAAGCTGTGGTGTGAGGTGAAGTGTAAGAGCAGGCTGGCTGAACATGATAGCTAGCAAGAAAGGAAGTGTGCCATGACTGAGTAAACCTCATTCATTTACAGCACAAGGGGAAGAGGTGCTGGCTCAGTAGTCAAGATCAAGACTTGCTATTTCATTTCCCCATAGTCTGTGAGGCTTTCAGAAGTATTAGTGTGGTCTAAGGAAATTCTGGACTAACTACTGAAGATTTAGATTTGAGGGAAGTTCATCTTGATCCGAGATAAAGGTGCAATGTGCTTTAGGCAGTTCTGCTTTGGCAGGGGGGTTGGACTTGATGATCTCTTGAGGTCTCTTCCAACTCAGATGATTCCATGTGTGGCGGCGTGCCTTGAAGTATATTGGCAGTCCCTTTCCTCAGTAAAAACTGGTGAGATTCCATGTAGACTTCTGACTGGGAGGAAGCTGTACCCTCCCTTTTTCACTCTAAACCAAGCTGAGTGATAGAAGAAAGGATTGTGTTTGCCACAGCCAGTGGAAGAAAGGAGTGAGGAAAAATAATCCCTAACCCCCTCCATCAACCGAACTGATGCAGTTTCTGAAGCCTGACTTCATTTCTGAATGTACTGAAAAGGATGCTCCAGAGAGTAGAGTTTGGGAAACCTGGCAGTTCTTTCTGCTTTCTTTATGCACCAACAGTTTGTAGTCTTTAGTGTTTGAAGTGTAGTGAGATCAGCCTGTGTGAGTCACTGACCTTGGACACAAGAAGGAAAACACACAGGAAGCACTTAGCCAGCCTACTTTCCATGGATGAGTACCCGAGCACAGTGCAAACAGGCAGAGACAGATGTAAAAATTCGGATTACCTCGTGACATGCAGCTAAACAAAACGTTCAAGGGGAAATTCTTTGTAGAAATTACTCCAGAATTATGCCTGCTTCAGAAGTGTTGGGTTTTTGTTCCAGCATACGTGGAATGTGCTAACAAGTTTAAAGTCTGTGTGAGGGGTTATTTATTCTTAATTTCATATTAAAAATCTCCACTTAACTACAGAGATCCCCTAAAAGGGGTGAGATCCTGAGCCTGGTTAGGTTGGTGGCCAGTTGCATGCTTGTCTTCACAGAAGTTGAACTGGTCTAGTTAACCACTTTGTAAACTAGTTGTTCCATGGAAATGTGGGGCGTAAAGGACTAAAGAGAGAACTGGATAAACTCACTTTCACTCTTTTGAGATACTAAGACAGGGACAATAAATACAGCCATGTAGGTAATAAAGTGACCATGAGAGAGCTCAGTTGCTTTGCTTGACAGATCATACTAGCGTTGGCTAACTTCTTCCTAGAAAGAAAAGGTGTTGTATTCATTTTAAGTGACACTGTGGCAATGCAAGCTGAAGAAATACAGAGGGCATAGTTGCAAAGCTGGCAAGAATGTGTGTTCTTTTTAGATGATAAAGTGAGAGTCCACACTCCTGATAGAACCACCATCAGCTTGATGATGCAATGCAGCATCTCTGAAACTTGCAGATGGGGCACTGCTGAAGAGGGATGACAAGGGCACCTTGAGGATGAGATAGAAGTAAAAATTCTGGCAATATGGTTGTGTGGGGGAAGATGAAAAAAAAAGTGACTTACAAGGCTTTGTTTTGAAATCTGAAAAGGGAGGGAACGGCTGTTTAGGTAATAGTATCCTCACAGAAATAAACCTAGGGCTAGTCATGAACTGAGAGTTAAGTATGTTGTAGCAATAGGAACAGTAAGTGTGTACAGCAGAGGACAACGTGATGCATGAGGTAATCACTCTGCTTATTTAGTGTTGTCTTCTTTGGATATCCTGAACAGCTTTGAACGCTGTGTGTTATGACAAACAGAGGTTTGGCCTCCAAACTACTTTATCTCCCCTTCCTCTCTGCTCCTTCCAAATAACGCAGTAATTCATAGATGATGGCATGGTTTGTACATAGAGAGGACACGGGCAGTCAGAACCTGAAGCAGAATGGAGATGTTGTGTGAGGACTCAGCACTGGGTGCTACCAGGATGCACCTCTGAGCAGATTCCTTGCTTTCTTTTCCTCCAAAGCAAGAAGCAGTTCAGAGAAGAGCCAACAGCAAAACTTCCCTTTCCAGCACCGAACAGAGCAATCAGCAGTACTCCTTTGGGGGTGAGGAAAGAAGAAAGCTGCAAAAATACAATCCAAACAAAGAAAGTTTGTGTAACCTTCAGAAGCCCTCTGAGGACTCTTCACAAACAGCATGACAACTTTTGAGTAATCTCATCACTGACACACCTTTTCCTCTTCTGTCTTTAAAGCAAACTACAAATCAGAACCTTCCTCCTGAAGATCTTGATTCATCTGGTGATGACGACGATGCGTTCTCAGGGTCAGGGGCAGGTGAGACATTAGCACTTGTACTGTTAGTCCTTGATCCTTCCAGAATGTGGCAATCAAGCTCTTGATGAGTATCCAGGCTAAGAGGGAATGAGGGAGAAATCTCACAAATCTCCCACCCCAGAATGCGAGAGCTGGGACCAGAGAAAGAGCCTAATCTCTTCATCTTCTATTGCTTCAGATAGTAACAATTAGCAGAAAATGAGTTGTAGGAGACTTGAAAGGGAGCTGAGGGAGGGATAATCCGTGTGACTGCTGATGTGAGATATTGCATGAGGAATGTTATGAAACTGGAATGATTCTTTGCTCACAGGGATAAGAGACCGTAAGAAGGGCCTTTGTCCTCTCTTAGGAGCTGGTAGGAGGTACCGTTTGAGGGTGTGCCAGCCCCAACCTGCCAGCATAAATCAAGTTCAAATTTTGTCTGTCATCAGATATGAAGTTCCCATGGGCCATAATTCTTAAAAAGCAGAATAAAGGGGATTTGGGGGGTGGTGGCGGGGGAAAGTCTATGAGAGTGATTATTAAAATGCATGAGAGAGTATTGAAGTGGAGTAGGTGCTACTGAGAAAAGAACAAGCTATTACCAAGCTGAAGCATGGTGGTGTTCTGCTTCCTTCCAGCCACGTGATTGTGTTCTAGATTAAATTCTTCAGGAATAAAATCCTGAAATCAGTGTCAAATGCACTAGTAGCTAAAGGTCGTGGGTGACTGCTCTGAATGAGAAAAATCTTTATGGGAAAAGAGTCAGATTATCATCCTGAGCAACCAGTGTACTGAAAGCAGACCAGTCCTCCTGCTCGATCTGGTTGCAAAGAGATCAGCACTTGTGCCTTGGGGAGAAGCAGGTGACTACCAAAGCATTGCTCAATAGTGCTTTAGTCTGTCCCTTCCTGATCCCACTGAAAGGGGTAAGGAATTACAGACTGAACTGCTGTTACTATGAGAACCAGCTGTTCAGGTTAGGCATCCTCCTTAGACCAGTGTCCTGAAGATGCTATGATCAAGTCTGTAAAGTGGCCAAGGATAACACTTTTACTGTTTTGCAGGCCCCCTGACTGATCAGTCTCACACTTGGAGAAGCCCAGGAGAACCAACAAATTCCTCAGTACTGGCAACACCAGTGGATTTCAATCAACAGCCATTTCCTGGGACTGAAAGCCGGACTGAAAAGGAAGCAGTATCTCCTTTTGCAACTAGTCATGTCGTGACAGAGGAGCCAGTTGTAGCTGTGAAGGATGAAGTATCCATCCTGGGTGCACCAGATGAGAAACCGACAAATGATGCGGTTACAGCAGTGAGAAGCCCCACTACTCAATTTCCTTCAGTGATTCATGTAACTCCTTCAGAATCCTCAGGCACAGTCCATGAGCTTGAGCCTAAAATCCCTAGCTCTGATGTGCCACACATTAAAGACGTGCCTGAGCCCCACCCTACCATCCATCATGAGGGAGTCATCACTACCAGCCCCATGATGATGGCTCCAAAGGATGTTGTTCCTACACATGAGGAGGCTTCTGAAGATGGCTCTGGAGACCCGGTGAGGATTAATAGCTTTGACACGCTTTCCAGGGGATGGCTTTAGTACAATGTAGTATGTTGGTTTTGCAGGAAAGGGTGGCAGTTTGTCGATAACAATGATTGATTTAAAAGGTTGTATTGAGGCAGGATTTTAGATGAGGGGAAAAAAAAACATGCTGTGGAAAGTCTGCAGTAACAGACACTACGAGAAACGTGAATAACCTGCCTTGTATGTCCCAACAGGGAGACTTCATCTTGAGTAAAGATGAGGATTTAGTCCCCACCCAGAACTCAGAAGTACCAGCTGACTCTGGGAGGAATGCCAAAGCAGCAGGAGCCTCAGGAATCATGGACAGAAAAGAAGTTCTTGGAGGTACCTGATATTCTGGATTTCTAGTTGGTAAAAGCAGACTCTTGTAGGAGAGCTGCAGTTCTGCAAGTACATCTGAGTGTGAACCTTTTACATTAGATCTCTGAAATAAGGGGGATGGTTCCTAATTCTGCATTGTCAAAACCCTAACAGGGGCACATACTAATCCACAGCGTGGAATTCTGTGTAGACCTATTCCTTTGCTCCTATCAAAAATGGCAGATAAAACTGCTCTAGTGCGCTACCTGGGAGCCAGGGAGCCTTGCATACCTTGTGGCATGGTCTGGTGGGACGTCTGTTTCTCCAGGTTTATGTCCTATAGATGAGCAGGCTCATGGTAATGGGATCTTGGGGCAGGATGGCTGGTTTGGGAGGGTGCAAAGGTCATGTTAATTTCTGGAAGCCATGAAGCTGGGAACTGCACAAGAGTCTAGAGTACACTAATCTGTGTCTTTTTCCCCCCCACCCCTTTAGGTGTAATTGCTGGAGGACTAGTGGGCTTGGTATTTGCAGTGTTTCTAGTTGCATTTATGCTGTACAGAATGAAGAAGAAAGACGAAGGCAGCTATTCACTGGATGAACCAAAACAGTCTAATGGAGGATACCAAAAACCACACAAACAAGAAGAATTCTATGCATAAACACTGATCTCCAGGACGCTGTTTAATCCATCTTTCTTGGACTCTTCTCTCCCTGCACGTGGACCTCCTAGTGTGCTTTGCATTAAACTTAAGCCATATGATCGTTGGGTTATTTGCCCTGACCACTTTGCCATTGGAAATTTTATAAATACAAAGTAGTTCTGGATTCATTGAACATTCCCTGCTTTCTTGCACAACCTTTATTTTTAATTATTATTAACAGAAGTGGGACTGCAAGTTCCTAATCTCACTTTGGTTTATCTACAGACTGCTGGGACAGGCGGTGGGAAGAAGATAAGGGGAGCACTGTATGTATGAACCTCCTGATATTTAGGGAAAGGGCTAGCAAGAACAAAAACTCGCCAGTGCTCAATTTCTGTGTAGCAGGGATCCTTCCTATTTAACTCACTGATTGGTGTGAGTGTAGCAGACAGCTGCACTGGGCAGGTGTTTGGTACACTGCAATCCTCTAGCTTTTCTGACTGTCGTGTCCGGAGCACTTAATGCCTTTGAAACATCAAGCAGAACACAATTTCTAGTGAGAGCAGATACGTGAGGGGCAGGGTAAGCAAATGACTGTCACACAGTTTAAAATAACTCTCATTTTGGAAGCATTATCCCATACACAGCACCAGCTCCTAAGCAGCTGGTGCATCCACTAATACAAAACAAACCCCAAAGACCCCAAAACCGAAGCGGAGCCTTCACTTTAGCACTAGTGTTAGACTGTCCCACTACCCTCTTGCTCTTTCTAGGTTTAGGTGAGACATAGATTTTTCTAAGCAGTTCCATCTCAGACTCTTCTTAGGTGCTGTGCTGTTGTGCTGCAGAAACTCTCCTCCTGTGCTACCGTGTGTTTGCCAGGTGACTGATGGTGTCCTGTAGCACCTACTTCTCCGCGTGCTGCTTGCAGTGGCTGTCTCGGGACGTGCTCTGCCGTCTGTGCCATAGAATACCTGCGCACACAGGGGTGGAAGGTAGAACGCAGCATATTGTGACCTGCAGGTAAGGAGTAGAGAAGCACAGTGTCTGGAACAAGCCTGGTGAAGACTAAGCATAGGTGGCCTTAAGTTTATACAAACTTAAGGCGTGCTTAACTCTCCTCACCCTGAAGTGGCTGTTCAGAAGCTGTTCCTGCCCTTCGGAGAGAAGCAACTGCAGGGATGTCAGACTAGTAAGGGCTGTAAAAGCACCTTCTGAGGAAAGTTTGGATGCCTGAAGCTGCTGGTGGTCACTGTGCCATGAGATCTGAGGCCTCATTGGTCTGGAGTCCTCCAGAGTATCTCAAACCAAGTGAGAAGAAAAGTGTGGTGTTCCACACAAGCCTTACTTCTGCTCTGCCTTCGGTTCGCTTCTTGCAAGTTCAGTTCCTCATCACTCAGTGCAGAAGGTATGGGGTGGGTGGAGGAGTGTTTACAACTGATGTAAATATTTGTACTGTTGAGCCAGAGGGAGCTATCGGAGAATATTGGAGAATACTGCAAGAGTTGTTACAAGTGTTGTGCGTTAACAGTAAAACCTACAACCCCCTATCACTTAAATGAAGTATACAACACTCCTGAGCTGCTATGCAGCTACAATTAGTGCCTTCTCTGCAAACCCAGAAAGAAACCCAAACACTTAGTGATTCCAAACTCCTCTTTATGCACAAGGAAGACTTGTGCATACGTGTAGCTGGCTGTTTTTTACGTAAAGCTGCAAAGTCCATTACGTCTTTGTGTTGTTTTCTTTTTTTTTTTAACTGAATGAATTTTTATAGGTTAATGCAATGACCAGATGGTGTTAATTTCAGCTGTAATTCTTTGCTTTGTATAGGAATGTAGAAACGTTGTTTGATAGGTTATCTATGAAAAGGTTCTTGTAAAGCACAGGAAGATAAAGTGGTAAACTTCAGTTGTACCTCACAACCTTGCAAGGGGGGGGAAGGAAAAAAAAAATTGCCTGTATATTTTGGTAGTCTAAACTGACAGTTTGTGAAACAAACATGACATTCGGTGTTATTTAAGTGGTACAAATGAAAACTGAGCTCTAACAGAAGACACAACATTTGGTTCTCTGTATGCCATGTAAAGGTATACTGCAATAAATGGCATTTTGGCAAGAAGGTGTCTGAACTGTCAGCGTTGCTCTGTATATGCTTCGCAGGGTAGATGTGGAGTTTAAGACTGCCCAATTCTTTAAGGAAGTTGGATTCCAAGTAGAGTCTTCAGTCCAAGAAGTTCAGTTTATGGAACTGCTTGAGAGAGTCCAGTGCAGAGCCAACAAAGATGATGGAGTGGAACATCTCCCTGATGAGGAAAGGCTGAGGGAGCTGGGTCTCTTTAGCTTTGAGAAAAGGAGACTGAGGGGTGACCTCGTTAATGTTTATCAATATGGAAAGGGTGGGTGTCAGGAGGATGGAGCCAGGCTCCTCTCAGTGTCATCTAGTGATAGGACAAGGGGCAATGGGTGCAGGCTGGAACACAGGAGGTTCCATATAAGTATGAGAAGGAACTTCTTCATGGTGAAGGTGACAGAGCACTGGAAAAGGCTGCCCAGGGAGGTTGTGGAGTCTCCTTCACTAGAGAAATTTAAAACCCGCCTGGACATGTTCCTGTGTGTCTTGGTCTAGGTGATCCTGCTGTGGCACGGGGATTGGACTAGGTGATTTTTCAAGGTCCCTTCCAATCCCTAATGTTCTGTGGTTCTGTGAAATGTGAATTTCAGTGCTAAATGTATGGAGGGTTCAGCTCAGAATCAGAAGGGTGTGAATGTGGCCTGTTTCCCTCTTATGGAATCACTGAACTGTCAGAGGTGGAAAGGACCTCCAGAGACTGTCTAGTCCAACTTCCCTACTAACACAGAATTGCCTAGAGCATATTACACAGGTCTGAAGCCCTGCCCGGGCTGTCTGGTGGGCTGCTTTACTGTGAGGCAGTGATGTGGGATGTGAACAGGCTGTCCTGGATGCTTGTATGAAAGCTCTTTAGAGTCCTGCAGTTATGTGCTGGTTCTATCTTGTGCAGTGTATCATCATCACCAAAAAGGTGAAAAAGAGTTGTAAATCTTCCACATGGGTTCCTCTTGCTACCTGTGTTCTGCCTCCAGGAGTTTGAGAGTGGGAAGGGTCTATTAAGGTTCCCAGGACAAATTTGGAGATTTCACCTCCAAGGAAAGAGACCGGAGCAGACATGTGCTGCACACCCTGCTCTACAGCATCAGTTACGTATCAGAATATGTATGGAGGATTCCTGGTATTCAGAAGGTTTTGAGATGAGGCAAAAGGTTCAAAGGATGTGTAGAAGACTTTACTTAGTTAAACAAAGCTCGAAAGTGCTTTCTAATTGCATGCCAGCTTTGCCTGTCCCTTAAACTGGGTAAGAGATGTGTGAGATCAGAGTTGAACTGCTATACACAGCAGTGCCCTAGCTGTTACGAATTCTCTTCCTTGGGGGTTCCTGAGACTTTTGCTTCCACTTTTTCAGTTGGTGATAATGTGGGAAACTAAGGTGGCAGGGAGGGTTAAAAATGAATTGCTAAGGGAAGTAGGAAATTTCTACATGGAAACCTTACTGGTGAAACAGTGTGTGATCCTCAGTGTGCACCTGAGAGCAGCTTTGTACTGAGAGACAATAATCTATGGAAGGGATGGGCTGGTTTGCCTTGGTATCCAGGCAGAGCTGAGCCTGGGTTTTCCTGAGCCACGTTTCTGTTTATCGTACTTCCTGGCTTTCTATTTCATCCATGCTGCAGCAATTATCACTCTTGTTCATGAGTGAGATGCAAAGCATGTGGCTGGCAGAACATCTGACCCCTTCTTTCTTCTAGAAAGATGACCTGGAGAGCGTAAATGCACTGAATGTCAAGGAAGGCAAACTACAAGAGGAGAGGACTTTTTCATAATTCTCACTTTGTCAGGTTGCATTAAACCATATAAAGGGAGTTACAGCAAATCTAAAAGGCTGTATAATCTCCTAACTGAAACAGAGAACAGGAGATTAAAAAAAAAGGCTACTCTGGGGGTGGTACTGAGAACAGACATTTCATAAATGCCTTGTCTGGTTATTCATCTGGTATCTATATTGATGAAAATGATGGAATAAAGGTGCAGTGTGGAATTTGCTCCGTTTGAGGTACCAGCAAAACTCAGAAGAGCTTTACATGTGAAGGTGGAGGCTCAAAACCAATGTTACTTGGCATTCTGCAGTGGTGTTTAGCTTGTGAAATTGGAAGCCAAACAGATTTTTTAATGAGCTTGTCAGATTGGAGATCAGCAATTTTACTCAGAAAACGAAGCACTAAGGAAAGAAGGGGGAAAAGATACACCGTCAGCAGGATGCAGGGTCTTGCAAAAGGATCTGGCAGAGAGAAAAATTAAAAGATAGGAAAATGATGCGTTGGATAAAATATAAAGTAGATTCACCAAACACAGACTGTGCCAGACTAATCAGATCTCTTGCTTTTTGAGAGCAGTTTTTTCACTCGAGGACAATCTAATCTCATTGGATTTCAGTCAGGCAATTTATCAGTGCCACACGGAAAATGAACAATCAGAAGGAAGAAGCTGGCGTTTGGTGGCAGAATTGTGAGGAATGGGCTAGGGAAGAGCCTGCCCAGGATCCCTAAGATGGGAAATTAGTAGGAAGAAAACCCTTTATTTTGGGGAGATCTTTCTAAATATTGTCTGAAATGGAAGATAATACATGGAATTACATTTCCTTTAGGGAACTTGGGCAGTCCCATCAGTGTGGGATCTCAAGAGAAGATTATTTGAAAGTTTTGACAATTACTAAATAAGATCAACAGGACAAGGTCAGGCATTGAAAGGGGTAACAACAATCATTTCTGCTTTGATCTGTGAATGGGAGGGGAAGATAGGAGTGGGCAAAGTAGTCAGTTTTAGAATAATGATCTGTGTGATGCAACTGTAAGAAAGAAAAAAAATACAAGCTGTAGTAGCCAAGGCATTTCCATCAAATGGAATTTTCAGTATAGCAGGTACTGTTATACAAAGATCTAGTGAGCCCTTCCCTCTTAATTCATACTGGAAAAAGGAAAAGCATTAAAATGGTTAGGGAACATGGAGTCTCTTCCCACAGTAAGTGAACAGTGTTTGGATTGTTCAGCCCAGAAAACATGGACTGACAGGTTCTTGCTTGTCGTGGTACAGGATAGTACAAAAGATAGAGATGAGCAATTTAGGCTAAAGAATAGTATGGGAGCAAGAAAAATAAAACCCAGCCAAAAAATCGGCAAGTATAAACACTGAAACCACAGAATGCTGGGGCTTAGAAGAGACTTCTGAAGATCATGTAGTCCAAACCCCCTGCTAAAGCAGGATCACCTAGAGAAGGTTGCACAGGCACACGTCTAGCTGGGTTTTGAATGTCTCCAGAGAGGGAGACTCCACAACCTCTCTGGGCAGCCCATTCCAGTGCTCTGGTACCTTCACTGTGAATACATTTTTTCCTTATGTTTAGATTAAACCTCCTGCATTCCAGTTTGTGCTCGTTGCCCCTTGTCCTGTTGCTGCCTGTTGCTGGGCACCAGTGAGAAGAGTCTGGTCCCATTTTCCTGACATTCATCCTCAAGATAATTATGACCATTTAATGAGATCCTCAGTCTCCTCCTCTCCAGGCTGAACCAGACCCACTTCTCTCAGCCTCTCCTCGTAAGGCAGGTGCTCCAGTCACCTTAAAAACCTTGAGAATCCTTCCATTAATGATGGGTGCAAAAGGTAAAATGGATGACATTCAAAGTTCAGGAAGACTACAGTATGGAACTTTCCTGAGCTGGTATCACAGAATCTCTCTGCTTAGAAGAGACCTTTAAGATCATCAAGTCCAACCGTTAACATAGCACTGCTAGGTCACCACTAAATCCTGTCTATAAGCACCAGGTGCACACACAGGATGCCTTTATTCTGGTTTTCCTCACAGCAATCTTTAGCTTGAGATCCGAGTTCTTCAGACTACTTCAGTGTGACCTGAGAGAAATGTGTCTGATACAGACCATTTCCCTTGAAGGGCTTGGGGAAGCCTCTGTCAAGGGACCGGACTAACTGGCACCTCAGTGCCACTTGTGTCAGGAGAAATCATGTCCTGGCTTCGGCTGGGAGAGCCAGACTGAACCAGCTGATGGGGTAGCTGATCCCATGTGATGTCATTCCCAGTATGCAAGCAGGGAGCCGGATGGAAGCGTAACTGTGGGGCCGGGCAGGAGGTGGGGCCAGGTGGGAGTGGTTGTATTCGATGTAACTTGCTTTTCTATTAATCATGTTATTAATATTGTAAGTCCTGTTGTTTCCTCTCTCTGTGCTCTGTTCCACTAGCCTTGCCTCAGCCCACGGGGTTTTACTCCTTTTTACTCGAGTTTATCTTGAGAAGCAGCATGCTGCTCGATCTTCTGATGGCACCAGCATTTCTGCCTCTAAACAGAGCCAGAGGACTTGTGTCTTGGTGACAGCTGTTCCAGTTGCTTTCCTAGGGCAGTAAAGCAGGTTGCATTTCTTTCTACAAGGTGAGGGTTTGCATGCCAGCTCAGATTCAGTGGTAGCTGGGAACTGCAAGTTCTGAACAAAGTACCTTCACTTCTGCAAGGCAGTGGCTTCTGATCTCAGGAGATTTGCAATTAGCAGGTGCTGAGAGCAAGGGGCTGCTCCTCTGATTGCTACTCCAGGCTACTGAGGCTTCCTGAGCACCAACACATTCCGCTCATAAACCTGCTGATGCCCAGACCATGTGCTGGATGCCGTTCCCTGCTGCGCAGGACCAGCCACGAGGTGACCCAAAGGCATCCCACATTAGTTTGTTACTCTGACAGGTAGACCCAGACTTCCTCATGCAAAGCCTTAGTAGAGGAAAGCTTCCAAGTGTTGACACAAGTTATTCTCTGTGCAGAACAAAATCAAACCAACTGGCATTAAGGCTGAAGTAATTTCAAGTGGCCATAAAAGAATGTTTCTAGCTTTTCCAAGTAAATCCCCGCCACAGACTAGAAGCCCTCAAAACAAAGCAGAGACTGCACAGAGAGTGTGCATTTATCACAGCCCAGTGATCGGATGGCCCATCTCATGGCTTATCCACCCATAGTTGGAGGATAGCTTAAATAGCTGCTAGCAGTCAGAAATCACCTTTTTCACCCATCCTCCGTGGTCAGAGGCCTTCACAGCCTCCTGAATGGACACCAAGGTCTGGCTAGCCCTTCAGGGAGTGTTGCATAAAGTCAGTAGGACTGTACGTGCAGCTACACGCAGCCCTGCAGATCAGTACCTCCTCATTCATTATGTTCCCACCTGCAGTTGACTATAACTTAAAACAGCAGTTGAGCATTCCATCTTCATGACCCAGCACAATGGATTGAGAAGGTTGTTTAGTTGTTCTCAGAGTGGCACAGGTGAAAGCAAAGTTGTTTTGGAGAGACACCACCTGCCCTTCATGCGGACTGAAAATGTGACTTTATTGCTATTCATGTACTAGTGGAGGAACAGACAGCTTGCACATGCTCTTGAAAATGTTGGCTGAGGCTGCTCTTCCTGCTCAAATACTGCTGTTAATGTTTGATAGCAGCTGCCTGAAAACAGAAGCCTTTGAACTGTTGATTGTTCTGGGGGGATGGTTTGTCTTTTTGTCGTATGAGTGCACCAGAGCTTTGCTGCGAGTTTCTTGCGCAGGGCAGAGCTGGTCACAGCCCCGCTCAGAGGTGGTGCTGCTGTTCAGTGCTCTTTGCAGAAGTTACCTTTGCTGCCTTCAAACGCACGCCCCGGTGCCACGGCTCACCTCCGTGGTCGCGTGTCTCCTCCACGGTGAGGACTAGTCACACATTAACCGCAGCTGTATAAACACGGCTGTGGGAAATCTCATCCAGACACTGAGTGCCTTTCACTCCGCTGCTCGTTGCTGGGGAGGTGGGTTTCTGTTCCATTTTAATTCAGGACTGTGCAACAAACTGGCCTGTTTACTTTGCTGCCAGGGTGCATCGCAGCTTTTCCTCTGGCACCCTTCCACCTCCCCTAGTTCCATGGACCATGGTCTGCTGAGGTCTTGCAGGTAGATCTGAGTCAGCTACTGTTTCCAAACCGGGAGGGCTTGGCAGGAGGAGGATGCTCACAGTGTCCCAGTGCTCAGCCACACCTTTCCATTGCTACCTGAGGCAAAGAAGGTGGTGCCAGGTGGGTACCTAGGGCTCTGTGATGATAACGTCTTCAGGCTCGTGAGGAGTGTGGACATCTTGCTCATTGCTAAGGTGACAGCCAATTGCTGTAACAAGTTCTTTTGCTTTTCAGTCAACAGAAAAATATCATCCATGACTGATGTCCTCCTCTCTGCATGTCCTAAACCTCATTTTGCATAGGCCTTCTGTGAAGCATGGATTCTGTACTCAGTCTCCAAGGCAGATCTCCTCAGAGGTAGTAAAGCTGAAGAGCTTAGAGGAGATAGAGGACAGCATCTTCCCTGGGAATGTGTGACTCAGCAGGGCCACTCGAGCTTCTGACAACTGCTGGTGCTGCAGCACATGCTTCAGGGCTCCCAGGAGATGGTCCCAGATCATGATCAGTCTCATCCTTGGATACTGTTGTTCCTCCACGACTGTAGAAAGAACAACAAACCTTCATGTTGGGGTGGGGATAGTGCTGGGAAAGAGGGGCAGGGGGAAAGGCAGCGTGACCGAGAGATACACAAATGGGAAAACTCTCTCCAAAGCTGCAAGGAAGAACAGCAGCACGCATGGAGAACATGTAATTACCATGTCCTCTGCCCCACCCTCGCCTTCTCAAGAGAAACTTCTCTCTTTATACATTAGTCTGACTTCTGAATTTACTGGTTTGCTCCAGGCCTGTGTCACATGGCCCATTGCAAGTCAGCAACCAACAAAGGCTCTTTCATATAAGTAAGTGAGGTTCCTTTAGACTTGAGCTGCTTGTTGAGTACATCAAGGAGAACTGAGCTTTGGGAAAAAGGCAGTGAAGCTTTCTGGTACTGCTGGAAATGATGTCCCTGTATATGGGTACTGAAACTGGGAATTCTCAGCCAGTTTCTGTGGTTCCATCCTGCTTTGCCCTCAGACTGGCTCCTGCCTGGAAATGCAGGTTAGGCTGGGGTTTGGGTTGGTGTGTTGCTGTATTGTGAGAAGCCTTGCTGCCCTCAGAAAGTGCGTGTGTTCTCTGCATGGAGCATCTGCCCCTTCTTACCAAGTACCACTGCCTGCTCCGACTTGTTTTCCTGGTATCCCAGTGGTGCAAGTTCCAGACCATCCTTCCCCCTCTCTACCTGCAGTGAGTAACACAAGGTTGCCTCTGGCTCCTCACGTTTTCTTTGCATGGGAAAACATAAATCCCAGCTTTGCTTTTAGCAAGTAGCCATTGCTGTTTGTCTAGAAAACCCCCTAGGAAGAAAAAAGGACATCTGAAATTAGCCCATGCAGTGGGTACCTATGCTGATCCCCAGTTTCATAAATTGGAAAATAAATCCAGTATGACACAATTTCTGTGGCCACTTAGGACACTTTGCATTGTAACTGCCTCTTGAGAAGTTTACTCGTGTTCCTGTGAGTCCTCCTGCACACTTCCATTGCATTCATCCATGTGAAATGAATCATAGAATCATTAGGGATTGGAAGGGACCCCGAAAGTCTAATCCCCCTGCCACAGCAGGATCACTTCACTGGAGAAGTTACACAATCAGAATCACTCTGGGTTGGAAGGGACCACCTGATCACTCAGTTCCAACCCCCCCACCATGGGCAGGGACACCCCACCCTAGACCAGGGTGTTGCTGATTCCCGACTAGCGCAGTGAAAAGCTGTAACTTCCAGTAACTTCCATTGCTGCAAGTTATTTCTAGTGATGATTTCAGGGCATTTTTTTCTGTTCTAATTAAAAGCCACCACCTGCAGTGTTGTCACACCAATGGCAGCAGCATGTAAATAAATACAGTGATGCAGCAGTTTACCCAGTATCCCAAATTTCTACTGGATTCAGGTTTCATTTCTTGCTGCATATTGAAAAAGACATCCAGAATAGTAGTGATCTGAGGGCAAATCTGAGGGTTAGTCTGAACGCCCTTTATTTTACAGCGAGCTTCCTTTTATAGGGTCTCTTGCGTACACCAGTATATTTTCATGTGACATTTTGCATCAGTAGTTGTTAGTAGTTTAGTAAACTATTAGTAAAAATGCAGGGCTTTCTCAGGCTTTCTCAGTTATCTTCTTGTGTGCACCTCCCTTGTTTGGTTACCATGACACTTGGTTCAGGATCTTCAGCCTAGTGCATTCTTTAGCTGAGATGCTTAACCCTGCGCTTCTGATCATGCCGAAAAGAGAAAGCCTGATCTCTCCCCACATCTCCCCTTCCTTTATTAAGCTGAACAATCATTACCCTCAGTACGGCATTGTCAATCTGTACTTCCTTATGCAGCCTAAAACACAAGGAATACAAATTGTTAAAAACACCAAGAAAAACATAATGGCTAAGCACAATATTTTCCTTGCCAGAGTACCTAAATTCAGCAGTCTATAACTTCTGTGTACCCTTTTCCAACTCCAATATGCTTTTTGATCTGACAAATTCACACAACGCATTCCTTCTGAATCTTCGCAACCATGTCCACGGGCCGAGATCTATGCCTGCTCGTTGATGAACCAAATCCATGTCTGATAATAGCCCCGATAAAGCCATAGAAGTAGTGTTACTCTGTTTTGCCAGCCAGGATCCAAACTTATTTAAGAAACCTAAAGCTCTGGCAGCTGCGACTCCAGATGCTAACAAGGCTGTTATCACTGTCTTAAATCAACTTCATCCTTACATTTGCTATCAAATGTATGCATGCTTCTTTTAATTCTGCCATGATGTTTATGCTTCCTGGTTATCATTGTCGCATTTGGAGTCAATAACATCAACTTACCAAAGACATATGGCCCACCCTTAATGTAGGCCAGAATACTCACCCAAACACGATCTCCACATATCAGAAATACACCTTTAGGTAACACCAAGGGCATATTAGTTGACCTTGATATGATACTTGATGTATAATTACACCATAGCGATTGATTTCTATATACTGCCAGGGTGGAGTCTACCCACCAACTGTACAATAGGTTTTTCCCACTATAACCACAGTATAAACACCAGTCCATTTGTACTGATCCTAACAATTCCAGCTCTTGAGGAGACAATGATTGCCTAGGTAAGTGAGGAACCTAAATGTCGCCAGAACTGACCATCATCCTGTGGAATCGTGATGACTCAGTAGCCGAGCATCCAAAACTTGTGGAAACCTTGACCCGAGGTTATTGATGAAAATGGATTGAGCACATACAAGGCTTCGTCTATTCTTCTCTCCCTGCATTCCCACCCCCCAGTCGCTCACCATCTCTCTGGTGATTAGTCCATGCACGGGCTTCTTTGGTGCCACCTCAATGGATTTAGTAGTTTGATTGGGCTACGGGGCCAACTTAGAGCAGTCTGCAGCTTTTTCTGCAAGTCTCAATGTTCCAGCAGTGTCTTCCTTAGTCCAAGACTTCTTAAAGTTCAAGTCTCTGATTCAGGGTGCCATATTGAAAAAGATGCCCAGACAGTAGTGATCTGAAGGCAAATCTGAGGGTGAGTGAGCCTTTTATAGTAAATTTCCACGTGCTATTTTTGGTTCATAGCTGTTAGTAGTTTAGTAAACTATTAGTAAAAATGCAGGCTTTCTCAGCTTCTGTTATCTTCTTGTGTGCACCTCCCTTATCTGGCTACCATGACACTTGGTTCAGGATCTTCAGCTGGGTGCATTCTTTAGCTGAGATGCTTAACCCTGGGTTTGCTTCTGATCATGGCGTAAAAGAGAAATCAGAAGGGTGTATTGCCATGAGGCAGGAATACTTGTTTTGAACCTTTCTGTTCAAATTACTGTTACCACAGTAATTGAGAAAAACAACAAAGAATTGCTTAACTTCTCATTGTCCCTTCTGCTTTGTGGAGTAATGAGATAAACTGCCAGAGAAAGGGCCCGTGTGAGCTGTGCATCTGTAGCCACCCGCCAAGATGGGCTGCTCTGTGGCATTATTTATTGAGAGAGGCAAGCATTCAAGATGGGTATGTTGATGGTAGGTTGTTTTGGTAGGAAATCTTGAAGGGAGGAAAAACAGTCATGCCAGGAGCATGCTGACTTTTCTGGGAGTGAAGTTTGTTTATCGCCCAACTCCCAAAATTTCTGCTGGGAGTTGGAAGAGCAGAGCATCTTGAGCTGAAGGTTAGAAAACCCTCCCTGCAGCTGCAGCGGCAAAAATAATTTAGAGAACCTGATGGATTTTGTTTGGCACCCTGGTATAGGTCATCCCTTACTGCCATATGCTATGCCTGCAGGAGGTGAGTGCTGTGTATTTAAAGCACTGTAGGAAGGTTTTTCTAATGCAGATGATGCCAGGAGCTAAATTTCAGGCTTTGATCTGGACTGGTCCAGGTCCTTGGGTTTCCTGAGGACATAAGGTGGGACCTCTATGGAGACTGTGGTTATTTATGATTGCTAGTCCTTCACTATGATGTGCTGTAGGGCAACTTTCCTCAGGATGAAAGGCTCAGTAGGAATAGCAGAAGAGACATGTAATTCTCACTACTTAAATCAGAGCTTATTGTAGGCAGAACACTCCAATCGTCAAACATCCAGACGCTGGTGATTTCTTAAATCCAATTCTCCCTCTGACTTAATGGACCATTTTTGATGGACATGTTCTTTTTTAACAGCTCGAAGTGTCAGAATGATTTCTTGTATTCCCATTCCCAGCAATGACATTCGTGGGAAATGGGCTCCTTACTGATCAGATAAAGGGGAGGGAATGAAGATAGAAATTACATTGCAATAAAACCATTTTTTAATCTGATTTCAATAAGTGGAAGTGTAGATTTAACAGTTTTGTTCTTGTGAAAAGTCTTGTTCAGTTTGCTTTTAATTCACACGTTGGACTTGCCCGGATTAGTCTTTCCACTGCACAGCAGCTTTTACTATAGTGACAGGATCAATAAGGGAAGCAAGTTTGGTCTATACTCCTGCCTGTCTGTGTGCATCAATGTTCAAAGGCAAAAAGATTCTCCAGAGGTTTTTGCATTCTTGCAATCCCTTTACACCTTCCTCACCTACCAAGGCACCAGCTTTTGCAGAAATTATTGATTCCCCTTAACTCTTCCTGTTGCTGTTGACATGGATGCACACCATGGATCTATAGAAATGCATAGATGTGGTAGGACGAGGGGCAAAGGGTGTGAGCTGGACCATAGGATGTTCAACATCACTATGAGAAGGAAATTCTTCACAGTGAGGGTGACAGAGCACTGGAAGGGGCTGACCAGGGAGGTTGTGGAGTCTTCTTCTCTGGAGATGTTTAAAACCCACCTGGATATGTTCTTGTGTGACTTGATCTAGAGGATCCTGTTGTGGTGGGGGAATTGGACTACATGTTTTGTGATTCTGTGAATACACAATGAGGTAACAAACTCTCCCTTCTTCCTGGTGCTGAGTATCACTTTTGTTCTTATGAAGTTTCAGTACAAAAATGTTTTGCTAGAGGCTATGGAGAGGTAATTCTGTTGTTGTTCTTTGACGTTTGAAAAGGGTCCATTGCAGCCCGCGTTTCACTGTTGCTGCCGGTCCCACTGTAATGGACAGCCTGAAATTTGCAGTTGCAATGTAGAAGTTTTCAGTGAGTTCTGTTGCAAAATAGAGATTTGTGTGTTCTGGAAGAAGTTTAGGGATTCTAATTCTTAAAGAAAAAATAAATTCCTCTGGCAGCTGACGCTCCCAGGCTGCTGGCAGAGGCGGAAGGCAGCACACCCAGGACAGATTACTTGTTATCACAGCTTTCAATTTCCCTGTCTGAAGCAATCCAGATTTGCGGCCCCAAAAGGAAAAGAACCAGAAGGTTCAAATCAAAGTGTTCTGATCATTATTAGTGCATCTCCTCCTTAAAATGACACATTGTCCCAGCTGCCAGAAAAATGGCACAGCTTCCTCATTTTTTTTCCATAAGAAAACAAATCTCTTATGACCGTATGCTCTGCCCACATCAGACTTTCTGACTGTTCCCCCTGTAAGCTTTGAGAGTCTTGGCCAAATTCAGCCCAAGTGAAGGAAATGTCCTTGGTAAAAATAGGTAGCTGTTGAGGAAGACCCAAGTAGAGGGCCCACAGAGGGGAAAAAGGTGCAAATCCAGGATTTTACTAGGCTTGCAGGAATCAGTAAAGGATGGTAGCCTTACAAATCCCCACAGCTGTGGAAGAACTTCAGTAGGAGTTTGTTGCAGCAGAAAGCACAAAAGACTAACAGGCACAGGGGCAGGGACTCACTCCTCTTTGCATTCTCTGGTGTGTAGTAAGGAGGATCCTGGCACAGCAGCTGCAGCACAATTCTGTATCAATGCTCCCAGACATGTGCCCACTGCAGATCATTATCCATACTCTTAGAATAAACACGTTATTCTCCAAACCGTCCCTATCTGCTTAGTCTTTTCTCCTTAGCACTGCTTCTTAGACCCCTGCTCATGCTGCTCCCAGCCTGCTCAGCTCACTAATTACATTTCTTCCTGTACTGTGGCTGGATCGTCTGTGTCAGCCTGAATTGAAGCTCCAGCAGTGTGAAACTGCAGAAGAGTAAGAATACACTTGTGATTAAAGACTTGCTGTAGGTCCCGATGATATTCAGAAGTGCTTGCCCGTGCGCATTGCTACAACTCACAGGATGTGCGTTACAGCTATGCTCTGGACAGCTTGACAGCTCTTCCCATGTGGTTGTGTGAGCTGATTGGAGCCCTGTTATCTCTAGTTGTAATCCTCAGTCCTTGCCCTGACTCTTGTGTGAGATAAAAGAAGAATCATTGACATGAAACAAATAATGAAGAACGAAAATTGGATGATCTTGTATTAATAAAGTTCATGATGTTCCTGGGTTTTCTGCTGTAGGGTCTTGAGGAAATCATGTCAGTCTGCTAAGGATCTCCTTGTTTGCATCTGCAACAGTGAGAGAGAGAAAAAAAATCACCGAGTACAGTGATCACCAGATAGGGCTAGATGTGGCCATGGGCTGTGTTGGCTCTTTACTGCCTTTTGGTCACACTGTGCCTGGGCAGACCACTTCCCAGTTTAATTACGTAAAATACAGGTAGAAAATATTCTCATGTTTTTGTTTAAAAACTGCTGCCTTGTAGTTTCACTTGATGTTCTTTAATGATCCGCACGAGATGGTAAATAGTTGGGTGAGGTAGGAGTTTGACATGAAGTTATCCTGCCTACATCCTTCACTTGTGAGCTTTAAAACGTGAGATCACGTGTTGGAAGAATGGAAGAAGTGCTACTTTACATCTTTTTAGCTTAGAAATGAACACAAGGTTCAGTTGATCTGGATATCTGACCACCAGACTGGGGTGGCTTTAGCCTGCTGTCAGGAGTCAGGAAAGATTTGTTCCTCTCATCAGCTACACACCATCTTCTTCCCCCCAGGGGCTGGGTGGGATGTGAGGTGCCAGCAGCAGCAGCACGGGCCAGCTTCCTAGCAGTTGTAGTCAGTGTTATGTCACAGGATTTTCACAATCCATTTCCTTTGCCTGCTGCTCTTCAGGGAATATTCTGTCTTCCTGCAGACAGGCAGGTTTTGAGATGTGGTGAGGGATCATCTCTTCTCCGATGCCATGTTTGCATCCTATAGAAACCACACTAGTATCCTCTTACTGCATTTGCAAATCACCCACAAGGAATAAGAAACACAAATTTCATTCTAAATAGGGCTGAGCCAGCTAATAAATTCCACACTGGTTCTGGTTCACAAGCTACAAGCTCCGTTTGCTCAGCATTTGAAGTCCAGTGAAGTTTCTGTGGTCATCAGTGGAAAAATCGGGACATTGAAATGTTGTGGCAACCTCAGTAAGTCATTGATTTTCTAATTGAGACTTTAATCAAAGGAGCAAGAGGAAGCTTCAATTCACTCCTCACTCTCACAACAAAGGGGGATGCTAACTGCCAGAAAAATGTTCTAATGATTGTATCGGGTTGGTCTCTTAAAGCGAGACAAGCGCTTTAAAGGGAATTATGGTAATGATGTGATCATTGTCTGGGCTGGCTTAATGAGTTTCGTGGCTGTTGCAATATTAAATACTTTGCACTTAAGAAAAACACCTCCTGTTCCACTCCAAAAAGATCAGAAAGAGCTGCTAGAGCTTTTGCTTTTGTGCTGGATGCTTCACATGTAGCTCCCTGCGCTGCCAAAATAACTGCTAGTTTGGACACTGCAGTCCTCGGTGGATTTGGCAGCTTTGATGCTTCAACGTAAACACCACAACAGGCTCCTGGAGGCTCTGCTCTGCACCGAGTCATAAATTATATGAACGTTTGGCATATGAGAGAGGTAGGAAATTGGTTATGTGAATGTATGAGTACAGAAAAGCAAGCTGAGAGTGTCCACAGAAAGAGGGTTCTGTGTCAACCTTGCATAATTCATCTGGGAGCTGGGCCATGTTGCAATGACTAAACCAAGGTGCAGTGTCTATGGAAGAAGCAAGGATGCTCTGAGAGATACCCTGGCCCTGATCTAGTTCTGTTAAGCATCTCCAGTCATGCCATTAGACTGCAGAGGTGGCCCCAAGGACACTTCCATCGATGGTGCTAGTTTGCCTTCTCTTTGCAGGATAGAGGGGTTTGAGGGCTCTGAGAATAACTTTGGTATCTTGCATAGATCAGGGAGAGGCAGGTGACGATGGAAAAAGCTTGAATGGCTTTGCTGGAGAGGTCCTCTTGACCAGTCCCTGACCAGCAGTGCATCACAAGGTCTGCTGAAAAGGCCAGGAAAGGGACAGAAAACACATGAAACCAAGGAAGTGAAAATTCAATAGAGGTTCTTGATTGAAAATAACAGTTATGTAACTCAGAATTTGGAAAGACTCTTTGTGCCTTGAATAATTTTAAACTAAAGGAGTCTCACAGTTGCTGGGGTCATTATGAACTTTTGCGGCTCAACTATGTGATACCCTGCAGAAAGAAGTGTCTCCTGTTGTTGTGTCCTACCTTGAATGGGAGCATTTGGCTCATGTCTGCCAGCTAGGGACTTGTCTTCAGCACTGGTTTTCACTTTATAAGTGCACAATGTAAATGCTCTCATGCTCTGTCATTTCAGTGTAAAGAAGCCAGGTCGGGACTGAGAACAGCATCTCTGGGAATTAACATTTTTATACTGGAAATCTGAAATTATTTTCCAAGCTGTTGAACTTTCATTAGTTTTACTGCTTAATAATGGTGCTTTGTATCTTCTATTAATCCCTAGCAAAAGTTAATTCAACCATCCGTGACTTCCGCTGGGAGGTGTGAGTAAATAAGAGCTATTACAGTTTCTGGTATGGTGAGAGGCGTTGTCATTTTGCCCTCCTCACTGAAAACTCATCCAAAGTCTCTGCAAATTTTGAATTAAATCAAGTTTTAAGAGACTTGCCTACAGCATGAAAGATATTAGAAGTTATTATGCAGTCATATGCTTCATGCTGTGGTTTGCCTGACGAACATATTAAAGCATTAAGGAGAATGCAAAAAGTCAGGGCTCTGCAGTAGAACATAACTCAGTTTGGAGAGTCCCATGAACGGAGTGACAGCGGGGTGATTCACAGCACATGTCTGTCTGGACGCACACGCTTCGCTTCACGCCAGAAAAGCTATCAGGGCTCATCACTACCTGGCTAGAGGTCCAGGCGTGAAAGCTGTAGCTCCTTTGCAGAGATCTGGCACACAGGATTTATTAATGTGTTCAGGTGTTTACTCCCACCGTCTCCGCTCGGAAATGCGGCAGGAGACACCAAAAATAAATAATGATTTGTTACGCGGAGCAAATGTTCTGCTTTTTGCATTTAGTCAATTAAGATGCTGTTTGTAAGTACAAGATGTTTGTTCTAGACAAACTGATATATGAAGTGGAGCCGGGGCTGCATTTTCCAGGAACAAACAGTCCCGGGGAATGCAAACTCGCCGGTTGGAGCCGGGAGAAATGTCAAATGCAAGTAGGTTTTGTAAGATCTCTCTGGGTTCCCAGAGTTGAATGTCAATGATGGTGCTTTGCTTTTTCACCATCAACTCACTGAGCTATTAAATTACTGCAAAGAAACCCACCCCTTCAACAAAGATACCCGAGTGAGTCATGTGTACTTGGAAATACAAAGGATGTCATGATGATTGGGTTTTGACCACTAGAAAAATAAAGCCACCTCGCTGTTTCCCTGTGGTTTTCATTTAAAAGCACACATCTCTCTTGCAATGTCATAAATGCACAACCCTGCCCCTCTCTTGCTTCTCTTAGTATCAAACCCTAACTTTTAGTGTGCTGCACCTTTTAGCTTACAGAGGTTCAGAGGTGTATGGATGTGAATGTAGCTGAACAGAGCAGGACTGTGCAAGGTAACCTCTGTAGGACAACATCAAACACAGCACACACACGTGTCTCACATAAAACTGTAGTAACTAAACCCTGTGTAGCTATTGTTTAAGCGCTTCACAAACACAGTTAGAACTATCTTATTGGGAAAACAAATGGCTTCTGCAGTGATAAACCCCTGGGGCTGGGAAAGAAACCCTGGTGTTCTTTCTGGGTCCTCCAGTGGCTGGAAGAGGAGTGTCTCTCTCTACAACTGTCTGAAAGGGCATTGTAGGTGCTGCCCTCTTCTCACATGTAAACAACGATAGGACTAGAGGGAATGGCCTGAAGCTGCATCAAGGGAGGTTTAAACTGGACTTTAGGAAATATTTTTTCTCTGAAAGGGTTGTAAAGCGCTGGAACAGGCTGCCCAGGGAGGTGGTTGAGCCAACATCCCTTGACGTGTTTAGAAGTTGTATAGATGAGGTGCTTAGGGTTATGTTTTAGGGATGATAAAGATAAGAGTAGGGTTAAAGGTTGGCCTTGATGATATATGTCTTTTCCAGTCTAAATGTCTCTGTGATTCTGTCATTGACATGATGGCCACACTGACCTTGCCAGACAGACTGCAGATTTACTTATGCAGATGTACAAACCCAGTGAAAACCACCTAACCTCCAATTGTGGGAGCACATCCTAAAGCCGCAGGTGCTCTGGTAGCTCATTTGTGGGCTCTCTAGCCAGGATATGATTAAATTCCTGACTCTTTCTTCTTTCTCCTATCAGCTTTTTGAAAATTGGTTTTAGATGTCGCTTTCTGAATCTCTCCAGAGGGATGCAAAAAGAGAATGCTGGATTGGTTTAAGTAAAGCAGCTTTACCCAAAGGAAAGCAGCTTGGAAAAATGTGCTTTTCAGAGTAGCAAAGGGATGATTCCTGACAATTTCAACCTAGAGTGACTCCTGGTGAGTTCCCTGGCTTTGATAACTCAGGAGGCCAAAGCAGATGAGCACAACAGCCCCTCGTCTCTTATAAGTGGTGAAGGCAGAAGCAGTTCTGGCCGTGTTATGTGACATTTAGAAAGCATGACACTATGTCATTTGCTGCTCATCTTGCCTGGAGGGAATTCAAGGATGAGGTGTCTTGGCTTGAGTGAGACTGATTTGTTTTGGTTTTGGATGAATAACAAATAATTTTTCATCATGACATTTGGCCCTTGGAGATCCTTCCCCAAATGACTGATGCAGGTTTGAAAACACAGGTCTGGTCTGGGCTTGCTGCTGCCACTTAAACTGCCCCTGGGACAGTCGAGTGCAGGGAGATGCACGAGGCAGAGTGGACCCCCTGTCCTTGCTTATCCCTTGCTGGCTCGTGGTCAAGACAAGGACTGCATATCGCTTATTTTGGTGTAATTATCTCATTACAGTTGTGGGATGTAAAGAGAAAACTGGTTGGAGAGAGAGATGAAACACCTTAAACGCTGAACCCACTGATGTTCAAACTGAAGTTTTGGCCACTTACGTAGCTACAACTGCCCTAATCATGTAAGTAATTTTTACTAGGGTACAGTTCATAAGCAAGGTGTTCATTTACCAGCATGTTGTTTCCAAATTCACTCCACCATTAACAACACTGTCTGGAGAAAAGGATGCTGAGAGGAGACCTTACTGCTCTTTACAGCTACTTGAAAGGAGATTGTGGAGAGGTTGGGGGTTGGCCTCTTCTCACAAGTCACCAGTGACAGAACAAGAGGAAATGGGGTCAAGTTGTGCCAGGGGAGGTTTAGATTAAACAATAGGAAAAAATTATTCACTGAAAGAGTGGTGAAGTATTGGAACAGGCTGCCCAGGGAGAAGGTGAAGTCACTGTTCCTGGATGGGTTCAAAAAATGAGTAGGTAATGCCCTGAGGAACAGGGTTTAATGGGCAGGGTGGGCTTGGGTTAACAGCTGGACTGGATGATCTTGGAGGTCACTTCCAACCTTAATGATTCTATGATTCTGTGAATGGAAAAGTCCATTTGCTTTAGTAGGATCTGTAATGTCAGATGTGCCATAAATGCAAGAGTATGTCCTTGAGTAAATTAAGAAGACGACTTTGTGGGATGTTTTGGTTGGGTGCTCTGGGAGTGAGGGCTGATGCACAAGCAGCCAGGAGGGGTTTGTCTGAGAGGTGCTGTGGGTTTCATCAGCCTGAGGTGCTGCATCAGCTACGACTTGTGCTTTCTGCTTGTCTGAGTAAATGAAATGACAGCACATGGCTCCATGCTTGACCCTGCAGCAGGTGCTGGCTGGCTGTTTTCAGCTCTTATGATTATTTAAACAAATAAACTTCATATATATGACAAAGGCAGTGAGTAGGAAACAGGACATTTTATTTCTTTTTAATTTTGACAAAGCAATGGAGTCACACGCCAGCATGGCATGAAATTGCATTTTTATTATTAAAAAAATAAACCACAACAATTCAGTGCTGAAATCCCAGTAGTAGTGAAGTGAGGAGTGTAAATATGAAGTGGGGAGTGTAAATTTGAAGTGCCTCATAGCTCGGAAGGTTATAAGGTATTCAAGTACCATCCAGAAGCCCTTGGTGCTGTGTAAACTCTTCTCTTACATTAGCCTATGTTCTTGAGGCTTAACTTGTGGATAGAAATTCCCTCCAGGCTGATAACAGGATGATGCCTCAGCCTTGAAATGTCTGCTTTTTATTCACTTTAGAGGTTTGGGGCAATGAGAAAGCTTAGCCATGTTCAGCTTCTTCTGGGCTTAATGGTTGCTCCATAGTGAGAGTCATCGCCGTACTGGCCGTAAGGCTGGGCTGAGGTTTGCTTCCCTGCTGAGCCTCTACTCAAATCCTATTTGTAGTCTCAAGTTGCTGCAATCCCACTGAGGATTTTTCTACAATTGCAGAAATTCTGGCACAAGTTTCATACAAGGGGATAAGAGTGTCCTGGAATGATCCGCCCAGGTCTGGACCTAACAGAACGAGGGGGATGCTGACAGTGTCTCTGGAGGAAGCAGAGCTGGGCAAGGCTTGTGGCAGCTGCTGGGTCAGCCTGCACCACATCTTCAGTGACTGGTCAGCCTTGCTGCCCGAGAGAAATCTGGGCACCTGCTCCAGCTGGAACTGTTTGTGTGACAGCTTGTTGCCTTGAGTGAACTTTACAGCAGTCTGATCATCATGATCCCAAGGAAAAAGTAAAATGATATTTTATGGAGCTTACTCTGCACTTCTAGGTGTGAAAAGCAGCCTTGGATGTTCAGATCTGTCTTGAAATCATCTCCATATCAAAGCAGTTCACATGTTCTGTTGGATTCTCTGGTGATGATGTTGGAGCAAGTGAAGCTCAGTGATGCCCAAGAACTGAGTCACTTGTTTGTCAGTCTCAGTGTTTCTGACTCCCTAGTGACACTGGCTGAGAGGCCACCACCAGTATGTGCTTTGGGTGACTAGTACTTTGGGTTGGCATAAGCTCACAGGGCTCTGCACAACCTTGTGTTTATACTGTAAAACAAAGAGAGTCTCATATTAAAAGGGACTCGTTTTACGTATATCTTTGGTTTTTAAAGGTCCGTGTTGCATATTTGCTCTGAAGAGAAAGACCGAAGAACAGGTGGTTGCCTGTGGAGGAGTTGGTGAAGTTTCTTAGTACCTGTGGACATGCTCGGAACACTGCCCCACTGTGAGGGCCATCTCTAGCCCATCTTTGCCCCTCTTTCCTTTCCACTACCTCACTGTTGGGAGGCAGCATGTAGCACTTGGCTGAATTAGGGCTGTTGAGAAGTTGTGATAGAATACTGAATTTTTTCATTTTAAAAAATAATCCATATGCCCAGACTTTTCTACCTTCTCAGACAACTGAGAGCAAGCTGGTTTTGGCCAAACATCAGCTGTTGTAGAGTTTGGCTGAAAACTGTTAATTTTCAATGCTTTATTTCCAAAAGTAACTTTGGCTAATAGGAACCAGAATAATAAGATTATTAGAGTGTTTTCATCTATACTGATGACATTATTCTTGTGAAAAGGATACCTGTTGGATCTAACAGGGACATTTAGGAGTTAGAGCTTGGATAGACACTTGCCCCATTCTTTGTCTCAACAGGGATGACTTGGAGAGGTGTTTTCATTGCCTTGGTGTTGTCATTGCACAGGGAAATGTGGCGAGATCTGACACAACCTCCACCCAGTAAAGTTTAAACGTTCACAGTGTTGATGTCTGCATCGGAGTGACTGTTCAGATAACTTGAATTGAAGATGAGGGCACATGCTGGACCTGATTCATCTCACTCTGAATGGAGTACAGCAGTTATTTAAAGTTATTTAAAGCTATTTAAAGCTTGCGGAAGCCGATGTCACGCAGGGTAACTCAACAATACAAATCTCTCTTTTATTTCTCTCCATTCCCAGAATTTCATTTTTCCTCACCTCCTGTCAGTTGTTTGATGCCCTTGGATGATGCAGGGTGGGGAATGGAGCACAGAAAGGCTGTTGAGAGGTTGGTGCAGCTCCTGATGCTGTATTATTTTGCTGGATTTTGGATAAATTCTTTGCTGTGCCTCAGTCTCTCTGCTGTTAACAGATGACATTTGCCACCACCGTGAAGTGCTTTGATTTCTATAGGCAAAAGGCCAGGAATAAACTGTTTTTATCGAGCTGTTACACAACGTATGCATTTCTTTCTTATTTCTCAACACCTGCAGTTCCTGTTTTTATGATCTCTTTGTTTTCTGCTTGTCTTGCATTTTCACTCGGCTGCAAAACAAGATCCCAAGGTGCAATTTTCAAATGGCATTCAGAGCGGAAGGGGTTAAACTGACATAGTTTTGGGACATAGGTTGGGCTAAGCAAGGCCTGAGTAACACATTTAACCTCTGACTGACCTTCGATTGCTTTCCAACAGCCTCCCAGGTCTTATTAAGTAAATACCCCAGGCACTAATTCTCCCAGCGATACGCACACGTTGCTGCCAGCAATATTTAAAAGCAGCTACTATCTCTTAAGTAGGCTCCTTGGTTAACTGTGTGTTTCTGGTAGGTTGTTTGAACACAGTCAGAGTGTGATCACTGTTATGTAGCAGCTGCAGGCTTCAGTGTGAGGGAAAGGGCAGAAATAATTAGTTGTGGGTGGTTTATAATTACCTGGGCAGCCTGGTCTTGCTGTGCAATGTGATGCCCAACACTTGCGATGTAAACAGAGTGACCTTCTTGGCTAATGTGGCCTGCGTAGGCTGACGTGCGGAGCATCTCCATGTCTCTGTTAAGAGCTGAGTTCCTTCTAAAGCTTAATTCTTGGCTGATGCAAAACCTGCACGAGTCTTACTGGGGGAGCTGAGTGCGTTGGGCAGGAGTTACACTTTGGGTCACTTCCCTGGCTTTCCTCGTCGATTGATCTGGCAGTGCTTTGTGCTAATGGGTTGGAGCTTTGCAAAATGGAGTTCTTTCATTTTGACAGCCGGAGTCATTCTGAGCTGTAATTCAGTTGTCTGTTTAACAATCAGAATTTTATATTTTTCTCAGTGATTCTGATTAATATTCGACAGGAGTTAGAATCCCCTATTTCTCTTATGCTTCTTTATGCTGGGGCATTTTCATTTGCCTTTCCGTCATTAGCACAGTAAATGGGGAGCAAAAGTGAGGATTAAGTATTCTGTTTTCTAGGCTGTTATTCATCTTGAAGAGATGGAGTTAATGTATAACACACCTTTAGCTCTAAGAAAGACCTGATGGCTGTGAGAGCTTGCAATGTGCTTATTGGTGCTGAACTGTGTGTAGTTTATTCTGGGTATGTGCCATCTAGTTGAGACTTCTTCAGCCTCAGCTATTGGTCCAAAATCCTGTCCTTAAGTGTAGCTCTTTTCATGATGTAGATGGCACATGGGGTGGCCCCACATGGTGACCCAAAGGTTCTGCACTGCAGGCAGCCCCTGTGCTGGTTCAGTTCCCTTCCAAATTCTATTGACTTCTGATGTGATGCAGGGGGAGTTGCCTAAACAACAGCTTCCAGTGACACGTTGCATATTTTATTCCTTGAAAGGGGCTGTCAGAAGGCTGGGGAAGACTGCTTACAAGGGCAGTGAACAACAGAGTTGGGGGTCGTGGTTTGAAGCTGGAAAAGGGAAGAGTGAGGACAAAGGAGTCAAAAAAACTTGAATCTGAGGGTGGCGGATCCCTGGAACAGGCTGCCCAAAGAGGCGGTAGAGGCCCCATCCCTGGAGCCATTCAAGGTCAGGCTGGATGGGGCTCTGGGCAACTGGTTCTAGTTAAAGGTGTCCGTGCTTGTTGTAGGGGGGTTGGACTAGATGCCCTTTGGAGGTCCCTTCCAACCCAACACATTCCGTGATTCTATGTCCTGGTATCTTTTTGCTGAGGCTCCTTCAGTCTGTGATGGACATTCAGAAACCCTGAGGTTAGTCTCTGAACCTGCTTGCAGGCAACAGAGAGACAAGGACATCACTGTAGGTGCATTCACAGTGCCTAAATTATGCTCAGTGGGTGCAGTTCTGAGCATAAAAAATTCAGAGCACTCAAAGGCAGATCTTATTATAAAGTTAGTATCATGATGCTAACACGGGCTGGGAGCCGACTACCGAGTCTTGCATTTCACCTCTTTCAGGTGCTCAGCTTGGCACCTGTACTAATATTCAATAACAAGGTCCCTCTTACTGGTGCTTTCACTGGACTGATGGAAAACACAGCTATGCCACAACGATAAGAGAGGAAACAACCCCCTGGGTAACATTTAGATGAACTCCCTTTGCAAATAAACGGGACGGAAACCGTCTGCCTTTGTGGTGCGGCAATATTCTACTCCAAAGAGAAGCAAGTAATCTTAAATGAGAAGAATTGTTAATGTTAGGAGTAAAATACTTTGCTTCAAGAGTCTGTCATTGTGTGTGTGTGCCCTTCCATTACATGTGCTTTACGCTGTAAAATAATTGAAAGAATGATTCCTGCTTTTTGTGCTTCTGCCTAAGATACCGTCCAGTTCTTACACATTGGGGGAAAAAAAGAAATGTCAAGCCATTTCCTGACAAATAACAAGCACTTTAGGCAAGAGCCGGATTACAGCGAGATACGGATTCTAGGAAATAACTAGTGTTACAAAGGCTGAAGTGCGAGATCTAATTACCTGTTTTCTTTTGCAGCACAGGGCTGCTGCAAATCAGCTATTTAATTCATTGAGAGAGTAGCACCGTGTCTAGGTCAGAACTGAAAGGCATGGCAGCGGTGCGGTTGGTGGTGTTGGAGGCAAGTGCAGGAATCTTTCAGGCTGTCTGATGAAATGCTGTTTGGAAATGGACGTGAATTACTCATCACTTATTTGTGCATGCACAACAGAAATGTCTTTTGATCCTCTCTTAGTTATCCATCACACTCTGGCTTCTCTCAGCTGAAATGCAGATAAAAACTCTGTTGCGTCAGGAAAGCAGCAGGACAAGGCTTCAGACGTAGGCATTCAAGCTGTACTTCATGGAGTTGTTTTGCCTCCATCCTTGGAGGTGGGAGAGGATAAAAACCCAACAGTTTTACATTAGAAAGCCCAAACCACGGTCCATGGCCGGATGTGTACGTTAGCGGTGTGATTTGCAAGACTTCGTGTTCTCCGAATGTGCCAGCTTAACAACTTTATCTAGAGCTGCCTTTGCTCCTTCTGGTCTGCTTTTTCATAGCCTGGATGTCGACTGATGGAAAGTATTTCCCAGGTCACTGCACAAATTGGAAACAATACGATGGTTTCCTCTCACCTTTCCTTCTGTGATCTTTCTGTGCAGTTTGAGCCCTGTCTTAGGATCCTGAAAGTCAGGGAAGACATTTGTGTGGTGAGCATGAACTGTTGGATACTGTAGCATGGGTATAGACTGCAGGGAATCCTCCTGGCCACTGAGTGTCATTGTTAACTCAGGAGAATTGATGAGAAAAATCCTTGACTGGGGAAGAGTGGGAGATAAATCTGTGTGGGGATCCTGGGAGGACCTTGTGGTCACTGAAATGGCTTGCTGAATGTCCAGGTTAGTCTTCCTAACAAGTGCTGTGTGTTCACAAGCATGCTGGAGACTGGTATAGCCTTGCAGTATGTCCTACCATATTTCTGTGGGAGAATGGACTCCTTGGCTGAGTTGAGTTCAAACCACCACTTTCTGGGATACTCTCATGTGGACATCTAAGGCAGCTCCATATTGTCTCTACTAATCTCCCACTCAACCCAGGCCATAAGCCACTGAGTTTTCCCCAGAGCTGCTGGCACTTCTGACATACCTCTGGGCCCTTTTCCTTGTGGACTGTGCCCATTGAAGTCATCTGTGTTGTGCAGAGTGAAAACCAGCACTTTTCTACCCCAGTCTGTTCTGTGCTATCTGGTGCAACGGGTTAGGGAGAAGAGCTGGTGCCTCTTTCAGCTCACAAAGCCTGGAAAGGCAATAGTCTAGAAGAGAGCCATCACCATTAGAGGCAAAATTATTTCCATAGAAGGAAAAATACTTGAAGAGAAATAGCTCAAGCAGTGGTTTGTGCAGCTGTTTTCAAATAGCAAGTGAGTTTTATTACCTGTGAGTGCTGCCACTTTTCTTTACGGCCACCTGTGTTATATGAGCAGAGTGCAATTTCCTCATATCTAGACTTCTGAATTAATACTCTAACTGAATATATTATTAGGGTTGATTTGGAGCCTTGGCATTCCCATGCCCTACTATAGACTATGTGCTGTGTAAGGTAAACTCACCATCATCATCACTGGTGGTGTTGTGGGATCACTGGAACTAGGACAGGGATTATATTTTCAGGAGTCTGGATTTCAAATGTGCCCTGTGTTAGTCTTCATGGTAATAACATTTACTTCAGTGGTGGCAGGAGGAAAGGATGTGGCTGGAAGGAATAAGTATGGGGTTGGGAGAAGGAAACTCACAGGTAGGAAGGAATGTCATTGCGGAGGTTGCCAAGATTAAGTGGTGCTTTAACTCTTCTTAAAATCATCTTATCCTCATGTCCTTGTGCTACCTCTCAAAGAGCAATTGATTTGCCTTCAGCTCTGCAAAATCCAGGGTCTTTTATCTTCAGAATGGCAAATCAGTCTTAAAGCCCTGATATTATTTGAACTGGGATGGTGATGTTTTATGGATAAAACAGGAGTGGAAACCTTCTCCAGCTTCCTTCTCTTCATTAGGAATGTACAGTAAGATTGCTATAGCCTACTAGCTGTGTTGCCATGAAAACACCACCTTGAAACCTGCTTAGACTCGGTAGCTTAGGTTGGAACAGGGCAGCCAGAGGGAATTTTGCAGTCTGTCCATGTCTTTCTGTCTCGTTGAGTGGAGATTGTCGGCCTGAGGCCAGAAACCACCTCCTTCCTTCTCTCTTTTCCTTCTGTAGACCCATAGCTGTGGTTTAGCTCCTCACAGTCCCAAAGGTGTGGTAGTTCTCTCCCATTTGCATTAAATCACTTTCTTCCTGGCAGACCAAACAGTGGAAGAGCTTTCTGTGTTGAGTTTGAGGTCATTGTTTTCATCCCCATGCTGTAGGGCTTCTGTGATTTCTGAGGGTCTCTGGTGCATTTGGGCAGAGTCTGAAGTGCTCCCAAGTGCTAGAGAAGCAGATGAGAAATTTTCTGCCCAAATGGCTTTGCTGTAAATACTTTGGGTTTGGTTTATTTTGTTTTTAATGTTATTTTGCTCCAATTCACTTTTCTGCTGTGGGCAAAGATATAATTCAACTCAGCTTTCATCTGTGACTATTCAGAGCTCTCTGGAAATTCAGGCATATATTTTGGCTTACCTCCCTGAACACTTCCCCTACTACTTGATTCAGAACCTCTTCTCTTCAGGGTCTCTTGTGCAGCTTTGGTCAGTACAAGCTGCAAAGAGACCTTCTGTGTCCTGACAAAGGGTAGCACTAGCATCACACCAGCTTGTCCATACGGCTGCTGTGGGAGGCACCACATGGATGGTGGAGCAGGCATTAGGACAGGAAAGGACGATAATACAGAAAAAATATAGAAGCTGTGTATTTTCACTCTGCTGTCAATGCTTGTTTTTCTGCGTAGGTAATTAAAGTACTTAATTGTTGCTGCTATCGCTGCTGACCCCCAGCCATGCTGCCAGTGTCTGCTGACCTGAGAGCTGACGGCTTGTCGTCTGGAAAACAGAAAATCAAATAGAGCTACTCAGAAAGAGTAAATGATATAAAATTACAACATCTGACCCCAAATCAGCATCACTTCCAGGCTTGAATGTCTTGTTTCCTATGAAACTAATTCTAAAATGTCTTTAAATATCCATCTTTCCTAGAAACTTTGGTTTCAAACCAAAACCTACTTGCTCGACAGCAACTGTACTGTGCCGTGCTCTCAAGGATTTAAATGTCCTTTGGTCTTTTGCGTTTTCCTTGAGTTTTGGGGATGGTGAGTGGGGGTGATGTCAGAAGGCTTTAGACTTGTCTCTCAGTGTGGCTTTGGTGTGATGGATCTGCCACATGTAGCAGCAGTCCTGTAGTATGAGTGATTCTCTCTCCGCTCTGGCTGCTTCTGGACAGGTGCTTTATTAAGAAGGACATGAGCAGGGGAGATACTTCTTGCTCAGAGTCCTCAGCTGGGTGAGGCATAATCAAACCTTTCCCCGGGCTCGGCTCACAAACCACAGGCCTGTAATGTGTTTCTGGAAGACTGGCCACAGTAGGTGCTCTCCTGTTTTTAATTTTGCAGCAGCTTCACATTCCTCCCCAGGTGCCCTTGAGGGGTTGGAAGTTCCTGGTAGAAAGGTTTCTTGTGTGATGCTTTGCTTCTCATTCAATTTGTTTCCTGATTGATGGTTAGCATGGAGCTTTTCAAATGGAGTTTGGTTCAACATGCAACAATGCAAAGTGCCGCAACTCGGCTGGCAGAGGGCAGCTGCGCCAGGTTAGGATTCCGCTACGCTTTGATGCAAACTGCTGGTTCCTTAGTGAAATTAGAGAAACCTGAACATGTACTTTCCTTAGGGTGAGAAGATGTTATCTGTTGGTCATTTCTGTTGGGTACCTGTCACTAATCCTCAACCTTTCTCTATCTCTTCCCCAAAATGCTCCAAATGTCCTGACATCAGTGCATTGAATCTGGCGGATAATTATTTGCTCCCTGCTTTAGGCCTTGCCCCAGGAGGCATCAAGGAGGTTTCCCATGGGATCTTCCACCCCTCATCAGACATGGGTGTGGGCAACACTAGCCTCAAGGTTGAGACAGCAGCAGCAATAATCACAGATCACTTTTGCAGGCACTGACATCAGGCATGCTTGATTCTAGAAAAGCTGCCTGTGGACCAGGTGAAGAAGGTGGCTTATGTTGGCCAAGACTGATTTTGTCATCTTTCCATGCCTTCCAGAGCTGCCATGGTTAGTAAGGCTGTCTCTAGTGTCTCTATGATTCTAGAATGCAGACACCCGGGTACTGGACAGTAGAGGTTAGGCAAAGATGTCACTCAGCTGTTCCAAATAAAAGTGTTTTTCCTAGTGGTGAAAAAGGAAAAAGTCATTAAATGAAAATACTGAAATTACTTAATTAAAAAGACTTGTTCTATAGAAAAGTCCTCTTTTAGGCTGATGCAAAACATTTTGAGGTGGTCACATTAGTCAATTAACTTTTAAGTGGGGCTTGCTGCGTCTTCTCTATTTTTCTTTGGATTCAATTCTGTCTTGAGTCACAATAAACCCCACAACCCCCCACCCCCCAAGGTAAATACATTCCCCCTAATGAAATATGTCTCAGCTTTAGACTTGGCACTCTGCTCTTTCTTTATGAAATAGTGTTTGGGTGACCTTTGTGTTCGGGAGGCTGAAGGGGGCTCTCAGCAATGACTAAGACTTGGCAAGGCTGGGATCTGCTCTGCCAGCTTTTTTCCCCAGCAGTTCTGCCAGAGACCTGTGGAGAAGCTGCTTTTGCAGACTGTTCTCCTTGGCCAGTGCCGGTGGTTATTTGTGGTCTGTGAGTGACCACCTGAGCCTCAGGGCGTTTCTTTGGACCAAAACGTCTATTTTGCTCTGCTTGTTTCTCAACGCCTCAGGGTTAACACTTCTAGCATGAAAGTTTACGTGGCAGTGTGTTATGTTTGCATGTATTTTCCTTTTTGCAACGAAAATTGCTGCTTGTGGGCACATTTCCAAAGACCAGCATGACCAAAGGGAGTTCTTGCAGAGCCTGGCTTAGCAGGGCTGAGCTGCTGCTCTTGGGGATGTATACTGCCATCACCCCAAACTGGGAAGCAGACTACAATAGCGCCATACAGGGGCTCTTTTCCACACTAGTATGTCTGAAATCCCGTTCCAGCCTCCAAAAATATATCTTTTAAAAAATAATTACATGCTTCCAAACTCTGCAGCATTCAGCCTCATAATAATAGTTGCATTTTTCCTGGTGGTTTACCTGTGCGAGAAGGCAGTGACTTTTTAAAATCCATTTTCCATTTGAGTAGAGAAGCAATGAAGTGACTTCAGCTGAAGCCTGACCAGAAGTCACTACTGATCCACATACCAGAATCCTATCTGAATGCCTCGCCTATGCCTTGCCCTTTGCAGCATCTCCAGCTGCCGTGACTGGTTTAGCAGGACAGGTCTGAAGGCTGCAGCTCTGTTTAATCTGCTGGCACCTTCAGGAGATCTTGGCACCACAGTGATTTTGGAGAGTGTAATGTTTTAAAGGTTGAGCAGAATCTGTAAGTCTAATCTGTGTGTTTTCTGCAGAAAAGTTTAAATTTTGGGTTTAAAACTCAAGAAGAAAAATGTCTGGATGAGGCCTTGAGCAAACACATCTGGTTGAGAGGTGTCGCTGCCCATGGCAGGGGGTTGGAGTAGACAATCTCTGAGGTCCCTTCCAACTTGAGCCAGCCTGTGAATCCATGACTCTCTGAAGTGCTTGTCAGACTAACCAGCACAGGCTGTGCTACCTGCAAACTCTTTGCTGTTCTGAAACCTGCTACTAACTTCATTTATTGGGGTCAAGAACAGAAGAGTGTCTGGTTATAACAGAATTTCACTCTGAAACAATAGTATTTCTTTAATGAACAAAATACAAGAAAAATTGAAGGAAATGTGGAAGAGGGGTCATTTTTGGGTTTTTTTTGTTTGTTTGTGTTTAATTGGCGGGTTATTTCTCCTTCACACAGGGAAGACTTTCATTGCCAATAGCTCTGAGCTGTCCTCTACTTTCTTCTTTGCATCTGATCAGTTGGGAATTTTCTGGTAAAGTCAGACCCTTTCTGAGTTCAAGACTCTGCTCCTGAACTTAAAACTATCATGAAACCCAGCCAGGTTTGAACTTAGCAGGAGAGCTAAAAATTCCAGTGTGCTTCAATAATGCTGACACCTGTGTGCCTGAGTAACTTGATAACCTGCTGAAAACATGAGTTCTCCTTGCCAGCCCCATTCCTTGGTCAGGACTTCCCAGATGCTGAGCAATAAAGCCCACAGGGAATGATGTGGCAGTTGCCACACGGCTGAAAACCAGCAATGCTTGAAAATGAACCATTAGTGTTGTAAGGAATTAATCTTGTTGGCTTAATTTGTCCATGAGGGGCTCAGTTGCTGGTAGAGACAGGCTTACCCCTGAGCCATCTTTTACTGGCATACAGGGCACCTGGTAATGCCCCCGGCACCTCCGGCTAAACCAAACACAAACCCTCTTCTAAAGTTCCCCCACTGGAATCTTAGGTTTCAGCCCTGGGGTGCTCATGGCTCTTGCAGCTGGGTGGAGGACTTGGTCTGCAGGTAGCCCATATTAAGGAGACAATAGCCTAGCTGATAGCTCTTGGTTACTCTACCTCTCCGAGTCAGGGTGAGGGGTTTCTTTCTGACTTCTTTAGAGTTTAAAATGTAACACACTATTTTGGGAAAAGAAGAGGAAAGGAAAGGTGATACCCAGAGTCTATTTTCCTAAACTAGCAGAACTTTCCCATCAGGGAGGAGTTTAATCCATTTTCCCTGACGCTTCACAACTGCAATACGAATTGAGGACAACACTACCAGCCTTCTGAGCTTTGCTGATAGGTCTTAACTCTGAGTTAAGGAGGCCAACGCTGATCATAATCTGCTAACGCTCCTGCTTACACTGCTGACAAACTACTGATGGTCTCCACTTACAGTGGTTCCAAGCGCATAGCTGGCCACTGGAGATGGAGTATCACTCGCAGCTATCGCCATGGTGTTGCTTGCCGAGGACTCTCTTATGTTTCTTAGTGAATGATCCTGTTCCCATGCAGATCTCACAAGCTGTCAGGGCATGAGCAGCTCTGAGCCTCAAATTTGCTTAGAAGAAAGAGTCATTAAAACAGTAATTGCAAGAGGAAATAGGAAGGGTTTTGGCAACTCGCTAGAGAGAATGACTGGTCTGAGTTTGGGGGCAGTACAGTGTGAAAGCACAAATGGGGGAAACAATGAGACAGATTTTCACTTCTTGTGAATTGGCTTTGAAATCAAAGGAACTGTTCTGCGCAGACTATTTGCTCAGTGCTCTTAATTGCTTGTTTTAAAAAAATCATTTCAGAATCCAGTTCAATCCCTAGGACTGGATGTCTCTGAGTAGTCTGTTAGTCGCCCTGAATTCCAGGCCTGAAGGCAGATGCTGGTGTCTCCAACTGTTTGAATAGTGAACGAAGAAGAAAAATCAGTTCTGGCCTTGCTCCTCTCATTACAGGTTTAAATTTTTATGATTCAAATGCCTTTAAGGGACTGGTGTGACTTTATTACTTGAGCAGTTTATAGGTAATAAAAAGCTCAGGAGTCTGCAGTGGCACAGCTCCTTACGAAGTGCGCTAATGTGTTTTGAGAAGGCTTTTCAAAACTCTACTAATGACCTTCTCAGTGGCACAGGGCAAACAGGTGTCTTCCAAATCCAGGCTGTGCCCTGGCCATGAGTGTTGAACAGTGCAGCTTTACAGAGGCTGCAGAAGGGAACAGGAGCATCCACCACAGAACATTAGGGATTGGAAGGGACCTCAAAAAATCATCTAGTCCAATCCCCCTGCCACAGCAGGATCCTTCAGATCAAGTCACACAGGAACATGTCCAGGCAGGTTTTAAACGTCTCCAGAACTCCGCAACCTCCCTAGGCAGCCCGTTCCAGTGCTCCGTCACCAGAAAGGCCAGAGAGGTGTCCCAGAACGTTTAGATATTCTTTAAATCATCCTGTTGGATTTTTTCTCTCTCTCTTGTCTTCTGTAAAGGGCACAGCCTGCGTCTATGTAACTCATGAAATTCTCCTGCTGATTGGACTCTAAAGATTTGCTGCATCTTCTGGTTCGTAATAACCAGGCTGTTAAGAACAGAAGAGGAGGCAGAGACCCAACTGAGACCATCACAGCTGATGTCAGCTACTGCCCTCTCCAGCGTGCGCCAGCAGTCCTGCCCACACATGCCTCATTAACAATCGCAGTGTGAGGCACCTGCAGCACTGGGCTGGAGTTAATCAGGCCGGTCTGGGGACCAGCATGCTGCCCTGGGCTGCACACGTTGATGGGGAGGATTCTCAGTTGCAGAGGGGCGGATGCTCATCTATTTATTAGCAGCAAGTTCATCACTCTGTCCTCCTGGTGCAGATTAACTAAGAGACAAAAGCTGGCTGCCGACAGCTTTCCGGGCAGCTATTGTGGCCAAGAAAAAAGACAAGTCTCTGTGACAATGTTTTGTTCTTCCAGAACAAATGATGTGGTGCTTTCCTGTAATAACAAAACAAAGTGCTAGCAGCAGCCGGGTGTTTCTGAGGAGCCCGGCAGTATCGAATGGGAAAATGAAGCCCAGCTCCTGTGAGGAATGCTGTGTGCTAAACAATCAGAGCAGAAGGGTGAACACAGGTTTGTCACGGTGAGACGCTCTGGCATGACAACAGGGAGCTGTTACTTTTACTAAGGTTAGATACTGCTCAGCAAACACTACCACCTCCCATCCTGGCCCAAAGATGTCTGAACCCGTAACTCAGCTGGTTTTAAGGAAGACAAATGAAGAAAAGCAGCTCAGCTCAGTGCAGATAGCTGTTCCTTACCCCTGGGCTCTGCTGAGTGGCTGCTTCACACGTCCTTCTCATCTCTTCGCTGGTTCACCAGGTCCTCTGGAAGTCTCTCCCCAGGTACTGTTCCTCCTCCTCTCTTTGTTTTCAGTCCTGTAGCAATAAAATATGGTGCAAAGGGCATGGAGTAAAGGATGTAGAAGCTCTTGGTTGGGTGTTTCCTTTGGTTCATAGGAGCCCAAGCTGCTTAGCATTCAAGATATTCTCAAATTCTTATTTTCTCCTTCAGGAAGAAGGATAAATAAGTTGAACCTGGGTAGTATTTCTTATGAGTTTTATAATACAATGTTAAGTTCCTCTGTCTTTACTAATTTTGTTTAATAAGAATATATGTTACTGCTGGCTCATACGTAGTCCTGTGCTACTGGTATTGGAATAGGAGTGATGGGAACCATCTAACCATATTAGAAGAGAAATCTGGAGGTGACTTGATGTGAATCTGTTGGTGTTGCAAATTTCATGTGGTCTGCAAACTGCTTTGAATTGGGAGATTTCCATGAATGGAGTAGTTCTTCAATCCTAGGAGAGGCTGCAAACTTTGACAGAGTTGGTTGATGTTGGAATGTCTGGCATTGTCTGTGTGTTCCTTGTGCATCAATCTGCAATAGAGCTTTTTCACAGTCCTTTTTTCATGTGTGTGGTAATATTTTCCTAAACCTTAAACTCTTGAATTAATGTTAGGGCGTAGAGGACACGTTTTGTTGTTTCTCTTCATTCCTGTGGTAATGTTCTGTTGGATGGTTCTGCAGAGTTCATTAAAAAAAATAACAAACACCTTCTTCTAATTGAGATTTATCACTGCAAAATTGATCCTACTTGCTCTCAGATTTCCTTATTCCTCTGATAATTTACAGATATATAAAGTCCCAGCCTGAACATTGAGGCTTTGTCACCATACAGGTGGCCCTGAGCTTTATTTCAGAGATCACCTGGCTCCACAAAGCTGAGTGCCCAAAAGGTCTTGTTGATGCGTGTTGAAAGAGTCTTGTTGGCTTCAATAGGATGAGGAGCTTCTTTCAGAAATGCTCTGGAAAGAAAGTCAGCTGCAACTGGAAGACAAATGGGGATTTCTTTAGGGTTCCTGTTTTATTGGTTTCCTGTTGTCAAATATTTTGATTTCCTTTATTACTCTAAAGACTGAGCTCTGGCTTTAATGAAGCTATGGAGGTGGTGTGTTATTGAATTAGGCTAAAGCTCCTGTTCCCAGAAGGAGCATCTAATCCATTAAGCCTCTCTGCTGTCTAAACACTTTGCTTTCCTCTACAAACCTTTGCTTTGCCAGGTACTTTATTTACTCTCCCTTCAGGTTAGATCTTCAGTCTTAGTTTCCTTCTAATTTGTCACTGCATTTTGTTCCTCTTTATCTTGAAATATGATTTCAATCTACAATCCCTAGAGACTCTCTGCTGGGAGAAGAATAAAGTATTTGACACATTGTATTGTTTGTTACTCAAATTGAATGGCTTGCTAATTAGAGAACAGGATTGTTACATGGCTTCTGGGCAATAACCACAAAGGTGGCGGGTTTCCCTTTCCCCCTTGTTCTGCAGCTCTACAGTAGCAAATGCTTTAACTGCAGTATGGTTCATCCTTTTATATCTCACAGTGTGCAGACCCATGTGCTCCCATTTAGTGCTGGAGGACCTCTCTTGTCCAGTCAAAGTCCTTTTACAATAACGTGAGGAGTATCTAAATATCATCATGTTGTGGTTTTGCAATTCCTTATGCTGCAGCATAATCCGTCTTCTCTGGCTGGAACCCACATGCCTTTTGTCTGGCTTCAGCTGCTCAAATGCTCTCTCTGTGCTCCACGATAAAATGTTAATGGGGAAATGCAAATCACATGGAAAAGGAATTAGGCGTGAGATGATGATGAAAGACTACTCCGATTTTTGGGTCTGTGCTCAGATAAATTACAGCTCCCATTTCTGTGGAATAGGGTGTGTGTGTGTTTGAAGATTGTTTGAAAGAAGGGACCTTGGGGATAGTTTACAGAAAGACATTGGTAGTAATGTGTTTACTTTCAGTAAGTAGCTCTTTTCCTTGCTAAGGACTGGTGCCAGCAGCAGCCTGTGGTTGCCTCTCCCCATTTGCATGGGGGAGGAGGGTAAGTGAGGAGAAAGACTGAGTCGAAAAGAAAGCACTTTGGTGTTATCGATAGGGAACCAAGATCCATCTGACAGCAAGGACTTGTGAAGACGTGAAAATGTGTGATGTATTTTTAACATCACCACATCATCCCTGCATAAGTAGGGAATGTTTCTGCTGTCAGTGTTCCCTACGGGATGAGATGGCAAAGAGCAATTACAAATGGGAATCTTTTTAGCAAAGAGCTGTTAGGAAGAAAATGTCTGTGGCTCTGAGCTTTGGGAAAGTTGATGACAGCACCTTGTCCGAAGTATAGGGCTGTTCTCTGTGGCACTTGTGTATCGCATCAGGTGCTAGGAAAAGGTCTGCCTGAGAGCCAGCTCTTCCTGTCTCCCTCAAATGCTTTATCCTGCCTGTTCGCAACAGGTTTTGGGGTGGGAGGTCTAGGTGCCTTTAAGAGTGAGGCTTTTTCAGGACTCCTGATAAAAATACTTTCTCACCTCCAGCATCTCTGTTAACTTCTAATTATTCTTCAGCCATCACAGATACCTTACTTCTTAACATTAGCAGCTAGTTACCACAAATCAAATTCTCAATTAAGTGTGTAGATCAAATGCTTGACTTAGAAATTCCCAGAGGAGATATCTCTCCACACACACATGTGTATGTATGTCCACAGATGTGCATGTGGACACACATATGTGCAATTTCTGCTCTTCAAATGCTGGAACACCTTAAATGTACTCTAGTAGTTGCAGTAATGAAATCTAACACTAAGGGTTATCAATTATGCTGTGAGAGAAGCAGTTGTTTTCCAGACCAAAGGTTCCTCTGATTATGAATGCTCCTCTTGCACCTGCTTCCTACTGATAAGGCGTAGAAGTAATACATTCTAAGATGGCTTTTTCCTGGCCAGTTAGTCCTGCTGATGATAGACCACAGGCTTCAACCTGTAGCTCTACCTGTCAGCACACTGAGCAGCAATAAGGGAGAGGAAAACTGGAGTGGGATGATGCTTTTTCAGAAAACCCCAACCCAATCTTTCTGCAGAAATGATCAGATAATTACGAGATACGTGTTCCTTTCAGCAGTATAAGCTTCCAAAGCTCTGCAACTGGTTAAGACAGAATCCAGGCTGTGTTCCCCTTGCTGGCGTTGAGGACCAGGTGGGATGTGACCACCAGCACACGCTACTCCAAGCATATTTGGAACTGGAATTTTGTTTCTTCTGGTGAGGGTCTGGATTGTGAAACATGCTTTGCTGATAATCTTGAGAGTCATCACAGAAGAGTTAAAGGTCCAACAGGTGATCTGACCCAGTCAGCAGGGGTTAATGCTTGACAAACCTGATCTTGTTCTATGACAAGGTGACCTGCTTAGTAGATGAAGGAAAGCCTGTTGATGTAGTCTACCTGGACTTCAGTAAAGCTTTTGACTCTGCCTCCACGACATCCTCATAGGAAGGCTGACTGCCCATGATTTGGATGGGCATCTACTCTGCTGGGTGAAACACTGGTTGGGTGCCTGGGCCTGAAGATTAGTGGTCAGTGGAGTTAAATCTAGTTGGCAGATGGTCACAAGTGGTGTCCACCAGGGCTCAGTACTGGTGTCACTCCTGTTTAACGTCTTCATCAACGATTTTGATGAGAGGATTGAATGCACCCTGAGTAAGTTCTTAGATGACACTAAGTTGGGAGGGAGTGTTGATCTGCTGGAGGGTAGGAAGACTCTATAGAAAGATCTGGACAGACTGGATTGATGAGCCAAGACCAATTGTATGAGGTGCAATAAGGCCAAGTGTTGGGTCCTGAGTTTTGGTCACAACAACCCCCAGCAAAGCTACAGGCTTAGGGAAGAATGGCTGGAAAGCTGCCCAGTAGAGAAGGACCTTGGTGTATTGATTGACAGCTAGCTGAGTATGAGCCATCAGTATGCCCAGGTGGCCAAGGAGGTCAATGGCATCCTGGCTTGTATCAGAAATTTTGTGACCAATAGGTCTAAAGAAGAAATCCTGCCCTTGTACTTGGCACTGGTGAGGCCCCACCTTAAGTTCTGTGTTCAGTTTTGGGCAACTCAATACAGAAAAGATGTTGAGGTCCAAAGGAGGGGAGCAAGGCTGATGAAGGGTTTGGAGAACATCACCTATAAAGAGTGACTGAGGGAGCTGGAGCTGTTTAGGCTGAGGGGAGGCTCTCTACAGCAACCTGAAAGGAGCTTGTAGCGAGAGTGGCATTGGTCTCTTCTCACTGGTGAGAGGTGACAGGACAAGGGAAAATGGCCTCAAGTTGTGCTGGGAGGGGTTTAGGCTGGATATCAGGAAAAACTTCTTTATAGTAAGGGTTGTTAAGCACTGCAACAGGCTCCGCAGGCAAGTGGTTGAGTCACCATCCGTGAATGTGTTTAACAATCCCCTGGATGTGGTGCTTGAGAACGTGGTTTAGTGGTGGGTGGTTAAAGCAGGGTTAGGTTAAGGTTGGACTCTATGATCATGAAGGTCTTATCCAGTCAGAGCAATTCTGGGAATTAATCTGGATGAGATTTATATAATTTTTATTTTGGGAATAAGCTGCACCCACAGGCTGACTGACTTTGCGATTCATTCATCCGCCAGTTTGTTTTCTCCGTCTTTTGTCTACAAGGTCCTTTTAGCAAAAGATCAGACTTACAAAGATGAACATTTTTCCATTCTTTCAACTATGAAAGTGCAAAACTCTTTGAAATGGGTTCTATTGAATGGCAAAACTTGCAAAAGAAGAATTCATAAGGAAGCAAAAGCTACTGGCAACCAGCAGCTGTGCTGATATCAGAGCGGCTCTGTGAGTGCAATACTTATTCATGGTATAGCATCAAACAGCGGCCCTACGGAGCACCATGACTGTGGTGTGTGGAACTTTGATTGGGAAAATGGCCCTGATAAGCGATCTAAGAATAACATATTGGAGAAAGAAAATGATCTTGTTAGTAATTCAGCTAAAATACTTACTTCGGAGCCTTCTGGCCGATTGCTTACATGCTGGGCATTCTGATTTTCTGCTGCCTCCGAGTACCACTGAGTTGATGGGGAATACTGAGTACCAGCTCCTGCCCCCAAACACTGCATGCGGTGGGGTGAGGTGGAGTTGAGTAAGTTGCTGCCCCACAGAGGACTGTGAAGTAGAGAGCCAGCAGCTAGAGAGCTTTGGCAGAGCTGTCTTTGGGGCTAAGGCTCTGGTATCTGCCCTTCTCTTTCTGCATCCCTTGAGTGCTCTGACTCTGACCCAACCAGGAGCAGTTTTGGGGCAGCATTAATAGTACCAAGCATAGGAACATCTGGGGAGAACTTAACAGTTATGAATTATTGAGTTATTCTGTTTTCTTGGTTATACAGTGAATGACTGCACCTCTGCAACGTGGCCTGAAGTATTTGAGGAGTTTTGGACCCGACTATAATAGAGAGAGAATCTCATGGAGTTAGAAAAATGCTCTGGACATCATTAGAGTTTCTTTTGCCTCTTGTCTCTGATGCACTGTCCAGGAGAGCAGATTGTTTCAGAGGAGTCTAAGGCTTTTACTAGCCTGTCAGTGTGGCCCACTTCTAGAGAAGGGCTGCTGATCAGAGCAGCCCATGGCACAGGGCTCAGTTTTCCTGGGTCCAACCTGGTACTGCTGAGTCTGTGCCATCTTGGCAGAGTGTGCTTCCCATCATCTGGAGACACCACCAGTGTCCCCGTGGCACTTGTGCTTTTCCAGTTGTGCTTTGAGTTCACCCATCTGCTGTTCCTGCTTGCGCTGCCCAATGTGCTGAGGAGGCAGATGGTGGTTAGCGAGTCCCGGGGCTGCTGTGGCCAAGAAGCCTTGTCCTGTAAGGGGCAATTTGAGAAGCTTTTCAGCACTGATCCCAAGGATGACACAATGAAAAAGAGGTTGATTAAACTGTGAGATGCAGACAAATACCAATTATTGCTTTTCTAGCTGTTCACTCATATCCTTTCGCTTTTATTGCTGGTCGGAAAATTATCTTTAATTCTAATTTTTTTCTCACTCATCATCCTTTTTTTTGTGGCAGGAAGAGTTGACTTCTTCCAAAAACCACAATGAGAAACCACAGCTTTTCAGCCAAGTGCAGGCGTCTTTGTGGGAAGTAAATAAATAAAACTAGATTAAAATCCAACTTCCTAGCAAAAGGCAGTTTTTCTAAAAATGATGGACACTGAGACAGAGGCAAGTTCTTATATTGAGCTAAAGCCTGGTGCCCAACTGCAGACAACTCTTCCTGAATGTGGTGGAAAACTTGACTAAATAAGGGCAATGACTGTAGGGCTGTGTAAGTCTCCTTGTTCAGACTCTGCTTTTCAGGATGTAGCTCTCACCTTAGCTGTCACCTGCCTGTATTTTTCTGCTAAAGAATTCCTTTCTCCCTGCTGGAAATATGAAAAGGCAGCTGCTGTTTCTCACTTAACACTGATTTCATAGAATCATTGGGGATTGGAAGGGACCTCGGAAGATCATCTAGTCCAATCCTCCTGCCACAGCAGGATCACCTAGACCAAGTCGCACAGGAACACATCCAGGTGGGTCTTAAA
>JAOXOE010000289.1:23317-38591 GCA_028565055.1 Phoeniculus purpureus | reverse complement strand
GCCAGGCTCTGCTCAGTGTCATCTGGTGATAGGATGAGGGACAATGGGTGCAAGCTGGAACATAGGAGTTTGCATATAAATATCAGAAGGAGCTTCTTCACAGTGAGAGTAACAGGGCACTGGAACAGGCTGCCCAGGGGGGTTGTGGAGTCTCCTTTTCTGGAGACATTTAAAACTCACCTGGATATGTTCCTGTGAGACTTGGTCTAAGTGATCTTGCTATGACAGAGGGATTGGACTAGATGATCATTGCGAGGTGCCTTAGAATCCCTGATGTTCTGTGATTTTGTGACAGCCTGGCTGTGGCCCTTAGTGCCCTGTAGTGTCTGATGTGGTGATGTTAGGTAATGGGCTGGGTTGGATGAACTCAGAGGTCTCTTCCAGCTTCAATCTATCTGTGATTCCAACACCTGGCTATGATGCAACCAGCTGCTGCCCATTTCCAGGACACTCACATAATGAGCAACAGTGGCTCACTCCCACCCCTCAATTCTTCTGGCTAGTGCAGCTTCATATAAAACTTATTTTCTCCTGACTACACTGTCTCCAGGTGAAGGAGAGAAATACATTCTTCAGGAAAACAAATATGCTTAGAGTAGTTATTAATCACAGCAGTGTGAGCATCTTTTGTTGGATATATTGTGCATCATATAGGACCAACTTTAAGAAACACTTGGTTGTCTCAGCTCTCAATAAAGTCAAAGTTTAGTTTGGATTTTTGGTTTACTAGACACTTTCTTAGAATCCTGAATGGTTTAATTTCTTCCTAGTTGATCTTTTTCATCTTTACTGCTTCTTGTCATTTTTGTGAAAAATATCTGCAAATGTGTCAGAGTGTCAGAGGCTATTTGTTAGCTTTTTTGAACACATATGCTGATCTGAGAAACAACAGATACCTGGTTTATTTAGTGATCACAACAACAACAGTTTTAAGGTCTTTTATATGTGAGATTAATGCATTTTCTTTTAAGAAGTCTCGCATTAATCCAATTCTTCTCAACTATCCCCTGTCACTCCTGGGCATTTTCTAAGTTGTCCAAACATAATTCTTTATTTTCTTCCTCCTTTTCTTCGCAATTCTTGTCTGTACGCTATGCAATTTGCAAAAGTATCACCAGACTATTTTCTTGTTACTGTCTCAGCAGTCCATTGTAATGATTAGTACATGACATCTTTCAGTGTACTAATCTATGAGTCCTCACTCTAGTCTAGCTATTTACCATAACTGCTCTTTTCATACATTACTGGAGCAACCGTCTAAAGTTGAGAATGAGAAAATCCATATTTCCATATTTCAGAGCATGCTGTCAGCATACATTAGTAGACTTGCAAGGCTTCTTAGGGAAGAAATTGTTACATTTAAAAGAAAATGAGACTATCTATGTACAACATTCATCATTTATACCAGTCGGCTCCTCTTTTTTAATCAGTAGTGCTTAAAAAATGCTTAATTATGATGCTTTTAACTTCATCATGCAAAACAGAGAACCTGTAGCTCTGTGAATATTCCTTCAGAATTCTGTCTGCATAATTAAAGCTAGAGAAGGAATTACTTTGTTGTCCTGTGCCAATGACTATAACAATGGTAACTGTTTATGGAACAGACAGCATATGGGTATTTATTCAGTGTAGACACATTCAGTGTAGACAATTTGCAGACACAGTAATAAATAAAGAATTTGAAGCAGGTAGAATAATAACTTGTAATTTCTTAGAAATATTTTGTTGAAGTTAAGCTACAGAAAGCTTGGGGAGATCTGAACTATTGAAAACAGATGCCATGACTCATTTGGTAACCTGTCAGGAAAAATCAGGTTGATCTTTCTTTTGTCAAGTGTCACAGTATCACAGTAATGATAAGGTTGGAAAGGACCTTAAAGATCATCCAGTCCAACCTAAATCCAAATAAACCAAGTAAACCTAACATCTAACATCAAAGTACTCAAAGTACTCAACACCAAAGAAACTCAAAGTACTCTACCTATGAGTTCTCCATACTTCACCTACCTGCCTGAAAGAGCTGATGTTTAGCTCAAGCTCTAGACTAAGGCACAGTAATTCTTCACTACCTTCTTTTGACACCCCTGCAGAACTTTACCCACTTCTCTATTGTGTCTATAAAATCTTACCAGAGTACCTGCAATAACAGCAAACAAGTCTGATTCACTGATCCAAGTACAGAATCCTGAGGGACACCACCTTGTCCCCTGCCATCGAGGTCATGCTGGATAGCAGCACAGCCCTCCAATGAGTCAACCGCTCCTCCCAGCTTTGTATTACCAGCAAACTTGCTGAGGGACTCTCTGTCCCCTCATCCAGGCTGTTGATGAATTTATTGACTAGGACTGGTCCCTGCATTGACCCCTGAGGAGCATTACTGGACACAGGCCTCCAACCTGGCTCCATCCCACTGACCACAACTCTGATTTAGCTGCAAGGGAATTGCCCATCTTTTCCACAGACATTTATGTATTAAAAAAACCTCTTCCTCACACATGGCAAGGACGGTGGCTGGACTGCACCTCAGGCAATCCTGGTTACTAATTGCAATGTGGGTGGAGCATCTCACACTGCTAGTTCTGCTAGCAAATGGACTGAAAGGGCCAGTTTGTTCAGTGTGACTACAAGTCCTGGAACACTATGCAAGTAGCCAGAATGACCAACCAGGTTATCTAAAGTTACAGCATCCCCTGAAGCTGGGTCTTAGTAGGCATAGTAGATGAAGAGGATATGCTATGGACAGAGCTCAGAAGGATGTAGATTGTGTGAGGACAGTCCTAGCTGAATTGCTGTCATGGGACCAAGTTTTACAAAGACAACTGCTATGGCTGTTATGGGAATGAAATTCTGAGTTTATCATCCAGTGTTTCCAAAACTACCCTTCTAAGAAGTATTAGTACCTTCAGGGAGGTGTCTCTGTGTGTTCTCTCGCACACTACTGCGTGTCTTTGTCGGATCAAAGGTTCTGTAAACATTGTCACATGTGACTTCTATGTGGGTTCAGGCAGTTACAGATTTATTGGGTTTTTTGTTTCACACTTTCCAAATCAAATCAGTGGTCAAGATTGTTTAAATGCAGTCTCACAGCTTGCCTTTTCTTTAAAGTTTATGGCTATCTTTCCAGAAAAAAGCAGCAAATTAGTTTGTTTTTATTCACATGTTTCACTGGCTGTAATTGAAAAATCAGCACTTTGAAGAACAAGGTTGCTATTCAGGTGTTTAAAGATTAATATAAAGGCAGGAATTTAGGCAGGTGTTCAACAAGTATTTCCTATTAATGTAGAAAACCCCCACTCTCAATGAAGACTTGAAAGGTTTTACAGGATAAAGCACATTAATAAGATGTAACCAAGACGATAATAAGTAGCTTAGTCTGTCTCCTGCTTTCACAGCTTTCCTCATATTGCCTCATCTATAGCTTTTCATTATAATTTGTGTCTCCTCTTACATTAGAGATAGAAAATAGTTAGAATAATTTCAGTAAGTCTTTTCTGTCTGCTGATCTAGTACTTGATGATAATTTAATCCTAACCAAAGCTCTCAGCACTGTAATTATTAGCAGTGCTATTTAATAATAGTGTAAAGCTTCTATGAATTCATTTCTCAGTAATGCCATTGACTTTCTGGATAAAAATTTCCAGTCTTTACACATTTTGTATTCCCTGATCTCTGAATGAGTCTATTTAAATGGTGAACACTTTCATTCTATGATTCCATTTTACCTAGGAGTTGGTGCTTCAGATATTTTCCTAAAATAATCTAGCCACTATGTTTTAAAAGGCTCTTTGTTCTGCTCTAGCTCAAGCACGATTTTTCTACCTACTGCTAGCACTCCAGTATTCAGATAGAGTAATATTTATACTTTTATATAGCAAAATAGTAATTAGATACAAGGATTTAGAAAACCAGCAAATAAAAAAGCCAATGTATACATCATGCCTATGGCTCTATTTGTAAGAGTGAGGCTTTCTCTGCAATCTTGTGGTGACAAAGGATTCACCCTGGCTATACTACAACATCCATGAAATTTACTAAAATTACATTGCTTAATTAGCAAGCAGCATTAGGAAATTCACTGCAGTTTATAAAATATTTAAAATAATTATATATATGTATATAATGTCATTAGTTCCTAAAGCACAGAGCAAAATGCTGAAGTTACTGTATGAGTCACTCAAACACTAAGTTTCAATTTTCAGTGTCAATTGATTGCTGCTCTCTGATTACAAGTTTTTATTAAATTTGATATAATTGCTCTTAGTTTGGTGGCCAGTGATACAATAGATGTGTTTTTCATTTCATAATTAACTTCAGGATCAATTTAGGCATCAACTTATTAGTTTAATAAGACACCAAGATGTCCACAGCTCACCAGCTCTGAGATCTTCCAGGGTACCCCGCCAGCCTCTCAGAGGAGCACTGGGTTTGTGCAATTAGGTTTCCTAGTCTGATTATGAAAGGCTGAGCTTTTGAAGTAAGCGATCATCATCTCTCCAGTTATGTGAGTTGGTTTTAGAGAGTGTTTTGTGGATGATGCTCACCCTGCTAATTAACTGAAAGTATTAGCCTGAGCAGAACCCTTGGCTACCACAACTAGACTGCAACCTGCACACCAGCGGCCTTTCCTGCATTTAATTTGAGTAGCTTGGGATTGATATTCTGTCTCTCTGTGCATGGAACTGACACTACTCATGTGTTTCTGTTCTTTTGGTCTATCAGAAAAAGGAATAAGACATTTGCTCTCCAAGTCCTGTGGTAGAGCACCCACCTAGAATAAGAAGACAGACAGGTGTAGGTCCTTTCTCCAGTGTATTGCTGGTTACATTTTCAAAATCTTCAAAGGAGGCTAAAAGACAGAAGAACACCAACATCCTTGGGGCAGTATCCTGGAAATAAAAGCAGTATAGGAATTGGGACTAAAAGCTTTCTCCAGCTGCAGCAGGATACTTCACTGCTTTCAAGTAAATGGAAATCTCCTGGCTAGGCACCTTCTTCTCTGAACCTTCAGTGTGGTAGGCATATGAATATCTGTGATTGAGAGGAAAGTCGTGCGGCTTGGTTATCTAACCTACATGAGAATTCATGGGAAAATGGTTGTTTCTTTGTCATCCAGCCTATCCACTGCAATTTCCCACACATGAGTTTGGGAAGTTGTTAACTTTGCGAACCTCTGTGTATCCCATTCAGTGTTTATCTTCTTAATGTATACTTTACAGAAAAATTCAGATATGTAGTATAGAATGTGTAGTTCCTTACGTGGTAGAAAGATCTGTACTTGTCTTTTGAAGAGCTGGAGGGAGAGAATGTGTTTAATTTTTTATTTTCTTTAAAAATATGTACACATACTGAATTTGGAACCACTATCTGCAGCACCGACAGCCTAGTTGCTAGGAAAGACTGCTTTCATGTGTCTCATCACACTGACTACAGACATATTTAGTACCATGGTCTTTCCTAGAAAACTTGACTGACATTTATGAAATATGACTATAAATATAGTTTATATAAATATAAAGCACTGGGAAGCCTGACAGATGAGGAAAAGAGGACAGAATCGGGTTTGTTCAGCCTCCATAAAACTAGGCTTAGGGGACACCTTACCACCACATTTCAGTATGTAAAGGGTGGCTATAAAGAAGATGAAGGAGCTACATGAAAAGATGAGGGGCAATAAATTGTGGTAATTAAAGGGGAGACAGTCTTCTTCGCAGAGCATGTTGCAACAGGAGAAAGGGTGATGGTATTCAAGTAAAATAGGGGAGATTTAGGCTAAATATAAAGAAGATATTTTTACAGTGAAGGTAGTGAAGCATTGGAACAGGTTGCTTAGATTGGTGTTAGAAGCCTCATCCATGGCAACATTCAGGTCAGTTGGACAGGGCTCTGAGCAGCCTGATCTCGTTGGAGATTGACCCTCCTCACTGCAGGGGAGTTGGAGTAGATGACCTTGAAAAGTCACTTTGAATCCAAAGTGTTCTGTGATTTTGCAGTTGAAGTTACTCCTGGGGAGACTTTGATTGGACATAAGAGGAAAATTTTTCACAATGAGTCATTGGAATCATCTCCCCAAGGAAGTGGTAGAGACCCCAATATTGGACACTTTCAGAATTCAGCTGGACAGGGTGCTGGGCCATCTTATCTGTGATAATACATTCTGACAATACATTTTGATCTGTCCACACTCTCTCCCATGGACTTGTCTGCTCTCCTATTTCAAGCAATGTCGTAGTGCTTTACTCACAGAAATAGTCAGGATGCAATTTTCTGAAAATCTGCATGTTTATGTTGGTCTAACCAGTTCCATTTGTTTTATACCTGTGACATAAGTATTTTTTCTAAATTTCTAGATGCCATTTGGTAGATTTCACTAGGATTCCATGTTGCATAGGCAAAACCAAGAACAACACTCCTGTCTGCTTTCTGCAATGCTTTCCATAACATCATAGAATCATAGAATCATTAGGGATTGGAAGGCACCTCGAAAGATCATCCACTCCAATCCCCCTGCCACAGCAGGATCACCTAGATTAAGTCACACAGGAACGCATCCAGGTGGGTTTTAAACATCACCAGTGAAGGAGACTCCACAACTCCCCTGGGCAGCCTGTTCCAGTGCTCTGTCACCCTCTCTGAGAAGAAGTTCCTTCTGATATTTATATGGAACCTCCTACGTTCCAGCTTACACCCATTGCCCCTCGTGCTATCACTAGATGACATTGAGCAGAGCCTGGCTCCATCCTCCTGACACCCACCCGTCATATATTTATAGACATTAATGAGGTCACCCCTCAGTCTCCTCTAAGCTAAAGAGACCCAGCTCCCTTAGCCTTTCCTCATAAGAGAGGTGTTCTACTTCCTCCAACATCTTCGTGGCTCTGCGCTGGATACCCTCTAGCAGCAGCATGTCCTTCTTGAACTAAGGAGCCCAGAACTGGACACAATAATCCAGATTTGGTCTCACCAGTGCAGAGCAGAGGGGGAGAAGAACCTCTCTCGATCTGCTAATCACCCCCCTTCAGATCCACCCCAGGATGCTGTTGGCCCTCTTCGCCACAAGGGCACATTGTGGGCTCATAGTCATCCTGCTGTCCACTAGGACCCCCAGGTCCATTCTGCTGTCACATCAACGTATCTCCCTGGCTCATATTTTGTAGGGCACGAGTCCTGGGGAAACTGTGTGTTCTTCTGGCTTTATTATTGCCTGATCCTCAAGATCTCAAAACAAAACTTAAATCCAAATAATCAGTTTATATTAGAAGTATTACAAACATACACCATGGGGACAACACTGCTCTCAGCACCTTTAATGCCTACTACTGCATTCGAGACAGGCGGGCTATATTGCCTGCACCATGTTGTTTTCTTTTACTCTGCTCATAGAGCCCCTGCAGTTGCTGGCCTAGCTGTGCTGTTTCATTCAATAAAGAGCTGACATTTTTCCCTAGTTACTGTCAATCTATACTATCGACTTCGTTTGTAGTGCCTTAATTAATCTGTGCATTGCAGACTCTGACCCCATAAAATGTTGGTACAGACATACAAAATAGCAGGGCTTAACCACTGCCACTCCCGTTTCCTGCAATGGCACCAGTGAAAGCACCTCTACCACACAAAGCCTAGTTTAAATGCTGAGTAATTCCTGGTCAGCTTCTAAAAGTGAACAAAGCTGTCTGTTTTACAAACACAAAGAGCTCAGATCAGACTCGCTATCAAGGATCAGCGGTCTGATACATGAATTCAGTCTTACGTCTGGAGAGGTGAGCAAACCTAAATGTAGTCTAAGTTCAGAACAGTGACTGCCACAACCTGAGGATAACTAACACTGGATTTAAGCTTAGTTTTGAGATCTTGAGGAGCGGGCAATAATAAAGCCAGAAGAACACACAGTTTCCCCAGGACTCGTGCCCTACAAAATATAAGCCAGGGAGATTTGTTGATGTGACAGCAGAATGGAGAGATCTGAGGGTGAAAAAAAATTACTTACAGGGAGTTCAGGGCAAAATGTTGAAGGCTCCAAAACATATTCCAATCTAAAAGTTTTACAGAGTTCTTTGGCCACTGTGCCAACCCTTCTACATAAATGTCAAATGTGTTCCACATGAGTCTTCCTAGCTACTGTTGAACAGTTGAGTAAGACTGTGAACGTGACCCCAGGAGATGGTGAGTAGGATGTTTGCAGGAAAAAAGTGCAATCTGGTTTGGGAAAAATCTCCCTTAGTATGCATTTGAGAAGGACCCGGAATTGTTTGCTAGCTCATAGCACAGGATCATCCATTTTCACTGTCCTCTGGTACAAAATCATTGAGAAAGAGGCAATTACTACAGGATAAAAGTAACCTGAAGGAGAAGACTGCAGAGAACTTGGTGCAGCATTGCACAGTTTGGACAAGACACAAAGGTTTCATGCTGGGATAGCTCATCTTTATAGCACCACCACAGATAAGTCTTCCTGTTCGAAACACTGAAAGAAGTGTTTCTTTTTCTCTGGAGCATTTTAGAACTTCTCTCAGTTGTCTGCACTCCCCCAGTCCATGTCAGGTAAGAAGAGTGTGTGGGGGAGAAGAGTATCCACTTGCTGGTAGCAAAAGCAAAAAATACCAATTACAATGCAATTATTCCTCGGGCATGACTGTACTGGAATGCAACCCACTCACCAACTGCCCATATCTGTGGGCTGTCTCTAGTTTACTTTTACTATGGTTAAGGAAATGTTGCATTACTTGCTGTTCAGATAGACTGGTTTCTCCTTGCTATTTTAAAAGTTTTTTAAGCTGCTTTGTTTTTATCTTGGAAGACAAACAAGTCCAGCTAGTTTGACTGACAGGCACAGATTTACCACTGTAGACCTATTTGCTTTCTTATTTTTGTGCCTAAATAGTTTTACATATAATGTCCACGTGGGAAATGTGCTGTCTTACAAAGCACATCATGCTAGGCCAAACTGAATACAACTGCACACATCCCCCATTTCCAATTATCCTGATTAGGACTTGAGCATCTATGAGTTATTTGAACTGGAATAAGTTCAGCCTAAATGAAAGAGCTTTGCAGAATAAGATTTAAATTTGCTAAGGAGTCTTGCAAACACATGAAAAGCCAACTGGTCACTCTTAGGTAACTGAGCTACATTTTGAACCACGAAACACAAGAGTTTCTCTGATATTATGGAGCGTGAGAGCACAAGAATAGGAGAGATAGGATCAAAAAGAATTAATTTTTCAAATCTAGTCTCAGACAGAGATACAAAATAGAGGCTGTTCATAAAATAAAAAGAGTCTCAGTGAACAGAAGCCAGTGGCAGGCTACTTTCTTCCAGGCACAAAGGCAGGCAGGAAACTACAGCTCTTCATTTTGGGGCATTCATCTGCATGGTCTTCTATGCGAAGAACAGCATCCCCTTCCTTTCTCTACATTTTCTATTCAAAAAACCCTGTAGATATTTTTCTTTTATGATCCTCTCTATTACTTCACCAGGCTTTCAGAAGAGCTGTAAAAGATGTTTCTACCCCAATATACTCACTGTCTGACCAGGTGCTTCTAAAAAGGAAAGGGCAGCATCTACCAGACAACAATGTAATCTGCTTAGGTGTGAGGATTAGAAAATTAATTGTGCTATGAACATAATGAGCAGACAGTCACTTCAGTAGGACTTGGTGACGTCAAATATGGTCTTTTGAAGGTCAGCAGTGGAGATGATCTACATTATTAAAAGTTTAGAAAAGGACCAAAAGTTCTTTGATCTGCATAAAATGTCCTATCAATTATTTTGTTGACCTTTGCAAATAATTAATTGTAAAACACTATATGTTTGGGTGATCTACCTCAAGGAAAGAGGGGTCCATGATTCAGCACTAGGGTGCAGCCATTATTCACTGTGTTCTAATGATTTCTAACTGTATGTCTACAGAGAAATCTACTTTTTTCTACTTAGGTTGCTATAGCAGATATATAATAGTTTACTCAAAAGATATTTCTGTGATATAGATGTACAAAATCTAAGGGGCATCTTTTTGTTTAAGTGTATCTTATAATTCTTTCTTTTTTATAAGTCAAGAATTATCATACTAACTAGTCCTAAAATTGAGGAGACTATGATAATATTGCTATGACAAACACAAGTTGATGTTTCGATTTTAGCATAACAAGTTAACAGATTCTGTAACAGCTCCAAAAATAAGCATAAGGTCTCTGAGGACTTTTCAATTCTGCAAGAGACAATGAGAAGATGGGTCAAGAAGTAAGAAAATGTAAGCAGAGAGGAATGGCAAAATGTCTATATATATTCAAGAAAGATCTTGAGGTGCTGGAGTGGGTCCAGACGAGCAACAAGGCTGGGGAAGGGACTGGAGGGAAAGCCTGATGAGGAGAGGCTGAGGGACCTGGGGGTGTCTAGCCTGCAGGAGACACAGGATGGGGACCTTCCCCCTCTCTACAACTCACTGAAGGAAGATTGTAGTCAAGTGGGAGTTGGGCTCTTCTCCCAGGCAACCAGTGCTAAGATGAGAGGGCAGGGCCTGAAGCTGCCAGAGGAGGGTTAGGTTGGATATTAGGGAGCCCTTCCTCACAGAAAGGGTGATCAGACCCCAGAATCACAGATTTGCAAAACATTAGGAATTGGAAGGGATCTCAAAAGCTCATCTAGTCCAATCTCCTCTGCCAGACCACAATCCCCTAGAATCACAGAATCATTCAGATTGGAAAAGACTCCCATGATCATTGAGACCAACCATCAACCTTACTGTACAAGTTCACCCCTAAACCAGATCCCTAAACACTACATTTAAGTGTCTTTGAAACTCATCCAGGGATGGGCCCTCAACCACCATCCTGGGCAAACATTCGTTGTTTTTCATTTGTTATTAACAATTATTTTCAGAGGACGGAGCAGAGGAAGAGACAGAAGAAATTAAAAGAAAAATTGGGGCATCCTCTCAGCCAAACTGAGGCAGTATGGACTGGATGATTGGGTAGTGAGGTGAATCGTGAACTGGCTGCAGGATTGAAGCCAGAGAGTAGTGATCAATGGGACAGTTGGAGGCCCATATCTAGTGGACTCCCCAAAGGGTCGATACTGGGACCAGTTTGCTGATGACACAAAGCTGGGAGGTGTCGCTGACACACCTGCAGACTGTGCTGCTGTTCAGTGAGACCTGGACAGGCTGGAAAGCTGGGCAGGGAGAAATTTAATGAAGTATAACAAGGGTAAGTGTAGAGTCTTGCATCTGGGCAAGAACAATCCCACATACCAATATAAGTTGGGGACTGACCTGTTGGAGAGCAGTGTAGGAGAAAAGGACCTAGGGGTCCTGGTGGACAGCAGGATGACTATGAGCCAGCAACATGCTCTTGTGGCCAAAGGGATCCACCAGCATCCTGGGATGGATCAGAAGTGGGGTGGTTAGCAGACTGAGAAAGATTCTTCTTCCCCTCTACTCTACACTAGTGAGACCACATCTGGAGTATTGTGTCCAGTTCTGGGCCCCTCAGTTCAAGAAGGACATGCTGCTGCTAGAGGGTGTCCACTGTAGAGCAATGAAGATGATCACGGAAGTAGAACACCTCCCTTATGAAGAAAGGCTGAGGGAGCTGGGTCTCTTTAGCTTGGAGGAGACTGAGGGGTGACCTCATTAATGTCTATAAATATGTGAGGGGTGGGTGTTGGGAAGATGGAGCCAGGCTCTGCTCAATGTCATCTAGTGATAGGATGAGGGGCAATGGGTGTAAACTGGAACATAGGAGGTTCCATATAAATAACAAAAGGAATTTCTTCCCAGTGAGGGTGACAGAGCAGTGGAACAGGCTGCCCAGGGAGATTGTGGAGTCTCCTTTTCTGGAGATATTTAAAACCCACCTGGATATGTTCCTGTGTGACTTGGTCTAGGTGATCTTGCTGTGGCAGGGGGATTGGACTGGATGATCTTTCGAGGTCCCTTCTGATCCCTAATGAATCTATGATTGATTGTTGTCATTTAAATTCTGCCTCAATTTAACCTAAGAGGAACCAGGACCCTCATCTTTGGAATAGTGTCCTTACTCTTGGAAGTATCTGAAAGTAATCAGAGGGAAAGTCTGATGATGAGAGGAAAAGTCTGATAATTAGAGGCTCAGGGACCTGTGGGTGTTTAGCCTGAAGAAAAGGAGACTCAGGGGGGACCTTCTTCCTCTCTCCAGCTCCCTGAAGGGAGATTATAATCAGGTGGGGGTCTGGCTCTTCTCCTAGGTAAGCAGCAGGTTAGTCCAGGTCCAAAGCTGGTGCCTGGAGTCAGTCCTGGATTCAACCAGCCTATTTTAAGAAAAAAACCCTTAGCTTTCCACACACAAGTCATGCTGTAACCTCAGACCAGGGAACAATCTCTCATTTATTTTATTTATTAGTGAAAATGCAGCCAGCAAGACCATAGTCCTAAGAACAGCTTGTCAGCCTTTATTTATTACTATTGGTAGCCATCTCTTGTCTTAACAGAAGGCTGACTTTGACATGATGCTCTGGAATGAAAAAGTACTTGGAACTTGACCCAACAGAAACATTATTGTGGGATGTCCAGCACAAAGTGGTCATGTTTGGCAGAGCTCAGGGTCAGCACAGTCCCACTGCTGCTTCCTCTGCTGTTTGTCTCGTCCCCTACATTTTCCAGTTGTTATCCTGAAGGGTGTTGGCAGAATTCTCAAGTCTATCAAGGTCTGCCCCAGCTCGTGTCACTTTACCACACGGACACCAGGCACAGGCACTACAACAACCCCCTGTAAATAAACCCTATTGTCTACACAAATGTACAATCCTATTGTCATTAGCCTTAACTCCACAGAAGATGAACACAGAAGACACAGAACTGCTCCAGATTGCCCAACGCAGATCCACAAAGATGATGAGGCGAGTGGAACGCCTCCTTAATGATGAAAGGCTAAGGGAGCTGGGTCTCTTGAGCTTGAGAAAAATGAGACTGAGGGGTGACCCCATTAATATTGATAAATATGGAGAGAGTGGATGTCAGGAGGATGGAGCCAGGCTCTACCCAGTGGCACCCAATGATAGGACAAGGACCAATGTGTGTGAGCTGGAACAGAGGAAGTTCCACATCAACATGAGAAGGAATGTCTTCCCAGTGAGGGTTACAGAGGTCTGGAAGGGGCTGCCCAGGGAGGTTGTGGAGTCTCCTTCTCTGGAGTTGTTTAAAACCCGCCTGGCCATATTCCTGTGCAACTGGATCTAGGGGATCCTGCTGTGGCAGGAGGATGCTCCACTCCCCGCATCATCTCCATGGCTCTGCACTGGGCTCTCTCCAGCAGCTTCCTGTCCTTCTGGAACTGAGGGGCCCAAAAATGGACACAAGATGCAGTCTCATCAGGGCAGAGTAGAGGAGGAGGAGAACCTCTCTCCATCTACTAATCACCCCAGGATGCCACTGGCCTTCCAACACCTTCCAGTGAGGAGTTTAGCTCCTTGAGTAAAGTAAATGCCATTTTCTTTTGAAGTCTTTCCTGACTGAGCAAAACAACAGCTCTGTTTTCAAGGCTCTGGCTCACAGGTTCTCTTTAAAACAAATAAACAATGCAAAGGGAAAGAAAACACCACCCAGCTCAAAGCCTTGCCTAGCCTCAGATGAATAATCAATATACTGGTATTGGCTGAGCAAAGGCAAAGTGCATCCCCTTACCTCTCAGCAGATAATGAGCTGACTCAAGGACCCTTGGGTGTGGAAAGGGGTTTCTGAAGAAATACAGGCAATACAGCTGTGAATTTGTCATTTGTAATCCTAAAGCTTTGAATTTCAATCCCTCGGCTGTCTTTTTCCTTCGGGTTGTCCCAGCATCCCTCTGTAAATCCATGTGAAATACAACAGAGAGAATCACAGAATCAGTCTGGCTGGAAAAGACCCCTGGGATCATCAAGTCCAACCATCTACCCTGCCTTGCAAGTTCACCCCTAAACCATATCCCTCAACACCTCAGCCAAATGATCTTTAAACACATCCAGGGATGGCATGCAGCAGCGCCAGCGCTAGTCCCCGAACGTTATTTATCGAGGTTTCTGGGTGATCTAGGGATTCCCTGAACAGGAAATGTCAAGGGAGCTGGGGGCAGCCGCTGAGGTTTGGAATCTCTCGTGGGAAAAATCTGGGAAACAGCTCGGGGCGTGCAAACCTGGAGCCTTTAAGGGTGGTGAAAATGGAAGTAGTGCCAGACTGCATGCATCAGCGACAGCACCGGTCCCTGAACTCTATGTATCGAGGTTTCTGGGTGATCTGGGGATTCCCTGAACGGGGAGGCTGAAATAGAGGTAGACTGGTGGAGCCAGGCTCTGCAGTCTGGACAATAGCCAAATAAGAGCCAGATTCAGGGGGCCCCTGCATCCTGTAGTTCTCACATGGAGGACAGAAGCCCAAGTAGAAGGGATGAGTGGAGCCAAGTGCAGGGCTGTGGCAGAAGGCGAGCACAACCCTTGCCTGCCTCACCACCCCAGTTGCCACTGAGCAATAGATACAAGCCCCTAGTGAAAGACAATCAGTCTAAAAAGGGTATAGAGGACAGGGAACCTATACCAGAGGTCCTAGCAAGGTCACATAAATAGAGCTCTTCCGGTAATATGATGACCTCCTCCACAAAGAAGACAAGGGTCCTAATTATTGGAGACTTGCTTCTGAAAGGGACTGAGGGCCCAATACACAGAGTTGACCCTCATCATAGGGAAGTCTGCAGTCTACCTGGAGTCCAAATCAGGGATATCACTAGGATGGTCCCTAACCTGCTGAGATCAGCTGACTATTGCCCACAGATGATCTTTCAGACAGGTGGGGATGAAGCTGTATTCTGTAGCCTGAGGGGAATGAAGAAAGACTACAAGGCCTTGGAACATTTGGTAAAAGAGTCTGGGGCACAAATTGTATTCTCTTCATTGCTTCCATTTTGGGGTGAGGACACAGACTGGAATACAAAGACTCAGTCCATTAATGCCTGGCTACGAGACTGATGTTACAGGAAGGGCTTTGGGTTCTTTCAGAATGACTGGTCCTATAAGGCACCAGATCTGACAAGTTCACATGGGAAAGGTTTATCTCAGAGGGGAGAAAGGGTTCTGGGGTAGGAATTTGCAGAGCTTATTCAGAGGGCTTTAAACTATATTCAAAAATGGGTGGAACAGTTTATGGGTGCACACTAGTGGGACAGAGATCTGGTCTTAATAAAAACCAGATGGCCTCTTGCTGTCCTAGGGTGAAATTGGAGTGCTCAGCTCACTCCCTGAAATGCCTGTACACCAATGCACGCAGCATGGGGA
>JAOXOE010000289.1:12783-23217 GCA_028565055.1 Phoeniculus purpureus | reverse complement strand
TCAGGTAGTTGTAAACAGCAATAAGGTCCCCCCTGAGCCTCCTCTTCTCCAGGCTAAACAATCCCAGCTCCCTCAGCTTCTCCTCATAGGGCTTGTGCTCAAGGCCTCTCACCAGCCTCGTTGCCCTTCTCTGGACACGCTCAAGCAATTACTCCATACTTTACTCCATCTTTACTCCATACTCGGCCCCCATCTCTTTACCTGTGCCAATTTTTGATGTTTGGAATGAATGCAGCTCTATCTGTATTACTCTATTTTAAATGAAATATATTCCAGTTCTGTCTAACACAGATAAAGCATATTTAATGTCCAAGCCAACACATCTTGTGGTCGTGGTGATATTTTTCAGCAACTTCTAGTTTTACTAAAGATCCTACGTAGAGCATTGCTACGTTTAGTGTTAGTGTACCATAGCAAATACAAAAGTATGAATCCTACTCTTCAAATCCAGCAGTGTTTTTCGGGACCTCTGGCTGGATCTGTAGGGCAATTGTGACATTAAATGGATGATAACTTTAAATGTTACAGAAAATATTTATAATCATATTATTTTGCATGAGATAAATGGATCAAATAAAGTTACTTTAATACGAGTTTCTTCAGAAAGAGAAAGTTTGCTGGTGGCATACCACACTAGATACAGATTCTTAACAGGACACATAGATGAGCAACATTCAAAGACAGGATGTCAGCCAGGTGAGTGAAGCACTTCATCCAAATGGCAAATTACTAAAAAACCATTTTGAGGTGAAATGAAACTCAGTAAATGATCTCATGTGGACAGCGTGATGGGTATGATTGTTGCCTAAAATACAGCCCCAAAAATCAGAATATTCTTTACCACATGGGACCATGGTTCTTGTGACAGGTTCTTGTGCAAAGATTTATGAGGATGATCTAATTGCATTTCATATAATTCTTATAAAAGAAGTCAAAGTAGGAAAAGAGAATCCAAAGGAAACTTAAGAAATAGAATATTAAGAGTCAGCTTGACATGTTGCTCTCCAAATTAAGATTAAAAAGTTGCTTTTGCATAAGCTGAATATTGCAGAAAAAAAGCATAAAGGTAGTGCCATTAATAGAGATGGAAAATCACTGTTAATAATAACTCTCAAGGAAATGTTTCACATTAGGAACAGTAAAAGAACAGAAGGAATATCATTACCAGTCCACGCTGGGGATGGTGTGCTAGGGAACAGCCCCACAGAGAGGGACTTGGGGGTGTTGTTGGACAAAAATCTGGACCCAAGCCATGAATGCATGCTTCTGCCCACAAAGTCAATCACAGACTGGGCTGTGTTAGAAGCGTTGGCAGCAGATCAGGAGAGATAATTCTGCCCTTCTTCTCTGCTCTGATGAGACCTCAACTAGAGTACTGCATCTGGCTCTGGATCCCTCAACACAGGAATGATGATCTATTGGAGTGGATCCAGAAGAGGGCTACAAAAAAATGATCCAAGGGCTGAAGCACCTCTCCTATGAGGACAATCTGAAAAAGTAGGGGTTACTCAGCCTGGAGAAGTGAAGGCTCCATTGAAAGGAGCCTTCCAGTACCTGAAGGAGGCCTAGAGGAAAGCTGGTGAGGGACTGTTCATAAGGCTGTGTAACAACATGACAAGGGGCCATTGTTTTAAATGAAAGCAGGAAAGATTTAGATCAGGTGTTAGAAAAAAGTTCTTTACAAAGAGAGTGGTTAAACACCAGAACAGGTTGCTCAGAGATGTGGTAGAAGCTTCATGCCTACAGGTATTCAAGATCAGACTGACAGGGCTCTAAGCAATCTGGTCTAGTTAAAGATCTTAGTTAATCTTCAAGATTTCGATTCTCTGATGTGTGTCAGCTAGAAGGAATACAAACAAACACACAAACACACAGAGGAAATCGGAATAACATTTGCTCCACACCTCACAATTTCATTACACTTCTTTTTTTTTTCTTTTATTTTTTTACTTTGGTATCTAAAATAGAAAGTATAGAGGGAAAAAGTTAAAAAGTTAAAAAGTTAAAAAGCTGGGTAAAGTATTCGTTGTCAGCAATTCATGACATAAGACGCTTCTTGTAAAGTTAATTTACTATGAGCATCACTTTTTTTTCCCCCAAGTACTCACTGTAGACTTCATTCTTGGGCATAGCGTGAAGTAATCACTATTGATGACAGTAAATAAACTCTTGGTATTTACATCAAGCATGACAGAACAAGAAAGTTCACTATTTCATACCTGTGTAAGATTACTTTTTTGGGGGAGGTCTTGCAGACCAACTTAAAGATGGTCAGCACATGATGCTTCCCTCACTCTTCATTTCCAGAATTGCAGGTAAACCATAGTAGAATACACTCAGGTGAACTTACAGTAATAACAGGAGCTGTAGTAAGACAATTGTGAGCCATAAAGAACATTTACATGCCAAATTCATAGGGAGGAGAAGCAGAGTAACTTCTTTGAGCGAGAATTTGGTCATGTTCACTGCTGGCTCATATTCGGGCTTATTTCCCTTGACAACATTTTTGTTATCTCACGTGCTGCTTCGAAGTTGGAAGTCAGTGTTACTGACACACTGATCTCAATTTAATGTTTTTAATAATGAAAATTAGGTAGTGTAGCTACAGTTCGCACAACACAGACAAAAGGATTTGCTACAATCTTAGTGAGGCACAAGAGAAGCCAGTGTGAAATGCAGGCAGAAAATGATGATGCTGGGCACTTAAATGTCACTGTATGGCTGCTGCATGACTAACTGGATTGAAAGAGTTCAGTCGCCAGACCACTGCTAGAAACTTGGTAATGTGGGTGGAAGTATACCAACAAGCGAACTGTAGTCAGCATTCCTCTATTTCAGACAAAAATGATGAAATAATCCAAGCCTTTCTGGCAACATGAAGGTCATAATGTAGGAAAGAAAGAGACTGCAACGCACATGGCAACCTTGGAAATATTTTGCAGTATGAGCACTGAGTCTTTATTCTGCATTTACTTTTGATACTGTCAGGCAGCCTTCAAAGAAACTTATTTGTCCACTGAAATTATTGCTTCCTACCACGATTTTATTCTGAAAGACATTAAAATAAAAAATCTGAGGATTTCTGTGAGGAAAAATCATGGACATTCCTGTTCAGCAAAACTGAATGAACGCTGCACAGTGTTAAGAAAGGATGTTCAGTAGGATTGATTTCCAAAGAAAATAAATCAGAATATAAAAGTTGTATGTATCAAAAGATATATTGCCACCAGAGAAAGAATAATGACTGGGAAAAGACTACATATTTCACTGTCATTTACAAAAGAAAATAATGTATTATTCATGATAATGAAGTAAGTTACAGAAAGTTAATGATGATTCCCAAACTTGATAAACATCACACAAAATGACATTTCTAAGAAGTATTCTGTATTAGAATTTAGAGAGCTTGTGACAGTGAAATATGAATTATATCAAACATGCACTGAAGAATCGTGAATGAGGTTACAGCAAAGTCACACACAAAGCAACGCTTCTCCAGCATTTGGAGCTGGAGACTTGAAACTATGCACGTCAACAAAAAGTTCCACTCAAGCTCTGACAAGTAAATGCTCTCTAAGGATGAGACTTGCGGTAGAGGTCACCACCTGTTGGTTCCTAAAGAAGTCATTTTGACAGTATTCGGTGTTAAAGTGAATTGATGAGCGTTGAGTGCTCTCCAACATCTGTAGTGGGGTGTGAATGTTTAAGGAAACAGCCTTGCAACTCCTTCTTATAATGCAATTGATATTTCTTACTCTACTCCAACAAGAAAGCTCAAAACATAAAACAAAAATACTCAAAAATCCATGACTACTTTTCACTGCAGAAAGGCAGTGGGCAAAAACATTTTGTAAAGGTGCTCGCTGTTTCAAGTCTGCATTAATTGCTCCCCACCTAAGTTTAGTAAGACTTAAGGTCAGTTACCCAAACTTCAGCAGTTCTTTGAATCAAAATTTTCGTGATTTAAAACTAAAGAATGTGCTAGGATAGGAAATATGAATTACCTGAGCCTCCCTGGCACTCAGAATTTTGAAACAGAATATGTAATGCTCTTCAAAAGCAAGTGGATAGCACTGACCTTATGCAAAAAGCCTCATTATGCACAGCAGAGATTTCTGCAGCAGCATACAGTATTTATAAATCCATCACCAAGTTTTGTTTTGTTCATGACAGAGGAATATATTGTTTCATTGAGTACATTGTTTCATGTTTGTATGATTTTCTTCCTTATTAACAACTCACATAAAGGACATAATAATTTGCATTTCTAGTCAGAAACATACACAGACATCACAATACCTACTCAAGAACTTGAATATTTTTCCTCCATAATTGGACTATCTTTTAAGTGAAGCCACATGAGGATAAGACCATCTGGATACTCATGAACCAGTTCATCTGGAGCACCAGTTACACAAAGAAATATTGGACAGAGGAAGAAAGAACATATGTCACTTAATAGCTGCAAGTACTGGTAAATGTAGGTAAATGTACACCTGATACAATTCACTTTGACTGTGTTCTCATGATTCATAGTTATTAAACCTTCCAGGACATCTTCCAACCCTCTAGATTCTGCACTCAGATTTAGACTTGCAGTAACTTCCCCCGCATCATTCCCTCCAGCTGTTTCTTATCTTCAAGAGCCATAGCTTGCAGGAAGCCACTGTGTTACACAAAGTGAGATCATGGAGTTTGTCTGTGAGGTAAAGGTGGAAAGACATAAACACTTCACTGGGAGATCTGAAATGAAAGTGGTATGTGTCAGCCATAGTAACATTTCTAACAAAAACTGCTAAGTTACAATTCTTCAAACTACTCAATAGACAGGGATTGGGAACACAGATTCAGTACCGACACATATTCACCATAATTGCCCAAGCCAGTAGTGTTCTCAGGTGGCCAAGAAGGCCAACGGCATTTTGGTTTGTATCACAAATAACGTAGCCAGCAAAGTCAAAAGGTGGAACAAGTCAAAGAGGTGCTATTCTTCCACCTCTGAGGGTTTATATTTCCGTAAATTCAGTTGCTCTGGAAGAAGGCAGGACAATACAATGTAAACAGATCTCTTGACATGATGAATTTCACCTTTAAGCCTTCTGCACTGCGATGATCTCTGCATAATTTGACATTCAGAAAGAATGTTTTCAGTATAGAAGACCTGAAAAAAGGAAGTTTCTTCTGTTTCATGTTCTGTGTGAAAGATCATACCCCAATACTTTCAGAATGGCAGTGGTTCAAATAGAAGCCTTCTTCAGTGTTACCCATCCATAAAACTATTGTCCTTACTGAGAGCTTAACCAATATTATTCCTCAGAAGACAAGTTCCATAAATTATACTAATGGGGAAAATTCCATCTTACGCTTCTCTGATTTCAGACGTTCTTCAGCACAGGAAGGATACCTAATTTGTCCAGGGATGTCACAGGAACTTCATCATCAAAAGTATTTAAGATCCAGCTGGATCAAACTCTATTAGGAGTCACAGCAGATGCTGTTTTGTGGGAAGGGGTTATGCTCCAATAGCTTTTCTTTTCTTGCAGTACCTGCTGTTAATGCATATCTTACATTACATGGCTCGGTTTAAAAAGAGTAGACCGAAACTTTCCAAAGGGGCAGAGAATCCCTGTGGTTTATGCAATTGGTTTTCTATTTTCCCTCTATTAACCTAGTGTTTCATAACCTTTTCAATCACTCTTTTATTTAAAAACCCATACATAATCTTTTAAACTTCCTTTCTTCATTAGCTACAAACTTTAGTGAGAAGAATTTGAGAACAAGTAGTCAGATACTCTTCTGTACACAGAACAGGTGTAAAACCTGCCTTGGGTCACGCCTCAGTCATGAAAATAACTCTGAAATGCAAAAGCTAATGAACGATGAAACATGCAACCTACTTCTCCTAAAACCTATCAAACATGTATCAAACTTAGCAGGAAAGGTATCGTAAAGGGATCAAAATCTAGACTAACAAATATAAAATTCAAGATACCTTATAGCACTGGCATGACTTAGACCCATTTTAGCGTGATTTAAAGTAAACCTATTTACTAAATCATAGCCGTAGAATGGTTTTGGTTGGAACGGAACTTTAAAAATAATCTAGTCTCCAAATTAATACAGTAAATTAATACTTCAGATGAAAAAAAATTCATTTCAAAAGTGTTTTAAGGACAGGAAATCTCTTTTTTGACGAAAATCCAAGAAGAAACTGTTTTCAGAAAGATAGTACGACAGATGATGTGTTTCTCCAAACAAGCTAATAGTACTTGGAAGCCATTCTCAAGTTGTCTTCTTCCTCTGTGGGTAAATTATGAGTGAAGTCCAACACCAGCTAAGACAGGCAGCTGAGTTTTTTTTCCTCGCCTGCTATAAGCTGCCTCCAAGACTGAACAACCCCATTTCTAGAAAAATGAAAAACTTTTCTACTCTGTAGACTCTCATTGTTCGAGAAATAGGCTGTTGTCTAGATAGATGAGGGGAGAGTGGTTCAGAGTGACTCCATTTTATCTATGCTGAGAAGACAAACAGCCTGTGACTGCAGAACTTATTTTGCTTACCTTCAAGATTACTGATTCTGTCATCCAGTGTTCAACTCACTGGCAAAAATCAGAGGAAGACCCTGGAACCTTAAATGTTGACATCCCTGGGTGATCAAAACCAGATGAAACTGTATAAAGAGGAGTTCTCATTCATGCATGTATTGATTGCTAAGTTGCAGGTTGTTAAGATAGCAGCCTCATTGTTGAAGTGTTTTATTCATTCACAGAAAGGTATTATTTGATCACTGAACTGTATCAATTATTTGCTCACTGGAAGTTACCATTTGTTTGCTCACTGAAAATTATCAATTAATCATAACAATCTCTCCTCATTTTGTTTACCAGAATTGTTAGCGAATAAAATTGGCAGCAAAGTTATTTCATCTCAGTCATTTTAGTGAATCAACCCGCCCCAGTTTTGTGCCAAGCAGAGGGAGGGGGTAGTGAGACAAAACTGAGTATTAGAAGCAACGCCCTTGGACCGAGTCACTGAGAGGAACATAAAGTGGATATTGACTTAGATCTAGCCAGGAAGACACTTAGTCCAACTGAGTCAAGTTCTTTTGGCTTCCACAAAAATCACCACATGAGTTGGAGTGTTGAAATTTTCTCTTCCTTATCTATTGTCATTAAGCTCCACAGGCTGTTAAAAAGATTGCTTTCCCCAAACTCACTGGTCAGGCCAATGGGTCAGGACATTACAGTGCACAATGAATTCCTGAACTTGTTCCTATCTGCAAAAATAACGCCATGTATCACATACTCAAAATCAAGACTCAATGTTTTTACACTTTACAGCTTCACAGGAGCAAAGCTGGAGCTGGGTTGATTTAGACTGGATGTGAGGAGGAATTTCTTCACCATGAGAGTGATGAGAGCCTGGAATGGGTTGCCCAGGGTGTTGGTTGACGCCCCATCCCTGAAGGTGTTTAAGGCCAGGCTGGATGAGGCACTGGCCAGCCTGATCTAGGGTGGGGTGTCCCTGCCCATGGCAGGGGGATTGGACTAGATGGTCTTTCGAGGTTTCTTTCAATCCCTAATGATTCTATGATTCTATAAAAATACTGAAGGACATGCCACAAGTCTGCCAATTGCAGTGGAGTCTCCTTTGAGCCATGACTGTAGGTGACACAAAGAGGCTTTTCGGAATTTGTTACTAAAGAAATATTTGTTTAAAGAAGGAAAAACCCAGGATAAATTTGTTTTATCTGTTCTGATTGATATTTGTTTTCTGGATTTATAGGAATGATTTTATAGGTTTAAGTTAGGAGGTTGACTTCTTAAATTGTTTGGTTCTGATAAGAAAAGGATTTGGCAGTATTTTTATTCTGGCTGATATAACAAATGCAGCGTACTGATAGAAAAACAGATTTATGAGCATTTGTGCTTGTTTTGACTGAGGTAGCATTACTTTTCTGCACAGGAGCTAGTACAAGGCTGTATTTTGGAATTGTGCTGGAAACAGTATTGATAACACAAGGAAGTTTTTTGGTTCCTGCTGAGCGGTGGTTACACTTACAGCAAGCACAGTCAAGATCTTTTTCTTACTCCATGAGTCAGCTGGCTGAGAGTGCACAAGGAGTTAAGAGGGGGCACAGTAGGACAGCTGACTCCAGCTAGCCGACAGCATATATTCATTTTCCCTAGTTAATAGCTATGACAGGCAGTTTTGCTATCTTCAGACTGACATTTGCAATATTTAGATTCAAAAATAATAACTGATAGAGCAATTTTTCATCCCAGTCCACCATGAAACCCGGTAACATAATACAATAACGTCCCAGAGTTCTGGCTAATCCAGACATACTTTATTTCAGATAAAGCTACCTATTTCAAATCAGGAATTACCACATAAGGTTTCATAACCTTTGTTCTGCAGAAAATCATAAAAGACATTTATAATGATCAATTTTGAATCAAGGAAGAGAATCTCTCACAGGTGAAGCCAAGACGGAATATGGTTGGCCAGAAACTGCAGAAGATTTAAACGTGGAGAAACTGGAAGGGCTCAGACCTCACAGAGGGAGATAGCTGCTGCCAGTGTCCTGAATCCTGCTATTTATTGAGGCTTTTAAGATGGTTGGGGAGTTTCCTGATCCAGGCAATGTTGAGGGAGGAAAGGAGGATCCGATATGTGTTGGAATCTCTCATGGGTGGAGCCAAGATCTGACATGGGTGGGCAGAAACCATGGCAGATTTAAACACAGTGACACTGGAAGCAGCGTTCAGATGGTGCAAAGGCAGAAAGCCAGCCGTCTGCTTGGTGTTGTGCAGAGAGGTGAACAAAAGAAAAGAAAAAGTGTCAAACCAGCAGCAGAAGACGATCAGGGTACGCTCACCAGTCCGCATGGATGTGGGAACTCAGAACAGATCTCCCCCAGCAACATGAAGCTATGCAAGTGACAGGCTACAGCGAATGCCACCCCTTCTTACTGATCTCAGGGGGTAGCTGTGAGAATGGTTGTGTGCAGTGTAAACAAGTAGATTATCTGCTTAACCGAGAAGCACAGCTGCAACACGAGGTTGAAAGGCTACAAGCTGAGGTAGAAGGGCTCAGGAACATTAAGGAGGCTGAAATAGAGATAGACTGGTGGAATCAGGCTATGTTCTCTGGACAATGGCCAAATAACAGCCAGAATCAAGGGGCTGCTATATCCTGCAACTCTCAGATGGAAGACAGAGGCACAAGTAGAAGGGGTGAGTGGAGGCAAGTGCTAGGCCACTTGTCTCTCTCACCTCTACAGGTGCCGATGAGAAATAGATATTTTCCCTCTTGAAAGAAAGTCAGTCTAATAGGAATACTGACTGGCAACGTACTCCAGAGGTCTTATCATTATCAGACATATCAGATGGGTCTTCCAGTAGTATGACAATCTACTCCACAAAGAACAAAAGGGTCCTAGTTACTGGAGACTCGCTTCTGAAACGAAACTGAGGGCCCAATATCCAGCAATAACCCTCATCGTAAGGAAGTCTACCTTGAACTTAAATCAAGGATATCACCAGGATGCTCCCTAACCTGGTGCAATCAACTGACTATTACCCACTACTGATCTTCCAGACAGGTGAGAAGGAAGTTGTATTCCATAGCCTGAGAGGAATGAAGAAAGTCTTGAGATGTTTGGTGAAAGAGTCTGGGGCACAAATAATATTCTCTTCATTACCTCCTTTTTTGGGTGAGGACATGGGCTGGAATTGAAGGGTTTTTTCATAAATGCCTGACTACGAGCTGGTGCTACAGACAGGCTTTTGGGTTCTTTGGTAATGGCTGGTTTTATAAGGTACCAGACCTGACAGTTACACATGGGAAAGGTCTAGCTCAGAACGGAAAAAGGGTTCTGGGGCAGGAATTGGCAGAACTCATTCAGAGGGATTTAAACTAGATTCGAGGAGGGATGGGATTGTTGCTGGGTGAGTACCAGCAGGACAGAGCTCTGGTCTTGATGAAGACCATGAGGCCTCCTACCGTCCTAGGGTGAAATTGGAGTGCTCAGCTCGCTCCCGGAAATGCCTGTACACCAATGCACGCAGCATGGGGAACAAGCAGGAGGAGTTAGAAATTTGTGTTCAGTCAGGTGATTATGATCTGGCGGCAATTACAGAGACCTGGTGGGACAGCTTGCATGACTAGAATGTGGTCATGGATGGCTATGTCCTTTTCAGAGAGACAGGTCAGCAAGGCAAGGTGGTGGAGTAGCTCTTTATGTGAAAGAGCAACTGAGTTCTGTCCAAGGGTGGATCAATAGAGAGTTGAGAGCTTGTGGGTGCAGATCAAAGGGCATGCTGGCATGGGTGACACTGTTATGGTTGTCTATTACAGGCCAGCAGATCAGGATGAGGAAGCTGAAGAGGTCTTCTACAGGCAGCTGACAGCAGCCTCACAGCGACAGGC
>JAOXOE010000288.1:0-21343 GCA_028565055.1 Phoeniculus purpureus | reverse complement strand
GTAGCTGTAGAGAGCAGTGAGGTCTCCCCTCAGCCTCCTCTTCTCCAGGCTGAACAGCCCCAGCTCCTTCAGCCTCTTCCCATCAGACCTGTTCCCCAAAACCCCTCATAAGCCCAGTTGCCTTTCTCTGCCCCCTCTCCAGCACCTCCATGGCCTTCCTGTTTTGAGGGGAGTGGAGCATCTCCCTGGTAAGGAAAGGCTGAGGGAGCTGGGTCTCTTGAGCTTGATAAAAAGGAGACTGCGGGGCGACCTCATTAATGTTGATAAATATTTGAAGGGTCGGTGTCCAGAGGATGGAGCCAGACTCTGCTCGGTGTCATCAAATGATAGGACAAGGGGCAATGGGTTCACTGTATTTAACAGAACTCATCTGGGCACCTGCATAAGGATGTAGTACAGCCAGACCTTATAAACACATCACAGACCAGAGAATAAAACAGACAGCCGTAATGGCAGCTAATTGTACCTGATGTTAATATTCAGATAGGGTTAAGCATGACAGTAGTCGCGTGTGAGTGCAGTAATAGCAAGTTAATTACTGCAGAACTTCGATCACGGACGTACAGTGTTTATAATTTTACTTGTGGTGTGCTTTGCTTGCCTGGTACTTCCTCACTCCAGGCAGTAATGTGGGCTGTCAGATTCAGTTTTTAAGGTAAAGGTATGATGGATGTATGCTAATTTATACATGTTCATTGAATATATTTCTCCCTAACAATCGGATCATACTACAGAACGTTTGTTCTCTCTGTGGTTTCAGTCATGGAAAGTGTCGTCTTCTTTGCAGGTAAGGCGATCGCAACTCTTCCCACCGACCTGCATTGTGTCTGATTTATCCACCAGTCTGCATCTATGTAGGGCTCCTGGTTTCTGCAGTCTGAGGACCTAGCAAGTGTGGGGACAGGATTAAAGTATTTCTCCTGACATCAGTTTCGTAAAAGGAGTCTTTGTTCTGCTGCTCCTCTACACGTCTCCTACTTTACAGGATCATCCTATGGCTCATTTATAATCTATGGGATTTACCGCTTGAAAATATGATTTCTGTATTCAAGTATTCATCCATTAACTTTTGTCTTCAGCTGGTCTGAACTGGGAGCCTACACTTTATTATCTGCTTAGAACAGGGAAAGATTAATATTAAAAGGATATCAAACCCTTAAACATCCACAAAAATTCGTGGAAGAGATAGAGCCACATTACTGAGCATTATGTAGGTATTGTTGGAGCGGTGCGAAGTTTAGCTGGCTCTGCATCACCAATACTTCTGCATTTATTATCCTGATTTCCTGCAAGGAATTCTGTATGACTCCTAAAGGTTTGTATTCAATTAACTACAAAAGAACAGCAAAATCATCTGTTGGGTTATGCAAGAATGTGTGCTTAGACAGCACTGCTAAATTAGCAGACAACAACGCGCTGGAGCTCCTGGGGCGAAGGCCATGGATGAACACAAACCAAGATTAAGGCTGTCAGCACTGCACCTGCAAGATACCAAGATGTACCCTGTTGAAGGCCAAGATATGCCCTGTCTGCTACTACTACTGCCTGAGAACTGCGGAGCCAGAAACAAAAAACATGGGACTGCAGGTGCAGATCAAAGGACCAAACTTATAGTTAACAAGCGGTGCTCTGGGATTGTTATGGGGTTTGGGTGCTAAAATCAGGTAGCTTGTTTAATTGGAGTAATAGCCAATCAGTAAGAAACAGCTAATGCTTAAAGGTCTCGTAAGCCAATCACAGCTACTGTAAACCATGAATCAAATAGTATAAAAAGAATGCTTGCACACTTAATAAATGAACAAACAGTCGCTTGCATCAAGTGGTGTTCCCGTCTCAATTGCGGCACCCTCTTGCTTCATTTTTTTCAGTTTAATGGAATTAAAATTAAACTAGAATTGAGTAGTCTCTCAATCGTAGTGGAGAAAGGGAAGAATCAAGTATGTTATTTGTTTCATGGTGCTTAAGGAACCCAAAAGCCTTTCCCAACCCCCCTGGGCAGCCCCTTCCAGTGCTCTGTTAACCTCATTAGGAAGAAGTTCCTTCTTAGACTGATGTGGAACCTCCTGTGTTCCAGCTCACACCCGGTGCCCTTTGTCCTATCATTGGGTGCCACTGAGAAGAACCTGGCTCCATCCTCCTGACACCCACCCTTTCCATATTTATGAATGTTAATGGAGTGACCCCTCAGGTCCTTTCTTCCCAACTCAAGAGACCCAGCTCCCTCAGCCTTTCCTCAGCAGGGAGATGCTCCCCTCCCTTCATCATCTCTGCAGCTCTGTGCTGGACTCTCTCCAGCAGCTCTGTGTCCTCCTTGATATTGCAATAAATACAGCTAAAATTTTGTGGTGATTTGTTCTCTGATTCTGTGATTTGTACAGTTTGGGCCAACTGACTCACAGTGATGCCAGCTGCAGGATTTTCAGGGGTTGGATTTTGTGTGCTGTTGTGCCCCACCATTGATTGGGTAATGATTGATAGTTAATGAGTTTTGTATTAACTTGCCTTAGTTCTAATGAGTTTTAAAGTGAATAGAAATTTAAACTCAATTTAAACTGGTTTACTCTGAATAGAAATTGTAAATTGAAACAAAGTAATTAAACAAAATGTTCTTTTTCTTTCAGGTGGGAGATGAAAGAAGGTGCAGATCTTGAAGATGAGGAGAAAGTTTTGGTGGAACACTTAAAAAATGTTTATTTGACACAGAGCACTCCTACCTCCGAGGATAAAGAAGAATAATTACCTTGACAGGTTTCGGGTAGCACCTCTTTTCTGAATTCAACTTGATTAACTTAATGGCTTCGTTATAACTGACAGGACTAGAAAGCTCGGATATATATGTCTTGAGTAGGAGTTTTAAACTGAAGAATGTTCCTCTGTTATTGTCTAGTCACCCCATCCAGGCAGCAATTGTTCACACACGCATGAGGGGAACAACGGTGTAGGAAAATGTTAGTGCCACAGAACAGGGAGGGGAGGCATCTCGATACTGCAGAGGCACAAACCTGAATGACAAACCAAGAGGTGTTTTCAAAGTGAACTCACTCTGGGGATAACGCAGCTTTGGACACCTGGTGAGCCCATTGGCCATTTTGGAGTCACAGAATCACAGAATCGTAGAATCATTGGAAAAGACCTCTGAGATCATCGAGTACAGCCATCAACCCTACGCTGCAAGTTCACCCCTAAACCACATCCCCCAACAGTACATCTAAGTCAAAACCAGCTTGTCTATGGTCAGCATCTCCCAAGAGCACAAATCCAATCTGGGGTTTCAGATGGCCATTGTTTCTTAGTTGCTCCCTCTCAGAAGAACCTGGAGACTGCCATTCCTGCATGTATGAGATTTGCCCTGTAAGCCTCCACTTCTAGGTAAATATCTCATGTAGGATGGTTGTCAGCAGTCTGGCCTGGCCGTTGTCCTTCTGATGAGTTTTCTTCATGTTTGTACTCTGCTCCTCACAATTATTCCCAAGGAAAACTGCATTAGCTCTACCGTCATAGAATCATTTAGGTTGGAAAAGACCTTTAAGATCAGTGTCCAACCATTTTTCGGAGGTGGGAGTGGTTCCACTTAGGAAAAATGTAAAAACAAGGCAAAGCTCTTACTGGGAAAAAAAGCTTTGGTTTATTGAAAGAGAAACTCAACAAAGTTTTGAGAAGCAGCTGTTATTTAAGGAAATTGTTCACAGGTGGTGCACAAAGGACTGTCTTAGCATTAAACCAAGAAGGTTTATGGATAAATGGACCTGCTGAAATGATCACATGTATTTCTGATGCAGTAAAATTTGTATTTCAAAGTCAGCCCTGTTTGATCTTTCAGATTTTCCAAATATGAAATGAATTTTCCTGTAGAAGTTCTCTATCAAAGACCAAAAATGGATGAGCTAGATGGCAATTGTGACAATATTTCCTCTGCAGAAAGTGTGGTTCATATTTCCTGAGCTACACAGAAATAATCCACCATTTCTCTACTTGTTTCTTGCAGTGGAAAGACTTTCTCTGCCTGATGAATGACCATAGCTGTTGTAGGATCTACAACAGCTGCAATCTGAGCTGCAGGTTCTGTTCCTACCACCTCTGCTCATCAGTGCTGCTATGGACTTAACTTCAACTACTCCAGTGGCACATTTTTTTTCCCAAAGACTTGAGCAGCATCACAATAATGTTTATTCTGCTGTAGGTTCTGAAATGCAGGTTTTGTTCCATTCAATTGTTCTTTTTGAAAAAAATCGAACTTATCATAGAATGTTCTAGGCTGGAAGTGACCTCTAGAGGTCACCTAGTCCAACCTCCTAGGGAGGGACAACTCTACCTAGGTCAGCCCACTCGGAGCCTCATCAACTCTGATCTTAAGTGACTCCAGGGATGGGGCCCCCACCATCTCCCAGGGTAGCCCCTTCCAGCCGTCAACCACCCTCACATTGAAGAACTTGTTTCTAATACTCAGCCCCAATCTGTCCTTTCCCAGCTTGAACCCACTGCTCCTTGTCCTGTCTGTACAAACCTTCTTGAAAAGGCCTTATGTTGCCTTCCTGTTCACTCTGCTCAGGTACTGGAAAGTCAAAAGAAGGTCTCCCGAAGCCCTTTTTTCTCCAGGCTGAACAGCCCCAACTCAACTCTCTCAGCTTGTCCTCACACGAGAGATGCTCCATTCCCCTAATCATTGTAGTGGCCTCCTCTGGACGCACTCCAGTCTGTCTGGGGACTCCAAAACTGGACACAAGGCTCCAGGTGAGGTCTCACCAGGGCAGAGTAGAGGGGCAGAATCACCTCTCTTGATCTGCTGGCCACAGTTCTTTTGATGCTGCCCAGACTGTGATTGGTCTTCTGCACTGCGATTGCGCACTGGTGGCTCATGGCCAGTTGTTCATCCACCAGCACCCCCAAGTCCATTTCCACAGTGTTGGTCTCCAGTAGATCCTCTCCCAGCGAGTACTGATGATGCCGGTTACCCTGGCCCAGGTGCAGGACTCTGCATATGGCCTTGCTGAACCTCATAAGGTTCATCTGAGCCCACCTCTCCAATCTATCCAGCTCCCCTCCTTCTGGATGTCAGCCCATCCCTCAAGCACATATAAAATCCCCGACCATTTGAAAGGAAAACAAGGATCACGGCATCTCCAAAGATACTGTTACAACTGTTACAAAGATACTGTTACAACTGTTACAAAGATACTGTTACAACTGCATAAACAAAAGGGCTGTGAGGAGGCACCGGTGCTTCAAAACTGCTAAAAATACTATTTAAAAAGCAAAAGAGACCTTTTTATTCTGCTGCTGATCAGAACATAAAGAAGGGCTGAAGTGTAAAAATAGTTTTGCTTGGCTTTTTATTTCACTCAGTTGTGGTGTTAAGCGGTTGGCTACGATGGGAGATACGGTACTCCGACAAGTGGGGCACACGTGCTCCAAGACAACCTTCATAACGAGCATGAGGAACTGCAGTTTAGAGCATTCTTCTCTGTTTTATCAAAATCTATTGTAGGTAATTAACCTCTTGTACAGTCACGTGAAGCGAGTTTCTGTCTGTGTAGTGAAACTGACTGAAATACCTGTTGTGGAGAAGCTGCCCTTCCAGGAAACACTTATTCTGAACAGCATAAACTTTGCAAGTGAAATCAGATAAAAACCAGAATCATAGAATCATAGACTTATAAAATCATCAGGGATTGGAAGATCATCTAGTCCAATCCCCCTGCCACAGCAAGAATCGAACAACCTTCCTCTCATCTGAAACGGGGAATGTCCAAACTTGGGGAGTTACAGCAAACTTGTTTGTAATCCTGTAAATTCACTACATACACTGGGTCTGGAATAACCTGTAAGGAGTCATGTTAAAAACATAATTATAATTATTGCAAATCACAGAATCCTAGAGCATTAGGGATTGGAAGGGACCTCAGAAATCATCCAGTACAAGCCCCCTGCCACAGCAAGGTCCCCTAGATGCAGTCATAGAATCCCAGAACATTAGAGATTGGAAGGGACCTCGAAAGATGACCCAGTCCAATCCCCCTGGAACAGCAGGATCCCCTAGATCCAGTCACACAGGAACACATCCAGGTGGGTTTTAAACACCTCCAGAGAAGGAGACTCCACAAGTCCCCTGGGCAGCCCCTTCCAGTGCTCTTTCACCCTCACCATGAAGAAGTTCCCTCTTAGATTGATGTGGAACCTCCTATGTTCCACCTCACACCCATTGCCTCTTGTCCTATCATTGGATGCCACTGAGCAGAGCTTGGCTCCATCCTCCTGACCCCTATCCTTCACATATTTATCAACGTTAATGAAGTCAGTCTCCTTTTTCCAAGTTCAAGAGACCCAGCTCCTTCGGCCTTTCTTCATCAAGGAGATGCTCCACTCCCTTCATCATCTTTGTGGCTCTGCACTGGAGTCTCTCCAGCAGCTCTGTGTCCTTCTGAGACTGAGGGGCCCAGAACTGGACACAAGATTCCAGATACGGTTTCACCAGGGCAGAGTAGAGGGGGAGGAGAATATTGATCTGCTAATCTGTGCAACTGGATCTAGGTGATCCTGATGTGGCAGGGGGATTGGACTGAATGATCTTTCAAGGTCCCTTCCAATCCCTAATGTTCTGTGATTATGTGATTCTCCTAGAGTTTCTCAGTGCGGGATAATGTGTGTTTCAAACTGAGCTTGAAATAGTGTGTTTGAGCTTGTCCCTTGGTCTTTAGTGGGAAGTAGCAGGGATGGGTTTTCTCCTGTTAACTGACCAAAACCACAATCCTGGCAGCATCACTTAGGCTGGAATTGACACTTCTGCAGCACTCACATTCACCCCATAAAATTACATTAAGAGTGAGAGCCGTCTAACTGAGATTGCTAAATAACATGCCATTAATTTATCAAGACTGCTTACTTTAAACTTAAACCCTTAATTGAGGAAGGAATGAAAGACACTTGAACGAGGAGATCGGTTTTTTACATTAAAGGTTGTGTAAAATTAGAAGTACGTTGTGTAACAGATTGCTGCCTACTTGGGCTTTTTGTAATAAAACTCTATATCCTGTATTCTTATATGTTCTGTATTCTTCAATAAATATTCTTCTAAATCTTATGTGTTTAATAGAAAATTAATTAGAATATTAATTCACATATTCTATGCTGGGTGTACTTAGAATCATAGAATCATTAGGAATTGAAAGGGACCTTGAAAGATCATCTAGTCCAATCTCCCTGCCACAGCAGAATCACCTAGACCAAGTCACATAGGAACATATCCAGGTGGGTCTTAAACCAGAGAAGAAGAATCCACAACTCCCCACAACAGAGCCTGTTCCAGTGCTCTGTCACCCTCAATGGGAGTAAGTTCCTTTTCATATTTATGTGGAACCGCCTATGTTCCAGCTTGCACCCACTGCCCCTTGTCCTATCACCAGATGACACTAAGAAGAGCCTGGATCCATCCTCCTGACACCCACCCTTCACATATTTATAGACATTAATGAGGTCCGTGGCATCAGGTCTGCACCAGGGACAGGGCTGGGAGTGTCCTTGCCATGCTGGGGTCTGCGCCGGGCCAGGGCTGTCCCTTCTGCACTGGGGTCGTCCCTGCCACGCCAGGGTTGTCCTTGCCGTACTCTGCCGTTGTCCTGACCAGGAAAACGGGGGAGGGAACTGCTGGAAGCTGTCTTCCCCCCCACCCCCAACTGCAATACCTTCCAATCCCTACCATTCTGTGATTCTGTGATTTCATTTTGGAGACTGATGTATTGAGGTAGCTGTGATGTTTTCCTTTTGTATTTGATTTTCTGGCTCTTTCATGATGCAGGAACATCTCACTTCTATGCTTACCCTCAATAATAGAATGCAACAGGAGTCAGATTTGCTGGCAATGTGTTGCACAGCCACTGCGAGCTGGCAGACTGCATTACCTGCTGCTGGGAAAGTATTAAAAAAATAAGGATTAAAGTCTGTTGTGCACAACAGACCCTCATGAATGGGCAAAAACTGTCAAATTTGAAAGGAAATGATGACCTTTGTAGAAATCATTTGGATCAGACAGCAGAAGCCAGGTAACCGTGCATTAATGCTTAGAACTAATTCTTGTTTTACATTTTAGTAGGACCATCCCTTTTAACAAAATGAGACACTTCATGGCATGGAATTTCTCTAATTACATTTGTTTAGTGCTCCGAAACTTGCTACTTTTGAAAGGCTGCTAATGAAATTAGAAGCAGGGCAAGAGCAAGGTGGCATTAATAGTAATGAAACTGGAGAGCGCAGGGGAGAGGGAATTTGGGGGAAAGACAGGCATCAGGACATAGCCCTGCCTTTTAGTGACTGCTGTCTTGACAAACAGCATCCCGCGGACCAGGCTTTATTCCAAGAGAGGTCTTTTGTGGAGACCACAGGCAACAAAGCTGTTTGTTCTGGAAATACGCGCGGCAGTGGACGGATGTTCTCTAATTCATCTCTACATCCTCACAGCAGTGCCAGGTAGGCATGAGGCTGGCTTCTTCCAATTAGCCTCCTCTGACTGAAATGTTCTGCTACCCTCTCAGCTGGGAGGTTTTCACAAAATGCCACCAAGTCTGAGGTACCAATTATATGCTGACATAAAACTTTTTATGGAACTCCTTAAAAATGCATGCAATCGTTTTTAGTGACGGACGCTGTTCAGACTTCCAAGGTGATAGGTGAAAAAGTGAGGAATTAGACCTGTAGCCCAATTAAGCATGAAATGAGAGAGGAATTTGATGGCAACAGGGAGATTTCTAAGTGAGCACAGAGGTCTTGAGGAGGTCCCGGCTGGTGCAAAACTGTCATAACTGTTCGGTGGTGTGAGTGGAAGCAGAAGCTCTATTTTAAGTGGAACCGGTTGTCCAGGGAGGTTGTGGCTGCTCCATCCCTGGAAGTGTTCAGCACCAGGCTGGATGAGGCTGTGGGCAACCTGGTCTGGTGAGAGGTGTCACTTCCCATGGCAGGGGATTGAGACAGGATGATCTCTAAGATCTCTCTCAGTCCAAACCCTTCTGTCATTCTGGACTAGGATACAGCTTGGTTCTTCCTCTGTGTTTGGATCCAACATGTTGGAGGTAGACTAAACCCACTGACATGGCCAGGCAGGCAGTACAAGGAGAGTGTACAAGGTCTTGAGAAGGCTGGGTATCACTGAGGGTCTTTGTAATACCCTTCAGGAAAATAACAAAGGAATGAGATTAGTTCTCTCTGGCAGCAGCATTTGAGGACTAGATGATCTTTTGAGTTCCTTTCCAATCCCTAATGTTCTGTGACTACTATAGCAGCAAGTGAAGTAATGATGTAGAGCTGACAAAAATCTCTCTAAAAAGCAAAAAAAATTGTGCAAATAGGTAAAAATACATCCCAACTCCATTTTTCTTTTACCTTAAAATATTACTGGTGATAAAGAGTTCAACAGAGGGTCATGAGGATGATTAGGGGACTGGAGCACCTGCCATATGAGGAGAGATTGAGAGATCTGGGACTTTTCAGCTTGGAGAGAAGGTTGCAAGGGGATTTAATCACTGTCTATAAATCCATGACAGTTGGGTATAAAGAGGAAAGAGCCAATCTCTCTTCCCTTGCACCCTGTGATAGGACAAGGGGCAACAGATATCAGCTGGAGCACATCTCAACTTGAGGAAGAGCTACTCTACTGTAAGGGTCACAGAGCACTGGAAGAGGTTGCCCAGGCAGGTTGTGGAGTCTCCTTCTCTGGAGACTTTTTAAGACTAAGCTGGATGTATTCCTGTGCAACCTGTATTAGTTTCCGTTATCCTGTTGAGCAGGAAGGTTGGACCCGATGACCCTGGAGGTCCCTTCCAAACCCTAATGATCTGTGTTTCTGTGTATTAAGAATCCACCTACGGATGTTCCTTAAGACAACTGCTAATAGTCATGGTCATATATGTCACAAGGCCATAGACACTTTGTCTGTAGATGAATTCACTAGAGGACAGAAATAGAGTTACACTAGAACTTTGGTAAATTTGCAATGATCTAATTTTTTATTTATGTTTTTTGTCCCATAATCTGAGTTTTCTATGTAGAATTTAGTCTAGTAACTTCTGGTTTTAAATGTCTCCAGAGAAAGAGACTCTATGACCATTCTGGGCAGCCCCTTCCAGGGCTCTGTCACCCTCATCCTGAAGCAGTTTCTTTTCACACTGATATGGAACCTCCTCTGTTGCAGCTCACACTTGGTGCCCCTTGTCCTATCATTAGGTGCCCCTTGTCCTATCATTAGATGACACCGAGCAGATCCTGGCTCCTTCCTCTTGACACCCACCCTTTACATATTAATCAACATTAATGAGGTCACCCCTCAGGTCCTTTTCTCCAAGCTCAAGAAACCCAGGTCCCTCAGCCTTTCCGTTATTAGGGAGATGTTCTACTCCTCTTGTCACCTTTGTGGCTCTGCAACAGACTCTCTAAGCAGTTCCATGTCCTTCTGGACAGGAGGAAAAAATTGTTGAATCTGAGGGTAGGAGATCCCTGGAACAGGCTGCCCAGAGAGGGGGTGGAGGGCCCATCCCTAGAGCCAGTCAAGGTCAGGCTGGATGGAGCTCTGGGCAATCTGGTCTGCTTGGTGTAGGGGGGTGTGACTAGATGCCCTTTGGAGGTCCCTTCCAACTCTATGATTCTGTGATTCTGTTTTTATGCTCTTTCTATTGCTTTTGTTGCTCTTTTGTTTTCTCTCCACCCGGACTGATGATTGGACTGCCTGATGGTTATAGTTCGCATTGAATCTCTCCTTTGTACTCTGCTCCTGGTAGACCTCATTGGGAGTCCAGCACTCAGTCTCCAGTACAAGAAGGACATGGAACTGTTGGAATGAGCCTAGAGAAAGCCACAGGGATTTTCAGAAGGCTTGAGCTCCTCTGCTCTGGGGACAGGCTGAGTGAGTTGGAGCTGTTCAGCCTGGGGAAGAAAAGGCTCCAATGGGACCTTCAAGCAGCTTCCAGTCCCTAAAAGGGCTCCAGGAAAGCTGGAGAGGGACTTTTTCCAAGGGACTCTGGTGCTAGGACAAGGGAGATGGGTTCAAGCTCAGAAAGGGGAGATTAAGATGAGATTTGAAACAGAAATTTCTATCTGTGAGGGTGCTGAGGCCCTGGAACAGGTTGCCCAGGGAGGTTGTAGCTGCTTCATCATCCCTGGCAGTGTCCAAGGTCAGGCTGTGAACACCTTGGTCTGGTGAGAGGTGTTGCTGCCTATAGCAGGAGGTTGGCACTGGGTGAGCTCTGAGCTCCATCCTAAACCAGTCTGAGATTCTGTGTGCAGGTAGTTCAGGCAGTGATAAAGTCACTGCCAGTAGGAGAAGCAATTAGAGAGTTTAATCTTTGTAAAAAGTGTCTATCACAGCAATAGGAATTAACAAGAATTAAGTCAATCTGTGTCTTTCTACTAAAAGGGTCTGTCATTAGCATCATTCCTTAACTTGAGCTTTGTCAGGCCTCTCCCTGATAACCACAATATTCCTTCTGTGTTTAAAACTGGGAATAGCAGAAAAATTGTCACAGAATCATCAAAGTTGGAAAAGACCTTCAAAATCATCAAGTTCAACCGTCCACCCTACAACCCTTAACCAATAACCCATCTCCACAAACACCCTGGCTGCCTATTTGTTGAACCTCTCCAGGGACGGTGCCTCCATCCCCATCCTGGGCAGCCTGTTCCAAGGGCTCCCCACTCTTTCTGGGAATAAATTTTTCCTCAGATCCAATCTGAACCTCCACTGGCACAACTTGAGCCTGTTTCTTGTCCTATCATTAGTGCCTGTGGAGAAGAGTACGTGCCAGTATCTGATGCACTGTGCCTTTTCAGGGACCTCATTTTTCCTACTTAAGATCCAAAAGGTACATCATGGAAAAGCTCCATGCTTTTGCTTTCTTGTTTTACGTTTATGCAAATTGTTTAGGTGACAGTTGTAAAATTCCTGCTAAAAAAGTTGTACAATACCCTGGAGCGGTCATCTGCTCTAACATCCACAATTCACTCCCAAATCGTTTGTGGACTTGAGGGATTGATAGTTTGGAACAGAAAAATTATAGATGCTGTAAGTACATTCCCATGGAAAACAACACAATCAAATATTGTGATCCAATATTTCAAAATTCAAAGCAGGATCCAGAGCAGGATCACCGAGAGCAAGTCGCACAGGAACATGGCCAGGCAGGGTTTAAATATCTCCAGAGAAGGAGAGTCCACAACTCCTCTGGGAAGCCCCTTCCAGTGCTCTGTCACCCTCACTGGGAACAAGTTCCTTCTCACATTCATATGTAACCTCCTGTGTTCCAGCTTACACCCATTGCCCCTTGTCCCATCACTAGATGACGTTGAGCAGAGCCTGGCTCCATCCTCCTGGCACCCACCCTTCACATAGTTATAAACATTAATGAGGTCACCCCTTCAGTCTCCTCCAAGCTAAAGAGACCCAGCTCCCTCAGTCTTTCCTCATAAGGGAAGTGTTCTATTCACTTCATCATCTTCATGGCTCTGCGCTGGACTCCCTTCGGCAGCTCCATGTCCTTCTTGAACTGAAGGGCACAGAACTGGACACAATAATCCAGGGTAGAGTAGAGGGGGAGAAGAACCTCTCTTGATCTGCTAACCACACCACTTCTGATCCACCACAGGATGTCCTTTTGGCCCCAAGTGCACATTGCTAGCTTACAGTCATCCTGCTGTCCACCAGGACCCCCAGGTCCCTTTCTCCTACACTGCTCTCCAACAGGTCAGTGCCCAGCCTAAGCTGGTCCCTGGGAAGGGGCTGCCCAGGGGCATTGTGCAGTCTCCTTCTCTGGACACACTTAAAACCTGCCTGGATGTGTTCTTGTGCGACTTGATCTAGATGATCCTGCTGTGGCAGGGGGACTGGACTAGATGATCTTTTGAGGTCTCTTCCAATCGCTGATGTTTTGTGATTCTGTGATTCTGTTATTCCAGCTAACACCTAGTGCCCTTTGTCCTATCACTGGGTGCCCCTGAACAGAGCCTGGCTCCCTCCTCCTGACACCCATCCTTCCCATATTGATCAACATTCATGGGGACATCCATCAAGCTGCTTTTTTTCCAAGCTCAAGAGACCCAGCTTCCTCAGCCTTTCCTCATCAGGGAGATGCTCCACTCCATCATCTCTGTGGCTCTGTGCTGGAGTCTCTCCAGTACCTCTGTATCCTTCTGGGACTGAGGGGCCCAGCACTGGACACAAGAGTCCAGATGTGGTCCCACCAGGGCAGAGTAGAGGGGGAGGAAAATGTATGTCCATCTACTAACCACCTCCATTTTGATCCACCCCAGGATGCCATTGGCCTTCTGGGACACAAGGGCCCATTGCTGGCTCCTGGCCATCCTGCTGGCAACCAGGACCCCCAGGTCCCTTTCTTCTACACTGCCCTCCAACAAGCAGGTCCCCACCCTATCCTGGTCCCTAGGGTTGTTCTTGCCCAGATGCCCGACTCTATACTGCCCTGGTTATAGTCCATTCAATGTCTCCCCACCCATCTAGATCCTATATATTTAATCTGTACAGTGAATGCGAAAGCAGTAAGTGAAAAACAAAGACATAACAGACTGTGAAAGCTCTCAAGAACATGTAATGAAGCATAAGAGTGAATGTCACGACAGATTTATGTGTGTTCGAGCTTCAGCAAAAACTGCTGAAGACAAATTTCAGAGTATTTGTGTATCGTGCTTTTGGCACAATGGCAGGAACCAAAATAAATTACCCAGGAATAAGACATGAGAAGCAGATTCAGGGTGTAAACAACAAGCCGAATAGGAACTTTGAATTAAAGAAAATGTTCAAGCCAAAAGGAAAAGAGGTTTTTCAGCCTCACTCAAGAACAATGTTGGTTTTTTCATGAGTTTTCAGTATTTCGTGGGGTTTTGGGTTTTTTTTACAGTTTCTAATTTAATACTTGTGAGGAGTGTTTCTCAGAAGGTAGCACATGATCTCTGTCGGGAAAGCTAACGTGTTTTTACTTCTCCTGCAATGCATTTCTTGGTATTTGTGCTCTATCCGTGGTGCACAACCTATTCCAGCGATGTCAGGCCAAAAGAACAAATGAAAAGAAACCTCAAAGGTAATTCTAAAGAGACTTCCTTATTTCTTTTTCTTCCTCACACTTACTTTGTCTTTGGGACTTAGCCTCAGAAGGAATTTTTGTGTGCAAAAGGCACAGGGTAACTTCTCCCAAGAATCACAGATGCGCCTGCTGCATGAGAAGTCAGCTGCTAGATGACAAGGCCATAGTTTTTTTTTTAACCCCTGGAAACAGCAGATGTCAATGGAAAAATAATTAATAAAATTGTAATAAATTAATAAGATTTACAATAATTTATGTTTTCCAGATCTGTGCCAGGTAGGCTGGGTTGAAGCTGCTCACTAGTGAGGCATCACATTCACAGAATCACAGAATCACATAACATTGGGGATTGGAAGGGACCTCGAAGGATCATCTAGTGCAACGACCCCGCCACAGCAGGATCTCCTAGATCCAGTCGCACAGGAACATGGCCAGGCAGGTTTGAAACCTATCTAGAGAAGGAGACTCCACAACTTCCCTGAGCAGCCCCTTCCAGGGCTCTGTCACCCTCACCCTGAAGAAGTTCCTTCTCACATTGATGTGCAACCTACTCTGTTCCAGCCAACACCCATTGCCCCACTGCCCCATATCAGTAGATGACACTGAGAAGAGCCTGGTTCCTTCCTCCTGACATCCACCCTTCACATATTTATAAACATTAATGAGAATCATAGAATCATTAGGGATTGGAAAGGACCTTGAAAGATCATCTAGACCAATCCCCCTGCCAGAGCAGGATGACCTAGACCAATGCTAAGGAATGGTTTGCAGAAGGTCATCCCTCAGTCTCCTTTTTTCCAAGCTCAAGAGACCCAGCTCCTTCCACATTCCCTCATCAGGGAGATGTTCCACTCCATCATCTCTGTGGCTCAGCATGAAAGAATGTCTTATGGCTTTCTTAAAATTGGTGACAAGAGAGTGTCACTAGGACAGACAAACAGATAAGGTTTTTTTTCTTTGTGATTCTCCTCTTCTCGGATACACTTTTGCATCCACAAAAGATTCCTAAACCAGATCACATCATAGAATCACAGAATCATGGACTGGTTTAGGTTGGAAGGGAGCTCAGAGATCACCCAGTGCCAACCCCCTGCCATGGGCAGTGACACCTCTCACCAGACCAGGTACCCACAGCCCCACACAGCCTGGCTTTGGACATTTCCAGGGATGCTAGAGCAGCCACAACCTTCCTGGGCAACCTCTTCCAGGGCCTCAGCACCCTCACAGGGAGGAATCTCTGCCTCAGATCTCATCTCAATCTCAGCTGGGATGAACACACCACATTTATTACAAATGTCAGTTCAACCCATGTTGAAATAAAAGTGATCAGTCTCAGCCTACTCAGGTGCCCCTGTTGTGAGGTTTAGCAAGGTCTTTCTCGGTGGAAACCTGACTGAGAACTAAAGACGTTGATGTTTCCCGCTGTCAGGTGCTGAAAGCAGGAATGTTGGAGCTTCTGAGGAAAGGGCTGTGGTGTGTTCTACCAGCGCTGAGCCACGGGAAGATTTAACAACTGCTACTGAAAGTTGCATTGCGGGATAGCTATTAAAATCAAGCATCCTACTTGCTATCATCATCTATCAGCTGCTTCTAAAATCCTGCCCACCTTCTGTGTGTCATCTGGAGGAGACAAAGTTTTTAATTGTGAGCGGGTGGTATAAAAAAAATAAGTTAAAAAAAAAAGAGAGACAAGGCGCCTTCTGTCATTCCAAATTTCTTGTCCTATCTCTCTCGCTGTCTCAGAGTCTCTGTGCCAGCTGAAGTTTCGCAGGGAGCTTTTGAAAGGATGAAAAATACAAATAAAATCAATAGAAACAAACAAAATCACAGCATCACAGAACATTAGGGATTGGAAGGGACCTCAAAAGATCATCCAGTCCAATCCCCCTGCCACAGCAGGATCCCTAGATCAAGTCACACAGGAACATGTCCATGTGGTTTTTAAACGTCTTCAAAGAAGGACACTTCACAACCTTCCTTGGGAAGCCTGTTCCAGTGCTCTGTGACCTTCACTGGGAAGAAGTTCTTTCTAATACTAATGTGGAACGTCCTATGTTCCAGCTTAAAGACCCTAAGAAAACATTTAGATCTCTCACAGTCCTATATAAAGGTATATTAAGCTCTTAAAAGCATTTATCCAAGAGAATTAACTGGTAACCAATATCCTGCACAACTTTTCCTAAACCTCATGGACAACCTGCAATATCTAACTGAACCTAGGTGTAAGTATCATCATCTAGAAGGAAAAGGACTCACTGAAAACCATCCAGATTTCAAGTCAGCAGTAAGCACTTAGATGATAATGAAGCCAATAGCGGGGAAAAAAAAGCTCAAGGAACCAATAAAGCTTCAACAGCTAGCAGCTCTGCCTTGGGAACACAAGTGCAGAAATTAAAACATGATGCAGTTCCCACCAGGGGAAAATGGAGACTCTTTTAATCAAACATATCGAATTTATAACATGTATTAGGACCAAGATAACTCCAACAAGCTGCCAACTCACACAAATGGCTAACAGCCCCCAAGCTGCTTTTGTTACTATCATTACCACTGGTTCGTTACATCTTGTGCCCAACCTATAAAACATCATCTTTTTTACCTAGAAGTTTAGCAAGAGCTCGCTCTTTCGACCCAGCCCTCAGTCTGTCACAACAAGGGATGCTCACACACTACTTCAAATGAGAAGCTCGCTTTGTCAAGCCATTGTTCTTCCATGCAATGCCACCAAAAATGCCCACAACTGAGGTGAGCAGCAAGAATCATAGAATAATAGAGTGGCCAGGGTTGGAAGGGACCTTAAAGATCATCTAGTTCCAAACCTCCTGCACAGGCAGGGACACCTTCACTACAGCAGGTTACTCAGGCCCCAGCCAACCTGGCCTTCAACACTGTCAGGGATGGGGCAGCCACAACCGCCTTGGGCAACCTATTCCAGCATCTCCCCACCCTCACAGCAAAGAATTTGTTCCTCATGTCCAACCTCAATCTCCCCTCTTCAAGTCCAGAACCATTTCCCCTTGTCCTCTCACTACCACTCACATCAAAAGCTCTCCCTCCCAGCTTTCCTGTAGCCCCCTTTCAGAGATTAGAAAGCTGCTCACAGGTCACCTGGAAGCCTCTTGTTCTCCAGGCTGGACAACCCCAACTTATTCAGCTTGTCCTCAAAGGGGAAGTTCTCCAGCCCTCTGATCATTTGAGCACCTTCCAGGAGCTCTGTGTCCTTCTGATGCTTGGAGACTCCAGAACTGGACACAGTACTCCAGGTGGGTCTCACAAGTGTAGAGTAGAGAGGGAGAATCACCTCCCTCAACTGACTGTAACTGCTTCTTTTGATGCTTCCTGTCCCAGGGGGTCAATCCCTCCTGTCCCAGGGGATTCCCCATAGCCAGCAGGGGAAGGTCTGTGGAGCAGCAGTTCCTTGGGAGAAGCAGACTAGAAATGCTCACCCCTCTTCTCCCTCACAACTATATTAAAGGAAATTTTGGTCTTCCTGATGAGGAACACCTCTCCTGTGTTTCTTGCACATTTCCTGAGCCATCATGCATCTGCTGAGCACCTCTCTGGTGTGGGCTGCTTTTGAACTGAACATTCTCTCCTTAGCTATTCTTTTTTAAAACCTCCTTCCTCTAAAAGGCCAGTTTTTCTCCTAGTTCACAAACCAATGGGGTGGGGTAATGCAGCTGGTAAATGTTACTGTAATTTGTCCACAAGAGCAAAGGTGCAAAACTCTACAGGGAGAATGTTTGGCTGGGATATGACAGATGGAAATCTGAACTAACCAAATCCCTTGACTGAAAACAGCAAACCCTTTAACAATAGTTTGGTGCATTGCCCACCCCACCCCGGCCTGAATTCAAGTCTTTTTTTTAACAATCTTATTGGAAAAGGTTAAATGTTAAAAGTCAGATAAACACTACTTTTCATTTCTAAAAGGTAGGGCCACAGGGATGATCAGAGGGCTGGAGACTCTCTGCTCTGAGGACAGGTTGAGGGAGTTGGGGCTTTTCAGCCTGGAGAAGAGAAGGCTCCAGGGGGACCTTAGAGTAGGTAACAGTACCCAAAGGGGCTACATGAAAGCTGGAAAGGGACTTTTCATGAGTGACTGCAGTTCAAGTCAAAAGAGGAGAGACCGAGATGAGATCTTAGGAAGAAATTCCTCCCTGTGAGGGTGCTAAAGCACTGGAACAGGTTGCCAAGGGAGGTTGTGGCTGCTCCATCCCTGGAAGTCTTCAAGGCCAGGCTGGATGGGGCTCTGGGCATCCTCGTCTAGTGAGAGGCTGGAACTAGATGAACTCTGAGGTCCCTTCCAACCTAAACCCTTCTGTGATTCTACGACTCTTTGCCTTCTAAGAAGCAAAGCCCCAACAACAACATCTTACAGTTGTATCTACTTAGGGCAGGAAAAAGTTAATCAGAAAAAATAGCATCCAGCCTCTGAGCTAACACTTTTGGTAAACTGAACTGGCAACATGGCAAATGTCATAGAATCATAGAGTCATTCAGCTGGAAAGACCCTTGTGATCATCGAGTCCAACCATCAACCCTAGTCTACAAAGTTCACCCCTAAACCACAACCCCCAAACACATCCAGAGATGGGAAGTCAACCACCACCCTGGGCAACCCATTCCAGTGCCTGATCACTCTCTCCATGAAGAATTTCCTCCTGATGCCCAGTCAAACCCTACCCGTTTGAAGCTTGAAGCCATTCCCTCTGGTTATGTTGCTAATTCCCTGTGAGAAGAGACCAGCACCAACATCTCGACAATGTCCTTTCAGATCGCTGCAGAGCAATGAGGTCTCCCCTTAGCCTCCTCTTCCTCAAACTAAACAGCCCCAACTCTCTGTCCTCATAAGATTTATTCTCCAGGCCCCATGTCAGCTATTCTGGTCAAACCATATTGAGAAACCAGCTAACACACTCCCTTCTAGCACCTATACTAATGCGGATGGTATTTTTAAGGCAGCAGTTGGTCTCTTTTGAAGTTCTCCCATGTGGCAGCATGAGGACTGAACAAGTGCTGTACACTACATGGTGCATTTCAGCACACAGAAAGGCTGGGTTTTCTATCCATACTAAGCTCTGCCAAACCACATGTATGCATCAGACGCTATCTTCAACGACTAAAGCCAGCTAGCAGATGCTAGCTCAAGGAAGCAGCGTATGCATTTGAAATGAAAGGAAGGAAAATTGATTTATTTAATTTAATTAAGGGCAGAGAATTATGGAGACAACAGATTCATTCGTTTCCCTCTACACACACACATTCTCAATTAATTCTCTTAAAAACTACGAATCACAGTGACTGCATCTACTGATAACAATTCAAGTCGGGAAGATACAAATAGAATTAGTACCACAACCAACTTATTTTGGTTTAAAAACTACAAATAAAAAGGACGGATGAAGAGAAACAAAAATTTACAGTTAATTCCAGCAAAGACCATGATCTTTAGACACTGCTGAAATAGGTTTCTTAAGCTTAAGCGTGCAACACACGTGTATGCACATATCCACATATTGTTATCTATATCCAATGCACCCCCCAATCCCAGTTTCTCCCACGATAAATGCACAAGGTTCAGTCACTCAACAATTCTCCTATTCAGGGAGAAAAAAATTAAAAGTAAATATTGCCTTCCTCAATAATATTAATTTCCTCTCCAAAATCTCAAGTTCGGGTTACAAAACAGTGCTCTACTTTATGCACTTTGGGCTGAAAGCACCTGATCTCCTCTAAACTTGGAAGCAGAGCTGGGTTTGTGAGCAGCTAAATAAGAAAAAAAAAAAAGCTAAAATCACCTGAAAACAGGCAAAAGCCCAAAAGTTGTAGTCAATGGTTGAATCACAAAAACAAAACAGAGTCAGAATAATTCTACTCTATTTTATTGCTAAATTCAGGGTGGATAACACATTTGTCCAGCATGGATTAATTTCTTTCTTAAGTAATTGTTGTTATAATAAATTCGTAACTGTGGTGGAAGAACTTCATACCCTACGAAAAGTGAGCTTTGCAAATCTGCATTTTCTTTACGGACTATGGGATATAAGAAAAGCCTGATGCAATCCTCTTCATCTATCTATCCTCTCAATGCTTCTGCTCTAGGAAGAGTAAACCCAACCATCTTCTGCGAGTAGAGGCTTGTTACAGCAACTGAGGTTTTGCTGGTGTGTTTTTTTAGATTGCATCAAGAAAGCATCAAGTCCTTCTTAAAATGAGAAGGAAGAGGAGAAACTCTAAAGTAATTCTGCACTGTGCATACTCGGTGATCTAGTCCTCACTGACCCTGATCACAAGCCAAAGTTAGCTTCCTTTAGAGTACTGTGTGATGCCACTTGTGCCCTGCAGTAAGGGCTCAGGTATGTTCTGAGGGAGCACAAACAGTAGCTGAACAGTGAAAAGGAACAAGAACATCATAAAACATAGATGTTTGCATCTATGAACATCATAGAACAACATGTTTGAATGCTTCTGTCTGGAAATACTTGCCCAGTATGGAAGAATGTCTCTCCAGACTGGGATTTACAGAATCACAGAATCACTCTGGTTGGAAAAGACCCCTGGGATCACTGAGTCCAACCATCTCCCCTAACTTACAAGTTCACCACTCAACCATATCCCTCAACATCTCATCCAAACGATCTTTAAACACATCCAGGGATGGCAACTCAACCACCTCCCTGGGAAGCCCATTACAGTGCTTGACCACCCTTTCTGGGAAAAAATTCTTCCTAATATCTAGCTAAACCTACCCTGTTGTAACTTGAACCCAGTCCCTCTTGTTCTATCACTAATTGCTTGTGAGAAGAGACTAGCACCAACCTCTCCATAACGTCCTTTCAGGTAGTTGTAGCGAGTCATGAGGTCTCCTCTCAGACTCTTCTCCTTCAAGCTAAAGAGCCCCAGATCTTTCAGTCTTTCCTCACAAGATTTATTCTCCAGGCCCTTCACCAGCTTAGTTCCCTCCTCTGCACCCGCTCCAGCAACTTCACATCACTCTTGTACCGAGGTGCCCAAAACTGGACACAATACTCAGGACGTGGCCTCACCAGTGCCGAATACAGGGGAACGATAACCTCTCTACTCCTGCTGACCACACTATTTCTAATACAAGCCAGGATGCCATTGGCCGCCTTGGCCACCTGGGCACACTGCTGGTTTATATTCATATTCCTGTCTATTAGAACCCCCAGTTCCCTCTCTGCCACACGGCTCTCCAGCCACACCTCCCCAAGCCTGTAGCATTGCACGGGGTTGTTGTGGCCCAAGTG
>JAOXOE010000287.1:0-20702 GCA_028565055.1 Phoeniculus purpureus | reverse complement strand
GCTTTGCTCCATTCCCCCTAGTCCTGTCGCTACCCACCATCCTAAATAGTCCCTCCCCAGCCTTTTTGTAGGCCCCTTTCAGATACTGGAAGGCCACAAGAAGGTCACCTTGGAGCCTCCTCTTCTCCAGACTGAACAGCCCCAACTCTCAGTCTGTCCTCAGAGAAGAGGTGCTCCAGCTCACAGATCATCCTTGTAGCCCTCCTCTGGACACGCTCCAGCATGTCCACATTTCCTGCAGTGAAGAAGGACAAAGTCCAGTTCTTGGATTAGGAAAGTTGAGATCACAAAGAAAAACAGACTAGAGGTAGGCAGGTTTACTCATCACAGTTTTCAGTAACACACTTCTCTGAATATTTGGAATACAGACAATGTGTGAGAAACTCACTGTGCAATCCTGTAGAAGACATTTTCCCCTTCACATTTTTATTAAATATTCAAAGTAAAAAATCTTACAAGTTAATTTGCAAGTTATACAAAAGGTCATAAAAATTAGTAGGTAATAAAATCTAACAATCCAACTATTTTCTAACAAAATGCAGAGACTTCAAAAACAAATTTTAAAATTGTCAGTTTCTTCTTTTACCTTAGTTGAGAATCATGCTTCACTTTTTGAGGAAGTTTATCTAATGGCAAACATCAAAAGTGACAGAAGAGAGAGAGCACATGTTGATTGAATTAGGTTCATCTAACTCCCTCTTTCTTTGTGGTCATGCAACACTGATCTGCTGATCCATGTGCAAGCAAATCTTCATGACAAATAGACAAAATACAAGAACACAGAAAAGGTAAATAGCCAGACATAGGGCCAGACAGGATTACTACATAGTCCAAACAACAAGACAGAGGAGTACACAAACAATATACTTCATCATGTGTTTCCATGCACCAGGTGGACAGCCTTATGGGAGCCATCATCTACTTGGGCTCATGTATGTGAAGACAGACAGACAATTCTTTCCACTATACCATAGAAAACATGTGTAGTGTTTAGGTTATTTACTTCAGATATGGGATTCTGAAACAGTGTCAACTGACACGGCTCTATTGGTTTCACTGATTGCCAATTAGCCCAACTTTTGGGGCTTCTCCTAACCTTTACTCTGACCAAATTTCCACTGGTAATAAACAGGAATTATGCTTGAATACACATTGAAGGATTAAAGTTTTCTTAACAGATAGGAGTCACTCTGAACTGTTAACAGTAAGAGGATATAACCTGAATATCACTTCAGCCAGAAACAAGTCACATGAATCAAATGGATCAGACTGCTAAAAGAAGAGCTAAGCTTACTTCAAACACTTTTATTTGTGTAACTGCTGCAAATATACCACACTTTTAGTGTTATTTCAAGTGAGTGAGGGAGCCAAGCACAAAACGCAGCATGTCCTCCTTTCTGACTGCCTTAAGCGCTGATAGTCTGCTTAAGTAGGCATGGCAGGGTTGTGCTCATGACCCCAAACAAGGGTTTGTAAGCTCTAGAGGTGCTCAGTGCACCTGCTGTTGGGACAGGAAAGACACAGCAAGTGTCTGGAAAAGGAGAGAATGGAGGCTGACACTCTCCCAGCTGTCCCAGTATTGTGAAATGACTGTTGTCTAGGATGTCCCAATGCTGTCCCCATTAATGTATACAGGAAGAGGTAACTTCCTACCACTCTGGCTGTCATTTCATTTTTTTCCTGTTTGCATTTTAACATCCTGAGATCAGAGTAAATTATTCCTGCTGTCCCTGAAGTTAGTAGCAGAAAGCTGCTTTTTTTTTTTTTTTTAAGAGAAAGTAGAGCACATTCTCTCATCACCCTTGTATGTTTTCCTTCTCTTGGCAATGTGTTTTTAAGAGCTGTTTGTCCTAGATGTGTATCCCAGTAATTCTGAAAGCATTTCTGTTTCTCACGTCTTCAGTCCTGGGTTGGCTTAATTTAAAAATAATACTGTAACTTGAATATGAACTCTCATACAGAAGGGAATTATATGAATACAGTATGAGTAACACCAGATTAGACTAAGGATTTATCTATGTTTGAATCTTCTTTTTAACTTCCACATTTTAGTGAAAAATTTAAGGCTAGGCAATGCTTTCTCAAAATCTGGGATGTGCAACTCAAGTGTTCAGACATAGGTGAGACATTTGTGTCCTGTGTTAGAGCATTGGTTGGATTTTTTAATTCCATTTTTTTTCTGCACACAAACAATTGTTATCAGCTGGCCTGAAGTTCAATTGCTTACATACACATTACTGTGTATAGCACCTTCTTTTGAAAGAGATTCCTGCGATTTTCACTTAATGCCATGTAATCTTTGCTTTGGAAGCAATAGTGAAGTTGCTTTCTATTCAGTTTTTTTTAACTTACTAGCTATCATATTCTTCTGCCAATCTTTCTTTGAATTATCTCTTTTTCAGGCTGAAGATAACTTCCTGTATGAGTAATCGTCATCAGAGTACCCTAAATGCATATCTAACACTTCATATTCATGGGTGATATTAACAGTTGTGTGAATTTAATGAGGAAGCCATATTCCTGAAGACTGGAGTCCTTTATTATCCACAGAGAAAAGAAACTGCTTGTGAGTTTCAGCTGCAATAAGGAAGAACTGCTTCACACACCTCAAACTTTCTCTCTTTGACTCCTTAAACTTTGGTACCTCTGGAAATAGCAGAATTAAAGTCCTTCTTCAGAAAAGCACTTTCCAAGTATGATTTACAAAACCTATGCTTTAGATTTTTGGGGCATTTTCTGACACAGGGAAGAGAGTTTAGACATTTTTTTTTTATTCTTCCAGCTCAACATCCTATTTTGCTTGGTTAGTGCACAACATCCTATGAAGCATACACTCACAAGCAGTAGCTGTATACTGCAAGCAAGCAGTGTCAAAGAATTCCAGTGCTTTCATATTTCAAGGCTACGATACACAGCAACTTTCAAGAAAGGAATACAGAATAGTCTCTGTATCAAATCCCTTTTTTAATTGTGTCAGGAAATGCAGGAGTAAAGAAATGTTAAATGCCTTCGACATTTCACTCTACAGACCTTGCCCATGTCCTCTGTCCTGCCACACCAGAGCTTTCAGTCTCCAGTTTCCCTGCCTTTTATGATCAAAGGACACTTATACTGTATTCGCACATTCAAAGTCTTCTAGACCTGTTCAAAAATCATACAGCACATGCTTTGGGATATAGAATATGGCAAAATATACTCAGTAGTAAAGGAAAGAACTAGGCCAATGGCAGGCTGGCTTTTTCCTATGGACAAACATTAGAGTTTTTATGAACTCTCATGAGCTTAACTTAAAAGCATATTCAACATCTGCTGTGCAGACTGAGACTAGCAGATGTTTTTATTTTGCCTACCTTTTTTTTTTTTTATGTTGGAAGCTAGCCATATGATATTCTTAGTGTGCACTGGGCTTGTCCACAAGTAAAGATTAAATTCCTGTAACTAAACTTTGTCATCGTCTGAATGCTGGAGGCTTGTTTCCCATTTTATAGCTTGAACTAATAACCCATATCTTGGATCATTCAAATGCTTGTTTGCTCTGCTGAAGACTAAACCACTCAGACCTCTGCCTGAAAGAAGAAACTTTCGGCAGACTGACTCTTCTCCTCCTACATAATAATTTTTTTTCAAAGTCATGTGGACAGACATTTTACTCTCATTTAAGGGCCATGTACTCTTCTCCACCTGTGTCAGAACTCCCAGAGGGGTCCATAGGATTTGCATATACAAATCAGACCTGACTGCTCTCAATTTGTGCATCTAAAAATTTTTCACACAAAGTTTTTGTGTGTTAACACAAATCGTGTGTTAAAAAAATTTACATGGACAGTCTAAACTTTAAGTTTCTAGCCCTGGGCAATTAATCTTAAAATTATGAAAGTGCTTTACTGCTATTTGAAAGGATTGCAAAGTATCTGTTCTAGTCTTTTAACAATAAAACAGGTTATAATGCAAGAGGCTAATATTTTTCCTCCTTTTTGAGAGCCCTTCTATTTTTATAGAAAATTCTTTATTTTTATGCATGCATGTTGCTTCATATTCTTTTTAAGCCAAAGGTTGAGGCCTAAAACGGCTGAAAACCAGTTTTCATGATTAAGGTCTTGATTGCTTTGGCACCTCAGTACTGAACGTAAAGTACTTTCTTCCTTCCAGAGCATGGAGGAGAGATCACTACTGCCACTAAAACTTATTCAACAGCCAGAAACCTATGAAGCACTGTGTTCCAGCAACACATCCAACTAGGAGTCCTTGAAGGCAGGCACTGTTCTGTGACAAGACTGCAGTACTACCTGGTGTTTGTCATGGTTTAGAGGCAGTGACTGAAAAATACACCTAGAGCTGTAGGCAGGCAAGGCACTAGCATCACTGAGAGGCGAAGATTCTCAGGAGCTGGACCTGTTCTCTCTGCCCTTCCTACCACATGGTACAGGAGGAAAGATGAAGAAGCAACTTTCCAAAGGCCCTTCTTCCTCTTTCTTATCCTCTCCTACAATAGCTCTGGTGCTTTCATTTAAACCATGACATCTTTGGATGTCAGCTACCAGGCGCTTGCCTTTCCTCCCCACTACTGTATTAATGGCTTCCTAGTGGCAGATTTCAGAGGGAATCTTCTAAGAACACAAGTATTTCTTCTCCAGATTTCCAAACACTATTCCTACAGTCTTCTAATACAGGACATTAAAGACCCTCAGCTGAAACACTGCCTGACATCTGCAAAGGGAAACCAAAAGCACAGAGCAACCCTGTAGCATGCTAATGGATTAAATGGAAGAAAGCCTGGCTCTGCTACTTGTGTGTTGTGTGAGGTTTCCCCAGATGGCCACTGTGCACTTGAGCACAAAGAGGGGCTTAGAACAAGATTAAGTAACACAAGGTTTTTATTTCTGTTCCTTAGCTGTCATTTCCTATCTAGTTTTGATAACATCTAGAATGCTGCAAGATTCCTGCAGAAGATTTAGCATTTCAGTTGTACCTGAGTGTCCACTGTGGCACAAGGTCACTAATAGAACATCTTTACTGCAACAATAAAAAAGACCTGCATCCTCCAAATATTGTAGGGTATGTGATACTGCAGCGCTGTCTCTGCAGACAAAAATACTGTGTGGGTTGAGTACAAGGATATATTCTGTCCAGCCTTATTTGGAGGAACATGAAGGGGAAGGCTTTTCTCTGTATTTGGAAAGATGCTTGGCCATGTTTCATTAATTCAACCAAAAATCTGTTTGGCTTAAGGACAGCAATCCTTAGACTATTTGCAGAAGTGTTTTTAACCAGTGGTAAAATTTCCCTTTTGTTTAGTAAGCAGTGTAGTGTTAAATGACTTGTGGGGAGAGAGTGAAGAATTACTGGAATTCATGAAGTCTATAGATTTTAATACTACAATGACAATTAAAGAGACACAGGAATGTGACTACAAAAGTAATTAAAGCACTGCTCTTAAGCTTTCTTTTTTGGAACAGTCAGTTCTTTTGGGGACTTTGGCCATAGGACAAAGGGAGTTTATTCACAAGGTGTAGTGCTTTTTGTTACCTGCTGTTTTGTAATGGAATAGAGCCTCGGTCCAGCACCACCTTCCTGTGTACACTGTCATCAGAAGGCACATGAAATCTGCATTTTCTGTTCAAGTAGTGAAGCCCAGGACAGCTATTTTGACCTTCAGGGATGCTTAAAGTGGGAAGAACTCCTTCTGCTCTCCACTTCCCCATCTGGTACAGATCAGTGTGAACCAAAGCACAAATAATATGCATGAATACAACAGGGAAAAGACCATCAAAAACAGAGGGCTTAAGCACATCAACATGGAAAGGATTTGTAAAGCGCTGGCAAGCAGGCTTGGAGAAGGCAATTTCATTACAACATAGATTTCCCCTGGAAATGGTGCTTTCAGAAAAGCTTAGTGAACATATAGCAAATGGAATGCTTGCTGGCTACATACACACACGACCTCCTCCACTATCTGTAAGATGACTTACTACTTCAGCTTGCTGGGATTTTGCTTCACTTTAATACTATGTCAGTCTTGCATCCATAGTCAGAGCCTAGCAGTTCACCTGTTCACTACTTTTCTACTGTGAACTCTCTGTGTTACAAATATTTATATTATGAGCTGATAACTTCGTTCTACTGCTCTTACACATACAAATAACTGTTTTCCACTGAAGCAGTGAGAATGTGTGTGCAGCATGACTGCAGCGCCCATGTGACCTAGGAGAGTACGTGTTTTCATAAACTGTGCGTGTATCAGGGAGTAATTTATAATTGCCATGTTGTTTCTTTGCATTTGCAATTATGATGAGACTGCTAAGACTGAAATTAATTGCTGTGTTTTTACAGTTAGTCATAGCTTACTGCAGTCTCCCATGCTGGCAGCACAGGAGGTTCATATGAAAACTGGCCATTGACATGAATTGTTCTCCTTTGCTAAAATTCTTCCAAATTGCTCCTCCTTTCCTTTGCCTCTGACTCATGAAATACGTAGCATTTATAAATCTAAATCTGGTCTTAGAGAAACATGGGGAAAACAAGGGAACTGACAATAAACTTTAGAGCAAACTAAACCACCTTAGAGAAAATTCTTTGTCATGAATTAACACTGAAGAGTAACAGAAGTACAGTGTAACTGCAACAATCCTTTACAATTAGGAGAAATCAAGTATTTTCTTCATTTCCACCTCCTCTCTTTGGCTATACTTTTCAGTTCTTTTGCCTTGATCTGTGCAAACGCTGACATGATCTCTAGCTCACTGAAATACAGAGTATTTTAAGTTTTACAGTGATATGACTCAGACTACAGTGAATGCAATTGTGGCATCATTTATTTAATCATCCAAGGACCAACAGTACAAATCAACTCACTGATTATTTCAGTGGTTGTAGCAACTTGCAGCAACTCCTTTCAAGACAAAAAAGTTACCTTTACTACAAAGGGAAAGCAGAATAGCCAAGCACGAGGTTGCAACCTTCATTTTGCTGTCACATGAGTAGTTTGCCAGTTTAAGTGATCCAGTCCATCACCCGCACATCCTTTGGTATCAAAACTACTCTTCACGTATCTTCTGTCCATTTGATTGATATCTTCTCTTCAAGCACTAACTGGCAAAAGTTAACATAAGAAACAGACTTTAGTGGAACACTCACACTACTACATAAATGTAAACCAATGTTGGATCACGTATCCAATTCATGATTTCCCCAATTAAATAATGTCTTCTGTCACTTAGTCTCTGTCATTTGCAGTAGAATTTGAGTATTCCTGGGAACTCAAAGGAACAGTATTGGACCTATTTTCCATCAGCAGACATTCCAGAGAGGAAAGAGCAAATAATTCAATTAAATGTAAACGTAGGGTTTGACTTGCAAAGTCACTAATATCCCTGTGTATTCCACAGGACTGTGAAAAGTCAACAAAAGTTAACTTAAGTGGGGGACTAGAAAAATCAAGACATTAAGGAAAAATACTGATAAAAGACAAAGAGTTGCAATCAGCAGGTTTACATAGGTAACCCGTCCCAGGGGAATTTTTCTGAGACTGAGCTGATTTGCTAAAGAGCTGTTCAATCCTAACTCAGAGGCTAGAATGAAATCAAGTCATTGCTTCACAACAGTTCGGAGAATTAAGTCGGTATGGAGGTTGTTTGAAGGAGGAGTAGATTCTGAATTTGGACAGGAGGTCTCTAAGTGTTTCCTCTCTCCTAAAGTGACTCGCAGACAGCAATACAGCATGGGAACTGCTTCAAGCAACATCTTGAAACCTCACACTTGAACACCCGGAATATTTCATAACAAGGGCAAAGGGTTATTGTCATTGTTGGTACATCCATACACACACAGACTTACCTTCCTATGTAGATGTCCACAGGCAGGTGCTCTTCCTGCCTTTTATGCACCTACCTGAGCTCATTCACCCCCATACCCCCATACCTTGCCACCACCCCAGCGTTACGCACACCCATCGGGTACTGCAGTGTCTTCAAAGCCACAGAACTGCATGTAGAAGCAGACGACACGTCCCGTGTGAACAAGAACGGGAGACAAACAGTGCCCGGATCGAGGCTGGAGCACACAACTCGTTGCCAAACCTCCCTGCCACAACCGCATCCTCCCCGCAAAACAAAGGGATCAATTAACAGTGATTAATTCGGCACGTGCCTGAGCTCCGTCCCGCCGAGCGGCAGCTGCAGCTCCCGCAGCAGGGGCGCGGAAAATTCGCTTCTCACTTTTGGGGGGGTGTCTGCCTCCCCCAACCACCACCGCTATCCCGCGGGAGCCCGACGCCGCTCCAGCTCGGCGGGTTTCCAGCCCCCGCCGCCTCCTGCTGCCCGGGCGGGACCCCGCCGGCCGTGTCGGACCTCCCGGGGCGGGACGGGGCGGGGAGGGAGCGCGGCGCGGGGGGGCCGGAGATCGCTAGCGAAGGTTGCGAGGCTGGGGGGCGGCAGCCGAGAGAGGGGCGTGCGAGAGGCAGCGCCCGAGTGGCAGGGGAGGCCCGCGGGGAGGTTTAAAGGGCGCGCGTACCTGTGGGAAGGCAGGCGGGCAGTAAGGCAGGAACCAGGCAAGGATCAGGCAGACAAGGAGGGCGGCCTGTCGGCCACTCAGCGGCCAGCCAGGCAGGCAGCCGCCCCGCCGAGGAGGGAGGAGGTGGGGCGTCAAGAGGGCCACCAGTCGCTTTGCCTCCCGCGGCTGCCGCCGCTTGCCCGTGCCCGCCGCCGCCCCGCCATGTGGCCGCTGGTGGCTCTTTGCTGGTGGTGGGGGCTGTCGCTGGGCCAGGGGGGTGTCCCGCCCGGCACCCTGTCCCGCGCCCCTGCCCTGGCTTCCCCCGTGCTGTCGGCGCCGACGTTTCCCGACACGACGGAGAGCCGGGTGGAGCGGCTGGGCCGCGCCTTCAAGCGCCAGGTGCGGCGGCTGCGGGCGCGCAGCGGGCGGCTGGAGTTGGTCTTTCTAGTGGATGAGTCGTCGAGCGTGGGGCCAGCCAACTTCCTCAGCGAGCTGCGCTTCGTCAGGAAGCTGCTCTCGGACTTCCCCGTGGTGCCCGCGGCCACGCGCGTCGCCATCGTCACCTTCTCCTCGCGCAGCAACGTGGTACCGCGCGTGGACTACATCTCGCGGCGGCGGCCGCAGCAGCACAAGTGCGCCCTGCTGGGGCGCGAGATCCCCGCCATCGCCTACCGCGGCGGCGGCACCTACACCAAGGGCGCCTTCCAGCAGGCGGCGGTGAGCGCGCGGCCGGGCGGAGCGGGGCGCGGCGGGGTGCGCGGCGGGGTGCGTCAGTGGCTGTCCCACGCCGCGGGGCTGTGCGGGGTGCGGCGGAGCTGCGAGGTGGAGCACGGCCAGAGAAGGGCTGTGCATCCTATCGAGGGTTTGTAGCACAAAGTCATGGGACGAGCGGTTGAGGGAGCCGGGATTGTTCGGCCTGGAGGAAAGGAAGCTGCCGCGAGGACACCTCGCTGTATACAACCGCCTGAAAGGAGACTGGAGCGAGGAGAGGGAGAGCCTCTTCTCCCTGGTGGCAAGTGACAGGACTAGAGGAAATGGCTTCAAGTTTCACCAGGGTTGGTTCAGCCTGGATAGTGGGAAGAATTTCTTCACTGACAGGACCACTTTATATTGGCACAGGCTGCCCTGCCTAGTGGTCGAGTCACATTTCCGGAGGTGTTTTAAAGACATGTAGGAGTGGTGCTTAAGGACAAGTGTTTTAGTGGTGACTTGCCACTAGTGGGTCACTGTTTGGACTTGATGATCTTAAAGGTCTTTTCTAACCAAAGAGATTCTGTGGGCGCGTGATGAAGGATGCCGTGTGCTGGTGAGGTGTGTGGTGATGCTGTGAGGTGTGTGTGGTGGTTGAAGTACATATGCCGGTGAGCCTTGGAGTGCTCAGTGCCAACCTCTTGCCAAGCAAGGAAAGACACAGCAAAGTATGTGTCTTGGTAGTACATGAGTTGGTGAGGCATGATAGCTTGGTGTGCTGTATGCTTTGCAGTATGTGGTGTGGCAGTGTGGTCCTGTACGCTGTGCTAGGATGTTCAGTGTAAAGGGTGGGTGTAGTGTAAGGCTATATGGTGGATGTGTGTGACAGAATGCCATGGAATGCTGAATAGTCTGGTCAAGGGAAGATGTCAACTGTCTTCCCATGTGCCTGCTACTCCCATGTTTTCTGTTGCCCTTGCAAACAAATGTGTGAAATTCACTCCTTGAAAGAGCATGGAGCCAGTGTCTCAATTTCAGAAGTTATATATATGAGACGTCTTTTTCTTGCAATGGGACTTGGGTGCCCAATAGCTGTCAGCAGTAACCTACGGACCTGCAGTCACCAGGTGACTGTTTTATTGTTGATGACTAACAAAGGTACCCTTAAGCAATGTGTGGTATACCAAGAAATAGAAGCATGTCCAGAAACATTTCCAGACACCAGAACACAATAATCTGTGGTGCTAAGGTGTTACACAGACTCATGAATTTCATCTAGGCAGCTCATGGGCTAGTATAGGCTCTTGAGCATGGTGAGGAGACCTGTGAACAGCCACTCTACTCTGGAAGCTTTTTTATGAAGCTAGATTGAGCTGCTCCTTGCCATTTGACCTCTGTGTGCAGGAGCATTTCCAAAACAAATTTAGTTGTCTGGTTTCACGTATCTGATTTCTCATAGTGTCCTGTAACTTGATCATTTGGTCTATTTCCCCTGAAATATCTTATGCACTTTCTTTTGGAGTCAAAGGGCAAGACTGCAAAAGGTGCATCAGCACTGAGTGTATGAAATTATCAAAGATTATTTATCACATTTGAGAAGAAAAACAAAAGCCACTTTGTACTGTGCCTAGATCTGCATGTGGAAAACCAGCTTTAAGAAAACACACTCCTAGGTTAGGTCTTCCACTGTGAAGTCAGGTTTCACTATAGATCTATCCCAGGAGTGCTGTGTGAAAAAGGTAGTGGTAGGAGTTAAAAATAACCACTACAAGCAAAACATAAGCTGAAGAAATACCATCTGTTTTCTTGATATGGAATCTTGACTGTTCATATATTTGAAAGGTAATAAACAAAAAATTCCCTTCAGTAACCTACAGTTTAGTTTTATGAGCCCGGCTAAATCGTGTGTCTACAGAAGCATCATTTTACTTGGTGGTCTCGTAATAATGTGGGAAAAAAAATACTTGCATGGTGGCAGAGAGAATTGCAATCTAGTGAGAAGGTTACGTTTTGGGGTGTTTGCTGGCTCGTGGTAAAGATACTGTTCTGTGGTTTTGTTCAGTGTGTTGTCTTCATGTGAGACAAATTACAGCTTCAGAGAATATTTTCCTTTTTAGGCTGTCTTCAGAAAATGACTGTTCTAAGTTTAAAATACTACTGTTGGAATAAATCTAGAGAAGATTTTAACTGTGACTATTTTAAGTGTGACAAAATTGTTGTTCCATCTGGACTCTTACTCTGCTCTCCTTCGGTTTTAACTGTCTTTTGGTACAACTGTAATTATTTCTTCTACTTTCCTAAAATGCCTCTTTTCCCTTCCCACACTTTAATGTGGTGTTTCTTCTGCTTCCAACCAGAACTATCTGCTTCTTTTCCAAAACCAGAAGTGTCTACTGATGCATGATGAACTCTGAAATAGTATCACTTAGGTATTGTAATAACAGAAAATCAACGAAAGTGCATTGTTAGAATAATCCCAGCACTGAAGTTGGCATGCAGGATTTTCACAGAATCAGAACATTAGGGATTGGAAGGGACCTCGAAAGATCATCTAGTCCAATTCCCCTACACAGCAGGATCACCTAGACCAAGTCACACAGGAAAGTGTTCAGGAAGTTTTTAAATGTCTCCAGAGAAGGAGATTCCACAGCCCCTCTGGGCAGCCCATTCTAGTACTTTGTCAACCTGACTGGGAAGAGATTCCTTCTCATATCTATGTGGAACCTCCTGTGTTTCCCCTTACACCTGTTGCCCCTTGTGCTATCATTAGATAACACTGAGAAGAGCCTGGCTCCATCTTCCTGACACCCACCCTTCACATATTTATAAACATTAATAAGGTCACCCCTCAGTCTCCTTTTCTCCAAGCTAAAGAGACCCAGTTCCCTCAGCCTTTCATCATAAGGGAGATCTTCTACTCCCTTCATCATTTTGTAGTAGTAGCTCTCAAAGTGATGATTCAAGTCTGTTGTGGTTCCAGCAAAACTGTGGAGGCAGAGAGATAAGTGAATTCTTCAAGGTAATCAGGCCTGTCAGTGGCTGACTTGGGAACACCCAACAAAATTTACTTACCAGTTACTGTCTCAGAGCTTGTGGCAGCAAAATTGTTCATCTGACATCATCCCAAGAGCAGAGGTGCTCACTCTGATGAACTGTGGCACATCCATGTAATGTCCATCTTCTTTCAGAAAATAAGTGTGTTCACCTTGGCACCACAGTTTTCAGAGGTTCTTTGCAGAGAGCTTTATTGTGCTAGGTACATTTGCTGCCTTTAAAAAGCTTAAGTGTTTTTCTTATTTCTCTCAGTGATCAAGGTGTCACAGAGAGAGTTTCTGCTGCCAAGGGCTTTATTCCAGATCTCAAGAGTCAGGGCTTAATTGCGGGTTTGGGGTGAGGAGTGACCAAAATATTTTGCTCTATGTTCCAGGAGGGAAATCTTGAAACTACTTGTGCCAGAAACCTCTTAGCCTACCATCAAGTTGCAGGGATTTGATGATGAGTTTGTAATGGTTGCTAGTTAGAAACCTCCAGTGAAGGGAATTTTTTAAAGCTTGGATTCTGCCAGTAGCTTTAGTAACGTTTCCAGGCCATTTTTATTTAGACATTATCGCTATTGAACTCATCTACACACATACTAGAATGGTTCTTAGCATCTAAGAAATATCCCTTGCACTTTCCTGTTCACAACCACAATTCTGATGGGTTCTAGGCAGACATTCCTGTTGGTTTTTATGCTTTTTATTCATATTTACAAGTCATAAGAATCATAGAAAAGTTAGGGATTGGAAGGGACCTCGAAAGATCATCTAGTTCAGTCCCCCTGCCACAGCAGGATCACCTAGATCAAGTAGCACAGGAACATGTCCAGGTGGGTTTTAAGCGTCTCCAGAGAAGGAGACTCCACAACCCCCCTGGGCAGCCTGTTCCAGTACTCCTTAACCCTCAGTGTGAACAAGTTCCTTCTGATATTTATATGGAACCTCCTATGTTCCAGCTTGCACTCATTGCCCCTTGTCCTATCACCAGATGACCTTTAGAAGAGCCTAGGTCCATCCTCCTGACACCCACCTTTCACATATTTATAGCATTAATAAGGTCACCCCTCAGTCTCCTCCAAGCTGAAGAGGTCTGAGGTTTTCACTCATATGGCTCACTGCATATGAGGCAGAAGAGAGCATAGTAGGAAACTGGGTACATAAATTGGATCTTTAGAGACTATTGGCCAACCCCACTGTGTTCTGAATATATAAATTAGATTATGGGTGTAAACCACTTTGACTGCAATGCAAGGTATATAGCAAGGTCTGCTTCATGAGGTCAGAGTAAATAGCAGCTTTGTGGCAGGTACTTTTCCCTATGTATTGGATTCCCAAGGTGTTAGTGCTGCCAACTGAGAGCAATGCAACTTATGTAACAGTTAATTTTAAAATACAGTTAATTTTAAAATTTTAAAGAAGAGTTAAGACATTAAGTTACTAACAATTTAGCTTAAGCTTCACAAAAGGACACAAAAGGAGTGTGGCTTGAGACTGGCTCTGTGTTTGGATTATGAATCTTAGGAAGAACTGATGTTGAGTTAAACAAAACATACTTAGCATAACAAAATACCTGTAACTGCAGTTATTTACAGGTGTTCAGCTCATGTCCAGCAGTTTTTCTTTTAAGACACATGTAAACAGTCTAAGAAAGGAGAAGAAACTAAGCTCACTCATTCAAAACTCCTTCACCTTCGTGTTTCATATAGTGAGTTGGTAGGAAAGTATGAACTGCTGTCCCAGTTTATGGGACAGTTTATCTTAAGCAGATTGTTTATTGCTTTAAGAGACAGCAAGAAAGAACTTAAACAGAGCTGAAGGAAGTACAAACAGGTTTGAACAAGTCTCGCTACAGAAGATTAAGGATTATGGGCTCCTTTGGGCTTTAGATGTATTTTCCCAGCTATAGGCACCTGGACTGAAGATTGTGACTCTGAAGTAACCACTGCTAACTGCACCCATTGCACCTCATGAGAGGGATGTGTATTTGTTACCAGATTTGTAATGAAATAGAAACAAGGAATTGTTGTACGGTGATGGAAGTTCAATGATGTGTTCTTGTCTTAGTAACCAGAGTCACGGTTACCTATGTGCCGGCATTGATGTGCCATCTTAACTGATGGATAGTTTAGACATCCTGAAGCTGCACTGATCTTTGTGAGCTAAAACAGATAAAAATACACAGTATTTAAACTGACCATCTCTTGACACAGTAGTTACAGCTGCATCTAAGAAGACAGGCTTGTTTCTGTCTTCTGATGGAAGTAATACTGCCAGCACCTCTCTTCAGAGCTGAACTTGGAAGTTTTAGGTGTGCAGTACTCTTAACCTGAACTCAGAGGTAGCACACAGCCAGCTTTAAAAAGACAAGCCAGTTGTTCTAAATGACTTGGTAAAGTAGTAGCTGAGGGAGGCTCTTGAGAGTTTCTTTGTGTTATGGTAGAAATTGTTGCATTCAAAAGCTGGGCTTTTTGCTTTTGTAGTTTGTCTTCACTCAGTTGAAGCCAGTGGTGTATGTAAGTGGAAGGGCTCTCACAGCACCTATAGCATCAGGTGATCCATTTCCTGAATATCTGGTCTTTAAAATCTGACTTTTGCATCTAAACTGATCTTGAGAGACCATGATCAAAGACAAGCCAGCATGTCAAATTCAGCATTTTGCTGTCATCCAACTAACAAACATAAAGAACTGGCCCCAAAAAGAATTTAAGCATGTATCAGTTTAGGATAAACAGTTCTAATGCTTATTTAATGCTTGTTTAAATAGGTAATGGTGCTTTGTTTCTTTTGTATGTCAAAAGCGCACGAGGTCAAAATGCGTAATTGTTACCCTCTAGGATAATTGGCATTTTATTTCAGTGTATTTTTGAATACAGAATCACGTTTTGAAATTAAAATAGTTGAAGCGAAGGAAATTTGAAAATCTTTTCTTGCCATCTAAATGGTTTCATTTTTTGTATTTGAAAGAAGTAGAACCCTCTCACTGAGAAGATGAGAAGTGAGTCATGTATATGGCTGTTTATCAAGAATGTTTTTATGGATTTTTATTCCTATGACCTCTGCAAAATCAGCAGCTAATAATGAGAGAGCAGCAGACTCAAGTCTGTATCTGCCATTGTGCTCTAAGCACCTGACAATGGCTGAGGTCAGTTACAGCTAGCTGACTAGGTGACAGTAGTGGTCCTCTAAGTTCTAATATGGCCTTAGAAACTGTATGGAGGAATAATGTGAATAAAGATGGTCAGCCTGGTTTACCTCTGTGTTCACTTCTGAAATTGCAGAGCTGATAGCTAGTGATTACTGAGCAAATCAAGAATGGAGTTCCTGTCAGACATCATTAGTGTCAGCTCTGAATCACCACTTTTTAATCACTGTAGTGTTTGTAAAATGTATTTGTCCTGTATACTGCAGTCTTGCATACAACTTCCTTGCAAGACTAATCAGCAGGGTCAGAGGCAAGGTGGTACATGTCTTCATATTGTTCATTGTCTTGAGCCTGAAGTGGGGCTGTCTTAAGTTCCTAGGTAGCTCGTTTTTCCCTCTGTGTTCGCTTTGGCTGGGACAGGCAAAAAGTGCTCTGTTTAGCATCACGTATGGGGCTAAACAGGGTTAAGATTATTCAGAAATGGTTTTGTTTGTACTCTTAAAATTGTGTCCTGCATTTTGGTCTAAGAAGAAGTGTGTGATCTGTAAGTCTGGTATTTAGCAGATTAGCCATTTATTATCTTCCCTTTAACTTAAGTGTAACTTGTTTTCAAATCCTAAAGTGTGTGTCTTACCAGAGCACCAAAGGATACTGTGTACTCTTTTGCTTGTGATTTCAAGGAGGCAAACTGATTTCATCACTGTAAGGTACAGAAGAGGTACAGCTTGGCTGCAGCCACTGACTGATGTTCCTGGAGTGTCCCAGTAGGCTCCTGGAGTGTCCCTACACTAGGAGGGTCATTCACCTATGGAGCACCCCTTTATGACAGTTCTGTGCTTGGTTATGGCTAAAGCCTTTCGTTCCCATGACTCCATGTCCATGTAGGGAGCAGCACAGATATACCACCTGGCTGTATACTCTGAATTGAACACCTGCTTCTGCTACTTTATTGTCTATGTTCTTCCTTCCAATGTTCCTTGAAGCAACACACTTGCTAGTTCTGATGAAAAATATCCATGAAATACTGGAGAGTATTCTGTTCTTCATTGCTTTTTCAAGAATTGTTTTTCATGGCTTGAAAAAGTAACTTGTCAGTTCTCTTTAACACTTTGGACTGTGTTCTCCCAAACCACAGTTCTTATATCTTTGAATATACTCCAACAGTATGTTCATACCAGTACTAGGAAAACATAGTAGTGATGCAAAATGCAAAACAAAAGAATTGTCATCAGATGGAGTGGTTAACAATATTTTCATGCAAAGTTTATGGCCTGCTGAAACCTGGCTTGAAGCCATTCAAGTTACCATCTATTCTTAGACTTCTGCACAACTTCTGGCCAAGTGCTTTGTTCATGCAGCTTGGATCTGAGAATGCCAAATCAGCACACAAAAGAACTTGAAGTTACGGTTTTCTTTGTGTTCCTCAGTTTTTGAGATGCTCATGACAACATATTGCTTGTTGCACCATTGTGAGTTTGATCAGCAGTTTGCAAACGTGTTTGTGCTTTTAGACAGCAAAAAGAAGAGCTTTGAAGACATGCTGGATTTACTCTAAATTTACTCTGTGAAAGTTTCACAGTTCTGCAAAACTCTTTTGTAAGTTTCCAGTTGACTATCTCTGTTTTCTTAATGTCCTTCATGAAGTTTTAAGGTTGAAGTGATCATTATAGGAAACACTGTATGATGCCTCACATAACTGCATAGAGTGCATTATGACTCTCACCTGTAAAGAGTATCTATTGGTGATGCTGTGTGGGTTGCGGTTGAACAATACAATGATAGCTGACTTTTTTTTTACCCTTCTGCTTTGAATAGCAGCACTCTGGCAAGTGGATTGGACTAGATGATCTTTTGAGGTCACTTCCATTCCCTAATGTTCTGTGATTCAGTGTTTAAGTGAGACCCCAAATAACTGCCTATAGGATCAGTATATTTTAATGACTGCCTGGATGTTACTGAAGTTTTGGAAGTTAGTCGTATGAAGACTGCTTTAAGTTTGCATGAAGGACAGTTTAATTCTTATCCATTGTACCTTAGTGTTTACTCGCCATGCTGATATTCTTGACTTGTTACTAAGCATAAAAATAGAAAGTAAAATAACTAGAACTTTCTGGGAAAAAGGACAACACCAACAGGAGACCATGCTTCTGTCCACACAAAGACGGGTGTTCTGGTCTCTGTGTCTCTCATTGCTGTGTCAGCCAGGAAACTTGTATCGCTGGGTAGTTGTTTCTTGTCTTAGCATCATGTATCTATATCTACTTGTTTCCCTGGACTACCGGAAACTGGTCTAATCCTAAACTTTACAGAGTCATATGTTCAGAGCACATTTGACATTTTCATAACTTCTGGCTCTGACACTGGAGATGGGTGATCCTGCCTAGAAGGTTCTGCACTGGACAATGTACAGCAGCTTTCCTTGCTTTGTTCTGACAAAGAGCCATATGTGAATTAAGGAGAGGAGGTTTGGGGATGCAAAGAGGGAGAGGTGTGCCAACATGTACTGAGTTGCACATCTGCCAAGACAAGCCTCCCTTAGAAGGCAGCACTGTTTACAGCATAATACCACAAAGCCTTTGGCCATTTCCCAGGGAAACACTCTCCAATGGAATATTCCTCAGCAGCAGAGAAAAGATGAAAAAAATAAGATGTTACTTCAGGAGTTAATACAAATCTTCCTAGTACAATAGCAGAACTAACTTCACAATAAGTGAAACCTGTCATCAGTGGGGTATCTGGATGATGGTTTCATAAATGTTTCAAGAACAGAGATTCTTTTTCTTGAAAAGAATTTTTTTGTTCTCATGTCTCAGACTCATTGCTGGAAGAGTGTGACTGTAAGTACTCTCTGATTCCCAGTCCTTCAGAGTTAGCTCCTTCAAAGAGAAGTCACAGAATCACAGAACATTAGGGATTGGAAGGGACCTCGAATCAATCTAACCGTGTGCTTTGCTCCAGACAGACAAAGACAAACCGGAAAACCTACTGAGCAATTTGTTTTGAGAGTAGAAGATAAATTACAGGCATTAAAATTTTCAAGAAGCCAAGACAAAAGTTGTTTTATTTTTAATTCATGTCTTAGACTTACAGGAAGCTATTCCAGCAAAATATATTGTATTTGGCAGTGTTTTTCTTGACATGAACCTCTTCATTAGTATTTTGTGTGTAATATGTCACATGTTTTATGACACATTTTTAGCCATCATCCTCCAGTTCTACTTTTGATTGGAATTTGAAATGTAAATTTTGCAGGGAAGACAGAAGGTTTGTGGTAGTCAGAATTTTCTGACTCTCCTAGGTTCCAAGACTAAAAGCACCATTGCTCATAGTAGGTAGGCTCACTGGGCGGCCAGGACAGTGTTCAAATCTTTGAGATAACTACTTACCTATCACGTTAACACAATTCAAAACAAAAGCTCATTTTAAAAATTGTTATGTTCCCTCTAGCTCAGGGTCTTTCTGGTGACCTCAACCAGCAAAATGAAGAACCTTCTTGAATCTGACAGGCAGCCTGTAAAAGCCTTAGTGTTCAGAGCTGTGGTACTATGCCAAACATGAGCTTTATAAACAACCAAGGATGGAGTCCAATTGTCTCTCCTGCTTTTCTCTCAAACAGACCCACATGCCCACCTGGGCTGAGACAGCTTCTATTGGTGACAACTGTCAGTTCATGTTGCTCAATTCTAGCAGTGCTGGAGCAAAAGAAGGTATATGGAAGATAACTGGGCAGTAACAGCTAGCAGTAGATGGAGTGGGTCATAAGTTTTGTTTGTTCTTTTGGAATAAATTTTTCTGCTCAGCTTTTTTTCCTGTGTTATTAACATGAATGTTTAAAACAAACACAAAAAGAAAAATGTTTGATGGGTTAGAGAGTCAATACTGGTGTACATGCTTTGTCTGAAAAATCATGAAGGTGAATTATGAATTCATTAAAATATTTGTGAGTCCCTTTTAGCAGAAGACCAGAGTAGTACTAAAGAAATCAAGTAACATCTTAGTTTCACTAATGGTGGAAATTGTTCACACACAAAGAAAATGAGTATTTTTAGTTTTTCAGATCCCACTGAGGTGTATTAGGAAGACTATGTTTGAAATGCAGCACACAGTATAGCAGTGTACACAGTTTCCAGCAACTTTTCCAAGTCTTGATGCTTATTAAAAGCTTGTACAGCACCAAGAACTGAGGAAATGGCCATGTACATAACATGCTTTGTGTTTTAATATCCTGTTAAAAGTAGAATATCCTGTTCATGGTAGAATATGAAGGGTATGTATGTTAGTTGTTTACGGGAAACTAGTTGCTTTCTCTTCATCTAATTCAGAGCTCAAAACTGTAAGTCACTCATTTTTCAAGTCAGCAGATCCAACAGTCTTACTGCTTGTGTGAAACAAGTGTATAGGTGAAAATTCTATGTAGTAGCTTCTTTCATTGCAAGGATAGTGATTTTGGGTGGTTTAAGGCATCTTTCTGATGAGGGGAAGAAACAGTCATGAAGATGATTGGGTTGGAGAGCATAGCTTTGCTTTCTGAAGTAACAATATTTTCTTTTTCAAACCATACAAAATGCATTAAATGGCACTTTTAAACGTGTAACAGAACTTAAAGAGTTGAATGTGTAACACAGCTATTACACACAGAACCTAGTGTAGAAAGAGGGGGAAGGGTCAGGTTCTGTATAAGTGGTAAGAACTGGAAGTCAAAGTTTTCATCCCATACGACAGAAGCACAGAATCACTAAATTACTGTGGTTGAAAGGGAACTCTGGAGACCATTTAGTCCAACTCCTCTACTCAGAATGGGATCTACAGCATCAGGCTGCTCAAGGCTGTGTCTATTTGTGTTCTGAGTATCTCCAGAGATATTGTGGAGATCCCACAACCTCTCTGGGAAACCTGTTTCAGTCACTGTTTTAGTGAAAATGTTTCCTCCGATTAGGTGGAATTTCCTGTATTTCAGTTTATGCCTCGTGCTTCTTGCTTCATGCTACCAGTTAGAAGAGTCTGGATCCATCATCTTTATTTTCCTCTTCCCCACCACCCTTCCGTGTTTATGTACATGGACAAGAGCGGTGTGCCCAAGTAGCCAAGAAGGCCAATGGCATCCTGGCCTGGATTAGAAACTGTGTGTCCTTCAGGAGTAGGGAGGTGATTGTCCCTCTGTACTCAGCACTGGTGAGACTGCACCTTGAGTATTGGGTCCAGTTTTGGGCACCTCAGTACAAGAGAGACATTAAGGTGCTGGAGCAAGTGCAGAGGAGGGCAATGAACCTGGTGAAGGGCCTGGAGAATAAATCTTATGAGGAGAGATTGAGAGAGTTGGGGCTGTTTAGTTTGAGGAAGAGGAG
>JAOXOE010000286.1:22500-24894 GCA_028565055.1 Phoeniculus purpureus | reverse complement strand
ACTTCTTCATAGTGAAGGTGACAGAGCCCTGGAACAGATGCCCAGGGGGGTTGTGGAGTCTCCTTCTCTAGAGATGTTTAAAACCCACCTGGATATGTTCTTGTGCAACTTCATCTAGTGGATCCTGCTCTGGCAGAGGGACTAGACTAGATGATCTTTCAAGGTCCCTTCCAAGAATCTGAATCACAGAATCACAGAATCGCTGTAGTTGGAAAAGATCCCTTGAAGTCCCTTTCAATCTCTGATGTTCTGTGATTCTGTGATTAAGGACAAACATCAGCTTGACTGATTTCAACTTCCTCAATATTTCCTTAATTATAGTTCTTGAACTCAATTTAATGTCAAATTCCAGACTGTTGGTCTCTTTTCTTGTTTTGTCGGATGAGAGGTTATGTGAGTGTGGAACCAGCAAAACTTACTTCCTGTCACAGTAACAGACATTTTTTTGTGGCACTACAGGCCCCTGAAATCATTGCGTTCCACGGCAACTCGCTCAGAATTGAGGGAAGGTTACAGAGGTTGTGCGGTCATGTTGATTTGCAACCTTTTGTATGTTCCCCACAACCTCATCTGTTTTCATGGCTTTAATTACCATCTTTACACACAAGACCCAGATTTATCTCTACCCTAATGACCTTCCCCTCAGTGCTGATTCATATTTTAGTTGTGTAATTTCTTTTGACTATATAAGGCACCATCATAAACTTTGTGCATTATGTGGAAGTAAAGAGCTTGTTTCCTGCTCACATAAATGGATAAGTCTGCTTAAACAAATGCAAACCCCAATTTCCACTTAAATCTGTATTTTCTGTCTATGCCCAAAGCCCAAAAGCCCACCAGAACTCCGAATAAAGATATTAAATTCTTAAATTTAATCTTAAATTCTTAAATCCATAAAATCATCTCTTGTAGTCCTTTACCCTTTTTGCTTTGGTACACTGGTTTCAAAAGCCTTATGATGTCTCTGATACTCACAGAATCACAGCTCCGTGGGGGTTGGACAGGACTTTTGCAGACCATCTAGTCTAGTCCCTCCGCCAGAGTAAGTTTTCCTACAGATAATCATGCATGAACACATCCAGGTAGATTTTGAAGGTCTCCAGAGACAAACACTCCACTCTCTTGACAGTCTGTTCCACTACACTGCCATCCAACCATCTTTGCTGTTCCCCACTTCTCTGTCTTTCTTGAAATGGGGATCTCAGACCTTGATACAGATGTGGCTTCACCAGGGCACAGTAGAGGAGGAGTAGAACCTCCTTTGACCTGCTTGCTATGCCCTTCTTGCAGCCCAAGATGCCATTGGTCTTTTTGACCATAACATGCTTATCTTCAGGTGCTGCTGACCTAAGAGGACATCATTCTTTCGATGGCTGGGTCTATGAACAAGGCTTTGGAGTAGCATTTAGTAAGTCACTTCACCATGTTGTAGTTCTACTTTTTTTTCTATTTGTTTTTTTTTTCTTCAGCCTAGAAGTCCTTCATGGCATGAACTGTTGCTTTCTTTTGCTGAGTCAATGGGCACAGGCCAATGGGATGAGGTTTAACAGGGCAAGGGTAGGGTCCTACCCTTTGGCCACAATAACCCCCTGCAGCTACAGACTGGGAGATGAGCAGCTGGAGAACAGTCTGGCAGAGAGGGACTTGGCAATACTGGTTGACAACTGACTGAACAGGAGCCAGCAGGGTGCCCAGGTGGCACAAAAGACCAATGACATCCTGGCTTACACCAGCAATAGTGTGGCCAGCAGGACTGGGAACATCATTCTCCCCCTGTCCTGGGCACTGGGGAGGCCTCCCCTTGAGTACTGGGGGCAGTGCTGGGCCTCTAACTTCAAAAAAGAGATTGAGGGTCTGGAATGGTTCAGAGGAGAGGAACGAGGCTAGGGAAGGGACTGGAGGGAAAGGCTGATGAAGGAGCTGGATTTGTTTAGTAGTCTGGAGAAGAGGAGGCTCAGGGAGGACCTTCTCCCTTTCTCCAACTCCCTGAAGGGAGGTTGTAGTCAGGTGGGGGTCGAGCTCTTTTCCCAGGCAACCAGTGACAGGACAAGAGGGCAGAGCCTGAAGCTGCCAGAGGAAGATTATGTCGGGTGTTAGGAAGTCCTTCCTCTTGGAAAGAGTGATCAAAGCCTGGACTGGACTGCCTAAGGCAGTGGTGGAATCTTCATCCCTGGAGGTGTTCAAGGCCAGTTCAGCTCTGGCCCTTAGTGCCCTGGCCTGGCCAATGTCATGATGTTAGGTGATAGGCTGGGCTGGATGAGCTCAGAGGGTTTTTCCAGCCTCAATAGTTCTGTGATTCTGTGTTCATAGACTAGTTAAAAAGAGCAGCACTTGGTCTTGTTTCTTCAAAAACTGTTGTGAATAGTCCAATTATTAATCTTTTTAATTTAGACT
>JAOXOE010000286.1:0-17500 GCA_028565055.1 Phoeniculus purpureus | reverse complement strand
TAAAGACCCTTCTTTTAACCTTGAAACATTTATAATTGCAAAGTTTCTACAGGATGCAAATTAAATGTTGATTACACTAGCAAAGTATTTTTAAATAGAAGTTACAAGTTCTCCTTAAATGAAGGTGTTTTGGGGAAAGTCCACATCAGAGAAGTTGCTGTCAGTTATTCACTTCAAATTCAGAGCAAATATCATAGAGATACATTTTTCCCTATGTTGTAGGCATCATGTGTGATGAAAAAGCCCCTAAAAGTTGGGTTTTTTCCCCTTCAGTTAAATACTCCAGGAAACAGTTTCCTTGTGATGTTTACAAGAACTGGAGTAATGCACAAGTTTTTCTGGCATGGAAAGGTTATTTGGTCCTGCAAATGCGGGTAGCAGCCCTGGCTTCAGTGGATCCCTGCAGGAATACAAGGAATTATTTTTGTCATTTTTCAGATTCAAAGTGAACACTGAAATCTTTACACTAAGGTGAAATGATGTGTATTCCAAATCCCAGCAGGCATCGTTGTTACCTAACAGCCTCTTACAGGTGGTTTCTTAGTTCACATGAAGCATTTGAGGATGGATTTAATTCTTCATTCTAGATATGCTTCCTGGAAATCGATAATGCTGAGGTTCCTTGGGGTGAAATCACTGCACTGCTGCCTTTGTAAGGTGGTTTGTTGTATGACTGCGTTCCTGTAGCTGACGGTCACAGCTAGCAGGTGATGCTAGTATGGATTTGTTGTGATTATGTAGTATTAGCGTGTCACGATCTAGACAAGTTCCAGTCATGAGAACTACGATATTCTCGGTCCCAGAATTAAGACACAAAAGATGTCAAATGCATAGGGTAGCTTTTATTACACTCACACAGATTACAACTCAGAAGGGTAAGGAGTGGGGAGAGAGAGGAAAGAGAGAAAGAAGAGAGAGAGGGAGAGGGAGAGAGAGAGAGTGTGATGGTAGGATGGAAAGAGAGGTAAAGAGTGAGACAGAAAAGAAAGGAAAGTACCACCCCAGCAGTGTCCCAACAGCCCGTAGAGTGGGGAGAAGTCTGTCTCAGAATAGGGGCCAAGCCCCTGCCTTTATAAATCCATTTGCTTTTGTTTTCCATTTGTGGTTTTCTGCATCCGTGGCAACGTTTCCATGGTGATGGTTCGTGGTTAAGTGGTGGTTAAGTCGCATTGGCTGGCATTTTGGGTTCCAAAGTCCAGTCAGCAGCGTCCATGAAATCGCCTTGCACACCCAATGTTGGCCTCTGTTGTCCAGCTGATGGTGGACATGCCCAGTACCGTCCAAAGGGGTTTCAAGCTCATACACAGGGTCTGGCTTTTTTTGTGGGGGAGATGGGTACTACAGGGTGCTCTTCCTCAGTTCTTAGAACTCTTGGTTCAAAACAAGACGTGTCTCTCACCTCCATGGTAGGACACAACATGTGTGTAAGATTTATAGCTCAAAACAAGTGTCTTTGCAGTAAGGGGGGATTTTCCAAATCTTTGCGATGTTTGGGTAACACGATGTTCCGTTCCTCAGTTCTTAGGACTCTTGGTTCAAAACAAGACACACAAAACACTGCGACATTGGGGCATTATAGATATCAGTCTCTAACATAGGGTAACTCTTGTATAAGCAACATGAACTTCTTAATTTATTTTTCAATCCGGGACATTGAGGCCACCATTTATAAGGACAGTTGTGACACAAAATCAAAAAAGGACTTAAAAAGGCTGAAATTCTGACATCTTCGCTATCTCTTTAAAACAAATGCAGAGTGAAGCTGTTTCCAAAATCCTTTATGATGGTGATAAAACTCACTTATCGCAGGCAGGTAGGTAAAATAATGTGCAGCCCTTGTTGTATTTTCTAGATTCAAGACTATCCTCCCGTTAATCTGCTCCATAAACAGGAAGTAACCAGAGTAACGGGTCACTAATAATAATAAACCACATGACAGACACTGTATTAAAATCACTCAATAGCAATCAGAATTATGATGAAAAGTGGGGGAAGGGAAATCTATTTTCTCTTATCTCTCATAATTGAATTTGCTCCTTACCTTGATGAAATTATATTGGAACACACAGTTTAAGTTGCTTAACCTTTTTGCTCCTACATCGAGTTCTGCTTGGTGACCTTGCTTTAAAACAGAGGGAGTTCATGTTAACAAATATGGAGGTCACCCAGCCCCGAGCACATTATTTGTGTTTTAACAGTTTAATAACAAGGTGGAGTGGAGCACTCCAGAGGATCGCTATTATAGCTTTATTGCTTTTTCGTTATTAAGACCTCTTAAGATAATTGTTTTCAAAATTATAATACGAGCTTTTAAGAACTTCCAGTCTGAGCGCTGATTTATGCTGTCCGTGATTCCATTTCTGCTCCGTTTCACACTGTGTTAATTTTCATTAAGTTCATTATGTTTGAGACCTCTTAAGGGATTTATTTAAAATTCATCTCTTGATTAGGCACATACTGTATACTTTTTACCGCTCTAACAATATCTATTTTTTTTTTTTTCCCAAAGATAACAAGATCTGAGTTATGGTTGTAAAGCTATTCCTCGGAGTGCTTATATCAAGTCTCTCAGCGATATTAATATGTTGCTGTAATTATTTTTTGATGCATGTAAAACATATAGGATTTGATGAGGAAAGATATGTTTAACATAAGCGGGTTAGCGAAGTAAATCCCAGCCACACGTTTTTGTATTGCACGCTTCCTTTATGTAATATAACAGATTAGATAAACTCTAGAAGAGGAATTCAATATAATTTTAAAGGATTTACTGAAGTCAGTTCATCACAATAACACACGTAGATGTTTAATTTACAAAACAGCAGTTTGCAGGCTGGGATAAAGCTTTTCCTAAAGCCATTAAATTTCTGCTTGACTTTAATAGTCTTTAAAATAAAAGGCAGCGACACAATAGATATTTCTTACTTGATAACGTAGGAGTGTGTCATTATTATTATTATCTACTGGTAAAATGTATATTGGATTCATTATCAATAACTGTGGTTTATGTTTTATATATGTAGATGTAAAACACATCTGACGGAATGGAAATCTAACAGCCGGGACACATTTTCAATGCTACACGCTATAATAGTTTCTCTCCTAGGATTAGGAATTAGCAAAATTAATGCAATGTATTGTGTGTGGATAAAATATAGCTTAATTTTAGAGAAAGGCAGGGAAGGGAAAAAAAAGAAGATTGATAGGCTGAGCTATATTTTTCCAGAGTCTTAATAGTGCATGTTTTATTCTTAGTCTAAAACCATGTTCCTGTTACAGCTTCTGTCTTTTAGCTTCAGCTCCTCTCATGGTTATTTGATGTGCTGCTTGACACTTCATTGATTGTGAAGAGGAAAGGCCTTGTAAATGCATGTAGTCCAGAAGACCAAGTGCCTGAGCTCAGTTATCCCCATTCAGCGCCAGAATCTCACCTCCAGGAGAATATTTTATCGTTATTGCAGTGCCACAAATGTCTTTGTGTGGGGCAATTCAATGTGTTTGATATTTAAAAATTTAAAACCTTTTAAAGAGGTTTTTAAAAGTAATTATTTAGCTCTGCAACATGCAAATTAAACACCTCGTGAGTGTCTTTTATTTTTTTAATAGCTATTATTTTCTACTCCTACCTTACATGTTCACTCTAAAGGTTTCTGACATGAATTAAAGTTCTAGAAAATTCTACCTTGCCACCCACCTGGGTTTACTGTAACACCCATCATTAAATACTGGTGTCTTCTAAGCCACGCTGCTCAGTGCTTGGTAGAATCACATAGACGTTGCAGTGCTGGAGGTTGTTGAAGAGTCTGTAGAAAAAACCTTGTGAGGAGAGGCTGAGGGAGCTGGAACTGTTTAGTCTGAGGAGAAGGCGGCTGAGAGGAGACCTTATTGCTGTCTATAAGTACCTGAAAGGAGAGTGTAGAGAGATGGGGATTGATCTCTTTACACAAGTAACCACTTCAGGGCTCCCTAGCTCAAGAGCTGCTGGAGACAGTCTAACAGAGAGCTATGAGAATGATGGACTAGAACATCTGCCCTATGAAAGTGGCTGAGAAGGAAGCTTAGGAAAGGCTGAGAGACCTGGGGTTTTTTAATCTGGAGAGAAGACCGAGAGGGGATCTAATGAATGTCTATAAATACATGAGGGCTGGGCATCAAGAAGACAAGGACAATGTCTTTTCACTTGTGCCCTGTGATAGGACAAGGGTAATGCATTCAAGCTGGAGCACAGAACGTTCCTCTTCAACATGAGGAAGAAATGTAAAGCAGTGAAATAGACTCCACAGAGAGATTGTGTAGTTTCCTTCTCTGGAGGCTTTACAACCCTGTCCGGATGCGTTTCCAAGTGATCTGCCCTAGTTTTTCTCTTGCTCTGGCATGGGGTTGGGCTAGATGATCCTCAGAGGTCCCTTCCAACACCTAACATTCTGTGGTTCTGTGACAGGAGCAAATGGCTTCAAGATGCTTCAAGGAAGGTTTAGGTTGGGAAAGAGGAGAAACTTCTTCCTGGAAAGGGTCTTCAGTCCTTGGAACAGGCTGCCCAGGGAAGGGATTGAATCACCATCCCTGGACATATTTCAAAGTTGTATAGATTTGGAGTTTAGAGACAGGGTTTAGTGATAAACTTGGGACAGTTGGATTAATGGTTGGACTCAGTGGTATTTTCCTACCTAAATCATTCTATGATCCTGTACTTTCTTGGGTTATAATCGAGTAATATGGTATTTTTACAGTATTAGTCAATATTTACTCAACTCATATTTGTATCATATATATGATATTTTTACAGTAAGAACATGATCCTGCCTGCGTATTTTTTTCCCAGAAAACCTGGCATAGTCACAGATTTTTCTAATGCATTGAAGTATCTGTTCTGTGAATCTTCTGCCACTGTTGTGCAGTCCACTTTGATTTTTGTTATTTTATTTTAATTCTGAGCTAAACCACTTTCTGTTGTATGATTTCTTCAGAAAGGTAAGACGGGTTGAAGTCAGGTCTTAAAGAATTGCCTTATGTAGATGCCTTCATCGTGACCAGTAAAGTGGCTCCTTCCATGGCGTGAAAATCACAAGTGACCCATAGTTCACAGCCAGCTACTGAGAGGTTATTTTACTTGGTTTGATAATGTCTGTGAGCCATTTAGAATGTGTACATAGTACCACAGATCACAAAATCACACACAGAATCACTGAACATTAAGGATAGAAAGGGACCTCAAAAGATCATCCAGTCCAATTCCCCCACCACAGCAGGCTCCCTGAGATCAAGTCACACAGGACCATATCCAGGTGGGTTTTAAACATCTCCAGATCCTCTTACGGTACCTTTGAATTACTCTTCAAGTAGAATCATAGATTCATAGAATCATTAGGGATTGGAAAGTACAAAGTTTTTAATGAAGACTAATTAGAATCATTAAGGTTCTGCCCATTGGATTTTTCAAGTGTCAGGACACCCTACAAATAACAAAATAAAAGTTTTTCCTCCTGTTTTTCCTACACCAGTTCCCCTGATTTGCACCACAAAAGATCCAAGACTGGAACCTCTATATTAGTTTTAGATAGGTACCTACTTTCTGCTCCCTGTAGCTGCTTTCTTGGCTCTGTGATGCTTCTCTGAGAATTTCACATATTCTCTTGAGGTAAGATAACTGGGGGTTTTTTTTTTGACAAGAAGGAGTTTCTGTAATTCGTAATTAAGCAGAGATTTTAAAATGAGTTTTTCACATAGACATGTTTAACACTGCATACTTTTAATTATGAAGCTAAAAGACTTTCAGAGACTTGGCTGCAACAGTATTATTTCAGTATATGACACCAGAATCTATAAAGGAACTGATGGAGAACATTGTTATTGAAAAAGTGGTGTGAGAAGATACTTTAATGGTTAAAACGAGACAATGAACAACAGCCTTTTCAGGCATCTCAAAAACAACTACAAACAACAAGCATTGCCTAGAGAGCACCTGAGGGCTGTGACTGGGATGATGCTCACAGTTGGTAAAGTAATTGTGCTTTTCTACTTCCAGGGGAAGCAGGCTCACAGTTCATAGACAAATACAAAAGAGAGATATAAATTAATTCTAAATTGTGAAACAAAACTCCTTTATTACTGCAAGATTCTTGATCTACATCTGACCTTTACAGCTTTGCTATAAAATGAGAGATCGTTGAAAGACAAAGTGCAGAGATGTTCAAGTGGCAGTATCTATGTTCAGGGAGTGAATATGTAATCGTAGCAGCTCTTTCTGTGATTTTTTTCAGTGGGAATCGGAGTCGTGACTCTGACACTCCAAAACAATTTATTCCTCTTCCCTGAGAGGCCCGGCACCACAAGGGTGTTGGATGAGTCTTGATGAGGCTTTGAGCGGCCTGACCTAGGTAGAGTTGTCCCTCTGTCCTTGTTGCTCTCTACAGCTACCTAAAAGGAGGTTGCAGAAAGGCTGGTGCTGGCCTCTTCTCTCAAATGACAAATGATAGGATAAGGGGAAGTGACCTCAAGCTATGTCAGGGGAGGGTTAGAGTGGATCTTAGGAAGAAGTTCTTTACTGAGTGTGTGGTTGGACACTGGAACAGGCTGCCCAGGGAGGTGGTGGGGTCACTGTCTCTGGAGGTGTTTAAAAACCAAGTAGCTAGAGCCCTTGAGGCCATGGTCTAGGGGTTAGGGAAGTGTTGGGCTGAGAGCTGGGCTTGATGATCCTGGAGGTCCTCTCCAGCCAGAATGATTCTGTGACTTTATTGTTACGCTTTAAAAGCCAATCAGAACCTGTAAGTTTAATTTGTGTTTTTTCTGCACAAAGGTTTGGGTTTGAAAAGTTTGAAAAGAAAAACTAAAATGTTTTGATGCCTTTCTTCCCTGTGCTGACTCAGTTGTTTCATTTCCTGCAGAGTTGTGTTTTGTTAAGCTTTGCCTTCCCTTGATCTTCAGCTAAAAATTCTTGTTTAAAATCATACAATCACAGAATCATCATCAAGTCCAGCCCTCATTCCAAGATCTCTTAAATGTCGTTGATGTCTCTAACCCACAATATTAGCTACTCCTGTGTGGGAAGAATGGGGTCCAAGGTGGACCCTCTACATACTGGTAAGCCAGGTGGAACAAAGACCCATGAAATCTACCCAATTTGCAATCCATTTTTGGATAAAAACATCTGGTTCAGAAGCAGGTTCTTCCTATGGAAGAAGCCTCAACTTGCCCACTGGTTTCTACACCAAGAGATTAGGAGTGTGCACATGACACGGAAAATATATGAAAGAGGTTTATTCACTTTCTTCGTTAGTGAGTGTGTTCCAGTATGGACTACACAGAGAGTGACCAATAGGCTTCAGATGATAAACTGAAGAGTGTATAATTCTTGCACAGTGGAAGCTTCATTTATTTCAACTTCAAGGCATCTCTATGCAGCTGAAAACCTGATAAACCCAGAAATTTTATGTATTTTAAATAAAACTTAACTTTTAATGTCTTTTGCATCCGTTTTATCTGTTTGTATATTTTTTTCCTCATCTGATTCTTCCTCAACATCTTCCTATCCAAATATATGAGGGAAAGGTGTACTACTTTATCTGCTGTAGTCTAAGCCCCTTAGTTAAATTACAACATTAATTAAATCTTTTCCCACTGGGAGAAATAGTGTCCTGGCTTGTTCCAGTGCTGTAGCTGCTTTGTGCCACAGGAGTGCTGCACAGAACTCCATAGACTGGTGAGAATTGCAACCTCAGTGTTGATTCCTGAACAAGCGTAAAATTCATGGTGCTCATGCTCCTGATTCCTCTAGTTGGAGAGAAGGTGTTAATCTGAAACCTATTCTTTTCTATGATCAGAACAGTGAATTTAATTTTAGAGGAAGGAAATAATGAAGATATTCCACTGCATCAATCAGATATCGTCACAAAACATAAATGCAAAGATTCTTCTGGAAGATGTCATTATGGTCTATGGATAGGCCAGAAGAACAATCAGTCCCTTCCTCTTCCATCATCTCCAAATTTATTTCACACTACAGATTTGAAGCCTAAAGTCTTTGAATTTACACTGGAGACCTTTAGAATTGAAGGAATACAAAGGGATCTTTAAACCTGATGGTTATTTTTTAATATTGTTAACTTGACATATCTGGAGATTTATCTCTCAGACCATGTTCGTTCTTAGTGCTGAGTCTGCACTTTGCATTTCAATCGGTATTTCACTTTTTATGGAACAAGTGGAATGTTAAAACTGGTAGCAAAATCCATTGTCTGCCTTCTGTGAGGACTGTCAGCGTGTAGGCATGTCCAATTATGTAGACACTATTTAAGTTTTCAACTATATGGGGGCTCTATAAAATCGCAGAATGTATTGGTTTGGAAGGCACATCCAAAGGTCATCCTGTCCAACACCCCTACACAAGCAGGGATATCTCTAACTCAAATGGATTGCCCAGATTCCCATCCAGACTGACCTGCAATGGCTCTGCTGATGGGGTCTCCACCACCTCTGAGGCAGCCTGTTCCAGGGATCCCCCATCCTCATATTCAAGAACATTTTCCTCATGTCCAGCTTCAATCTCCACTTTTTCAGCTTCAAATCATGCCCTCTCAACCTCATATTGATGTGGAACCTCCTGTGTTCCAGCTCACACTCTTGTGCTATCAATATATATATGTTGGACTTCCACACATCAGTCATTAGTTATTTATTGACTAAGAAAGGGAAGGGATGGGCATTAGCACACTCTTCTTGTCTTATCTGGGATGAGAAACGTGTTGGTTTCGGAGTCTTCAGGAAAGTTATCTGACTTAATGAGTTAAGAAAGTAAATGGAGAAGGTTAGAATGTTTCCCTTCCACTTTCAAAGGCATTGATTTTGTCCTGATGTATGATGCAGAAGGACTGTTATCTCTCTTACTCTTTCAGGCTCTCTCTCTCTCACACATCTCATCTGAACAGATGCAAATTTGGGGGATTGGACTGGATGATCTTTCAAGGTCCCTTCCAATTCCCAATGTTCTGTGATTCTGTGAATACCCACCTTTGCAGGTATTGAGCTCTACTCTGTGCTGGTGAGACGATATATTGAGCACTGTGTCGGGTTCTTGTCCCTACTATACAAAAAAGATGTGGACGAGCTGGAGAAGAGCCATGAGGATGACCAAAGTTCTTGAAGACGTACCATATGAATAAAAGCTGAGAGATATGGGTTTGTTCTGCCTTAAGAAGAGATGGTTTAAGGGGGACCCTATGTCCCAGCACATCAAAGGCAGCTGCCAAGAGCATGGAAACTCCCTTTTCACAAGCAGTCATATAGATCAGACAAAGGCTGATCAATAAAAGTTGCTTCTGGGGAGGTTCCAGCTGAACTCCAGAGAAAAAGTTTTCACTTTGAGAGCAATTAAACTCTGAAATGGTCTTTAAGGCTCAGCCAGACAGGGTGCTGGGCCAGCTCACTTCAACCGGATTTCTTTAGCTTAAAGAGTTGGACTAGACGATCCTTGGGATCCCTTCCAACCTGGTCTACTGTGACACTGTGATGCTGTTATATGTATAAAAAGGGTGGGGAAGAAGTTTTTGAATTGATCAAACAATTGATTTTTCCTGGACTGATCTTAAAGTAAGTGATTCTCATTTTACACACAGATTCCACACAGAATATAGAAATCTTCTCAGTGAAATGCCACTGGAACCAAAATGTTTCCTTTAAAGCTGCTGCTCACCAATTATCTCTTTGAAATGAAATATTTCATTAGAATCTTTAAATAAATTACATTCAGTGTATTTTTAATGCTCATTTAAAGTTCGATCACCTATTATTATTAGATGTGACTTCCTTACACATAGAGTGTATTGACTTGAAATGTACTTGGAGGCTCAGTGTTCCCTTGTGAGAGAGCAGAGGATATTTCTCTGGGGTTAGAACATTTGAAAATGAATAGTAGGGGTATTACTTTGCAGAAGTTATCAGCTAAGAGTAGGAAGACTTTATCAATAAGTTAATTTCCTCATCTACTAATTTCCTCTAAAAAGGTCATTCCACAGCCAGATCCACTCAAATGAGAGCACTTCACTCTGAGCTCTGTGAATTTCATTGTTTCAGAAGAGGGAAATGAAGATAAAGGCTTTGGTTCCCTTGTTAATATTTAATCTCTACACAGGTTTATTTGGACTATTTTGTCTAGTTCTATTAATTTTGCTTTACCTTTGTGGGCAACCATATATGTAGGTGCTTTAAGTCTACCCTGAAGAATTGAAAGTTCTGAACAGGAGTATCCCTGCAGAACTCTCGGTTGTGACAATAAGTGTCTACCTTTTGGGGATTACACATTGCCTTTAAAAGGTTGATCATCTACAAAGATGTAGCTGGATTAATCTAGAGAAGAGAAATGCTTTAGACAAATTTTACCCTTGATTGATGTTACTCATAGAATCACAGAATCACAGGGTCAGAAAGGATCTTGAAAGGTCATCCAGAGCGACCTCTCTACAACAAGCAGGGGCATCTCTAACCAGAACAGAGCCTGACCTGTAATGGTCCAGGCATGGGGTCTTCACTACTTCTCTAGACAACTTGTTTCATGGATCTACCGTCCACATTAAAGGACTTTGTTACTCCTCCTCGTATACTTGCATGACTAGAGAAACTACAATCCCATGAAAAAGCAGAAACTTCTCTCAGATTTCTGGTTGAAGGAGTGAAAATTAAAATTCTTCTGTGGTTCATGTAGTAATTCAATTGTTGCCATGCTCCTTACCTTTTGCTCAGGCACTGCAATGGGCTGCCCAGGGTGGTGGTTGAGGCAACACACCTGGATGAGTTTAAAAGATGCTTAGATGTAATGTTGGGAGATCTGTTTTGGGAGTGAACTTGTAAAGTAGAGTTGGTAGTTGGACTTGATGATCCCAAGGTTCTTTTTCAACCTGAATGGTTCTGTGATTCACCAAAGTTTTCTTGTCATCGCACATACAGAATGATAGCAAGGTTGCATAACAGAGAAACTGTGAGTTAGCAACAGAAACAAGTAAAATTTCTAAGATATTTGCATTGCCATCCTTCAATCTGTGCAAGCTTTAGAAGTTTCATAAGTTGCTAGTATGTAGTGATGGCAGCACTTGAGGTGTTCTCCAAGAGTGCATCTTCTAGCTTAATTCAAACCAAAAGACACCTGAAAAGACTGAGAGGTGACCTCATTAATGTTGATAAATATGGAAAGGGTGGGAGTCAGGAGGATGGAGCTCAGTGGCATCTAATGATAGGACAAGGGTTAATGGAGTGAGTTGGAACATAAGAGTTTCCACATCAGTATGAGAAGAAACTTCTTCCCAGTGAGGATGACAGAGCACTAGAAGGGGATGCCCAGGAGAGTTGTGGAGTCTCCTTCTCTGGAGATATTTAAAACCCACCTGGCCATCTTCCTGTGTGACTAGATCTATGGGATCCTGCTGCAGCAGGGGGATTGGACTGGGTGATCCTTTGAGGTCCCTTCCAATCTCTCACGCTTTGTGATTCTGTGATTCTGGCACATGTGCTGTAAGAGCCCTCACAATAAGTGGGGGCCAAATTTTCAGGCTTAGATAAACAGATAGTGAGATCTGCTTTCAACTTGCATTTTTGATCTGAAGGAAAATGGTAGTGTAGTTGCATCCATAATGTCCTGGCTTGTATCACAGACACCAACCATTCCTAAGCTGTAAAACCTTTAGCTATGGAGGGTAAGAAATAAGTAGGTAATGCTAGTAGTGTTGCACAGGAACAGTAGCACCTCAGTGTATCTCTACATGAAAGCTTATTTTATTATCACTTAAGGAAGTCATTACCCTTTTATGAGTGCTTACATGCTGCTTTACAAATATGTCACTACAGTTACATTATAAAAGCAGCATTAGTTTTGCCAGTGGCAATTTGTGAAGCAAGGAAAGGAGTTTGAAACTAACTTTAAAAAAAAAGCCTTTGTATTTTTATTTTAAATTTTCCTCCAGAGGAGAAGAATTCATAATGTTTTCCCACAATAAAGTTAGTTATTTTTAATAAAGTTTTGCTCTACAAGCATCATCTGGAAACCTTTAAAATACCGCATGTGTAATAAATACTTCATTTTAATTTTACAGACAATGAAGTTGCAGATCATCTTTATTAGATCAGTAATTACTGTGGAATAGAGTAAAACTTTTTATACTTCTTGTGTTTTTATTTTCTGCTTAGTCTATGTAACCTTGTTGGAGGCATCTTCAGCACCATTGAGTTCAAGCAGGAGGGTGAAGCCCTCAGGAAAGGCTGGGGGAGCTGGGTCTCTTTAGCTTGGAGAGGAGGAGACTGAGGGGTGACCCCATTAATGTTTATATATATGTGTAGGGTGGGTTTTAGGAGGATGGAGCCAGAGTGTTCTCAATGTCAACCAGTGATAGGACAAGGGGCAATGGGTGTCAGCTGGAACATAGGAGGTTCCACATCAATCTGAGACAGAACTTCTTCCCATTGAGGGTAACAGAGCATTGGAAGGGGCTGCCCAGGGGTGCTGCAGAGTCTTCTTCTCTGGAGACATTTAAAACCCACCTGGATGTGTTCCTGTGCAACTGGATCTATGGGATCCTGCTGTGGCAGGGGGATTGGACTGGATGATCTTTCAAGGTCCCTTCCAATCCCTAATGTTCTGTGATTCTGTGATCAGTCTAATGACTACTTTTTACCAGTAGAGATGGGTAATTATCTTCAATCTGAAAACAGAAGAAGAAATGTTTATCAGATAAGGAAATATTACAATGATTTTCTCTTTCAGTAGAAGACACCTATACCCTTGAGTGTGGTATTCTGACAATCCTTCTTTAAAGAATTACTCAAAATTTTACAAAGAAGAGAGTTTAATTTTCTTTACCTGACTTGTTAGTGACTTCCAGAATATTGAAAGGTTAACAACACGCTAAAATGAGAGGTACCATTTTGATTGGTGTTTTTGTGGGTTATGTGTAAATTTTGTTTTTGTTGGTCTTTTCAGTAAAATAATGTACAAGGCAGGATATTTTTCATTTGTGCTGCATTTAATGACAACTTTATGATTCCTGTGGAATTTGAAAGGTGATAAATGACATAGTTTTCTTTATACAGAGCATCTTTTCTTAAAAAAAATAAACAGCAGGTTTGGAAAATAGAGTATATGCTGTCATTTGTAAGATACTCCAAATGCTTTTCCTTACGCATAACAAAATACGACAGAGATTAAGCAGTTCTGAGCTTCTCAAATCTGTTATGATTTCATTACTGATCACTAGCTTCCATTCAGTTTAGCAAAGACCTAGACAAGCAATACTGTAAAAGATACTTTTAAATTCTGATAAAATTACTATTTTAAAAACTATATCATTTTCAAATGACCAAAGTGAATTCTGTGCAGTAGGAGGTTCCACATAAATATGAGAAAGAACTTCTTCACGATGATGGTGACAGAGCACTGGAAGGGGCTGCTCGAGAGATCGTGGAGTCTCCTTCTCTGTAGATGTCTAAAACTTTCCTGGACATGTTCCTATGTGATTCTGTGATTCATCTCTCTGGGATAGTTCAAGGCCAGGTGGGATGGGCCTCTGGGCAACCAGGTGTGGTGAGAGGTGTCACTGTCCATGGCAGAGGGTTGCAACTGGGTGATTTCTGAGGACCCTTCCAAGCTAAATCATTCCATGATTCTTCAAAGCATATTAAGATCTTTTGAGGTCCCTTCCAATCCCTAATGTTCTGTGATTCTGTCATTTTGAAGTTTGTGATATTCAGTGCTTGAAAATAACACAAGAAGTCAAATGCATCTCTCCATGTGAATTTGCAAAAAATAATCAAACAGATAAAAACGGTGACATTTTACTATATAGTTAAAAAGGCAAATTCATGGTCTTGCACAGATTAATCAATCATAATCAATGAGTGAACTAAGTAGTGTTGAATGAGATCTTTCAAAACAAAAAAAAAACCTTAGATGTAGCCCACACTTAGCACCAAAATCATAATTGCGTCAGCTGTCTCTGTGTATATGCATTTATAACACTAATTTCTCAGGTAATGTACTGTGACTCCTTACACAAATGTTTTTGTCCTTGCGAAACCCATGCAATTCAGAAATGAAAAATACTATTTATTTATGTAAGGCTGTGCTTCCACTGAATTACAGATGTCTGTGCATGGAGTTTTATCACACAGGAGTAGCAAGGTTAGTCATTCAGAAATTAAATCGTCAAATAGGACTCTTGAAGGTCTAAAGTAATTTTTGTAGCCATGAATCAAAATGAGAGAAATGTCCTACTTCCTCAGTAAATAGCTGAATTTGAAGAGACTCAGAAGCTTTCCAGTCTTCAAGAGCGGCATAGGAGAAAGGGACCTGGAGGTCCTGGCGACCAAGAGGATGACCAGGAGCCAGCAGTGGGCCCTTGTAGCCAAGAAGACCAAGGACATCCTGGGGTGGATTAGAAGGGAGGTGGTTAGCAGATGGAAAGAGGCTCTCCTCCCCCTCTATTCTGCCTTAGTGAGAAGATATCTGGAATGTTACGTCCAGTTCTGGGCCCCTCTGATCCAGAAGGACCTGGAACTGCTAAGAGAGTCCAGCACAGAGCCACAAGGATGATGAAGGGAGTGGAACACCTCCCTGATCAGAGGAAATGCTGAGGCAGATGGGTCTCTTGAGCTCAGAAAAAGGAGACAGAGAGGTGAGTGTTGGTAAGTATGGAAAGGGTGGAGCCAGGTTCTGCTCACTGTCATCTAATGATAAGATAAAGGGCAACAGGGGTGAGCTGGAACAGAGGAGATTCCACATCAATATGAGAAGGATCTTCTTCACAGTGAGAGTGATGGAGCACTGGAACAGGCTGCCCAGGGGAGTACAGGAGTCTTCTTCACTAGAGACATTAAAAACCCACGTGGACACTTTCCTGTGTGAATCTAAGGGATCCTGCTCTGGCAGGAGAAATAGGCTAGATGATCTTTTGAAGTCCCTTCCAATCCCTAATGTTCTGTGATTCTGTGATTCTTCTTCCTTGTTCCTCCCCTCCTGACCAAATCAGAGTATCTGAAGAGAAATATTGTTGACTTTTGGAAGGCTAGGATGCAGCAGTTATTAATCACAAGTCACAGCTTGCTTCACTTTGAGGAAAGTCTGAGTTTCTGTTCATTCTCTTGAAAATTTCCTGATTTAGAGCTTGTTGTGTCCCTGAGCAAAACATGTGTAATGTGCCCGTTATGGTACTTCTTTGCGTCTTCACAGAAGGACCAGCCTGTTTATTAATACTGAACTCCATGTAGCAGTAGTTCAACCTGTGTCACATCTGCTGTGAAAACTAGGATGTGTCTAGTGGAGTCCCCCAAGGGTAAGTACTGGGACCAGTACTAGTCAATCTATTCATTAATGACTTGGATGAGGGATTAGAGTGCACTGTCAGCAGGTTTGCTGATGACACAAATCTGGAAGGTGTTACCGATACCCAAGCAGACTGTGCTGCCATTCAGCGGGACCTGGACAGGCTGGAGAGCTGGGTAGAGACAAATGTAATGAAGTATAACAAGGGTAAGTGAAGAGCCTCACATCTGGGCAAGAACAAGCCCAGGGACCAGTATAGATGGGGGACTGAGCTGTTGGACAGCAGTGTAGGAGAAAGGGACCTAGAGGTCCAGGTGGACAACAGGATTACTATGAGCCAGCAATGTGCTCTTGTGGCCAAGAAGGCCAACAGCATCCTGAGGTGGATCAGAAGGGGAGTGGTTAGCAGATTGAGAGAGGTCCTTCTCTCCCTCTACTCTGCCATGATGAGACCACATCATGAGTATTTGTCCAGTTCTGGGCCCCTCAGTTCAAGAAGGACATAGAGCTGTTGGAGGGTGTTCAGCATAGAGCCGTGAAGATGATGAAGGAAGTAGAACACCTCCCTTTTGAGGAAAGGCTGAAGGAGCTGGGTCTCTTTAGCTTGGAGAAGGGTGACCTCATTAATGTCTATAAATATGTGAGGGGTGGGTGTCAGGAGGATGGAGCCAGGCTCCGCTCAATGTCATCTAGTGATAGGACAAGGGATAATGGGTGTCATCTGGAACATAGGAGGTTCCATATAAATTTGAGAAGGAACTTCTTCACGGTGAGTGTGATGGAGAATTGGAACAGCCTTCCCATGTGATGCTGCTGTGACAGGGGGATTGGACTGGATGATCTTTCGAGGTCAATTCCAATCCCTAATGTTTCTATGATTCTATGTGGTTGCTCAAAGGAGCAAAAGCTTTTAAAATGGGTTAGATTCACTCAGCGAGTGTTTGATAACCTGAAAGCAATGATGATACAGAAATTTTTCAAAGCGGAAGTGCATATGTTAATACCACTCTAGATATCTTTAGGGTTGTGTAGCTAATTTCATGGCTTTTTTAGAACCCTACTTACTCTTGTAATCAATATCCAATTAGCAATTGCCATAGCAACTGTATAATATAAGATGTTCGGGTGTGTAAGGTATGTTAACTTTTAGGATGCAAAATACCAGTGGGAAATATAAAGATGTCAGAGAAAAATTTGCTGCTTTTCCTCAGTGTTTTAAGGGAATGGGGTTGACAGGGTTGTTCAGTGCTCAGTTTGGGGAAAGAGCACGTTGCACAGGGAGGTGGTGGAATCTCAACCCCTGGAGGTGTTTAAAAAATGAGTAGCTAAAGCACTTGAGGTTATGGTCTAGGGGTTAGGGAAATGTTGGGCTGAGGGTTGGACTTGATGATCCTGGAGATCCTTTTTAGCCGTAATTATTCTGTGAGTCTCAATAAAAATACTGCTACTTCATTTTAGGTTTCTCTTTTATCTGTGGAATGAAGCCTGGAACTCAATTTCTTTTTTTGTTAGTGACAAAATTAGTGACAGCCGACACTAAAGGCATAGATGAAGCAAGCCAATGATTGAAATGAGGAACTGCAGATCAACTTCTCCTCAGGCCCAGGGAAGATGTTGGAGCATGATTGCAGTCTATGTTCATGCAAATGAAGCCACTTGCCTTTTCCAAGCACAAATTATGCCCAAGGAGCAGTCACATTCTGTTATTGGATAAGTGGAATAGAATACATTGATGGGAATTTTTAGTCTGTGGAAGAACATTACCACACTGGAACAGGTTACCCAGGAGGACTCTGCATACTGTTGGAGGTATTCATAGAACCAGAATTAATATGTCTGGAAAGGACCTCTGAGATCAACAAGTCCAGCCCTCATCCCAACAGCTCACTAACCCCTAGACCATGGCCTCAAGTGCTCAAGCTACTAATTTTTTAAACACCTCCAGGGACGGGGACTCTACCACCCCCCTGAGCATTCTCTTCCAGTGCTCAACCACTCTTCATGATGCAGCAGGACCTAGCTTTGCTGACCTGATCCAGGATATGTTGTTGCTCTACTTTTAGTGTCAGAATACAGCATCCTGAAGGAAGTTCAAGCCAGTATTCCAAGGGGCAATGGGTGTAAACTGGAACATAGGAGGTTCCATACAAATATCAGAAGGAACTTCTTCACAGTGAGGGTGACAGAGCACTGGAAGGGGCT
>JAOXOE010000285.1:0-13814 GCA_028565055.1 Phoeniculus purpureus | reverse complement strand
TTGGTTGCCCTTCTCTGGACTCGCTCCAGCACCTCAATGTCCTTCTTGTACTGTGGTGACCAAAACTGGACACAGTAATCAAGATGCGGTCTCACAAGTGCCGAGTACAGGGGCACAATCACCTTCCTACTCCTACTGGTCACACCTCAACAGACTTAAGAACAGATATTCTGCTCCAAGGTGCTCAGACACAAAATATTTTCTGGGAAGCATCAGCAAAACACACTTCATGCCTTCCTCCTTACACAGGTTTTAACGGTAAGAATTAAATTTGAATTACAGCGACAATTTATAAATTACTTGACTTCATACTGAATTAAAGTTTAACTGAGTTCTGACTATTCAGCAGAAACACCCAATTTGGTAAGAAAGTAAATTCTTTGGTTATGTCATTGGTGCAATGTATTGAAATATCAAGGACTGAAGCAGTCAGTATAAAACAAAATAGGAATTCAAATATATTTCATGGAGAAATTATATGTTCCCAAAATATGAGGATTTTCTGAGAATAATGCTTAAGCTGTTCAGAAAGTATTCTGCACCCAATAAAATTTCACCTTGTATAAAACACCTTGCTATAAATATGAGCAGGTTAAGAGTTTCTTCAATAAAGAATTTTAATGTATTCACAGATATTATGTGGAAACAAATAGAATAGCGGCATTAGAAGAGTTTAAGATCCCAATTTTCTGCCAAAAATTATCCTAAGTTACTATTAAAAACATATTAAAATATTTGAAATTACAAAGCTGAAGTTTGTTCAATTGCATTCATCACATACTGAACGATTTATTAAAATGCTGTGTTAGTTTTAAAGACAAAAGTACTTAAATCACAGCAAAAAAGGACTACTCTTTGGCTTGTGCAAAAAGATCAGAGAATTTTCACAGTATCACAGTATCACAGTATTACCAGGGTTGGAAGGGACTTAATAGATCATCAAGAGCTCAAGGCTAGACCATGGCACCAAGTGCCATGTCCAATCCTGCCAAGATAAAAGAAGCTGTGGAAGCATTACTGCGGGAAGAATAGGCAGTTTGACTGACGTATGATTCCCCTTACTGTAGGAAGCATTGCTCATGCTGTTAATATATCAGATTCAAATTTTAGAATATATTGGTTTGATGTTAGAACTAAACAAAACAAAAATGTTGGATATCAATGTTTTCCAAATTTTCTACATCATAAGTTATTTGTACATATATTGTTTATTATTCTGAAAGGGTGTATTACCACGTGAAAGAATTCAATGATCCACATGTGCCTACATCTTTTTTATCTCAGTTGCATATTTATTTTATGCACTATGTCTCTTGACTTGGAGCAAGGTGAAAATGTCAGTATTGCTCTTCATAGCAAGGCACACTTTAAAAGTATTATCTAGTGGCTAGGACTGTGATTGAAGCCATCCTCCGAACCTTACATTTTCCATGTTTCTACTGTGGGCAGCATCCTCAGCTGTACTGTGTAAACAGAGAGTGATGGGTTTGGCATCAGCACAGCTAATCATGCCTTCTGTGACAAACCAGAAGTGACAATTCATTTAGGTTCACTGAAACAGAACACCCATTTTCTAAATTCTTTCAGGGCTAGACACTATGATTCAGATTGTCAAATACTATCTCACTTGTATGCAACTTTGAAGTTATTCAGACCTTTTGTAAGCAGGAATCTTGAACTCGTGTGTAATTGTTGGCAAAAAAACCAATCAGATATGTGCTTTACAGGCAAGTGGATGGTAACCATCAAATCATCTCAACCATACTGGTAACAAAATAGCAACCAATACATTGCATAAACTTTACTGGATTATACCACATATTTTTGAATCTTTCGTAATAGAGGAAATCTTCTCTCATGGAGGAAATCAACTTTACAAAGAAGAAGGAAATCTGAGGGACAAAATATGGAATGGGAGCAGAGAAAACTTTTAACAAGGTTTGCTTTTTAATAGAAAACATAGAATCTCTACTCCTAAGAATAGATTTTATATAGGACTTAATTGAATTAGTAACTTAAACTAATCATTACCAGCAAAGCAAACTTTGGAGTGAGTGAAATGCTTTCAAAAATGGATGTACGTGTATTTAAAACATATTTCTCTATTGTTAATAATTGTTAATATTGTTAATAATTGTTGAACTGCTTGACAAACAGCAAAAGCTATGTGCAATAAAGTAATGTGCTGCTGACATCTCTAAAAAGTACAATCATGTTTTCAGTGTGCCCCAAAATCACGATTCCAACACAATCTTCTTAACTTCTTTCTTTGCATATCTTTCGTTATGTCACAAAAAAGCAAGAGCTAAAAGGCTGATTCCAGGAATACTTTTAAGTTTGGTAAAGTAGAAAATTATTAAAATCTCACATTTAACCAGGCATTTTGGAACCCACTACTTCTGACACATGGTTTTTCATGAGACATCTCATTTCAAGCAAAGCTAAATAAGCTATTTTCAAGTAGCTGTACCCTTATATAAAAATATGGACACCTACAACTGAGAAACTCATTTCAAGTTCACTGTCCCAAACTCAAAATCTCACAACATTTGAGACTGAGCAACTGTTCAGTTTGAAAGAACAGATCAGTTTGTTTGATTTTTTTAATGTGTGCAAATGTAGTCTTGAATTCTGCCTTTGAAATGAAAGTGACAATACTTCATTTAAAGTTAAATATTTTGGCTTTCAAATATTTCTTTTCACAATGGTTTGGCACAGATTATCAGTTCTACTTTTTCAAATAGAACTATCCAAAACATTTCAATGTGCACTTCATTTTTTATTTAAACTAAGGCAGCTTTATCTCATGACTTGGTAAGGCAAGTGTATGTTTATAAAACTGTATCATATTTATAAGTGCAGGAAGTATGCCCAAGGGGAAATGTTTTCATCTATTTCTAAATCAGAAAAAGTGTTAAATGAACCTGTGGTGAGACCAGCAGTCAGAGCACCTGGGTAGTCTAACTTTGGTATTTCATTTGAAATGAATATTACATCTGCGCATGAAAAGCTTGTACACTCCAAGTACAGATTTTAATAAAAAAATCAAAACTGGAGATTTTTTTAGTGAAGCATTCCTGCTAAGATGAATAATAAAAATGTAAGTTTCTTAAAGAAACTTCCCCGTACCCTTCTTTGTGGCGTTGAGGTTCTCCTCCAGCCTAGTTTTCAGTCTGGAGCTTAGAAATTTATGCATATGACAAATACCTTTCTTGCTACTACCTGTGTAGTAGCAAGATGTGTCCTGCCAACACATCTGTTTCTTGTTGTTGTCAGTGGGATCAAAGGAATTTTTACTGCTTGTTTGGGTTTCTTACTTTCTTAGTGTTTCCCATGCTGCCTATTCAACAGCAGCCTTGCTCAACACAGTTGTTTCTCTCTGGAAAGGAATAATGCACAGTATCAAGGCAGTCAGTCATGTCATCCAGCCCCAAACTGAAGGAACTAATGCAGGCTTGAGCATAGACACTTTTAATCATCTTTCATCATTACATATGTATATACATACCCATGCACAAATACGGACTACAAAGGATTTTATTTTTTAGGATTGATTGTTTTCAAAATCAGATCTGATATCTTCTATACTACAAAAGGAAGAAAATAAGTGATGGTTAAAGTACTTATAGATGTTCAACTCCATCAGTCTCATAGATCTTCTATGAAAGAACAATCTGAGCATGTAATGAATCTTCATTTGATAATTTCTGTTTAGAACTTTACACTTTATCCCCTCTTCTACCAGACTGTTTGGTTTACAATCAACATGAGATGACCCATTTCATTGTGCTGGCAAATATATGCACTAACAAGTATTCTTCTCAGTTACTAAATAGTAAAATGTTAAATACCAACATCTGTTTTCATCACTCATCATAGACATTATAAACATATAACCTATCCTACTGTTATCTACAAATATCAGCTCCATATTTCTCTTGAAAATAAACCCCAAACCACAAAAAAAATCTCAGCAGTAAAGTCAAGTTTATGGTAAGAGTAAATAGCTTTACATAAGTACATCAATAATAACTAATGTAACGCCTAAGACACTGTTAGAAATAACATCACAATAGCTGTAATAGAGGTTGCCTATTTGTTTGTGTTTTTTTGCCAGAAATTACAGCTTTTGCTGATAAAAAATGGGTGACAAATTGACCTAGATGATTGCATTCAGTGCTATAGATGATTCACAAACTGGTCAATTATGAAAATATGTAATCATCTGGGACTGAAAATCATGTGTAAATAGAGCATTGCAGTGAAGCTGGAAAATGTATCTAATTCATGTGAATGATATTTTGAAGGATGTTTCTTTTATGACCGCGTGCTGCAAAGTGATTCTTTCTGCTTTCACAGAGGAAATGTCTCTCAAAACTTCAGGGAAAATTAATTAATACTTTACATTTTAACATTTTGATTATAAAACTCAAGAACTGCTAAAAAATATAAAATTAATTTTAAGGAAGGAGTATATTATGAGGATACCCATACATTTGGGGATATCAGTCACTTCTTCTAGAGGTACAATATGTCAGTATTGCTTATCTCTGCTGCTTAACTACCAAAGAGGAACATAAATGCTAAAGAAATGTCATACATAACATTTGTACAGACAAAGGTAGTCATATTGCATCTGGCCACCAATGCACAGGAAGTTTTTTATTGCTTTGTTTGAGTCAGATGTAGACATGGCAACAGATACCTGACTGCTCACATGTTGCAGTTAAATCTCTTCATTTCATTAAAAAAAATAATCTGAAGGAAAAAACATGATACTGCTTTCAAAATTATTTATATAAACAATATAAGAAATAGGTAATTAAGCTATTGATAAATCATACTGCTTATTGAATATGATAGATTATGTTTTAACGTTACATTCTCTGACTAGTTTTTTTACCTATTAATCACTTAGGTATTGTCAAATGACTTCTTTAATAATATGGAGAAGTATGATAGAATTGCATGACATAAATACTAAGCTCAAAACTAATGTAATCAGTGTTGTAATGTGGCAGGTTCAAGTCAAAAATTTAAAAAAAGGAAGGAAAACAAAAAGTAGCTATGTCTTGATGAGATCTCAGATAGAATTTGCCAGACAGTGGGTAGCTTAGGGAAAATGAAAAGGTTTTATTAACTCTATAACTATATACAGAAAGGAGAAAAAAAGGTTAAGCAAGTTAGTGCATGCAAACCAGAAACTCCATCACAAATGCCATCACGTATTCTGAGAAAAATACAGTGGGAGATTACTATGGTATTTGAATTTGGGTTTTTAGGTTAGAGACCTGGGGAAAACATGTCAGTTAGGCAGAGGGGGGTACAATCACCCTCTCTTCTATTCAGTCTATTCAAGAGACCCACCAGGTCACCCATGAGTTTTAAACTCTTGTCTGCAGACACCGAACCCTCGGCCGTTTCAGACCAGCAAACTCTTCAATCTTTCAGCATAGCTTGTTCAGAAAAACATTGACCAGATAGGCCTGATTCCTCACAGCCTGAACTGCATCCCTTGATGCAGGAAACATGCCTTCAGAAAGAACCCAGTCTCCTTTCTCAGCCAAGATCTAAGGATTCTTGAGTCCTGCTTCCTTCAGAACAGACAGTTCAGCTAAGCACAAAGGAATTCTCAGATGCCTCTCCCGAGGCTTCTTCTCTCCCCAATACTTGAGCATTCTCAGATTTTCTCAGTGGCAGAAATGACAGACAATGTCTGTCTGTCATTGATCAGACAGTGCTGATCAGACTCAAAGCAGCTTGCCACATGGTGAGCATAAGATGGCTGGTGTTAGCAGGGGCCTCCCCCACGCCACAGACATGGTCGAGAGAGTTTCATTCCCCTCCTGTCTCTCTCTCTCTCTCTCTTTCTCCTCTCCTCTGGCCTTATCTACAGGGGAAAGGGGAGTATTTTTCAGCTCACCATGGTGGGGAGCAATTTGCACTAAGTTCCTGATACTCAGCCTGACATTCCAGCTCGGGGCCTGCTTCCTGGCCTGCCTCTCCCAGGCCAAAAAGGGGCCAAGGGTGTGAGGCAGCCTCTGCCTACTGCTGCCTCCGGGAGGGCAGGGGCGGGTCACAACACCAGCTGCATCCCTTCCTCTCCTGTCTCTGCCTGCCACTTCAGGCACAGACAAAGCCCTATGTTGATGTGCCAGGGCAAAGGTCCCAGAAGAAAAAGGTCTAGGCTGGGTCATCAGCCCTCTTTTATAGTGTCATCTAGTACCCACCCTTCCCAGGACAGGTCGCTGGGAAGATTCTTTCAAAGTAAAATGGACATTTTCTTCATGAAAGCACAACTCTATACATCTGAAAATGTTGGTAGTTCCCAAACCATAACATGTAGTCAGTCTTTTTTCTTTATATAGGGTTTTACTACACCTTGATTTGTTGCTATGTAATGTTATTGTAGCTGAAACAGAAGAAAAGAATAAACTGTAGTATCAATATATACAAAACAAGCAAAACAATCAGCTAATCTTAAATAGTGTGGAAACTCTTGTCTTTCCCCAATCAGGGACAAAGGAGCATGAATCACACTGTAGAGCTGAGCTTACACCAAGAAACTCATGTTCATGCTGTGAATAAATTGGTCCCATTTCATTTTTTTGGGTTTTTCTTTATAAACCCACTGAATCTGTTTCTGTGAATGTCATCTCATTGTTTTATGTTTCTCTACAGATTATTTCAAGGTACTTTAAATAAAAGATGTTTTATGGAAATAAACTGATGTGACTTTCACACATCAGCAAGTAGCGAAAACCTTATCTTTCCACTGTCTTGGATTGTGTACATTAAAATATTTTCACAGTGGCTTTTCTATGTTCTGACACTCCCAACTATAAGCTCTAAAGAATAAACTGGAAAATATTCTGAAATTATATTAAAAGTTCATATTTCTTCAGTTACATTTCTTTTTTAACAGCTGCTTCTTATTCCAGATGGTGTTTACGCATAAAGTATTCAATATGCAGCTATGCAAACCAATTAATAACTAATGTTAGTGAAATGTGTTAAGATTGACCAAATGTTAATCAAACTTACATAAAATTGTAGTAATTCTTTATAATTTTTCAAACTTAATAGCTTTATTTCTAGCAACATTTGAAACTGACTAGCAATGTCCCTCATGATTCTACTGTGTTTTTTGTCCTGTATATTTCTGGGGGGAAGGGGACTGCGTTGTTTTTTTAAAAGAACCAGGAACTGCTTGGAGCTAATGTTTTCCAGCTACTCCTTGTGCATCACTACCTTCCAGTTAATCCTTTGACGGCGACCTAACCTTGATCATTATCACCTAAAAACTCACAAATTATTAATGAAATCTAAGAAATACTGAGGTTATCCTCGGAGATCATGGCTCCTGAAATCAAAGGAAAATAATGTTTGACAGTCTACAAAAATTCATATGTAAGAATGAAAAAGAGTTAGGCAGTCTGCCTGCATGACTCCTGACAGGCGATGACATCAAAAGCCCATGAGAAAGCATTTATTTCTGTGATCTCTGTGATGTAAATATTGTGAAGGAGGGAAAAGCATAGTTATGAATGATATATAACTTATAGTTAGACAGAAGTAAAAACTTATTAGAGAAAGGTTAAGGTGAACAAAAGTGAAATAGTTAAATTTGTCAAATTAGTGTCAGAAATGAAGTGTGCCAGTTTCTTTAGATATTTGGTTTTGTCATGACAGCATTGATGAAATCTCTGTAGGCTAGTGATTGCTTTGTTTGTTTCCTGCTTCATGATATCTGCCCCTAATTTTTTTCAAAGCATTACAGAATCACAGAATCATTGAGGCTGGAAAAGATCTCTAAGATTATCCAGCCCAGCCTGTGACCTAACATCACCACATCAGCCAGACCAGGGTACTAAAAGCTCAGTCTCTGTCCTTCAAGACCTCCAGGAATGGGCAGTCCATTTGCGTGTCTTACCATCTTTTCCATGACAAAGGGCTTCCTAATATTCAACTTAACCCTTCCCTGGCACAGCTTCAGGCTCTACCCTCTCATCCTGGTGTTAGTTGCCTGGGAGAAGAGCCAGACCCCCACCTGACTACAACCTCCCTTCAGGGAGTGTTAGAGAGGGAGAAGGTCCTCCCTGAGTCTCCTCTTCTCCAGGCTAAACACCCCCAGCTCCCTCAGCCTCTTCTCATCAGACTTTCCGCCCCAGTCCCTTCCCCAGCCTAATTGGTCCTCTGGACCTGCTTCAGCCGCTCAATCTCTTTCTTGAAGTGAGGCCCAGAACTGGCCCCAGTAATCATAGCAACTTAGCATTGTAACTCACCTTGAGGTCAAAAGAAACCGCTACGGTTTTAAAAAAATATTACCTAGGAACTATTTGGCACCTTGTGTAAGTACTACGCATCAGAATTAAGAAAAGGTCATTACTGAACCAATGACTATATGTGAAATACATATTATCTGTTATGATTATATATTATAAAGTACAATTGAAATTCTTGCTTCAGTGTGGGTTCTTTTTGTGGCTCAAAGGATAAAGTGTTTACCTTGGACAGCTATAATTGCTGCCATTGAGAAATTACTTCCAGAAGAGCAGTATATTGTACTCCACATTTCACATATCAGGGAAGAGTAACCTCATGCAGTTTTGCTTTATGTCTGTCAAAGTTTACCCATTGTTTTCAGTTTTCTGCTCTTTTTTAGCATGAAACAAAACTTTGTGGCTTCTTTTAGTGTCAACATCATTGACTGCAGCAAGTTTATCATAGGAAAGGATACACAAACGCACCTGTGGTATATACCACAGGCTTGATGACACATGAAGATAGGAACAGATGACAGGAATGCAAGTGTTGAAAGGGGCTACAAACCATTCCAGTAGAAGGGGGGGATCCTGGTGCTGGCCTGTGCGTGTTAGCTTTTCCCTGCCTGGACAATGGAAACCAGTCCTGAGACTACCTTAACTAGTGTTTAATTGCCAAAGGATGCAGTGAGGTAAGTACCCACTTGCGTTACTCTAGGCACTTACCCATGGTCTCCATGTGTAGAGTCGTATTACTGTGGGCTCCATCACTCATTGTTAGGAAAAGTAAAATACTCAGATCAGGTCTCTGCACAGCTGGGGACCTAGAATTTTCCTTTGATTCAAAAACATGACTACTTCAAAATGAGTTGCACTATTAAAGTGGAGCAATCAGGACATGTCTTTAGATGTCTAAATGCAATTGAAAACCTAATCTTCCTAACTTGGGTACAGTCACCCTCTGGTAGTCGTTGGTACATACTGATAACCACAGTAAAACTAATGGGCTTTGAGTGTCATGCATGATCACTGCTATTGAACTCTATAGTTTAAAAAATCACCAGAAATATAAATCAAAACACAAGTTTGGCTACCCTTAAAATAATCACCTTCAGGAAGCCATTTGGAGCACAGAGCAATGTGTTTTTAACAACAGTGTAGTGCCTAACATTTTTCTTTGTGGATCATCTCTGTCCAGCCTGGTTTTTCCAAGGGAACTTGATTCTCCCATGACACCACCAAATAGCACTACCACGCATACATTTACCTTTGAAATAAGAAGAAAAGAAAGATGAAAGGAATAAACTTTGAAGTAATTTGATTTCCATTCCAAAAGTTCATATTAGTGACTGTAAGTGAATAGCATAGCTTCAGCTTGATTGTATTTTTGTCACTTCACGTTATGTTATTCTGGTTTGATGGAACATGACATGATCAAAATGAACGCAACTGAATCAGATATATAAATTTACTTTTTTTTAATCTAATGGAACTATTCTAATATTCTAATAGCTGCAGAACTCTGGAAACTGAAGCCACTTAATAGATTTTTTAATAATTCTGAATAAGTATTTTTAAATTTTATAAACTGAGTCTAACATATAATTTTATAAAGGCAGAGCGGTTACTTGTCCATGCCTGTGCATATATTCTCAATAAAAGTAATGATAAAGTGGATTAATTCCATTCACTGTCATACATTTGGAAATCAGAAGAGGATTAACAGTACCATTTTCTACTCTTAACATTTTATACTTGAAAGAAATAAAGGCAGGATTTGTAGGCTGGAATAAAGGCTTTTGGTTTTTCTGTAATTAATACTTTAAAGTTAGAATTACGTCTTGATTCTTCCAATAAGTGTTCACATTAAATCATGTAACAAACCAAAGATATACAATGTGGAGCTTAATACAGTAAAAAATAATGTGGTTACTGACAGAATTGGAGAATTATGTTAGTCCACTCAAATGCAGACTACCAACACAAATCATGTTTGTCTGACTTACGTTTCATTCAGCAGTAAGAAGGTATCATTCTTCTTCAATGTGTTGCACAAAGAAAGGAGGGAATGGCCTAGGGCCATCACTTTTTCTGACGAAACTATGTTTGAGTTTAACAAGACAAGCAAGAATATTGCTTTTCTGTGCATTGGAATTCTCATAATAAAGGATTCTTGCTTAGTGTAGTGCAAATCAAAATATGTCTTCAACTGAAGAAGAATTATACATATTATACTGATTGTATAAATTATAGAGATCTCGTGGCATTTCACGGTATCACAGTACCACAGAACATAAAGGACTGGAAAGGACTTCGAAAGATCATCTAGTACAATCCCCCTGCCACAGCAGGATCATATAGACCAAGCAGCACAGGAACATATCCAGGCAGGTTTTAAACGTCTCCCAAGAAAGAGACTCCACAATCCCCCTGGGCAGACCCTTCCAGTGCTCTGTCACTCTCACTGTGAAGAAGTTCTTCCTCATATTTATGTAGAACCTCCTACGTTCCAGCTTATACCCATTTCCCCTTGTCTTATCACTAGATCACTGTTCAGTTTTAGGGTTTTTTTCTTGAAAAGCACATCCCTACAAATGTGTGACTTTTTCTTCTGGGCTTTTAAAACTTTGTAAGCATGGCAGTAAGATATTGCACTATGTGCTCACTGAAAACAAACCAAAGGATGGCATTTACACAGTATTTAAATAAATCACAGCCTTCCCTAGTTGGTGAGTAAAAAGCCTAAGTACAACATTGACCATTTTCCTTGGTAAAAGCAATGAGGACCCAATACAAAGATGTTGCTGCTTTTTTAAATAAATAAGAATGAGGATGGCTGGTTTACATACAGGCTACATGGATGCAAAAACTATCTTGTGATTCAGGTGGTTTCCATACCTCTACTGAAGAGAACATTGTCCAAGTCCACTTGTTGAACCTAAGCATTTTCTCTCTATAGCATTCATCCATAATTCTGACAAAGTGAGCTGTATGCAGAAACAAGTAATTACAAATTGTACTACAGTTTAGTTTATATGTGGGAAATATAGACCTGAAACTAAAACATTCTAACCAAAGCATTGCATTCTGAGCAGGCAACAAATGAGTTTCACTAGTTATTATGCAAACCGTTTGCCTAAGACACTACCTGTAAATAATGACAATTGGAAAAATATTGTTGATTCTGAACAGCAATAATACTAACTTCTTGTTGTGTTTCCTCACTATGTAGTGCCAATGTGACTCTGCAGATTCTGCATGGTAACAGCACACTATGAATATGTAAATACATCACATAAGCTTTAAGCTCCAGTCTGTCAAGTTGATAAAACAGAAAGTTATTGCACACTCTGAAACTGACCATTAAGCTCTCCACTTTTGCAAATATTAATTCAAACTACTCCATGTCCTGCAGCTTGAAAGATGTTCAATTAAAACTCATTCTGCCTGGTATAAATTACTTTATTATGTTCTGAAAGCAAACCTGGAAATATCTGCTAACTTGTTATATGTGCACTGCTGTTACAGTCACCTCACCTCCCAGATAGTATTTTCAGAAAATTGCCTTTAGTTATTTAAAATTCTGCCATAAGCTGCTTTAAGGAAAACAATGAAGAGCTGAGTACACGGATAGTTTTTTTGAGAACTCAGTACTTTAGACTGCCAAATAATAACTGCTGGCAGTAGGTAGCTGGGTTTTTTTTAACGTTTATTGTTGTTTTCAGGGTCGAAAATTTTACTTACACACAGATGCACTTGCACACACACACAAACACACATACACTCATTCACATGGTTTGAGACTAATACTCCTTGCTATCATGCATTAACTTGTATTGAACTATAATAAGAACAATTTGGTGCAAAGTGCCTTTCACGTCTCAAATCAGAAAAATGTAATTCTTTTTATAAGAGTAATACTCAACAATGTATTCAATGATGTAATCATACCTTCACTTTTTTCAAGAATACCCACTAACTGGAACCTACTAGATGAGTTATCCAAATATAAATATTGTAATTCTTGGAGAAGAAAGAACACATGTATGCATATAGCTAGCATGTACATTATTACAGATTAATCCAAAAAGAAGCAATAATTTGATTATTAAAAAGTCATATTAATCATATGGAACATTTAACATTTATAACAGCACAGTTAAGGCAAATTTGAAAGTCTGAATTTTAAAAAACATTTGTAAATAGAGACACTTAGGCATCAGTGTATTTTACTAGAAAAAAAATTATTCTAAACCCTCTGAATTTACAAATAAAAAAGATCCTTAAAAACAGATAAAACACATATAGGTAATACTACTATCATCCACTTGTACTGATGCGCATCTGCCAGACCACCTTTTCTACGTTCTGCTTAGCCAAAGACAGAACATTACAATGAACAAAATTAAAAGCCTTGCAGTGTTCTCAAGGCCATCACTCCCCAAGCTCCCAGCAATAGCTGTAACATCATAGAATCATAGAATCATTAGGGATTGGAAGGGACCTTGAAAGACCATCCAGTCCAATCCCCCTGCCACAGCAGGACCACCCAGACCAAGTCACAATGGATCAGATCCATTTTGTTTTCTAGAAGTTCTAAGCACCTACAACACAGGCTTTATAGAATCACAGAATCAGTCAGGGCTGGAAGGGACCACAGGACCATTCAGTTCCAACCCCCCTGCCATGGGCAGGGACACCCCACCCAGGATCAGCCTGGCCAGAGCCCCATCCAGCCTGGCCCTAAACACCTCCAGGGATGCGGCCACAACCACCTCCCTGGGCAACCCATTCCAGGCTCTCACCAATCTCACGGTGAACAACTTCCTCCTCACATCCAGTCTAAATCTACCAAGCTCCAGCTTTGCTCCATTCCCCCTAGTCCTGTTGCTACCAGATATCCCAAAAAGTCATACAATCATAGAATCATATAATCATTAGGGATTGGAAGGGACCCTGAAAGTTCATCTAGTCCAATCCCTCTGCCACATCAGGATCACTTCACTGGAGGAGTTATACAATCAGAATCAATCTGGGTTGGAAGGGACCACCTGATCATCCACTTCTGACCCCCCCACCATGGGCAGGGACACCCCACTCTAGAGCAGACTGGCCAGAGACCCATCCAGCCTGGCCTTAAACACCTCCAGGGATGGGGATCCAACCACCTCCCTGGGCAAGCCATTCCAGGCTCTCACCACTCTCACGGTGAACAATTTCCTCCTCACATCCAATCTAAATCTACCCAGCTCCAGCTTTGCTCCAATCCTCCTACTCCTGTCGCTACTTGATAGCCTAAAAAGTCCCTCCCCAGCCTTTTTTGTAGGCCCCCTCTCAGATACTGGAAAGCCACCAGAAGGTCACCTTGGAGCCTCCTCTTCTCCACACTGAACAGCCCCAACTCCCTCAGTCTGTCCTCATAGGAGAGGGGCTCCAGTCCACTGAGCATCCTCGTGGCCCTCCTTTGCACACGCTCCAGCATGTCCATATCCCTCTTATAATAAGGGCTCCAGAACTGGACGCAGCACTCCAGGTGGGGTCTCACCAGAG
>JAOXOE010000283.1:0-23305 GCA_028565055.1 Phoeniculus purpureus | reverse complement strand
GAACTTCCTCCTCACATCCAGTCTAAATCTGCCCAGCTCCAGCTTTGCTCCATTCCCCCTAGTCCTGTCACTACCTGATATGCTAAAACGTCCTTCCCCAGCTCTTCTGTAGGTCCCCTTCAGATACTGGAAGGCCACAAGAAGGTCACTTGGGAGCCTCCTCTTCTCCAGACTGAACAGCCCCAACTACCTCAGTCTGTCCTTATAGGAGAGATGCTCCAGCCCTCTGATCATCCTTGTGGCCCTCCTCTGGACATGCTCCAGCATGTCCATATCCCTCTTGTAACAAGGGCTCCAGAACTGGAGGCAGTACTCCAGGTTGGGTCTCACCAGAGCCAAGTAGAGGGGGAGAATCACCTCCTTCTACCTGCTGGCCACGCTTCTCCTGATGCAACCCAGGATCCAGTTTGCCTTCTGGGCCGCAAGTGCACACTGCTGGCTCATGTTGAGCTTCTCATCCACAAGCACTCAAAAGTCCCTCTCATCAGGGCTACTGCCCAGCCTGTGTGTGTGTGTGTATGTATGTGTGTGTGTATATATATATATATATATTAAAAAAATAGTATATTACAGTGTATATTGTAGTGTAATATATTATATATTTTAGGAAATAAGAAAGAAAAGAAAAAAGGTAAAACACATGTTTGTCTTACGTTGCTCCTCTATTTACATTTTTATCATTACAGATACATGACAATAGAAAATAAGGGAACAAAAAAATTCTGCTGGTTGGCTATGGCCATCACTTGTCTGTAGTAGTGAAAAATTTTTTTTTGCCAACATAAATTTTGCTACCAGTTCTTTTAGCCTTACCAAACCACATAGTTTTGACTAAGTTAATTCTAACTTGGCAAAATTGTGATTAAGGTATGCAGTCAATTATAAAGATGACCTTCAGAATGAATGGATTTCTTTGATTCTTCCTTTTCTGAAAACAGTCTTGAACCACATGAACATTGTTAATACAGCTAGGTATTGTTTTGTAAATAGTGGAATTCTCATTCAATTGTTTTAAATAATTTGTTCTTAAAGTTTCATGTGTGTGTGTGTATATATGTATATATAGCTTTTCTGTATGTAGTGTTGTATGCCGCACAGATACCTTGCAAGTTTCTAAAGACAATGAGTGCAAATTATTTGAGGGAAAGTGAAGTTTTCTGTAGCCAGTAAGAATGTGATAGTAAATGTAATTAGTATATATCTGGAGAGAAACTTGGTCAGTCTGTACATAGAATTTAGGTTTTCAGTCCTAAAATTGTAGATACCTAGTTTCATTCTATTATATCTGGCAAAAGCATAGAATCAGAAGTTGGATTCTTACTCAGATTCTGTACCTTTTGCATCCAGCTCATTAGTATCCACTATTAGAATTTTTTCTCAGAAACTTTTCATTAACCTATCAGTATAGTTACTTATATGTTTTATATTTCAGCTTCAGTATCCAGTCCCATTGTCACAGCTGGGATGAGGAATCTCCATGAAAATAAAGTTCCAAGTCAGTTGTCTGGAAACTCAGCTAACCACCATGCTGATTCTAGACATGGCTCAAGTGAAGACTACCTACAGATGGTGCACAGGCTTAGTAGTGATGTATGTTACCTAAATCATTTTATTATGATAAAGCAAATATTTCCTATGATAACTCAAGTGTGTGTTTAACTCCCTTTGAAGTAATACATTTTATTATGTTGTTGGTGCATAGGAAACTTGAAAATGTGTTTCAATTCTAGATGTGTACACTCAGCCATACAATTTAAATGTGTTTGATTTAATATTTTCTATATCTCTCCTTCGGAATAGTTTGTAATACTGATTCTGGTGAAATTATGAAAAGTAAAAAATTTCACATAGCTTAATATGTGAGTGTATTTTAAAGACATGATAGGATGTCTTTACAGTTACTGTAGCCATATGTTGATGCAAACTATATTAGATTCTAAATAGGTGTAGAGTTAACTTGTCTGTCTGAAGACCCCTGCAACGTTGATTTAGACTTTACGTACTTGTATAGACGGTTGGGTAAATAGTGTTTTAACAACAAGAATTCCTATAAACTTTTTTAGTACTGATGTATTAATGTACTTTAACAGACTTATTTTTGTAAGAAGTTTTCCCTTAGCAACTTTATTTAATGTGGGAGAAATGCTTTCTGAAATCCTGAATTTAAAGGATTTTGTCCCACATTTGTCCCACATTTTTGTAAACAGAGATTAATTTTCTTAATGAACATCTTGTTCTGTGGATGAAGCTTGTTGGAATTCTGCTTTAGGAACTGGGCGCACAGCCTCACAACAGCTCTTAAGGGAAAAGAGAGAACAATTTGTTTTTTCATTGAAACCTTGCAGCAAACAAATCTTAGCTTACAAAACCTGTGGACAACTCATGTCTTCCTAAACTAGCTTGAGGAAGCTAAATAATGTTGTATTCAACAGGTATACTGCTAACAGCATGCTTCCTAAATCTCTAGCCATCTTTGATAAACTAGATATTGTAATAATGCTCCTGAAGAGTTACTAGCTTTATTAGTTTTGGTTTTAAATGCGATAATTATGCCGATTAAAAACTTAACTAAGAACCAGTATATTAGACAAGGAGTCTATTATAATGCACAGTCACCAGATGGTTTTTCTTGGTCTCTGCTTCAGCAATCTGCATTCTTCAAAATAAGTTGTTCTCAGTAAATGTACATATAAATTCACATACATGCCCCAGCTATAATAAAGGTACACTGTCAAGAGAATCTTGGTTTAGTCTAGACAGGGTTTTTTGAAAACTTCAGTATTAATATAATTTCTTCAGTATTTTTTTAAAGAAAGTATTAAAACATATTTGACCCTAATGCAAACACATCATAGTTAATAAAAACTTAGAAATGAACCTCTCAGAATGGACGGACTGTGAAAACGTGAAGCATACCTACACTGGTTGGTTTAATTGGAGAAATATGAAATGTAAAAAGTACAGCAGAAGCAGTGTGACATGTGGCAAAGATAGTTATGGGGAAGGAACCTAGAAATTTATTTTATGATTATTAGCCTTCGAGTTCCACTAGTGTGGCCAGCAGAATTAGGGAGGTTATCATCCCCCTGTATTCGGCACTGGTGAGGCCACATCTTGAGTATTGTGTCCAGTTTTGGGCGCCTCGGTACAAGAGAGATGTGGAGGTGCTGGAACAGGTGCAGAGGAGGGCAACTAAGCTGGTGAAGGGACTGGAAAACAAATCTTATGAGGAAAGACTGAAAGAGCGGGGGCTCTCTAGTTTGAAGAAGAGGAGTCTGAGAGGAGACCTCATCACTCCCTACAACTACCTGAAAGGACGTTGTGGAGAGGTTGGTGCTGGTCTCTTCTCACAAGCAATTAGTGATAGAACAAGAGGGAATGGGTTCAAGTTACAATAGGGTGGGTTTACACTTGATACTAGGAAAATTTTTTTTCGCAGGATGGTCAGGCACTGGAATAGGCTTCCCAGGGAGGTAGTTGAGTTGCCGTCCTGCATGTGTTTAAAGATCGTTTGGATAAGGTGTTGAGGAGTATGGTTAAGGGGGGAACTTGTAAGGTAAGGTAGATGGTTGGACTCGATGATCCCAGGGGTCTTTTCCAACCAGAGTAATCCTGTGATTCTGTGCCTAGTTACAGGTTACTGTGTATTTGATTCTACACTATAGTATGTGTAGATGCTGTAGTGTATGATTGTACAAAAGCAGTAGGTACCTCCTTGAGGTCTCACTACACATACGCTCAATTTAAGGATGAATTTTTTTGTAAACTTGAGAGCATTTCTAGAATATAGATTTGTGCTTTAGGTTGTATTTATGTTGGTAGGGGCCTCAGAGATCATCTAAGTCAAACACTCTTGCCATGGGAAGGGGCACCTCTAGATATACCAGGTTGCCCAGGACCCCACCTAACTTTGAGCACTTCCAGGGACAGGGCCACCACAACTTGTCTGGGCAATCTGTTCCAGTGCCCCACCACACTTGTGAGAAATTTCTACCTAAGATCTAATCTAAATCTGCTCTGTTTTTGCTTGAAAACTAGCATCCCTCATAGAAGATCCCTCTCCAACTTTCCTGTAGGTCCCCTTCTTCAGGTACTGGAAGGCTGCTATAAGATTCCCTTGGAGCCTTCTCATCTCCACACTGAACAGCCCCAATTTCTTCAGCCTATCTTCACAGGAGAAGTGCTCCAGCTCTCTGATCATCCTTGTGGCCCTCTTCTGGACTCACTCCAACAGTTCCATGTCCCTCTCATATTGAGGGCTCCAGAACTGAACACAGTGCTCCAGTCCAGATGAGGTCTCACAAGAGCAGAGTAGAAGGGGAAAATCACCTCCCTTGACCTGCTGGTGATTATTCTTTTCACAGAATCACAGAATTATTGAGGCTGGAGAAGACACCTAAGATCATCAAGTCCAGCCTATGACCTAACCTCACTGCAAACACAGCCCAGGATACAGCTGGTCTTGTGGGCTGCACTTAGGCCTTGCAAGCTCATGTTGAGCTTCATGTGTACCAACGGTCTTATGTCCTGCTCCTCAGGACTGCAATCAATCCATTCATCACCAAGCCTGTATTTGTTCTTGGTATTGCCCAAACTCAGATACAGGACCATGCACTTGCCCAGCTCTCAAGCCTGTCAAGTTTCTCTGGACAGCTTCCCCTTCCATCCAGTGTGGTGACCACACCACACAGCTTGGTGTAATTGGCAAACTTGCTGAGGGTGCACTCAGTGCCACTGTCCATGTTGCTGACATGATCCAACCTTGATGATTCTATGATTTGATGAAATCTAATTAGTTAGTCTGCATCATTAATGAAAGTTGCATTTGCCTCTTCTATATTAATAAAACATATACACTAAAAAAATCACTTAAGCTTTTTTTCAGTATTTTGCAGGTTTTTTTGAGATTTCTTATGAGTCCAGGATAAGAGAGGTTTCAAAAAAATAAGCTTCATACTTTTTAGGTAGTAGATGAGTAGCTCGTAAGGAAATTACAATGCCATGTTAAGTTTGTTACAATTCTTTTTATTATGTTTAATCTCAATATAAGAGTTCTTTGTACATGAGTAATCATGTGTAATAATAAATCAATAAGTGTAATCAATAGCACAACATGAGTTTTATATTCATGGTGCTTTGTAAGAGGAAAAACCAAATCTAACAGGTACATTCAGTCAATATATTTCAAACTCTTCGCTAAGCAGTGTCATCTACCCCATTACAGCACATAACGTGTACATATACACTGTCTAGTCTATGGCTGCGCTTATGGAATTGGCTCTTTGGCAATTGTCAGAGGGAGTGTATACTTGTGCATATATGTAAGATTCTATCTCCTTGAAGTGTTGTTTTACAGAATCGCAAATCATACAACGCTATCATTTTGGTTGGAAGAGACCTTTAAGATCATCAAGTCCAACCATAAACCCAGCACTGCTAGGCTGCATGATTTATTTTTTTGCTTTACTGCTGGCTGCTGACTTTTCTCATGTGATATGTAAAACCGTAATTACAGTTGGGCCTTGTAACATTGTGCTAAATGTGTTAAAATTGGTCAAAAGGTTAAAAGGTATCTCGTTAGAATAAAAATTATTGTGAAAGAACTGTGTATATATTATGCATATGTGTATACCTCAGAAGGTGTTAGATACTAGCTACATTAGAAGATTAGCTACTGAAATAACCAATTTAATTAGGAGATAAACATACAATTTCTTAGACTTACTATCTGTGACCCGAAAAGACTAGACTTCTTAAACACTTTTTATAGTTATAGAAATTCTCACTTCATAGATGTTAGGCTTGTTTGGTTGTTCTTTCCCAAAATATTTCCATAAGTGTTGGATTAAAAAACGTGCTAAAAGTGGGAAATAAATCTTTTATAGATGTTTAAATCTTGTTGGGTCAGGGAGTGAATGAGTGTGCTTGTGACCAGCAGAGGGCACCCACGTAGAACATTAAATTTGAACTTAAACTTAAAAAGTAAGCTTGGCGTTTAAGATTAGGGTACTGTTGAGGTAAACCAAACACATTTACGTTCCTAAGAACAGAGCATGAATATAATTGCATTGCAATTGGTATTATATTATGAAGTTTTTCAGAAGTTCTGAATTCTGTTGGAGCAGGTTATTGTGTGAAAATCTGTGAGTGCAGTACACCTTACTTGCAATGTTAGAGAAGTGTTTCATATTGCTGTTGAGTTGTTCACCATCTAAATGTCAAGATGAACACATAAGAAGCTAGAGTCACTCCAGTTGTGATCTGTATGAGACCATCTCTGCTGCAATGAAAGTGCTGAAGATTTTGTTCAGTCCTGATGTATGTGTGTGCTGGAGGATATAAATACAAAATGTTATTTGTTTAATTGTAGAAGTAAGATGGCACAGAAGTAAGATGGCATTCTTGATAAGCCTTAAGGGTGTGTTAAGCCAAAAATTATATTAAAAAAAATTTACATTTTATGGTCAACTTTGTTTCATTTGGTATTGTATACAGGTCCATGTAACTGCCTTTTAGCTGTTCATTATGAGTGTTGTTACAAAAAAAGTTCTAAATGGAATCTTGGTGTAAACCAAGTGCCTATTCAGCTAGAAGATGTATATAGATTTATTTTTGTGTGCATGGTCTGCTTACAGATTATTCTTAAGGCTGATCATTCTTTGAGTGTTGTCCATATTGTAGTCGCTTGGTAGTTACAAAGATTTTTATGTAAATAAATATAATAATATTGATTGTATGCTTTTATCCAATCCATTTTATTAACATATGTGCTAATTTAGGTCTTTATCAAGTATACCTGTCCAGAATGTTAATTTTTTAATCATTGTCACTTTAGGATGGCGATCCTTCAATAAGAACTGCAGCATCTTTCTCCTTGAGGTCACCACAGTCAGTCTGCTCTCCAGCTGGAAGTGATGGAACCCTTAAAGGTAGCCTAGCAGTCATAGACATATAGATATATACACACGTGTGTATATATTTGTGTGTATATATATGTATATATAACTTCCCAATTTCAAATAACAGAGTTTAAAGGGGTATTTAGTTATTCTTCCTGACTTCTGTATTCAAATGGTAGTAAAAAGTCTGTCATTATGTTTTGGATACAAAATTATTTTGAGCCCTGATCTGTAAGGAACTTCTGAAGATCTGGAAACTGACTAATCATCTTTCAAAACAAATCTCAAATTCATGGAGGACAGAAGGATTTAAAATCCTTTCCAATGTGAGAATTAAATTTTTCATAAGAATGGTTTCAGTCACTCTTCATAGGAAATGAATTAAAGGCAGCATTACGAGTATTGACCTCTTAATCAGCTTAAAAGTGTTTTAGCATGTAACACATGCCATAATTGCAATAATAAAATGCTAAGAACATGCAGTGAAAAAGCTCAATACATGTAGCATAAATTAAACCTAAAAACACTAGCTGTAGAGAAGGAATAGGGTGAGCTGTCAGTCAGTTGAGAGGGAACAGGAAAAAAATCTCAGAAAAAAACTATTTATGGTAAAACCTCGAATGCATACTGCTGTTCTAAATATTATCCCTAAGAAGCAATGACTGAGATAAACGAAATTTGACAAGGTAGGGGTTTGGGCATATTTTTGCTAATTTATATGGCAGTAGTAGAAAGATGCAACACTACTTTCTTCTCTTCAGTCCTAATACAAAATTAAGTCTTTCTGGATGGTCATGTTAGGTGGAGAGGGACAATAGGTGGGATATGCTAGTATTGTGCAGCCTGGATTTTTGGCATGGGTGGTGTTTAGAGCAGGTTTCCCATACGAGTGAGCAGATTATCAGGAGGACTTAAGTCAGTCTTTTCAGTGCCACAGAGAAAGGATGAGACACAATGGATTTAAATGGAATGGAAAGTTCTAAGGAAAGACTTTTGTAATTCTCAACTATTCTGATAGTGAAAAAGGTTACCCAGAGAATCTCTTAATTGTCTGTCTGTGGAAGTTCTCAAGATCAGGCTGAGTAGAGCTGTTATGTAATGTGGCTTTGCTTGCTCTGGACTGGACTACAGACCTCCTGAGAGCCCATCCTAACGGAATTTTCCTATTATTTCATGTGTGCTAAATGATCATTGTGGTTCATCTTCTGTAGTTATATACTGTTTTAAACAGTGATAGAAATGAAGTGACTGTCATGTGTAGTGTGCCAAGAGCATCAGTATTTCAGGAGGCCTTGTGCTGTAAACTTATTAAAAGACTTTTGTAAAAATATAGTTGTTTTTCTCTCTTTGTTGAGAGCTATTAGTTTGAAAAATAACACATCTGTCTTTCATTCAAATACAATTATTACCACTAAGCCAGAATGCTGTTTGAATTCTTTTTTCGTTAAAGTTGCTGGTGTCTCAGTTAACTAAGAACCTTTAGAACCTTTTTCAGATTATTTCTGAAAATAATCTAACTATACAGGTCAGATTGTAATATTTCAGCATTAAAGGTCTGTAAAAGTGCAAAAAAGAGCTTTTTGATTTATTTAGTTAGCTTTACTTTTCCTGTCAATAGAGCACAGAGCTGAAATACTGTTACTAGTGATGCTATGATTTTGCCTTCTTGAAGAGATTATTTCACCGCAATTGAGGGAACCAGTTCGGTGCTGCAAGAGTCTTGCCAGACACTTAGTAATGTAATCTCGTATTTTAGAAAAGTATGGAAGAGCTGTGTATAATTACATTATTTAGAACATGGGAACCCTGACAGTGAGGTTTTTGCCTATGATTTGGCATGGAAGTTGTGCTGATACATTTTCCAGTAATGAAAAAAAAAGCAAGTATCTATGAGGTTTTGTTGCTGCTTTCATTGGCCCTTAAAAGTTTTGTTGTCAGGTTGCAAACCTTGATATAGAAAAATAGCAAAATTCTTAACAGTTTGTTTGGAACAACAGAATGTCACTAGCTATCATCCGTCCAGAGAGAGATCTCAGGAAAGATGTTACAGTATTTAAACATATGTAACATACAGTTACCAAAGGCACAGTACAGACTGCATTTCTGTACTTTGAACATGGAAGTAACAAGGACTTCTTAGTGTTTCGAGAATGTGGTTGTGCAGTTTTAAGTTACTTTAAGACTGAACATAGCCGTCTGATTGGCAATCTGAATGAGGATGGTTTGTTTGCAACTCAGGCAAGTATTTGAGAAATGGCAGAGGGGCAATGGACAAAAATAGAAATGCAGGACATTCAGTCTGAACACAAACTTTTTTATGGGGAGAGTAACAGAGCACAGAAACAGGCTGCCTGGAGAGGTTGTGGAGTCTCTGACTTTGATGACATTGAAGACCTCCTGGGACATGTTCATGTGTGATCTGCCCTAGGAGAAACTGCTCTAGCAGGAGGGTTGGAGAGATGATCTACAGAGGTCCCTTCCAACCACTACCGTTCTATGATCTGCAGTTTTGGTTGGTTATTCTTTTCCTCAGTAGAGTAGAATTTATTACAGAAATCCTTGCTTCTGCTCCAGTACAGGTACCAGAGCAGCTGAAGTTTTATCAAAGTTCTAAGCTCATGTGTATCCTCTCTTATTTATTTAAATTTTGTATTTTTAGCTATGCAAAATAAGTCTCCTGTCAAGACTGTAACCACATGTAACAGACTGTAACAGATGATCTCCTGTCATCTGTTATCACATCTTTTTTTCTTAAAAAAACAATTTCTATTAATTAATCTATGAAAAATTAACACGTAGTGTTTTCCTGTTACTGAAATTCTAAGAGTTCATGTAATTTACAGCCTTATTTCCTAAAGTTCAGTGAAAATATCTGTTAAGGACTAGCAACAACCCTTATGAAACTGCAGAATTTCATATTATTTTCAAAAAATAAACTGTATATGTGCTCAAGAAAATGAATTATTTTCTGAATAATGGAAAAATTACTCTTATTTTCTTGAGGACTTATAGTATTTCTCCAGTGAGATTCATCTACACTTAAATCTCTGAATGTATACTGTGTGACAAGAAGAGATGGAAACTTTCCTAAGCCTGTATTACATATGTCACTGCTCTCAAAGAGACTTGTTACAAAAATTACCATCTCACCTTCTGTCCTTGAAAGTAAAGGTGGAATAAATTTATTCAAATATTTTTTTTCTGTCAAGACCGGTATAAATTAATTCTTGTTTCTAAGTGCTAAGCATTTTATCTTAATGCTTGGCTGAATTAAATCTTGCTGCAGTTAGGCATGACACTCCGTTTTTCAAATGGTCAATGAAAAACAATTCACTGTTTTATAACAGTCATTTGCATATCGAAAAATGTTGCTGCTGTGTCTTGCATTATTCTGATTTACAACCTGAATACCATAGTTTCTTTCTAGCATCCTTATAAGTAATAATTTCTGAGCTTCTAAATGTCCTTCATGTTTTTATCTGAATTTTAATTCTCTGGATTTGTGTTATGTGCTATTCTCTATTGTAGATGCCACTTTATTTCATGACTTAGAAGAATGAGTAGTCAGAAAAGCAATGTAGACAACTTTTGTATGATATTACTGCATATGAGAGTATAGCTGCTCTCTGTTGATAACTTAGATTTAACTTTCTATTAATACGCAAGTCATTTTAAACATAATGCTTGCTTTCTTTAGAGTTTCCTACTTTTAGAGCTTCTTTTGTTTCAAAAGGTTGTTCAAAATAGTAAAGTGATTTCTAATTCTGTTATTAAAAGCAGTTGTGGATTTCTGTCAAAAATTCAACATCCAAAGCTATCATGAGTTTTAGATTACCAAAATATTACCTGATTCTGTTCCATTAAAACTTACTAATGACAAAGATTTTGAACTATTAAGACAGTGCTCTGGAAAGCTGCACTTGTTCACCAATACTCCCTTTATCCGTGTTTACCAAGAACATTGTCAGTGAACACGGTTCTGCAGTAGGGTATACTACCATCTTACAGTACGTTTGTCTGGATGATACTTCACGGATTTATTGAGGCTGGAAAAGACCTCTAAGATCATCAGGTCCAGCCTCTAAAATCACCCCTCTGGACCCACTCTATCACCTCCATATTTTCTTGAAGTGAGGGACCCACAGCTGCCCCCAGTACTTGAGGTGAGACCTCACCAGTGCGCAGTACAGGGGGGAGAATTACATACCTAGTCCTGCTAGCCACACTATTCCTGATACAAGCCAGGATGCTACTGGCCTTCCATGCCACTAAGCACACTGCTGGCTCATGTTCAACCAGTTGTCAACCAGTGCTCACTGTACTCTCTGCCAGGCTGCTCTCCAGCCACTCATCCTCTAGTCTGGAGCTGCAGGGGGTTATTGTGACCAAAGTGTAGGACTCTGCACTAGGCCTTGTGAAACTTCATCCCATTGGCCTCTGCCCACTGACCCAGCTTGTCCAGTGCTCTCTACAATGTTTTCCTTTCCTCCAGCAGATGGACGCTCCTCCCAACCTGGTGTCATCTGGCAATTTAATAAAGGTAGACTTGATTGCCCTTAGCCAGATGATCAATAAAGATGTTGAATAGAGCTGGGCCCAGTACTAGATGCGGCACCGTTCACAACCACTCTCTGGGTCTGGTCATCCAGACAGTTTTTAACCCAGCTGAGTCTGTACCCATCCAAGCCATGGGCTGCCAGCTTTTCCAGGAGGATGCTGTGGGAGGCTGTTTCAAAGGCTTTGCTGAAGTCTAGCTAGGCCACATCCACACCCTTCCACTCATCCACCTGGTGGGTCACCCAGCTGTAGAATGAGATCAGCTTGGTTAGGCAGAACCTTCCTTTCATAAACCGTGCTGGCTTTGCCTGATCACCTGGTTGCCTTGTACATGCTGCTCGATGGCACTCCGCAGGATGATCTGCTCCATAACCTTGCCAGGCAATGAGGTCAGGCTGACAGGCCTATGGTTCCCTGGATCCTCCTTCCAGCCCTTCTTCTGGGTAAGCACCACATTGGCCAACCTCCAGTCGTCTGGGACTTCCTCGGTGTTCCAGGACTGGTGATAAATGGTGGAGAGCAGCTTAGCTAGCTCTTGCACCAACTTCTTAAGCACCTGGGATGAATCTCATCTGGACCCATAGACTTGTAAGGATTTAAGTGGCACAGCAGGTCACTGCTACTTCCTCCCGGATTATAGAAGGAATATGCTGCTCCCCATCCCTGTCTACCAACTCAGGAGCCCAGTTACCTTGAGGATGGCCAAGCTTTCTGTTAAAGACTGAGGCAAACAAGGTGTTAAGTACCTCATCCTTTTCACTGTCTTCCCTTATTTTGTTCACCCTCCATCCAGTAAGGAGCAGAGATTTTCCCTGGTCCTCCTTCTGTTACTAATGTTACAACAGCACTTTTTATTATCGTTAACAGATTTGACCCAATTTGGTTCTAACGGAGCTTTTGCATCTCCGAGTGTCTTTCCACATGACCTTAGAATATCCTGAAATGCTTCCTGATTCACCTGCCTCTCTTTCCAGAGCAATTACACTTTTTTTTTTTTTGGCCTGAATTCTTTTAAAAGCTTGCTGCTCAACCAGGCTGCTGTTTTTCCCCGGACTCGTTTTGGAGGCTGGCACACAGCCTGCTCTTGTGCCTTCAAGACTTCTCTTGAGGTGTGTCCAGCCTTCCTGAACTCCCTCTAGCTTTCAGGGAAGCCTACCAACAGCCTTTATCAATCAGTCTCCTGAACAAGCCAAAGTTTACCCTCAAAAATTCTAAGGTCGCAGTTTACTGACCCCTCGCCTTGTTTCTCCAAGGATTGAAAACTCAGTCACATTGTGGTCACTGTGCCCTACATGATCTCTGACCTTTACTTTCCCCACAAAATCTTCTCACAAGAAGCAGGTCCAAGAGTGCACATTTCCTAGTTGGCTGCCTTACCAGTGTGTCAAGTAGTACTCTTCCACACACTCCAGGAACCTCCGGGACTATTCTCTCTCTGCTGTATTGTATTTTCAGCAGACATCGGGAAAATGGAGTCCCTCATGAGCACAAGGGACAGACAATTTGAAACCCCTTTCAACTGCTTATAAAAAATTTCATTTGCTTCTTTATCCTGGTTGGGTCATCTATAACAGATTCTCACCACAAAATCCCTCTTGCTGGCCTTGCTCCTGATTCTTACCCATAAGGCCTCAACCTTGTCCTCACCCTCATTAATTTTTATGTTTTCCTATATCTCCCTAGCATAGAGGGCCACTCCACTACCTCTTCTTCCTCACCTATCCCTTCTGAAAAGTTGATACCCATCAACTGCAGCATTCCAGTTGTGGGAGTCAACCCACAGGTTTCTGTGATTGCTACCGTATCATAGTTCCCCTGTTGCACAACAGTGTGCAGCTCCTCCTGGTTATTGCCCATGCTGCATGCATTGGTGTACAAACATTTCAGAGAGGGGGCCGAGTACGTTTTAACATTAACCAGAAGGTCTACCCCCCCTTATCTGTGATGCCATACACACTGCCCCTTAAGTTTTGAGCCATTACACCCAGGGTTCTCACTAGCAAGGCCAGTTATCTTATCTTCCCTTCCTCCTTCATACCTAGTTTAAAGCTCTGTCAGTGAGTCCTGCTAACTCCTGCTCCAAAATAATTTTTCCTGTCTGGGACAGGTGTATCCCACTTGCTGCCTGCAGGACAGGCATCTCATATTGATTGAAAAACCCAAAGACCTGCCTGTAACACCAGTCTCGAAGCTATGAGTTCACCTGATGGCTCTTTCTGTTCATCTTGTCATTTGTGATTGCTGCTGAAGGGATAGAGGAGAAAATAACTTGTGCTCCTCATCCCTTAAGCAGCTGTCATAGGGCTCTAAAATATCTTTTAATTGATTTTGGGCTTCTCCTGGTAACCTAATCACTACCCATGTGAAAAATTAACAGAGTAATAATCAGAGGGGTTTACTGGGGTGGGTAGATTGTCCATCACATCTCTAACCCGTGCCCCAGGGAGGCAGCAAACCTCCATGTAAAGTGGGTCAGGACAGCATATTGGTCCCTCTGCACCCCTCAGGGGAGAATCACTCACCACAATGACCCATCTGCTTTTCTTTTTAGAGCCAGTTGTAATGGTGGGTCTGTGGCAACTAGGTCTTTCTGGTACTTCAGGCCTGGGCAAGGCATTCTCCTCACCATCAGCCAGTTCTTTCTGCAGAATCATAGAATCATTAGGGATTGGAAGGAACCTTGAAACCCTGTACCTGTTTTGCAAGATCAGTTGGGATGGGGAGGCTGGGCAGGGACCTGTTTCCATTCCCTGCCTTCTCTGAGGTCCCCTCCTATTTCTTGGTGACAGTAGTGGAGGGGATCTTCTGATTTATGTGATTTATGTGGAGCCTCAAGCTGCTGTCTTTCCTTCAGGGAGCAGCTCCACCAGTTGATCTTGTTCTAACTCTCCCTGATGCTCCTCAACCTGTCGACTTTGTCTTTTAGCTCCACCACCATCCTGAGCAGAAAATTCACCTGGTCACTTCTTACACAGGTGCTGTCTCTGTCATCTTCCAGGAAGAGTGACAGGCTGAGGTTCTCTCCCCATAGCTGGATGTCTGCAATGCTGCATGGTTGGGAGGTGTGCTGTCTGTGTTCCCACACTTTTTCTGGTGGTGGCTTTTGCCCTAGTTCCAACCATCAATAGGTAAAAAACCCACTCCAACAACCAGCCACACCCACCAAAAGCTGCATAGCATTTAAAAGCACCTCAGTGGCTGCGGCTCTACCCATGCCTGGTCCGCCTCTCTCTGGTGATCGGTGGGCTCAGTGAGGTGCTGGAGGAAGGCTCAGCTGGCCATGTGAAGCCAGCTGCATCGAATAAAAGCCCCTCTCATAGAGTGTTTTACCTGGATCAGCCAATTTGTCGCTAGTACAGTCCAGCTATGAAGGCTGGTCACGGTGTGTGTTTCTTCCCCTTGTTAGTAAAAGTGTTGTAAGAAGCTATGTAGAAAGCAGTGTTACAGTCCAGATATGGCATATAGTTCTCTTTAATCCACAAGACTTAGTGCTTTACAGAATAAAGTTCTTTTGTTTTGCTGATACTTTATTATAACAAATATACTTAACAAATGCTACCTTCTTGTTATTATGTAAATACTTACAGAGAAATTGTTCTACTATATACTTAAATCATACAATGTATAATATTCTGGGCAGTCTTCTCCTATCCTTTTGAAGGGACTGTTTTCCCCTTTTTCAGTCTGCAGAGGCACAAATTGTCATCATTATTATGAGCAATTTTTAAATTGCTTTAGCCAGAGTTCCAGGGTGAATTTTTCTGGTCCCGTTTCATGAAAACATTTTATTTATGTGAAGGTAATAAATAGGATCGTATTAAACTATAAAAAGCAAGACACTTCCATTTACACATTGTTACTGAAGTTTCTTTAAGTCTTTTGGCAGTAGTACGTTCCTTGGGTTCTGTCTTCACCAGATTCTTAGCATTTCCAACAGACAAACATCAATATGAATGCAATATGGATGCTCTGATTCTTTTCTCCTTCTTCAGCTTCTGTCTGTAGAAATTTGTTAGCAGTATGATTACTAAGATGCAACATCTAATAATCCACATGTAGTGTGTATGCATTCATTAAAACCTGTCTTTCCAAAGACTTCTCCAGTAAAAAGCCTGCATTGTGGTGTCTAAGTTTGTACAATTTGGTACACTTAAATAACGTTACTCTAGAGTATTGAGGATTGTTTTGCTATGTATTTAAAAATGCATTGCATTTCCTAGGTTCCCTAGGCTTCTCTCCAATGTGCAATGAACAAGTATTAGACATTAGTTCTAATTTGTTCCCTTGTAGTTTTTTTCCAGCTTCTGTGTACAGAGGATTATACTTCTGGCAAAAGAGGATGTAGGATAAGTAGAAAACTTTATTAACATCTGGGAGCCTTTATCTCCAAGGGAGTTGATGCAAGGAATGTGATGATGGCTCTTTGGAAGTTGTTTTGCAAGTGGAAAGCTAATAATTCTTTAAAATTCTGTAAAGTGTGTAAATCCTAAGTTTGTGCTAACCTTAATAGTTGTTTTTGACCATGTGGTTGACAACAATGTATGTGATCAGTGCTGTGAATTTGATGCATCAGCACTGAAAAGCGAGTGGTCTTTACTCTGAGCAGGATTAGAAATTGTCAGAGAAAGTATCATGTTGTGAGAAAACATTCAGACAAAGCGATCCCAATGATTTAGTCTTTTGGAGTTGCTTATTTGTTTGCTACACAAGTTACTGATGTGCGGTGAGCAAGTGAAGCCAGTCCAGGGGTAAAAAAAGAAGTGGTTTTGAAACTTCACATTTTAAAGAAGGCTAAGTCACTGTCAGTGCAATGGGTTTTCTAATTGCTTGCATTGTAATTGAATAGATAAGCAATCAGTAAAGTGTCACAGAGGAAAAGTATTCACAAATTGCTGCAGAAGTTTATGAACTTCTATACTCAGTGGCATCTTCCACTATAGGAGGCAACAGGAAATCTAGTTGATATAGAGAACCAGTTCCAGGTTCTATTATGGGTAGTCAGGATGACTGTTACTGGAAGGCTGCAGAGGTATGATTGATGGGTGTATTTGTTGACTGTAGAGGCTTTATTTCCTGTCGATGTTGCTTGCTTCTCAGCTATGTTTGGTATTACCTTGTTGACCATCAGTATATGCTGTTTAGTAGTGATACAATGGCCTTCCCCACTCAGCGGAGAATCTGTTTTTATCTTACAAGTTTTACATATTCACAGAATCACAGAACATTAGTGATTGGAAGGGACCTCAAAAGATCCTCTAGTTCAATCCCCCTACCACAGCAGGATCACCTAGACCAAGTCACACAGGAACATGACCAGGCAGATTTTAAACATCTCCAGAGAAGCAGAGTCCACAACACCCCTGGGCAGCCCCTTCCAGTGCTCCGTCGCCTTCACTGTGAAGAAGTTCCTTCTCATGTTTATGTGGAACCTCCTATGTTTCAGCTTATACCCATTGCCCTTGCCCTGTCATTGGATGCCAGTGAGCAGAGCCTGGCTCCATCCTCCTGATTCCCACCCTTCACATATTTGTAAACATTAATGGGGTCACACCTCAGTCTCCTTTCTTCCAAGCTCAAGAGACCCAGCTCCCTCAGCCTCAGTACCTTAATCATCTTTGTCTCTCTGCACCGGACTCTCTTGAGCAGTTCCATGTCTTTCTGTAACTGAGAGGCCCAGAACTGGACACAGTATTCCAGATAAGGTCTCATCACAGCAGAGTAGAGGAGGAGGAGAACCTCTCTCCATCTACTAACCACTGCCCTTCTGATCTACCCGCCTCGTTCAACAACGGGGCTGCATTGCCTCTAGTTTTAGTTTTACCTGCAATGTATTTGAAGAAACCCTTTCCTCTCTTGCAAGGTCTAATTTCAGGGAGGACTTGGCTTTCCTAGTTGTGTCCCTAGTTGTGTCCTCTGACTAGAGTATTATAGTCATCCCAATTGGCCATCCCCTCCAATGACCTATAGTCTTCCTCTTGAGTTTGCCCAGCAGCTCCCTGTTTAACCATGTAGGTCTTCTGGCTCCCTTTCTTGACTTTCTGCCTTTAGAGATGCTCTGATCTTGAGCTTGAAGATAAGAGAAGTAGTTTTTGAATGTTAACCAACTATCTTGGGGCCCTTTACCTGCCATGGCATTTCCCCTAGCAATTGCTTGAAAAGGACAAAGTTTGACCTACTGACGTCCAGAGTTATGATTCTGCTAGGTGTTCCGTTCTTGCTACATGAGATCCTGAACTCCACCATCTCGTGGTCACTGCAACCAAGGCTGCCTTCAACCTTCACTGCTTCAGCCAAACCCTACTTGTTAGTGAGAAGAAGATCCAGCAGTGCTTCTTTCCTAGTAGGCTCATCCATCACTTGCATTAGGAAGCTGTCACCAGTGCACTAGAGGAACCTCCTGGACTGTGGATGGCTGGCTGAGTAGGTCTTCCAGCAAATACCAGGGTAGTTAAAATGCCCCATGACAACAAGGGCCTGTAACTATGAGACTGCTATCAGATGCCTGTAGAAAGCCTCGTCAACTTTCCTGCCATATAAAGAGCTATTCGTAGTGCTGCCTAGGATAAGAAAAACTTTAATTTTGGTAGTTTACTGGGTTCTAGGTTTAATGAATGCACTGAAATCCTTCTGGCCTCCTCAAGTCTACCCAGAGATAAAAAGAACCACTGTATCTATTGCCACAGTGTTATTTTTCAGGACGGCAAATACCAAATTGATACCAAATCAGATCAATCTTTTCAGATTTACTTAGATGTTTAGGAAATGAGATAATCAAATCTGTGTCCATTTCTTGAAGTCTAACTCTAAAAAACGGTAAATGTTCCACTGTTGCTACCTTAGAAGTATTAATTTAAGAGATCATTCAAGACTAAAATGTCAGTAAGGTCTCTGAGAAGTTTTGAGCTGCTTTCTGTATTTGTAGAAATAAAAATGCAGCTCAGATTTCCTGTGTGGTAGTCTTCTGCCTAAAAGATCTGTAGCTAGCAGCTTCTGCCATACAATCTTGTAAATTTGTATTTGAGGGGCAAAAGGGAGTGTTACAGAAATAGGAATCTGTGGTGATAATCAAGTGAGAGATCTTCATAGCATGTAGTCAGAACTTCAGTACTCATAGATGAGTTTTGGTATCAAATTCAACAAGTAGGGAAAATGGATTAGTGGAAAGATACTGAGAATCAGGATGAGTCAAAACAAGGCTTCCTGGCATTGTGGATGTATTGGCAGAATATAGAGTTGTGGCTGATGGTTGAGAAAAGGTAAAATAAACCGATGTCATACCCTGCTCTCTACATACGGAAGTTACAGGACTTCTCACAAAATGTATTAGGGGGAGAAAATAAGCCTGCAAAGGCACATTTTTCATGTGAATGGAAGTTTTGGTAGGGGTATCCATTATTTTTTTCATCTACAGGTCTGTATGGGGCTTAATCATTCTTAATATTTCTTAAAATATGGTAAAAAGTTGAGCTGCAAATAAAGATGCATTTTTTGAGTGAAACACATGGGGACTTGGATTCCAACTAGTTTTGACTGTTGTTAGAAGTACTGATGTGATGACCTGAACCAGAAAGACTAAGAATAATCTCAGTCACTGCTTTCTGAAGATCAGTATTCCACAGTGGATGAATGGAATCTGACAAATGTTTGCTTTAACAAGAGAAGACTGGCCTTATTGGTTTAAAAAACAGTCTTCTCTCATTTTGTTCTTTTTTTTTTTATTTTCCCCAAAGACTACTGTCAAAAACTATAGCTCAAAATTGTAATTGGGACGGGTTAAAAATCTTCTCTCCTTTTCAAAGCTTTTTTCTGGGTTGTCTGTTATGGAGAACAGAAAATGTAGATGTGATTAATTGGAGAACTTTTCATTAAGAATGTCCTCTTATAAAAATTTCTCTACACTCAAAACCTAGAAGGAGTACATGTGTAAGTAAAACATGATGAGAGATAATGCAGGGAATGGTAGAAAAATGGCTCAAGACAATTATTATTTTTTGGATAGTCATGAGGGGACGAGATTGGAGTGAGTTTACCTAAAATTGCAAATAAATTTAAAAAGGGAAATTCACTCTCAGAATCAACGTTAAGGAGGTTTTATATGTTTTAATTTTTTTATTTCTTTTTTTAAAATTAAAAATGCGTGATTGAAATGGCTTATGCCTGTGTGTTGATTGTTAAGTGTGCATCACTGGACTATAGTCAACTTACTTTCACTGACCATTTTCTAACAGTAGATATTCTGAACCTGCGGGTACTTTCTTATTTATTGATTTTTGGTGGTGGGTTTTATTCATTTTGTCTTCTCTAAAATTACACCTTCTCTACTTGCAGTGGACTGCTAAGTTTGCTAGCAAATACACTGCGACTATCTGGATTACATCTTGATCTAGGAATTATGTGCTCCTACTGGTCTTACTTACACTTTTGTCTACATTTAGACCTAATTTAGAAATACACATTAAAATTAATGTAGGTTATATTTAGTATGTTTTTATATAAACATGAAACAACATAACTGTTCAGTTTTTCTGAATTATTATTCTAGGATCAAGACAACCTTTAATCCAACAATCTCAGCCTCCACCTTATTCATCACCTAGAGATGTTCCCCCAGACATATTGTTAGATTCTCCAGAAAGAAAGCAAAAGAAACAAAAGAAAATGAAGTTAGGCAAGGATGAAAAAGACCAGACTGAAAAAGCTGCAATGTATGATATCATTAGTTCTCCTTCCAAGGACTCCACTAAGCTTACATTAAGACTCTCTCGTGTAAGATCTTCGGATATGGACCAGCAGGATGATATGCTTTCTGGTTTGGAAAACAGCAGTGTGTCAGAGGGTGATATTCCTTTTAATGTGCAGTACCCAGGACAGACTTCTAAAACACCCGTTACTCCACAGGATGTTAACCGCCCACTAAACGCTGCTCAGTGTTTGCCGCAGCATGAACAGACAGCTTTCCTTCAGGCACAACAAGTGCCTGTTTTACAACAGAACACTTCAGTTGCTGCAAAACAACCTCAAACTCCTGTGGTACAGACACAGCAACAGGTTTCGCAACAAGGAACTATTACGTCATATGATGAAGTAGAATTGGATGCATTGGCTGAAATTGAGCGGATAGAACGTGAATCAGCTATTGAAAGGGAGCGATTTTCAAAAGAAGTGCAAGATAAAGGTAAAAGGATTGTGTGTGTGTATACACTATATATATATTACATAAATATATATATGCATATAAACCCCATATATATATAAAACTTCTTGTCATTGTCACGTAGTTCAATTCTGTGTACTCAGTGTAGGTTCTTCTGTGACATTCATCTCCATTCCCCCTCCAGCAATGAACTGTACTCTCTCACATATGCATAGTTCTAATATGTGGTATTCCTTATTTGGGGTCTTAATTGATGGAGAGTGAAAGTTATGTTTCAAAATTCTGTTTAAGCTCCTCTTATTTTGAACCACAAGACTGAATGAAGTACAATTGATGATTATAAAATCCCAGCAGAACCATAAGTCAAAGTCAAAATTTCTAATGTTTTAGCAATTGGATTATTACGAACTACTGATATTGCTTAATTTAGGAAAACGCAGGAAAACTCCTTTATCTCATTTCAGTGTTTGACTAGATTAAAAATACTATTTAAGGGCAATGAAATGATTGGATAAGATATAGTAGTACTGTGTTGTTTCCAGCGTTTGTTCAACCAGATATTTAAAATTACATAGGTATTCCAAGCATTAGAGAATTGCGATAGATGTATATATCTAGCACAGAATCAGAAGAGCCTTTGGCATTTCACTTTAGTAGCTGTACTGGTTGTCTTAAATTATTTATTTGAATCTGTCTTCTTTGCAACGGGATTCGTTTTTTTTTTTCCTATTATTAACTGATTTGAAGGTTTCAGACTTCAGAAGTCTCAGACATTCTTGTAAAGGCCACATGTAAATCTTGAAGATAAGATGTGTTCTATAAATTAGATAGTGATAGGTTAACATAAGGGGTTTTTTGAGAAGCTTGTTCTGCACTGTTCAACTTCTAGAAAAAATATTTTATAGTAGAATGTTAGTTTACTAGATAATCCCAAGAAAAACCGTACTGAGTTGAAAACAACACAGATTCTGATTTTGGAAGTTCATAGGTAAAAGTGGTCAATTTTAGACGTATTTATGTGGATACAACTGAATTTACCTACTGTTTTGGGTCTTCAGCCAGCAGAGAAAGCACAACTTTTTCATTTTTTAAAGGTACTGGGCGGGAAGGGAAGAAGAGGTGAGTGTTGAGAGAGAGAATGTGCTTACGTGTGTGTTTGTTTGTAAATGTGTTTATTACAATTACTAAAAGGTTTAACTTTGTAGACAATTATTAACTGGTAACTAAATTGAGTCTTTTTAGGAAATGTTTGTACAGAGAAAATGTTTGCTCGCATCGAAAGATATTTCTACTGTCTTTAATGAAGTGGGTAAATTGTTACTTCTCTTAAATCTCTTGATTTTAAATTTATTGATGGAGAGCTTATAGTTTGTCTCCTAATATTTCATAAGTTGCTTTTATATCCACATGCTTCAAGTAGAATCTCCAGCACCTTTTACCTGAGAAGCATCTGGAGATAAGCACTGTACTTTTGATGTTGCATAGCAGCCTTCAAACATATAAGCAACGTCAAAACACACTTTCTCTTTGTTCTGGGTTTCAGGAAATGTTGAGTATTAGTTGTAAAGTTTGCTAAAATACATAGTCACTACAAGACTCTGATCTTTGTTTTGTGCAAAGGAGTGGTTTTTATAGAATGCTTTCTTTCCCCTTCACCACTGTTCAGTAATCATCTTCCCAAATAAGGATTTCAGCTTTATGCTTCTATTCTACACCTGCATCTTCTGGCAGGTCTCAGTTCTTCCTGAGTTACGGCAGTTATTACGAATCAGGTGCAAGAGTTGCTGCCTTATGTTGGAACAAATGATCACCATGTATTTACTGGTGGTAAGTTGCTTTTGTGCTGGAGTGCTTGTCCACTTTGGCTGCTGGAGTGTAAACCATGAATTACAAATCTTGAGTATTCTTAAGCACTCTTGGGATGGATTTCCTGAAAAGCAGTTACCTTGGAAAAATCTAGTTCTAATATTCTGGTAATGCTTTTGTTGTAGTTTGTATATTTACATAATGTGTACAAGTTCATACACTCTGGGATACTTCTAGTTACAGCTCTTTGGTTTGATTTGACTGCAGAAGGAAGCTTCCTTTATTGCTACTGTGGGAATGTGCCTTTTAGAACTCCTGTAACTCTTAAATATGTAACTCATTTTTGTAAAGCTGCTTACTTTATTTATGCAAAAGCCTGGCATTTGTGCATTTCAGTACATATACTCTAAATTCAGATCATGTTAAATCAAGAGAAACTTTATAGCAAGTCTCTGGTCTACTTAGAAATGGAATGCATAGTACTAACTGGTGTTACACAACAGCAAGCATCGGTTTAGAGAACTACTCAAGATGCTGGCACAAGCTAAAAATCTACATGAAAACATTTTTGCTGCTTTCGTAGTTGGGTTATGGGAGTACATATTTCAGGCATACTACACTTTCTGTGTAGGCTCATGTTGTCTTCTGTAAGTTACTTTGCGTAGAATTGTACTTGCAAGTTCTTGATAGATTAGTGGTCTTATTTTTTTTCTTTTTGACATTGTGTCTGTAGTACTGTGCTTCAACAAAGGTTTTCAGATGCTTTCTGAAAAGCCAGTATCTAAAGTCATTAGGGCTTCAGTTGGATGTGATATGTTCTTTCTAATGGTTTGAACCAGAACTGTGGTGCAACTCCTTATTTCACAGGAATAGGGCTCTTTTTTCGGGG